>CM076680.1:153868923-154468923 GCA_038501925.1 Xenopus petersii
TAAATAAAGATTTTTTCTACTTTTTAAATAACCTATTTTTGGTCTGGCTTCCTAGAGTGCCCTAAACCTTCTATGGGGCAGATTAACTAAAGGGGCGAAGTGGCTAACGCTAGCGACTTTTCGTCAGCATTACTATCCGCTGCAACATCGCCAATTCACTGACAGGCGCAAATTCACTAGCGAAAGAGACCGTCGCTAGCGTTCGTTCGCACTCCATCACCTGACGGCTTTTCGCTCTGGCGAAAGGCTGTTACTCCGCAAATTCAGTAAAGTGCAGATTTTATTGAACGTTACCTCTTTCGCCAGAGTTGACTTTGCCAGCTCAGACCAGACAAGTGCTAAAAATAATCTGGATCTTCCTCAATCTTCTGTCTATTACATCATGTCCTGTGTGCCGCAAATGCATTAAAACGCTGGCGACTTTTCCATTTCTGGAGGTGGGATTGCCTGTAAAAGTCCTGACAAACTTTTTTTGGGTAACAGGTTTTCTCCAGACATTTCCTGACATATAAAACATTCATTTTACAGTGGGCTCATGTGTAGGGCATTATATTAACTCTCTTGTCTTTATTAAGGTTCCCTGGATTGTAAGAAAAAGGGGTAACTTAAACCATTTGCATCAACATTTATAATAAAGACGTCCATACAACTTTAAATGACCCCCCATATGCAAATTAACCTAAGCTCAAGATCACAATCAAATTTTGCTAGGCACAAATGAACGCTAGCGCACCTTCGCTATGAAATGCTCGCACTGCTGAAGTAAAGCTAGCGAAAAGTCGCCAGAATTCAGCTGTTGGATGTTCTTATTTACATATATACATTTGGGATCACTCTAGGGGGCACTGGCAGCTCTCACTGAGAGTCTTATTTAACAAGGCCGTGTCAGGGCGAATCACTTCATCCAGTCTCGCCAGTAGGTAGATGGAGGGCCAGACGATGGGTGTCACTTAAAACTATCACTGTCTGAAATAATACTGATGCGACTCAGATGTTTTACAAAGTAGCGGAGACAACGGGGCATGAAATTAAAATATGAGCAGCCACTGAGCAGGAAAAGCACAGCTCTGATCTGAAATGAGTGGGGGGAAGATAAGGAGGGAGATACTGATTCACTGCAAATAAATCTCCCTTATTACTGCCCCAAACCTTCTCTTGCCACTGGCAGGTCCCCATTTCTGGTCACACAACTCTATCCCCAACAAAAGGGGAACCCAACTGTTATTCCGGTCAAATGTTTTTCTTTAAAATATACACCTAAACTAAATATGCACTGATATTATGCAGCAAAGTATCCTTAATCCGGTTTGGCAGCTAAAAATTCTTGAAGGGGATGTTCAACTTCATATTAACTTTTAATATGTTACTGATTGACTGACTCTAAGCAACATTTAAATTGGCCTGTATTATTTATTTGGTGTTTATAGGTTCATTAGCCTTCTAATTGTGTCTTGTTCCAGACTGAAACTAGACTGAAACTGAAATTCTGTCTGGTTGAAGGGAATCACTGACTCTGGCAATCAAACAAATAAAGATTCACAGTAAGGCTTCACATTTATTGTTATTCTTTTTTTAATCAATTATCTTTGTTTTAAGAGCATTTTTTATTTTATTTAAAAAATAAAACCTAGCAACCAGATAACAGTTTAACTTAACTTCTAAAAAGATGAAGGAGTGCGGAGACATTGGAAGGTGAGGGGTACATACAGAATGAGGAGCCAAAGATGGACCCTGCACAGACAGATGAGAAACCACAGATGGGCCCTGCCCAGACAGAGGGGTAGGTGAGGGATACAAACAGAATGAGGAACCACAGATGGACCCTGCACAGGCAGAGGGGAAACTGAGTGGTACATACAGAATGAGAAACCACAGATAAACCCTGCCCAGCTAGACGGAAGGTGAGTGGTACATTCAGAATGAGGAACCACAGATGGATCCTCTCCAGACAGAGGGGAAGGTGAGGGGTCCAAACAGAATGAGGAACCACAGATGGACAGCCCAAGATTTGTGGAAAGGCCACCAAGGCCGGACCTAGGGCAACAGGATTTTAGGGGGCGGCATGCTGCCCAACGACACCCACATTAGTTTACAAACATTGGGTATGCGCAAGAGATACAGTAGTATTTTAAACTTCCTGTGTGCCAATCCCCATTTTTTTAATTTGCACAAATAAAGGGGAAGGGACAGGGGCGACAAATGACAGTAGGCCTAGGGGTGCCCGCTATGTAAATCCCCCATGCAAATGGAGCCTGTCCAGACAGAGGGAAGGTGAGTGGCACATACAGAATGAGAAACCACAGATGGAGTCTGCACAGACAGAGGGGAAAGTGAGTGGTACATACAGAATGAGGAATCACAGGTGGACCCTGCCCAGACAGAGGGGAAAGTGAGGGGTCGAAACAGAATGAGGAACCACAGATGGACCCTGCCCAGACAGAGGGGGAGGTGAGTGGTACATACAGAATGAGAAACCACAGATGGACAGACAGAGGGGAAGGTGAGTAACATAGTAACATAGTAAGTAAGGTTGAAAAAAGACACACGTCCATCAAGTTCAACCTTTTTTTATCTGCCTAACTGCCAGTTGATCCATAGGAAGGCAAATAACCCATCTGAAGCCTCTCCAATTTGCCTCAGAGGGGGAAAAAATTCCTTCCTGACTCCAAAATGGCAATTGGACTAGTCCCTGGATCAACTTGTACTATGAGCTATCTCCCATAACCCTGTATTCCCTCCCTTGCTAAACAGCCATCCAACCCCTTCTTAAAGCTATCTAATGTATCAGCCTGTACCACTGATTCAGGGAGAGAATTCCACATCTTCACAGCTCTCACTGTAAATCTTCCTTCCGAATATTTAGGCGGAACCTCTTTTCTTCTAATCGGAATGGGTGACCTCGTGTCAGCTGGGAAGACCTACTGGTAAATAAAGCATTAGAGAGATTATTACATGATCCCCTTATATATTTATACATAGTCATCATATCACCCCTTAAGCGCCTCTTCTCCAGCGTGAACATCCCCAATTTGGCCAGTCTTTCCTCATAGCTAAGATTGCCCAAACCTTTTACCAGCTTAGTTGCCCTTCTCTGTACCCTCTCTAATACAATAATGTCCTGTTAAAGTGATGGAGACCAAAACTGTACGGCATATTCTAGATGGGGCCTTACAAGTGCTCTATACAGTGGAAGAATGACCCCTCCTCCCGTGACTCTATGCCCCTTTTAATACAGCTTTATGTGAGTGGTACATAAAGAATGAGGAACCACAGATGGACCTTGCACAGACAGAGAGCATGTGAGTGGTACCTTTGGAAAGAGTAAACATCTGTTAGAAAACTTTTCTTTTTAGGAATTTTCTCACATGTAACATCTAAATTTGAATATTTTCTCACTTCCAACTCCTCCTACGCACTGCAAAGCCCCTAGTAACTGAATGACTCTGCTTGTGTTCCTTAAGGCTATATAGCCCTCTGCTGAATGCCAACAAGTTGCTAATTCCCTGACAGACAGGACACGGAGCCGGCGGAGCAATGCCAGGCTGTATGGCACGTTACAAATGGCAGAAATAAATAAGAGTGTTAACGAGGCCGTTTCTGTCTTTTCCTCGCTGCCGAATATGTTCTCCCCATGTTACGTGCTTTGAAAAGATTTTCTAATTAAGAATGGAGCTTGCCAGAGAGAGCAATTAGGTGCAAAACACTGTCCGTCAATTTATCTGCTTCCCAAAGAAAAAAGTAAGAAAGAATTTCGCTCAAGTCTCAAAGCTTTTATTTATTCAGAAATCAGAGGCCAGGCCCTGTCTGAACATCCCTATATGGGCTCCAGCTATTGCTAGACTTCACTTCCCAGCATCCCCTGGCAGCCTTTAAAGCTGTAGTTCTTAATTATTTGCTGAATTAGACCAACCTGCCAGGGACCCTGGAACCCACAGAAACCCGGAAGCATTGCTGGACCGGGGGATCCAGACCCACCTAAGCTGCCACATAACACCCTGCCCCCCCCCCCCAAGGATTCGTCAGCCTCTATGCTTTTTTGGATTCATTGTGATTGGCTACATTAAACTGTGCATTTCTATGAAGCAAAGCGATTGACTGGTATGATTTCTTGTTCATATGATTCTATTGGCAGAAGGGTTTATATGATGCAGACATGTTTGATTGGTGTTACTCTGGTGATGTTGTTGGATGGTATAATCACCAGTCAATAAAGTTTATGAGTTTTGAAGATACATTTCTGGCCATAAATGTCACAGTAAAAATTGCCATAATAACTGCCATAAAACAAGACTATTTTATAGCATAAATATTCGCAAAAAAACGTAATTTGTCGCCAGAAAATTCACAACTCGCTAAAATTACCGTTAACGTAAGCTGGTTCGTTACAAGTGATTGCAATGACTTCTGAGCGCGTCGCTGTTTAGTCGCTGCGAATATTCTGACGGAAAAATATTCTCAGCGATAACATGCGGAAACTTAGGGGCATGTTTACTAACATTGGAGATAAATATCTGGAGAGATTTCTGGAGATGTTGCCCATGGCAACCAATCAGCAATTAGATTTAAACAGCCACAGCCAAGTTAGAAAACAAAAGCAACAATCTGATTGGTTGCTATGGGCAACATCTCCAGAAATCTCTCCAGATATTTATCTCCAATGTTAGTAAACATGCCCCTTAAAGTCAAATTTACCGCACTTTAGTAAACGGACCCCGAATTCCTTTCTGCTCCTTCTGCATCTACTATTTTAATATAACACACAAGGGGGCTAAAAAGCTAAAAAGAGGGGGCCTGTGACACGGCCTTGTGGGTAAAAAACATGGAATTTACTTTGTTGACTTTTGTTATGATATTCGAGACAATTTGCAATTGGTTTTCATTTTTTATTTTTTCTGGTTTTTGAGATTTTTATTTAGCAGCTCTCCGCTCTTCAATTTCAGCAATCTGGTTCCAAATTACCCTGGCAAACCACACATTGATTTGAATTAGAAGCTGGAATATGGATAGACGAAGACCTGGACAGAAAGATGATAAAAAGTTACATTAACAATAAATGTGTAGCCTTATGGAGCATTTGTTTTTTTTTTTATGGGGTTTTTTTTGAAAGCTGGAAAGATTCAGAAGAAGAAGGCAAATCAATCAAAAATGATAATAAAATAAATAATGAAAACCCATTAAAAAGTTGCTTAGAAATGGCCAGCTTGGTTCAAATGAAAGGGGAACTATCACGAAAATTAACATTTTATATGTTTTAATGTACTGATACATGGTAACATATTGTTCTATAGGATCCCATTCATATTCAAGGAGTGAGTCACCTTTAAAGGGGAACTATCACGAAATTGAAAATGTAATATAAGCTTCATCATAAAAATAAGAAACTTTGTAAATACAATCAATTAAATATTCTGCATCATTTCTGAAATGATCAAGTTTATCTTCACTATCCCTCTCTCAGCATGTGTTTCTCTTTATTCTGCCTTCAAGCGGCAGTTGGGTGTCAGATATTCATTGACAGTTAGATCCAATATATCTTATAGGGGGGTTTCCTTTCCTAACAGATGAATTAGAGCTCACTCAACTCACTGATTCCAGTCCAAACAAAATAACTCTTTGTATGTAATCCTGCATGTAGAGAGACATGATGTCTGGTGATTTTAATAGAGTGAGCTCTAATACATCTTCTAGGCAAAAGGAGCCCCCCTATAAGATATATTGGATCATTCATCTGACACCCAACTCCTGAATGAAGAGAGAATGAAGAGAAACAGATGCAGAGAGAGGGATAGTAACATAAACTTAATTATTTCAGAAATGGTGCAGAATATTTAATGGACTGTATTAACAAAGTTTCTTATTTCAGTATGCTGAAGCTTATATCACAAGTGATTTTCTGGTCCATTCTGCCTACACAATTTATTAGACATTCTGCATAGCTGCGTTCACTAGTCTTTCCAGTCTCTTTCTGTCTGAAACAGTGGGGAAGTTTGTCGGATTGTACGACGCAAAGGGGGGAAACCGGTAATTAACTAAAACACTAGAAACATGAATCCTTGGGCCGTTTGCCTTACTCAGCTATTTATTGTGCACCTGCCCAATATAATTTCTCCCTGGCAGAAAGGTTATTATGAAGGAGAAGGAGACGATACCTGCATCAGATTGGTATTGACACTCAATCACCAGAACAGCTCCCGGGTCGGACATTAGCGCCGCTTCATATGATCTGAATAATGTATTGGGGCTGAGCTGATACTGGAAGCAGAGTAGATAGTTTTCCTGCTGTATATGCAGAGCTGATGTGAGGGGCATCAAAGCTACAGGAGCAGGAGAAGGGGACTGGGAGATCAGATGCCCCACAAACCCACCTACTTCTGTAACAGCAATGAGATGAGGAAATCTGAACCAATTTGTTGCTGAACTACAAATCCCCTCATACAATACATGTAAAGGATTAACAGGGTAGTAACCCTTTGCTCGTTTCATTCCGTCTTAGATTCTACAGGATTCAGAGCTAGAGAAATAATAACAACTGAACCTGTCTGTCAGGAAAGGACAAAAATATTGCTGGCTCCAAAAAAAAAAAAACCCCAAAAAACCCAGAACCCCTGGCTAAACAATGAGGATTAATACGAGTAGCCTTGAATTTTCTCACTTGTTAAAAGGGCATCAGCCCCTTCCTTAAAGCCAGCAACGTAACTAGAGGGGGGCGGGCCCTGGCCCGGGACGCGCAGCCGTGCCCCCTCTGTACACCCCGAACTGCCCGGAAGTCGTGGCGCGTGAGCTGTCGGGGGCCCTGAGGGGGTGCGGGTCCTGGCCCAATCGCACCCCCTGCTCCCCTGGTAGTTACCCCACTGCTTAAAGCTATCTAATGTGTCTACAAATATTGAGAAAATCCCATGATTTCCCAACTCCCATTGTATGAACCACTTAACTCCTTAACGTGGAAGCTCTTTTTCTCTAATCTGATTGGCTCCCTTGTACCTTTGGGAGGATCTACTGGTGAAAAAAGGAGAGTTTATCGTATGGTTCACGTGTAATATATATTATGTCTGCAGTGGTAATTTACTGGGTTCTGTGTGTTACATTTACGACTGATCTGTGTGCTACCTTTACTGTTCGCAGCAGTGAACGAGCTAAAGCAAGCTAAGGAATAACCACTGCGGGCATTCCTTCTCCACTCGCAGCACTCACAGAAGTAAATTATGCTGCGGACATTCCTTCCCTGCTTGCAGCACACAAATAAGTCCCGCAGAGGTCGGTAAAATCCTCAGTACAGCAGCAAGAACCAACTTCCGGTTCAGCAGTCAAGGAAGAGATGTGGAGCGCCGCACCTCGCATTTTGCAGAATCGCCCTTTCGCCATTCTACAGTGTACATCCAAAAGCAGAGATTTAATATGTTTTTTGGACAAAGCATTGGATATAATAAACTTTATGCACAATAGAGCTGTTATTGAAGCAGTTTAGAGTGTATTTGTCACATAAGATTTTTTAGTGTTACTGTTCCTTTAAGGACATTGAAAGATTTTGTGCCTTAAGCTACTAAAAATGCCTTACCTTTTAAACAAAACAGCGATTGTTTGTCCATATATTGCAATATATTTAAGCTGGCCAACTACATAGTTATTTTACATAGTTAAATTGGTTTGAAAAAGACAAAGTCCATCAAGTTCAACCCCTCCAAATGAAAACCCAGCATCCATACACACACCCCTCCCTACTTTTAATTAAATTCTATATACCTATACTAACTATAGAGCTTAGTATCACAATAGCCTTTGATATTATGTCTGTCCAAAAAATCATCCAAGCCATTCTTATAGTCTTAACTGAATCAGCATCACAACATCACCCGGCAGTGCATTCCACAACCTCACTGTCCTGACTGTGAAGAACCCCCTACGTTGCTTCAAATGAAAGTTCTTTTCTTCTAGTCTAAAGAGGTGGCCTCTCGTACGGTGATCCACTATATGGGTAAAAAGGTCCCCTACGTCAAAGTCATCCCATATCTGGCCAGTCCTACACCTAAATTGCATCTGATTCATTAAGAATGTTATTGCTTCGTTATACATTTTACAAAGGGACTAAGTTTTACCTGCAACTTGATAATTACACTTGCTGCTTTCAAAGTAAAACTCCCAAACTTGGCTGCTCTTTTATTAGACACCAGTGGGATCACCTGATTATAGCTGGGAAGGGTGGGAGCTACAACATGGAGCTGGTCAAAACATTAGGCGGGGGTGCAATGAGGCTGTGACCACAAAATATACAGTATATATCTATATAGACAAATACAAGAGTCCTCTGCACTCAACTCATTATCAATATATTTAACATTTTGTGCCTTAAGCTACTAAAAGTGCTTGTTTGTCCATATACTGCAATATCAGCTGTGTCACCCTTTTTTAAATTGGATGCTCACCTTAAAATTGAAAACTTTAACAGGTTAATTTATTAAAGAGCGGAAAGTTTGTACATGTTACTCTAACTTATAGCCTATAACCAATACCCTTTCAAACAGGTGACCTGCAAATGCTACCTGCTGGTTGTTTAGCCATGGTGCAAAATAATGACTTTTATTATTTCATTGTCTTCTTAGTTGCAAGCTGTTTTGGAGATATTATGGAAGGAATGCACAGAATCTTCCACAAAATATTTGGCCATATCAAATCTGAATAACAATTTGCATATTGAAACTAGGGATGCACCAAATCCACTTTTTGGGATTCGGCCGAATACCAAACCGAATCTGAATCATAATTTGCATATGCAAATTAGGGGAGGGAAAGGAAAAGGTGGGAGAAATGTTTTTTACTTCCTTGTTTTGGGACAAAAAGTCACGTGATTTCCCTTCCCACACCTAATTTACATATGCAAATTAGTATTCGGATTCGGTTTGGCCATGTACAAGGATTCGCTCCAGGAGGGCCTCCTCCTGCCCTGACTGATGACACTGGTGAGGTTGAAGTTGGGGGCCCGGAACCCAGACCCCCCATTTAATCAGTAAAATGATCATTAAAATCCCATGATTTGCATGACATTTAAAAGACTCTGGTAGGAAAGCTCTGAAGACAAAAATCTAAAATAGAAATGTTGAAAAATGTATTTCCCAATTTCAGCTGAAATGTACAATTTCAACGTCTTTCAGCCTGAATTCCAAACTCTGCTCCTCTGTAGATTATCAAAGAGAAAACCAGTAATCCAGAACCTTTATATTGTGTGATTTGAGCAGAATTGAAGGTTGTTGAAATTGAAATTTGTATTTCACAACAAATTTAAATCGAATTGAGGCTCATTTATAAACACTGGGCAAATATGCACCTAGGCAGTAACCCATAGCAACCAATCATTCATTAGCTTTTTCAGCCAGCTGTAGGTTGAACATTGAAAGCAATCATCTGATTGGTTGCCATGAGTTACTGCCCAGGTGCAAATTTGCCCAGTGTTTATAAATAACCCCCTTGGACAAATCGTTGTGGGGGTTCATGGTAACTGAGATATTTTGGGCCTATAACTGTGACCCAAGAGTGGGTTAAGACATGCGGCGTCTCCCAGACAGGAGAGCGTTCTCTGATAGGAGACTGTCTGTGCCGCAAAGCAGAGAGCGTGAAATGAAGAAGCAATGCTTCCAGTAGATATTTATTTTATATCAGAGGAATTAGCATACCAAATGTAATTAACAACAACTTTACGCCGGCAACTGCCGTTTCTCCCCCCCTTTAACTTCGCCAGCCTGTCAAGCGACATATTTAAAAAACCTGATAGAGAATGTGCAGTAATTGGCAGCACCTTCCGGCTCCAGGCCTTTGATAATTACACCGCAATGAGCCGAGGAAATGAGGAGTGAGATTTTAGCCCCGGCTAATTATAGTGCGAGGGCTTTGTCTTCATGTCCGGAAAGAAAGCCCATTAAGGACTATTGTAAAGTGACCCAAGATAATACGGGGTCTATTCTGGTGAAGATGACAGGCAGCACATGGATGATTAAAGGCACAGCTGCACATGCCTGCCCAATACTTCCAGCTCTGTTTACTCAGAGACATATTGGACCAAGTAATCACCAGCCAATATCAGATGAGAAGCAATGAAAATAACTAAAACAAGGCAACAGTCATGCTGGGCTATACTTGGTAACAGCACAGGACCTCAGTATAAAGTAAAGTAGAAATGTCCATATTTTTGCCCTGAAACTAACCACATCAATAACAGCCTTGAGCTGGGAGTTATATTTAGCAACATGTGAAGTACTGAAGGTTTGACAGCACTGTTATAAACTGTTACTGTCATTCACTACTGTCTCCATGTTTCCCTATTGTCTCTATTTTGCCCTGTTTCTTTCTATCCTAACTGTCGTCCTACTGTCTCCCTCTTATCCTATTGCCCTATGGTCTCCATGTTTCCCTATTGTCTCCATCTGCCCCTACTGTCTCCAACTTGTCCTACTGTCTATCCTGTCATACTGTTTCCATGTTTGCCTATTGTCTCCATCTTGCCCTGTTTCCTTTTATACTTACTGCTGTCCTCCTGTCCAACTGTCTCTATCTTGCCCTACTGTCCCCATCTTCTCCTACTGTTTCCATCTATACCTACTGTCTCTATCTACCCCACTGTCTCCATCTTGAACTACTGCCACCAAGTTACATAGTTACATAGTTGCAAAGTTAAATTGGGTTGAAAAAAGACAAAGTCCATCAAGTTCAACCCCTCCAAATGAAAACCCAGCATCCATATACACACCCCTCCCTACTTTTAATTAAATTCTATATACCCATATCTATACTAACTATAGAGCTTAGTACCACAATAGCCTTTGATATTATGTCTGTCCAAGAAATCAACCAAGCCATTCTTATAGTCATTAACTGAATCAGCATCATAACATCACCCGGCAGTGCATTCCACAACCTCACTGTCCTGACTGTGAAGAACCCCCTACGTTGCTTCAAATGAAAGTTCTTTTCTTCTAGTCTGAAGGGGTGGCCTCTGGTACAGTGATCCACTTTATGGGTAAAAAGGTCCCCTGCTATTTGTCTATAATGTCCTCTAATGTACTTGTAAAGTGTAATCATGTTCCCTCGCAAGCGCCTTTTTTCCAGCGAAAACAACCCCAACCTTGACAGTCTACCCTCATAATTTAAGTCTTCCGTCCCTCTAACCAATTTAGTTGCACTTAGTCTCTGCACTCTCTCCAGCTCATTTATATCCCTCTTAAGGACTGGAGTCCAAAACTGCACTGCATACTCCAGATGAGGCCTCACCAGGGACCTATAAAGAGGCATAATTATGTTTTCATCCCTTGAGTTAATGCCCTTTTTTATGCAAGACAGAACTTTATTTGCTTTAGTAGCCACAGAATGACACTGCCCAGAATTAGACAACGTGTTATCTACAAAGACCCCTAGATCCTTCTCATTTAAGGAAACTCCCAACACATTGCCATTTAGTGTAGAACTTGCATTTATATTATTTTTGCCAAAGTGCATAACCTGCATTTATCAACATTGAACCTCATTTTCCAGTTTGCTGCCCAGTTTCCCAATTTAGACAAATCACTGTGCAAAGTGGCAGCATCCTGCATGGAACCTATAGTTCTGCACAATTTAGTATCATCTGCACAAATAGAAACAGTACGTTCAATGCCCACCTCCAGGTCATTAATAAACAAGTTGAAAAGCAAGGGACCTAGTACAGAGCCCTGCGGTACTCCACTAACAACACTGGTCCAATTAGAAAATGTTCCATTTACCACCACTCTTTGTAGTCTATCTTTAGCCAGTTCTCTATCCAGGTACAAATACTATGTTCCAGGCCAATATTCCTTAATTTAACCAGTAACCTTTTGTGTGGCACTGTATCAAATGCTTTAGCAAAGTCTAAGTAAATCACATCCACTGCCATCCCAGAATCGAGGTCTCTACTTACATTCTCATAAAAACAAATTAAGTTAGTCTGGCAAGATCTGTTACGCATAAAACCATGCTGGCACACACTCAGTTGTCCTACTGTCTCCGACTTGTCCTACTGTCTCCATCTTTGTCTTTCTGACTTGATCTTGAACTTGTCTACATCTTGTGCTACTTCCTCCTTCTTGCCCCAGTGAACAGACAATAGGGCTCATTTATTAACATTGGGCAAATTTGGACCTGGGCGATAACCTGAAGTTGGCTGAATAAAAGCTGAGCACTGATTGGTTGCTATGGGTTAAGTAAATGTTAGATCGGTTGCCAGGGGTTACTGCGCAGATCATTAATAAAAGACCCCAAGTATTTTACATCTATCCCTACTAACTCCATGTTGCCTTACTGTCCCCATCTTTCAGTACTGTCACCCGTTTGCCCTATTGTCTTGCTCTACTGTCTCCATCTATCCTTACTATCTGCATCTTACTCTACTGTCTCCATGCTGCCCTACCATCTCCATCTTTCCCAACTGTCTCAATATTTCCTTACTGTCTCCATCCTTGCCCTACTGTCTCCATCTTGCCCTACTCTCTCCATATTGTTCTACTGTCTCCATCTTTTCCTATTGTCTCCATGGGTTGTTTCTGGGGCTACTGCTCACTAAGGGATTGCTAGTGTAGAGAGAATGCAATAAAAAAATCGGTGTAAATAAATAAGGCTGCGTGTTCAGAATAAACTGTGCCAATACGCGTTGCCCTATGACTGCTTGTGCCTCAGGACATTGTTATTGGGCCTAAATATCCATTAAAAAATACTGACACCCCTAGAAGGTAGAAGGGTAGGTTTTTTTTGTTACCTTCAACAGCCTGTTGTGTTTCATATCCATCAATCATGCTCTGCTGGGGGAATAATCTGATTGGCTGCAGTAAAAAATCATACTTGTTACTCTTAGTTGCAATGCCATGGTCTAATCAATAGGTGGATCAGAAGCTTTGTCTCCCTCCAGCCAATGACTCTTTACTATTGTTACTCCCAATAGTCTGGATCAGCACAGAATTAGAATGCAAAATGGGAAGAAAGTGGCAGCTGGTAAGTACTGACCCACTTGTTTTGGGAGGTTTTTCTGGGGGGGAGTAGAACTGAAAGACTCATCAAATACTTTGCTGGCACAGTAGTGAGACTTTATTTGCCTGTATAAGAGGGAATCTGGCAGTGAGTGAATTCAGGCTGTTTGTTTGTTTCTGGGTGATGTATAATACAAGCGATTATCTCCCAGAGTAATTAGTAGCTGTGGTTAATGCAGCAGACGAAGACGGGAAATTAAAAATGTTGTCTTGTAAAATGACAGCACCCACAGACAGCCCAACAACTGTACAGCAGGTAAAACAAGATGGAATATTTTGGTACATGGCGCTACAACAATGATCTGCAGGGGAACAAAATACATCTCCATTTACACATGTGTGACAGGCACAAAGCTGGCTAATAAATAATATCCCATATATGAAGAACCCCCCCTCCCCGGTTAATCCAGTCTGTTCAGATGAAAGCCGGGAAAGGTAACAAACATGACACTTTAACAAACGCGGCCTTATATTTTTTCATTAAAGGCAATAAAACCCCTTTAAAAAACACTATGAAAATAATGATGTAGGTACAGGTCCCTATTGCTGTAGATTGTACAGTATATAGAGCACATATGTCTCTGTACACTGGAATTAGACATATATATATTATATATTTAATGTGAGCCAGAGGCCACACTTCACACTTGTGGATTAGGAGTTGATTGATTTACAGGTGAGAGACGCCCAATGTTATACGAGTGGTGCTCGGGCTTTATACCATTCCCCGTTCTCATTCTCTGTTTTAATAAATCCATTGCCCGTCTCATAATAACCAGCCCCCCGGGACCATGAATAATATTCCATCCTGTGCATCAGCCTCTATTCACTCATAGCAACAAGGCACGTCACACTTCTGTCAGTGTAAACACAGATCCAGATAAATGTCATTGCCCCGAGGTAACCAACCTGTGTATTACACATCTCATATGTATTTTTACATTTATACATAGGGCTGAGTTATACAGGGAACTCCGAGTATCACTCATGTATTATAAGGAATAATGTACCCCCTACTGTAAATTATAAGGATATTAGAAGTCACTGAGGGGTTCTGTGACCATATAAAGGCACACAAGGCTGCAGGTTGAGTTATACAGGGAACTCTGAGTATCACTCATGTATTATAAGGGATAATGTACCCCCTACTGTAAATTATAAGGATATTAGATGTCACTGAGGGGTTGTTCTGTGACCATATAAAGGCACAAGGCTGCAGGCTGAGTTATACAGGGAACTCTGAGTATCACTCATGTATTTTAAGGGATAATGTACCCCCTACTGTAAATGATAAGGATATTAGAAGTCACTGACATGATGCACAGCTCCCCAGTGCTCCGAGGTACCTGCTCTCGCTAGAGTGGTGCGGGCGCTAGGGCCATGCAGCCTAGGGGCGCCCACTGCTGAAATCTGGCCCTGTTTACTTTCCCATTATTCTGCTGATGGGCTGCTGGGGGGAAGGGAGGGGGATGTTATCACTTCAATGTGCAGTGCAGCAGTAAAGAGTGATTGAAGTTTATCAGAACACAAGTCACATGACTGGGTGGCACCCGGGAAACTGACAATATGTATAGCCCCATTTCAAAATTAAATATAAAAAAAATCTGTTTGCTCTTTTAAAAAAACGGATTTCAGTGCAATTTTCCCATCATAGTATCCATTTAAGAACTGGTTGGCTGCGAGTGAGATAGACATGTGCAATCTAACAGAGATTTATTGTGCCGGACAAAACAATATCCTCTAATCCCCACAACTGCCCCCTGACCCACCCAAACCACCAGTCTATCCAGAGATTGTTGCACCTCTTGAACCAGAACCAGCATCAAACAGAAATACAGTATTTCTGCTCTGGGCACAAGGATTTGATTCCACAATAATTACAGGTTGTTAACATTAATGATAATAATAATAATAACAATGCATAATGAACTAGTTCCTTTATGAGCACTGAGACATTCTGCACCCGTAACACCCTATAACCCAATGTATAAGAAATGTCTAGAGCAAGTTAGATTGAGTTAGAATTATTTGGAGATTTGATTCTCTGACGTTAAAATATCATTTGAGCACTGGGCAGTTTTGTACCAAACATGGACTGAAGAACTCACTAGTCGAACTCAGTAATATCCTCCATCCAAATATTTTATTTTAAATTAATTTGAAATCTCACCCCTAGTACGGCAGTGGCCAACATTGTTGGGGTGAATGGGGACACAATATCGGACAGAGTAGGGATAGCTGAATGTTTCAAGGAACATTTTTGTGATACATATGCAGCCCGCCCCTCACCCCCGCAAGCTGAGCTCTTAGACTACCTGGGTATTATAGATTTCCCAACTATTCCACAAGACATGTTGGAATACCTACACAGTGATATCACTGAGGAAGAGATCGGTGGAGCAATAGCAGAGATGCCCACTGGCCGTACTCCAGGCCCAGACGGTCTCCCCTCCGAGTGGTACAAAGCTAACTCCCCAACACTAACACCCAAACTCAAATCTCTGTTTAATAACATTTCAGAGGACTTCTTACTACCCGAATCATGCTTCATGGCGCATATTACTTTAATTCACAAAGATGGTAAACCTCCCCACAGTTGCGACTCTTACCGCCCCATATCCCTCCTAAACTGTGATATTAAATTATTTGCAAAAATACTTGCAAACAGACTGAAGCGGACTGTGAGGGGAATAGTTCACCCAGATCAAACGGGCTTCATGCCTAATAATGCCACTGATATAAATATCAGACGACTATTCAATAATCTTGAGACTAATCATGAAAATAAAGGTAACAGAATTATAGTATCACTTGACACCGCCAAAGCCTTTGATACTGTTTCATGGCCTTATCTCTGGGAAGTTCTTCGACTGTTTGGCTTTGGGTATCGCTTTGTCATCTGGGTTAAGGCTTTGTACCGACACCCCACAGCTAGAATATCAGTGAATGGTATGCTCTCTGACCCATTTACACTTCATTGGGGCACAAGGCAAGGTTGCCCTTTATCTCCCCTTCTCTTCTCCCTAGCTATTGAACCTTTGGCTATACTAATCCGTAACTCACCCACCATAATAGGATTTCAGGTTGGTAAATTGATGGAAAAAGTATCACTATATGCCGACGACATGCTACTGTATCTGGCCAACTCCAGGGGGGCACTAGACTCTGCACTAAACTTGGTGGAAGAATTTGGAAATTACTCTGGATTGAGAATTAATCAAACTAAGTCGGTAATTTTCCCTGTTGACCAACTCCCTGTTGATCAGACATTTATTATAGGCCAACTAAAGGTGGTGCACTCCTTTAAATACTTGGGGGTTATAGTTACACGACACTGCAAAGATTATGAGGAAACTAATCTTAAACCCATAGTTAGAGCTTTATCCACAAAGATTGATATCTGGGAACAACTTCCCCTCACCTTACCTGGTAGAGTAAATCTCTTTAAAATGGTATTTCTCCCCAAGTTTCTATACGCCCTGCACAACTCTCCGATAACCCCGCGATCCCACTGGTTCAATTACCTCGATAGAATAATTAGAAGATTCCTTTGGGCTGGGGAACACCCCCGTCTCAATTTCAGGATTCTGCAAGCCCCAGTTACACGTGGGGGGTTGGCCCTACCTAACCTAAAACTGTATTTTCTAGCTAGTCAATTGACATACGCACACTGGTGGTTATCCCCCCACCTTGACAATACCTCCATTCTTCTAGAGGCAAATATAATGGGATCACTAGAAGCCTTGGCCAACCTCCCATACCGGGGACCTCCGACACTCCAAGCCTGTACTACTCCAATGTTAACTGTGATCGCAGCCTTTCAAAAGGCTCTTAAACTAGCACAAGGGTGGGCTTTGGTGTGGTCTAAATGGGAACCCTTGTGGGGTAACAAGTCTCTGCCCCATTTTTCCTCTCTCCCTGACATTAATGTATGGGCCTCGCGAGGTATCAAAATGTTGGGTGATATTGTATGGGAAGGGGAGATAAATCAATTTCAGGCCCTCAAAGAGACTTACCACTTACCCCAATCCATGTTCTTCAGATACCTCCAGCTCTCTCATGCCTTCCGAGCACAATTCCCGAACAGGCCGATAGCTACTCTAGTGACAACTCTAGAAAACTACCTCAGGAGAGAAGACCTCACCAAACCTCTATCCCGCCTATATACTATCCTAGGGCAGACCTCCCAAGACCCCCTGGCAAAAACTTTTGCGAAATGGAAACGAGATATTCCCAACCTAACTGAGGATTTATGGGAGGAGGCTCTGAAACAATTACCTGACTTAACAATATCCTTGAATGACAGGTATATTCAAATAAAATCCTCAATCGGGTGTACCTTACCCCATATAGGCTCTCGAAAATATTCCCCCAGACGTCTGATATTTGTATTAAGTGTGAACAAGAAATTGGTTCCTACATGCATGTGTTTTGGCATTGCCCACTAATCCAGTCATTTTGGAGAAATGTTGTACACTATATATCTGATGTCCTTGATTTACCAAGAATACTATCGCCCTTGATATGCCTTCTCGGAGTTGAAGAAGACATGGACATCAATAACCACATTAGACTGTGTTATCTTCAACTTCTTTATTACGCAAAGAAAGCCATTCTCCTAAACTGGAAAGCTACTGGCCCACCATCGTTAACCTTCTGGCGAAATCTTATAAATAACTCATTGTCTAACCAAAAACTGACATATCTTGCCAGAGGTTGCCCGCAGAAGTTTGATGCAGTTTGGGGCACTTGGGTATCATTTCATGACGAGAACAATACGACTATTGTCATTTAACATAACCAACTTTGACATTTGATGTATAATTGTATGAATATCCTTCTCCTCTCCCTGCTCCACTTCTTCTTCTTTCTTTCTTTTCCTGCTTTCTTCTCTCTTAATCGCTGTTTTGTGTTAACCTAAAATGCAAAAATAAAAACTTTTAAAAAAAAATTAATTTGAAATCTCACAATTAATTACAATGCCACCAATTTCATTTTAACACCATAAATTCATTACATTTACACATATCAACTCGTTAATAGCCATTAACACAGGCTAGTTAATGCTACTGCTCAGTTCAGTGTTATACTCCTTAAATTAATCTGCTAAATATAGACCAATCATTGTACAGTCCATAATTTAAATCCCAGATCCGATTTCTGTTAAAAAAAAAGAGTGCTACTAGTGAGTACTTCAGTCCGTACAATACTTCCCAGTGCTCAAATGATATTTTAACGTCAGAGCTTTGTGAGAATCCAACTGTCTGTGCTGCATGCTGAGTTTAACTTTCCCTTTAATTGTGCTGCAGTTGTCAATTCCTCTGCTGATATCAGCCACAGCTTCATTATACAGTTCAAAGGGGTTAATAAAGTCGGCTAATAAAGATTGACGACCCCATTATTTCACCCCTCCATTTATTTTAGACATCACTTTTCTGCATTTTACACCCCCGCCCAATAAATATATATTCTGCACAAACACCCACACTGCTTGTCTCATTAGCAGCCCCTGATTGACTGATCATTGAAATGCAGTGTTACATGTAGTGCCTCCAGCAGAGAGACAGAGAGGGGGGCGCAGGAGCTGCCAGTGGGGTAGAACAGACGTCTGATATTACGGAGAAAGAACAAGTGAGTTTCTCTGGCAGAATCTATATAAGGAGAAGTGTTGAACAGGTGTTTGTGTAGAACACAATGTGTAGTTATAATGGGTAGGAGAATTCAGCATTTTAGTTGCCTTTTGCTCCTTGAATCTACATTATAGAGCTCTGACCCAATTAGCAGTGAGGGGATGTGGGTTCTATACATGTGACTGGTTGGAAAGGGTTAAGAAAGCACAGTGATTCTCACTGCATAATCATTATTTCGAACATTTACACCCAATGATACATTCTGCATTCACAGTAGTTACTTTAACACTGTCTTACTAAGGCATTGACTGATTTATCATTCACACAATTTAAAGGGCATGTAAAGTCAAAAAAATAAAATGCCATTTTTACTCCAATCTCCTCCAATATACTTTAATTAAAAAAATGTGTATCGTTTTCATAAGAAACCTGACTGTATGCAGTGAAATTCTCCCTTCATTTACTGCTATGGATAGGAATTGTCAGACGGTCCCTAACTGTTGGGCAGGGAAACAATCATACTTATGAACAGCAGGGGGAGCCCCCACCTTACTTCCCAGCCATGCAGAACTCAAGCAGCTTTGTTTATGACGATCCCTAAGCAGCCCAGACCACACTGAGCATGTGCACAGTCTTAGTCTTGCAAAGATGTTTAACAAAAGTTACAAGATGGTGACCCCCTGTAGCCAACTTTGAAAGCATAAATTATTTGTTTGATTAGGCTTGTGGTGCAGTAAGATCATTCCTATATTTAGTATACGAAATACAGTATTTCTAACCTTATTCTATTTTAGACTTTACATGCCCTTTAAAGGGGTGTTTCACCTTTAAGTTATAGAGTGGCCAATTCTAAGCAACTTCTCAGTTGGCTTCAGTGTTGGACTGGGGGGACCGGGGCCCACTGGGACTGCTGTCCAGGGCTCCCCTCCGCTCCTCTACTGTCGAGGCGCCAATCCGCTCAGCATGCATGTGCAACCGGCGCCGGAAAACCGGAGAGAGGGTCTGGCCCACCGAATTTTTTCCTGGTGTCCCGCCGGGCCAGTCTGACCCTGGTTGGCCTTCATTTTTTTTCATAGTTTTGAGGGATGCACCATATTCACCATTTTTGATTTCGCTGTACTCCCGACTCCTTCGCGAAAGATTACCAAACCGAATCTGAATCCTAATTTGCATATGCAAATTAGAAGTGGGAAGGGGAAAACATTTTTACTTCCTTGTTTTGTGACAAAAAGTCACGTAATTTCCCTTCCCGCCCATATGCAAATTAGGATACGGATTTGGTTCGGCCGGGCAGAAGGATTCGGCCGAATCCTGCTGAAAAAGACCGAATCCTGGCTGACTCCTGACACGAATCCTGGATTCGGGGCAGCCCTAATCGTTTTTGAATCATTTGACTTCTCTTTTTGACTCTTTCCAGCTTTCAAATGGGGGTCACTGACCCCATGTAAAAACAAATGCTCTGTAAGGCTACACAATTATTGTTACTGCTTCTTTAATACTCCTCTATCTGTTCAGGCCCTCTCTAATTTACAGTCTCTTATTCACATCAAGTAGACTTTTAAAGGTAACAAGGCGCACACTCATGTCCAAGCAAGGTGCTGATCCAACAGGAGGCTGCCCAAAAATTCTCCAATGTGTATACAGTCAAAACATTACAAATTTGGATTGCACGCTCTTATTAAGAAAAAATTATTTATTTAAAGAAAAGAAAGGTTACAAAAGCATAATCATTAGCCCTATGTGTTTCATCAGGGGAATAATATATCAGAAATCAAAAGGGCAGGCTTTTTTACATAAATGCATGGTTGCTAGGGTAAACTGGACCATAGCAACCAGATTGCTGAAATTGCAGAGTGGAGAGCTGCTGAATAAAAAGCGAAATAACTCAAAAACGCAAATAATAAAAAATGAAAACCAGTTGCAAGTTGTCTCAGAATATCACTCTCTACATCATACTAAAAGTGAATTTAAATGTGAACAACCTATTTAACTGCCTGCTGAATTCCTATAATGTATATAGGGTATACTGTATCACTCATACATTGTTTTATTTATAAACAGAATCATTCAGACATTGCTTCTTCACATACAAGGCATTGTTCTGAAACTGTAATAGTCATTTGTCTGTGTTAAGTAGGTTCACCCCAATACTGACTGGCTCCCGCCCTGAGCACCTTTATGGGATTCACAGTGAGAACGTAATGTTATTGCCACCAGAGGGCGCCAACCTCCCCCATGCGTCTCCTTACCGTACTTACTGTACATGGGATCATCACAGGATTAATTAAATTAATTAAAGAGAAACTGTAAATAGGACGGATACATTCAGAATCACCTGACGGCTTAATAGCTGCTAAGTCTCCATAGATTTTAATGGTGTGAATAATTAGATGTGTTAATGAAAATCAGTAGCAGAGTAATTAGACTTGCCAGCAGGTAGTGTATATACATAACTGTATATGCCCATGTACATACATCACTGCTCTTAAGTTCTGCTGAGCCTCTCTATTGTATCCAGGCTTTCATGTAATTACAGTTTGTTAGCCCAGGCACAAACAACCTGCAACAGCGCACCTGCAGATGAACTATAAGTCACACTTTCAACCTCTTGCCAGGGTTTAGAACTGGAGTTAAACAACAGCTGAGGATCCCCATGTTAGACATTTGGGGCCAAATTGGCAGAAAGGCTTGAAAACAAGTATTCTGCCAAGCAATCATTTTATATAGTACATCCCAGTGCTCCATGTGAAATAAAGCTGAAACAGGTTTAACTGAAAGGTTCTGTAGCTCCTTTGCTTGTATGTTATTTAGTTGGGGTTTATGCCTTTATTATCTGCCTCTACTGTACAGGGTCATTTATTAACGTTGGAAAATTTGCAAGTTGGCAGTAACCCATGGCAATCAAATGGTTGCTTGCATTGTTCTACCTGCAGTTAGCTGGAAAAAAGCTAATCACTGGTTGGTCGCTATGGGTTACTGCCCAGGTGCAAATGTGCCCAATGTTAATGAATGAGTCCTACTATTGTGTTCACTCGGGCCACAAGGAGGAAGTAGGACAAGATGGAGACAATAGGACAAGATGGACACAGTAGGAAAAGATGGAGACAGTAGGAAAAGATGGAGACAGTAGGACAAGATGGAGACAGCAGTGCAAGATGGAGACAGTAGGATAAAATGGGGACAGTAAGACAAAATGGAGACAATAGGACAAGATGGAGTCAGTAAGACAAAATGGAAACAGTAGGACAAGATGGAGACAGTAGAAAAATGGGGGAGACAGTAGAGCAAGATAGAAACAGTAGGACAAGATGGAGACAGTAAAAGAAGAGGGAGACAGTAGGACAAGATGGACACAGTAGGGCAAGATGGAGACAGTAGGACAAGATGGAGACAGTAGAAGAAGATGGAGACAGTAGGGCAAAATGGAGACAGTAGGGCAAAATGGAGACAGTAAAAGAAGATGGAGACAGTAGGGCAAGATGGAGACAGTAGGACAAGATGGAGACAATAGAAGAAGATGGAGGCATTAGGTCAAGATGGAGACAGTAGGACAAGATGGGGACAGTAAGACAAAATGGAGACAATAGGACAAGATGGAGACAGTAAGACAAAATGGAAACAGTAGGACAAGATGGAGACAGTAGAAGAAGAGGGAGACAGTAGAGCAAGATAGAAACAGTAGGACAAGATGGAGACAGTAAAAGAAGAGGGAGACAGTAGGACAAGATGGACACAGTAGGGCAAGATGGAGACAGTAGGACAAGATGGAGACAGTAGAAGAAGATGGAGACAGTAGGGCAAAATGGAGACAGTAGGACAAGATGGAGACAGTAGGGCAAGATGGAGACAGTAGGACAAGATGGAGACAATAGAAGAAGATGGAGGCATTAGGTCAAGATGGAGACAGTAGGACAAGATGGATACAGTAGAAGCAGATGGAGACAATTGGACAAGATGGCAACAGTAGGGCAAGATAGAGACAGTAGGACAAGATGGAGACAGTAGGTCAAGATGGAGACAGTAGAAGAAGATGGAGACAGTAGGCAAGATGAAGACATTAGGGAAAGATGGGGATAATAGAAAAAGATGGAAACAGTAGGGCAAGATCTGGACAGTGGGACACGTTGGAGATTGTAGGAAAAGATGGAGAAGATAAAGGCAGTATAAAACATGGCAACTATAGGACAATATGTCAATTGCAGAGCAATATGGAGACAATAACACTTTGTATCAGTTTTGCTCAACCTGCAACTCTTTTGTTATTATTATACACATTGAGAAAAGAAGGCTGGCAGCAAAACTAGGGATGTAGTTCAACAAGTACAACAATGTGCCATATGTTGGACAGTCTTACTGTATCTTCATAATGTGTCATGAAATGCTGGGCTCACTGTGCGATGGACTACTGGTGTGACTGTATAATGAAATACTGGTTCCACACTGAACCATTAAAATACTGGGGCAACTGTGTCATATAATGCTGGAGCAGTTGTGCCAGAAGAAGTGCTGGGGGTTGCTGGGAGTTACTGGGTCCTTTAATGCTGTGTCTTTGGCTTCTGGGAGTCACTGAATACATTTAAAAGTAAATATGTTTGAAATCAATTTAGTCACATGCAGATTAATAAGTAGCAGTGGTCTCTGCTGGAATAGGCATGGCCTTCAAAAGCGAAACACTAAAAGTTATTTAGGGATATTTTCTGCTGTTATAGAAATGCCCAGAGGTGCAGGGAATCCCTAGTAGCTACCAGGTACATCATGTAAATAAAAATGTGTCCTGCACTCCATTATAATAGTAAAAATATACAGTCTTTATTTCAACATATTCTAAAACATACAACCCCCCAGTCTATGTTTTTTTTGATGATCCACAAATCAATTCACAGACTTTTCCATATTAGTGGGGTGGGCTTTGTAACTGCTCAGTATTTTGGATTTTTTTAATAAAATGCAACTACAGAATAACTTTTGTCAGGAGAGTGAATGAGACACATGGCTTGGCCTCTCTGTACAGTACAACTATAGGGCGCAACTTAGTCGGTACCTGCTTCTGTTTCCAGCCAGAATCCCAATTAGAATTGGACCACAGCCGAAATCTCATTACAGCCTGAAATGGTCCATAAAAGTTCCAGAACCATTGGTTTATGCCCCAGCCCTGTGTTATAAAACCTACTGAGCCATAAACCTTCTGTAATTATAGTGATAAACTTACGCACATGAATGGCAGCCTCATGCCTGTGGCTTCTACTCTGCTGCTGCCCCTATGAGTTTGTTGCACATCCTTCACTTCCATTTACCAGGCTGTGAGATGGTTTTAGGCTATTTGACATCCAAGTGGCCCCTTGGGATCTATTATACTATTTAACAAATGTTAGATATCATCAGAATACAGGTATGGGACCTGTTTATCCAGAAAGCTTAGGAGCTTGCGTTTTTCGGATAATGGATCTTTCCATTATTTGGAACTTCATACCTTAAAGGGCATGTAAAGGCAAAAAAATAAAATCCCATTTTTACTTTCTTTAATGAAAAAGAAACATATTTCCAATATACTCTGATTAAAAAATGTCTACCATTTTTATAAGAAACCTGACTGTATGCAGTGAAATTCTCCCTTCATTTATTGCTGTGGATAGGAATTATCAGATGGTCTCTAACTGCTCTGCAGGGAAACAATCATACTTATGAACAGCAGGGGGAGCCCCCTCCTTACTTCCCAGCCATGCAGAACTCAAGCAGCTTTGTTTGTTTCCCTGTAGGGCAGTCGGCGATTGTGTAGAGATTTGTATTGGATTTTATTTTTTACATCCCCGTTACTGTTTCCAACTTCAGCTGCAGAGACAAAGATCATGGAGCCAGATTTAAACAGATAAACTGGGATTCTATTTGGAGGATTATTTTGCTAGAGCCACTGGTTCTGCAGAGTTGGAGAAAGTTTGTATAAAACAATACAAAAGCTATAAAATCCACATTAGATTACATGACAACACAGGACCCAGTGCAGTCTGTATATTCTGATTATTAATCAGTCTTGCTGTATCAGCTTCTGGCAGATATTATTTGACTTGTGCTGTTTTGATAATTTATGACGATCCCTAAGCAGCCCAGACCACACTGAGCATGTGCACAGTCTTGGTCTTGCAAAGATGTTTAACAAAGTTACAAGATGGTAACCCCCTGTGGCCAACTTTGAAATTCTATTTTAGACTTTACTTCCCCTATAAGTCTACTAGAAAATCATGTAAACATTAAATAAACCCAATAGGCTAGTTTTGCTATTTTTGTTTCCAATAAGGATTAATTATATCTTAGTTGGGATCAAGTACAAGATATAGGTATGGGATCCGTTATCCGGAAACCCATTAAGCAGAAAACTACCGAATTACGGAAAGGCCCTCTCCCTTTGGGGCAAATTCATTAAGATGCGAAGTTGCGCCAGGCGCAACTTCGCCGCACTTCGCCAGGCGTAGTTTCGCCAGCGCTCCGCAAATTCACTAAAATCCGAAGTTGCGCACAGGGGTAGCGTAAGTTTGCGAAGTTGTGCTAGCGTTGATTCGCTGTATAAAGCGAAGTCTAATTTGCATACGGCGCGAAATTCAAATTTCAATGGAGGAACACGTATCAGCACTACAAATGCCTAGAAAACCTTCAAATCAGCAAATAAAAATTTTATTTTGCCCTACACATGTGCCCACTGTATAGGTAAGTTGCCATGAGTCAGGAAATGTAGGGGGGAGGAAGGGGAGCCCCAAAAAATTTTTCGATCTTTTTCAGCCTATCACCCATCATCTACTCTATTGCGCTTCGCCTGGTCTGAGGTGGCGAAGGAAGTCTAGCGTAAAAGGTAGCGTTCAGTACACTGCGCAAGTTAGTGAATTTGCGTAGTTACATCGCTAGCGAAAATTCACCTGGCGTAAGGGTGCAAAGTAACACTAGCGAATTTACGCCAGCGTTCGTTAGTGAATTTGCGAAGTAGCAAAAATGCCAAACGCTAGCGAATTAACGCTAGCGAATTAACGCTAGCGTTCGGCGCTTCGGCGCTTAGTGAATTTGCCCCAAAGATTCCATTTGATCCAAATAATCCACATTTTTAAAAATGATTTCCTTTTTCTCCGTAGTAATAAAACAGTAGCTTGTACTTGATCCAAACTAAGATATAATTAATCCTTATTGGAAGCAAAACCAGCTTATTGGGTTTATTTCATGTTTACATGATTTTCTAGTAGACTTAAGGTATGAAGATCCAAATTATGGAAAGATCTGTTATCCGGAAAACCCCAGGTCCCAAGCATTCTGGATAACAGGTTCCATACCTGTAATAATAAAACTGTACCTTGTACTTGATCCTAACTAAGATATAATTAATCCTTATTGGAAGCAAAACCACATCTTTGTTTAACTCTGATGGCCCCAGGTAAACCATAAATCTTACCATTAGGGCACAATTCAGCAGGAACAGCCCGCTAAGATTGTTCATTGCTTGTACAAAAATATGTCATGGCAAGATAGGTATTCCCCTGTACTAAGCACAATTCAGCAGGACCAGCCCCTTAACTTTGCTCATAGTCTGTACAGAGGGTTTGTTGTTGAAATTAGATTATTACATCCCTACTCATCCCATCCAATCACTTACTGAAGCCTCTCTGAGTTATTCCCTTTATGTGCCAGGATCCTATGTGCAGAGCCCATGTTCAGGGCAAACAGAGAGCTCGGGCTGTTGCCATGTATTCTGGTCCTGCTGCTCACACTCTACTACAAACCAAGTGTTGCCATGAAGCCCTTCAATTTGGCTGTGAGCTTAATTATTCACTGGGCGCAGATGTCTCTCTCTCTCTCTCTCTACTACTGAAGTCCAGAACAATCTCTGTCTCACAGCTGGGGCCCCGCATTCTACAATTCCACTTAACAGGGTACCTGGGGTCACAGCTATTTCCGTTTCACTCTTGCGAGATTACAAACTATGGGATGCGCCCAAATGTCCGTTCAGAGGCCATAAACCTTTAATGGGGAATTGTAATGTAGGGAATGAGGGGGACGGGCCACATGCTGAGCTTCTTGTAAATTCACTTTGGGGGTTGTTGTTATCCAGATGTAAACAGGCAATTCCCAGAATCCACTTAGGGACCCTGCAGTTATACAATTGTCTTCTATGTGCCTTGTGCAACTACAGAACGGCTTATTATCATCATCATCATCTGTATCTCTCTCTGTACATCAGCTCTTACATCCTGAGACTGCCCCTCTGTTCTTCTGTTATTACAGATAGTCTCATCCAATACAAATTGTTTCCTTATGTCTGTAATACAATGTGGGAAGGAGTCTCTCTAAGGGGTCCCTGGTACTTATGTGTCTGCTGAGATTCTAGCTATCTGTATAACAGAGCATTCTGTCCCAGTGGCTGCAAAGATCCTATCTGATCCCCATTGTAAGCAGCAGTCCTGTCCTGCTTTATGGCTGAGATTCTAGCTATCTGTATAACAGAGCATTCTATCCCAGTGGTTGCACAGATTCTATCTGATCCCTATTGTAAGCAGCAGTCCTGCCTTGCTTTATGGCTGAGATTCTAGCTATCTGTATAACGGAGCATTCTGTCCCAGTGGCTGCAAAGATCCAATCTGATTCCCATTGTAAGCAGCAGTCCTGTCCTGCTTTATGGCTGAGATTCTAGCTATCTGTATAACAGAGCATTCTGTCCCAATGGCACATTGTACAATCTGCTCCCAATTTTAAGCAGAAGAACTAACTGCTGATTGGTTTATTTTGGGTAATTGCACCAGTTCAGTTTAGCACCAATATTACTAAACCATCCCCATCTTAAATTCTTTGCTTACATCTTTGAAAAACATGAATATGTGTAATTAAGATGAAGATAAATCGTGAAGATAAGAAAACCTGCAAGAAGATGCCGTAAGAGTGTTACAAATTTATATATTCTTAATCAGAAATGCATGAAGATGAAATAGGATTATTTAATGACTCCATAGAACACTGTGTATTGCTTTCACTTTCCCTGTCTCCTCTTGATCTGTTGATTTGACTTTGCCTTTATTTTTAATTTGAAAGGTTTTTCTGCCAACAAACATCTTTACTGCAGTCTCAGTGGGTTTTTCTTATAGAACATTATTTTCCTTTTGCTCCCTGATCCGGTTCCAGTTCTGCAGAGCTGAGACCAAGGGGTCGGGAAGTTACATGTTTCTCTTATTAAATAGTGTATGCTATAACCTAAAGCTTTCATCTAGGAAGAGCTAAATGTTGGGCCCCTTCCAAATAGGGGTCCCTTCCAAGCACAGCTGACAGACAGGCAGACAGACAGACAGACAGCTGGAAGCAGTGGAGTAACTAGATGTTAATGGGTCACACAGCAAATGAATTTTAGGGCCCCCAACATATCCAGAGATTGTATTGTTCAACCAATATAAGTTGAAATCACTCATTATTTGGGTCTGCTCATGGGGCCCCCTATAACTCCTGGGCCCCCTTGCAGCCGCAGGGTCTGCTTCCTCTGTAGTTACACCCCTGGCTGGAAGGTTAAAGGCAAAAGATGTGACAAGTTCCCTCCCGCAGACTAAGCACCAGATTCGCAGTATCAGCACTTTTCTGACAGCTCCTCCGGCTCAATTCTCAGCTCACAGCGATCGCAGGAAAACACACATCAATGCGATTATAATGGGATATTTTTAGGTAGGACTGACAGATCAGTGCGAGTGGCGCAATTACCGGGGGAACTTACCGGCAATGAGAAAAAGTTGCTTGTGATGCCTTCAACTCAAAGCCAAAGAAACTGACATCTCTGGCACCGCAGCGACTCCTGCGACAGCGTCAGCGCCTCCGAAGTCAAGGCCGATCTTTCTTTCTTCTGTACAAAATCACTCGGTAACAAATTCTTACACCCAATTACTGTCTCTCCTTCTGCGGTGCCGGGCGGCCCTGCCTATTCCCTATCTTATAACCCAATATAAATCATTTATTGGAACAATTAGAGAGAATATTATAGAATTGTATTGATGTATTTCAGTTTGAAAGCTGATTGGGCCTCCCCTGTCCCCTTCCCTAGTGCTGCTAAAGGCTCAGGGGCAGATTCACTAAAGGGCGAAGTGACTTACGTTAGCGAAGATTCGCCAGCATGACATCATTTCGTTACTTCGCTGATTTACTAACGGTCGCTGGCGTAACTTCCCTAGCTAAAGGGACTCTAGCGGTAATTAGTTTCCATATGCCTGGCGAAGTTGCGCTCTGGCGAATGGACGTAACTACGCAAATTGACTAAGATGCAGATTTTACTGAACGTTACCTCTTGCGCCAGACTCGCTGGCGACTCGCTGGTGACTTTTCATTTTTCAAGGTGCTAGGCTGCAAAAGATCGTACATTTTTTCTGGGGTAGCCGGCTTCCCCCCTACATTTCCTAACATATGGCACATAAACTATACACTGGGCTCATGTGTAGGGCAATTTAACAACTTTATTTTATTTTATTAAGGTTCCCTGGGCTTGTGTAGTGTAATGTATTTGCTGCAACATATACGTCCATTGTACTTCCCGCCGTATGCAAATTAGGCAATGCTAGCGCACCTTCACTTCGCTTCCCATAGTAACGTTAGCGTAACTTCACCAGCGTTCAGTGCCCTGGATGCAACTTTGGATTTTAGTGAATTAGCGTTGTCCTGGCGAATCTACGCCTGGTGAAGTGTTGCGATGTGAACGAAGCAGACGCTAGCGCAAGTTCGTCGCTTAGTGAATCTGCCCCTGTTCAGCTAAAGATACAGGCTTGGAAAATTTGGCTAAAGTCAGCTGAAATTGCAGATGTTTCGATTAGGAAAAGGGGGACCAACTCTCTCAAAACAACTTTACCTCATCTATCCTTTGACTCTACATCCACCAAATGAATATATTTAAAAGAATAAAGAAAAGAAATCCTTACCTTATGATTGTGTTTAAGATCACGCCAAGGTGATTTCTTTCAGCTTTCTGCTTTTAAATACTGGAATTGCAGATGGTCCAGCGATCCCGTCCGATCCAACAGAACCAGGTTGGTCTGACTAGATAGAAATAATGGTCAGCAACTGCCTCTTATTAATAAGTAAAAAAAACATCAATCATGGCTGCCATCGTGGGGAAACATAATGGTAACTTAGCAGGGCTCTCCTCTCCAGGGGTCACAATTGGTAACCCACTGGCACCTGGACCCCCTGAGTGGTTGGTCCTACCAAGAGTTATAATGGAGCCGCAATACAAGAAATAGTCCCCTGCATACCTTTCCTGCCCAACCACTTCCATCAGGCACCTTAGGCACCCCAGTCGGAAGGAGGGGAAATCGATGAAGGGGAAGGGACAGAGGTAGAGGGGAGTGATGGAGGGAGGGAAGAGTGATAGAGGGGAGAGGAGGAGGTGAGAGCACTAGGGGAGCGAACCATCTGGACTAGGGGTAGGCAGAAAACTTTTGAACAGGTACTTGCCCAGCACCCCCACAGCGTTGCGCCATAGGCAGGTGCCTCTTCTGTCTACCCCTAGTTCCAACCGGCTCCCCATTATGCCAAAACCCTCATAGACCCCAAACCCCAACCACTACCTTGCAAGTCTTGCCCCCTTCACAATCCCTAAATCAACCTTTTTTGTCTTGGGTCCCCCTCTCTCGACAGAGTTCTTGACTGGTGTGACCCCTGAACCCAAGGTCAGATTGGGCTGGCAGGACACTGGGCTGGCCCCAACCCTTGTTGAGCCTGCCCCCCACCCCAGGTGCATTCCCCCCGGCAAGAACTACAGGTGCTAATTGGCTGCCCCTCATACCTGTAAGAGGGAAGTAAGGTATATAACAAGCAAAGGGGGTGGTGGCAGCATTTGGAGATGGAGCCCACGACTGGGTTGAAGGGCCATCCAGGTGGCAGCCCCAGTGGGCCCCAGACACCCCAGTCCGACACTGCCTGTACCCCCGATGCAGTCAATAGCCCACAAAGCATTCTGCAGTGCATAACAGATAGCCGCCAGTGCCTACTACAGTTTATGCATTAGCACACAGTGCCCTACGCATTTTACCCCCTGTAGCCTATTCATTTTATCCAGTAACCTGCAACGTTAGAAATGGTGTATCACCTACAGCGTTGGCCTTAGGGTGAGTACTAGAGAACAGAGCTACGACAATATTATATCTTCCCTATCAATATGTTCTTAACCGAAATCCTCCTATTACTGTAAGTGCATCTCCCCCCGCCTCCTCCACCGCACATTTGTTAGGAAGGTGCATTCATTTGTTCAGGATATGAACTATTTCAGCCTGAACTGCTTCCTTAATACTAATAGAATTAAATATTGGATAAGCCGGTGCCGGTTAATATGTATCAGAGTGATGAGTCCTTTAGAAATAATTCAATATATTCTTCTTAGAGATAGTAAGTTAATGAAAATCGCCTTTTTTTCCACCCTCTTCGATTCATATTTCTTTCATTAATGATTTAATTAATTTGCTGCAATAAACGCCCTTGGCAAAGGCACGCGGAGCGGGGAGAGAGGGAGTCTGACATATTTCTAGGAAGCCAAAGAAGATCTCCCATCCATCAGGAGATGTTCCTAAAAACTCCATAAAACGTGACCTTGCATTCAACCGTCCCCCTCTCCTTTCCATTATTCTATGCGCACACCACCAGCCGTGAATTTATATTCATCAGCCGCAGCTCACGGGCTTGTAAAATCTATTTCAGTCTGTGTGACAAAATCTCCACCTGTCCATAAAGTGGAATACACGCAGCGATATTGGGTGACATTTATTGTCCAAATTGCCCCCCAAACTGGTAAATCGGTATCACATCAGAACTTGCTTATTAATGAAGAGGTATGTACTAACACCAGGACTGTCTAAAACGAGGTAGGACTACTCAGGGGCAGATTAATGCCTAGGGTATCCTTGGCTATAGCCTAGTGGCCCATAGTGGTCAGGGGCCCATGGGTTCTGCATCGTCTGTCTGTAGCTCAGAGGTGCCCAGGACATTGATCGCGGTCTACCAGTAGATGCCGGTAATATTCCTGGTAGACCATGACCTGCCAGAAGTTTAAAACGGGGCTTCGTAGCCGTGATGTCACAAGTCTCACAAGATGAGACAAAGGGGCAAATTTACGAAGTGACTAACGCCAGCAAAAATTTGACAATGTGATGTCATTTTGGTACTTCGACGATTTACGAACGGACGCAGGCGTAACTTCGCTAGCGAAAGAGACTGGTCATTCGCACTCAATCGCCAGGCGAAGCTGCGCTCTGGCGAAGGGACATAACTGCGGAAATTCACTAAGATGCGGATTTTACTGAACGTTACCTCTTGCGCCAGACTTGCCTTCGCCACCTCAGACCAGTTATGAGGGTCGGCTGGTGGATCTATGGCGAGTGGCCGAGTCTTTAAACAGAGTTAATCTGTAGAACATTCTGTGTCCACATCTGGGATCTTCAGAGAACGAGAGCAGCGAGGAACAACAAGCACATGGCGCAGCCTTTGGAGTGTGGCATAAAAACCAGGATTATCCGTGTGTAAGAAGTGAGAACATTGTGTTTGGGAGGCACCCGACCCATCAGCACTGACTCCCATCCACCCGCCTTTTCATTTAACATATTTATTTGTCTATTTACATAACTTTTTATTGCCGGAATTTTTGCTTCATCTGTTACGCTACTAAATTCTGGGATCCAATCCAGAAGAAACAGATGCGCAGCTACTGGACCGGCACCAAACCTGGGACCTGCCTCTTGATACCCCTCAGCCTGGTCTTTAGGGAGCGCAGATAAAATGCAGATTCTGTTTCTGTCTGTACAACATTCACCAATGTCAGGGAAAGAGGTTTGTGCTCTGGGTACAGATATCACAGCCTCTACATCTGCAGCTGATCTTGGCTGTTAGGGAATGTTGTGAGTTGTAGTTGGGAAAGATCTGAAATGTGACCCTGTACTGGCAGACTCACTAAGGATAATTGGAGCTGGATCTCGGCAAATTTAATAAAGCTTTTGCGAACCCGGAAACTGTTTAGCGACCACTTCCGACAGTGGAAGACCGTTTGCGAATTTTATAGTTTGCGCCAATGTGCATTAAATGTAATAAAATTTCTTACTGAAAAAGTCGTTTTGCGCAGTTTTGCGAAGAAATTCGTAGATCGTGAAATGCAGAATTTTGCCACAAATCAATGGTTGGCGAAAAGATTTGCTCATCACTAATATTGAATTTTGTAGCCTTAAGAAATGATGATCCAAATAACAGAAAGAGTGACCAATTGAAAGAGTAGGCCGATCTGTATTATGCTAGAAGATAAACTTCCCCTTTAAATGGACACTATGCGACTGTGATTTGCACTGCAGGGATGACAAACCAGGCGTAAAAGCATTTCATGAATCATGAAGAACCCCAACAATCTAGCTGGATGCCCCCCTCGGATGTGACTATTATCCTGCCTGTGTAATTAGAAGAGGGACCAACAGTCCATTATTACAGGTGGAGCCAGCGATGTGATTAATTCCTTCCTTGTATAACGGGGCTACCACTCTCTCGCTGGGGCAACTGACCAGCCACAAGCAGTCACGTGTCCCTAAACCCCAAATCCAGCTGTTGTACCAGGCACTTCATGTATCTGGCTGGGCCATACGGGAGCTGCACCAGCAAATAACATTCAGCTTCTACTGCAAACATACAATATTCTGCCCTGAATCCCTCAGCTCACTGGAACTCAGTTGGCCAAAATAATAGTTTGAATCTGAACTGTCCAATAAAAGGTCAGACAGAGGAACATAACAGCCAATCAATGACTGAAACCAGAAACATCCTTTTCAACTAATTTCATATAAAATACAATATTAATACGCTATACAGTACAGTATTGTGCTCAGTAATTACATGAGCTCCAGTTTCCTCCCACATTTCAAAACATACAGACAGGTTAATTGGTTCCTGATGTAACTGTGTGTGTGATAAGGATCTTAGATTGTAAGTTCAGTGGAGCACGGGTCCATAGATTGTCACTGGGAAAGGAACTGATAGGAATGTGATTGGGATATTAGATTGTAAGCTCCACTGGGGCAGGGACTGATGGGAATGTGATCGGACCCATAGATTGTTAGCTCACTTGAGCAGGTATTTATGGGAATGTGATAGGGTCCATAAATTGTAAGCTCACTGGGAAAGGAATTGATAGGAATGTGATTGGGACATTAGATTGTAAGCTCCACTGGGGCAGGGACTGATGGGAATGTGATAGGACCCATAGATTGCAAGCTCCACTGGGGCAGGGACTGATGGGAATGTGATAGGACCCATAGATTGTAAGCACACTGGGGTAGGTACTTATAGGAATGTGATAGGGTCCATAGATTGTTAGTTCACTTGGGCAGGTACTTATGGGAATGTAATAGGGTCCATAGATTGTAAGCTCACTGGGAAAGGAACTGATAGGAATGTGATTGGGACATTAGATTGTAAGCTCCACTGGGACAGGGACTGATGGGAATGTGATAGGACCCATAGATTGTAAGCTCACTGGGGTAGGTACTTATAGGAATGTGATAGGGTCCATAGATTGTTAGCTCACTTGGGCAGGTACTTATGGGAATGTAATAGGGTACATTGATTGTAAGCTCACTGGGAAAGGAACTGATGGAATGTGATTGGGACATTAGATTGTAAGCTCCACTGGGGCAGGGACTGATGGGAATGTGATAGGGTCCATAGATTGTTGGTTCACTGGCAAAGGAACTGATAGGCGTGTGATAGGACCCATGGATTGTAAGCTCATTAGGGCAGGGACTGACGTGAATGATAATCTCTGTACAGAGCTGGTAAGAACCAATCAGAGCAATTGAATATTTATAGAACTTGACCAAGCTGTAGCCAATCAGAGAACTAGAATAGTTTTGTCAGAAGGAGAGAGTTTGGTTGGTATTTATCATTCAAGCAGGATTATGGAGCAATACCAGGGAAACATGGGGCTGCATGAGCCAGATATAGGATTTTGCAATTAGGGAAAATTCATTCGAGTGCTGAGTTCCATCCAGTGAAGCACATTTGTGAGCAACACCAGATTTATTATCATATCTTAAAATAGTGATGCTGCTAAATGAACATAAACAGCAGATATATTGTATTTGCCCTGTACCCGGGTTATATCTACATCTGCTGCCCTTGCCTTCTTATATGATATAAACTTGTGGAATCTACTAATTGCATTTAACCTTTTAACTGGCCCAGCTCTGTGTCCCATAAATAATAATGTAGGAGGTTCTACTTCCCAAAGCTGGGAGGCTGCAGCCTTAGTATCACCTGTAATACAAGTGGATACAGGATAAATGGGGGCCCAGTGGAACACTGTGCCTAATGGTAACTCTGTGCTACTGTTACTGGGCTGAAAGTGTATAGCCGTGTGTATTGGGCGACACCTGCTGGCGAGTTGTGGTGTTGCTTTATGGAAGAGTGTGATTGATTTGTGAGCAAGATCACTCTATGGGGCAAATTCACTAAGATGCGAAGTTGCGCCAGGCGCAAATTTGCCGCACTTCGCCAGGCGTATTTTCGCCAGCGCTCCGCAAATTCACTAAAATCCGAAGTTGCGCACAGGGGTAATGTTAGTTTACGAAGTTGCGCTAGCGTTAATTCGCCAAGCGAATCGAAGTTTCGCTAGCGATGTTAATTTGCATACGGCGTGAAATTCAAATTTCAATGGAGGAATACGTATCAGCTCTACAAATGCCTAGAAAACCTTCAAATCAGCAAATGTTATTTTGCCCTACACATGTGCCCACTGTCTAGGTAAGTTGCCATGAGTCAGGAAATGTAGGGGGGAAGGAGGGGAGCCCCAAAAAAAATTTCCATCTTTTTCAGCCTATCACCCATCATGTAGAAAACACGCCAGCGTTTTTTGGGACTTAGAAAAAAAATTGACTTTTTTTTAAACAATCCCTATCTACTCTATTGCGCTTCGCCAGGTCTGAAGTGGCGAAGGAAGTCTAGCGTAAAAGGTAGCGTTCAGTACACTGCGCAAGTTAGTGAATTTGCGTAGTTACATCGCTAGCGAAAATTCGCCTGGCGTAAGTGTGCAAAGTAACACTAGCGAATTTACGACAGCGTTCGTTAGTGAATTTGCGCAGTAACGAAAATGCCAAACGCTAGCGAAGTAACGCTAGCGTTTGGCGCTTAGTGAATTTGCGCCTATGTGTATTTCTGTGATTCCAATCCTGTAATTATTGTGGGGAAGATTTGACCATAACACCTTATACACAAATTTGTTTCAAAATAAGTATATATATGTATGTGCAAGCTTTTCTAGCCCAGAGTGCCCTCCATTACCTTTAAAAAGAGATTGCTCTCAGCCTGGCAATTATAGGCCAGTAAGTTTGACATCTGTGGTGGGCAAATTATTTGAAGGCTTGTTAAGGGATCACATTCAAAATGTTGTCTAGTGAATGACATGAGCAGCAATCAGCATGGCTTTATGAAGGATAGGTCATGTCAGACTATGTGGATTTTATAGTTTTTGTATTGTTTAATACAAACTTTCTCTAACTCTGCAGAACCAGTGGCTGTTGTAAAATAATCCTCCAAATTGAATCCCAGTTTATCTGTTTAAATCTTTCTCCATGATCTTTGTCCCTGCAGCTGGAGTTGGAAACAGTAAAGGGGACGTAAAAAATAAAATCCAATACAAATCTCTACACAGTCGCCGACTGCTCTACAGGGAAACAAACAAAGCTGCTTGAGTTCTGCATGTCTGGGAAGTAAGGTGGGGGCTCCCCCTGCTGTTCATAAGTATGATTGTTTCCCTGCAGAGCAGTTAGGGACCATCTGACAATTCCTATCCACAGCAGTAAATGAAGGGAGAATTTCACTGCATACAGTCAGGTTTCTTATAAAAACGGTACGCATTTTTTAATTAGAGTATTTTGGAGATAGGTTTCTTTTTCATTATAGAAAAGTAAAAATGGAATTTTATTTTTTTGCCTTTACATGCCCTTTCATTTTATAAATACTTTGACTACTGCTTTACTAGTAGATGGTCTCTTCCTATGTCTGAATTCTGTACATATTGCAAAAAGTGGGAGGGCGGAGGCTGCTGTTTGCTGGGGGATAACTTTGTTCTGTGGTGTTGGGTATTTAGGGGGGAGAAACCCTAGAACATCCTGTGCAGGGGGGGATGGGAGGTTTCACCCCCAGGTCCCCTCTTCGCAGCAGTGACACCGAGCAGCCGTGTAACAGAAATACAGATTTATTTTGGGTACAAAAGCGTAAAAAAATAAACCCCCTGAAACCAAAATCTATTGATTTATGTGGAGATGATTAAATGGACTTTGATCACATGATTTTGGGGAACAAGTCTTCAAGGTCCTGAAGGGGACTGAAATGTTGTCTTGTTTTATTAATACGTTCTAATAAAGAGTTAAGCTTTTCCTATTTTCTAAGTCCCATTGTGCATCTACATTTATGTGAATTTATTTATCTATATATATATATTATAGCCTTTCTATATCCCTCCATCACTGACCCCCAAGTGCAGAGGGAATTGCGAGTTGTGGCTCTATTGTGTCCCAGCCACTTGTGCGATTGTGATATCTCCTTATTTAACCCTCGGTGACCTCCCACTTGGTTCCTATGGTAACTGAGGATGGAAATTGATTGTTACAACAAATGTTAGTGTGTACACAGTGTCTGCCGCGGACTGGACTGGTTTCAGAGCAGCTCTGCAATATACACCTCCCCTCACACACCCTTCAATATTTTCCATTCCATCATGGCTTTCTTTTGTGACTGACCCATTAACCCTAGAATTTGGGGTCATATGCCCCCCACATACTCTATATGTTCATGTGCTCTTTGTATCTTGACCAGCGTAACAATTTGGTTTGAGATAGTGAGTGGCTTATTTACTAACACCAGTCTAGTTGCCCATAGCAACCAATCAGCTTGTTGTTTCACAGCCTAATTGCTGAATGTCTATGGGTAGCGGCACGGGTGCAATTTAGCGCCTCTGTTTATGTTCCCCATTCACTGGGAATGTTCATATTTCAGTTTGTCGCTTTTGTATAATTCGCTGGCGTCGGTTTTGTTCTGATCCAGTGATCCGGTCCTGTTACTTTCTTTGTCTCTGTCCTGTTTGGCGGCACATAGCGATCCCTCCGGTTCCATAAGCTCCTCCTCCGCCGCCTGATTCTTGTTTTTCCTGCTACACGGACATTTCTCCTTGCACTTCTCCAGCGCGTCTGTGCCCGCGTTTATACCCAGCGCCAGCCACGCTAAGCCAAAAAGAATCCAGATTGCCACCAGGTTTCTGTACCAGTTTGGGTATTGCTTGTCTGGGTTCCTCCCTGCAAACACAATTATAAAAGCTGATGGACTAGATAACTAGATGTTACTGGGCCCCACAGCAAATTCATTTTAGGGTCCCAACACATTCAGAGGTTGTTCTGTAGTGGGACAAAAGGCAGAAACACCTACAATAGTGGGTCTCAGATTCCCATAGCCGGCCAGGGAGAAACTGATACTTTACATTGTCTGCCCTGGGACTACAACTCCCCAGTTTGCTGCATTGTTGGGAAAAAAACCTCTATGATTTTGAGATGTTTTCTAAAACTGTACCACTAGATGGCAGCACTATACTACTCCGCACATAAAAAACCCTCGATGATTTTAAGATAAATTCTCAAATTATACCACTCGACCTGACTATAATAATCAGACTCTTTCAATATAACAGAAGTGAGCTGTGATAGATCCATCAATTAAAGGGGCGCTGCAAATGAATGGGGTGGTTCACATTTAGGGTTGCCACCTTTTCTGGAAAAAAAATACCGGCCTGCCGATATATTTATCTTTTTTCCCTATTAATAACATTGGGATTAACCATCATTTTTACCGGCCAGGAAAGTGAACTACTGGTCACCTTTAAAGGAGAAGGAAAGGCTACAATTAAGTAAACTTTATCTGAAAGGTCTAAATAAATGCACCAGTTAAACCCTCAAAGTAATGTTGCTCTAAGTCCTCTGTCAAATAAAACACACATTTCTTTCCTTCTATTGTGTACTCATGGGCTTCTGTATCAGACTTCCTGTTTTCAGCTTAAACCTACAGGGTCCAGGGATTTTATAGGGTCCCTTAATGGTGTAATGAGGAGAGAAATACCCACCAACCACATAGTCCCCGAAGCCGATGGTGGCGAGAGTGATGAAGGAGTAGTACAAGCCCTCCTCGTACGTCCAGCCTTCAACTTCCTTAAAGATCACTGGGGGCAACAGCAAGAACAGCAGGAGCCCAATCAGCAGCGCAAACCCACTTGTCATCAGCTTAGTCAGACTCTGAGAAAGTGAACCCAAGAGAGGTCATTGGAGGGGCAGTTGGGGTACAGTATGGGGGTAATTGAAGTACAGTATGGGGCAGTTGGGGTACAGTATGGGGCAGTTGGGGTACAGTATGGGGGTAATTGAAGTACAGTATGGGGCAGTTGGGATACAGTATGGGGCAGTTGGGATACAGTATGGGGCAGTTGGGATACAGTATGGGGCAGTTGGGATACAGTATGGGGCAGTTGGGATACAGTATGGGGCAGTTGGGATACAGTATGGGGCAGTTGGAATACAGTATGGGGCAGTTGGAATACAGTATGGGGCAGTGGTCATTCAGAGTACAGTATGGGGCAGTTGGAATACAGTATGGGCAGGGGTGTAACTACCGGGGGAGCAAGGGTTGCAAATGGGCCAGGGCCCGCACCCCCGCAGGGCCCCCCCGGAAGATCGTGCACGCTGCAGCCGGCTGGAGTTGGCTGCAGCAGTACAGAAAAATTGCACACACGAGGGTGGGGGCGGGCCCGTCTGCACGGCTCGCACCAGAGCCCGCCCCCACCAAGTTACGTTACTGAGTATGGGGCAGTTAGGATACAGTTTGGGGCAGTTGGGATACAGTATGGGGCAAGGGGAGAGATACTGATACATAACGAATGACTGCACATTCTTATTGACTGTTAGGGAGAAGACACACAGAGCTACTAGTAGCAGCTACAAAATGCCAAAAAATACACTACCATAGACAAAACTGAGAATTGCCTCTGCTAAAACACACACAGGGGCATATTTATCAAAGAGTGAAGTTTCACTTTCACCCACTGATACTCTTTTAAAAATCCCTCAGAAATGAAGAGAGAGAGGTGGGATTTCACTCTAGTGAACTGTGGTGATCTCTAACTTCACTCTTTGTGTCTCAGCAAAGCCAATTATCACTATGGTCTGTTTTGAAGCCGCGACAAGTAGATCTGTGTGTCTTGACCTTTACTGCCCCCAGGTACTTGAAAGACGCAAGTAACAGCAGCCAATCAGCAGTCACTTGAGATGAGTCATTGTAAGAACTGGCCTATTGAGCGCAGGGAAAGATGAAGTAGCAGCCAGCACTAATCTCCACTGACCAAAATGTAAACCCAATCTATAAAAACTTGTGCCTCTATCTACTTACTCCCCCACCTTACGTGGCTGCTGATTGGATAGTCTCTATGGTCCCCCCATAGGACAGAGAGGCCTGACTGTGACACTAGGGGAGCCATGCCTGGAATAGCCAATAACAGCTGAGGGTGTTGAGCCAATGGGGGGGTCCCTACCTGGCGCCGGATTTTCTTTCCCATCATGTCACCGCATCGATGAACCAATGAGAGCATCTTGTGGCCAATGCGGTTCAGCAGAACGAGGTTCAGGGGGATCCCAAACAGAGCAAAGAAGATGCAGAAGGCACGACCACCTACAGTAGTGGGACTCAGATTCCCATAGCCTGATGGGGAGAAACCAATACTTTACATTGTCTGCCCTGGGACTACAACTCCCAGCATTCCACCTTGCTGCATTGTTGGAAAAAACCTCTATGATTTTATGATGTCTTAAATTATACCACTAGACCTGACTATAATAATCAGACTCGTTCAATACAGCAGATGTGATCTGTGATACATGCATTAATTAAAGGGGCGCTGCAAACGGGACATTAAAGGGGTGGCTCACCTTTAAAGGAGAAGGAAAGGCTAAAACTAAGTAAGCTTTATCAGAAAGGTCTATATAAATATACCAGTAAACCCTCAAAGTAATGCTCCTCGTGGTCCTCATCTCATTTCTATTGTGTACACATGGGCTTCTGTATCAGACTTCCTGTTTTCAGCTTAAACCTCCAGGGCTAGGGCTTGAGCATGCTCAGTTTGCTCCTCTCTCCCCTCCCTTTTCCCTCCTTCCTCCTCCCCTCCCTGCTGTAATCTGAGCCCAGAGCTACAGTATAAGTGAGCAAGGAGAGACTCAGACAGGAAGTGATGTCATACCAAGCTAATATGGCAGCTGCTATCCTAAACAAACAGAGAGCTTCTAGAGCTGTTTACTCAGGTATGGTAAATCATTCTACATAATAAATAAAGTGTTATAGCTTGCACTATTGTGGCTAATCTATTGGCAATAAACTGCCTTGGTAGTTTTCCTTCTCAAATTTTTTTCATGTTATAAAATGGCTTTTTTATAGGTTTTCAATTATTTGACTTCTTCTTCTTCTGACTCTTTCAAGATTTCACTCTCTATCACTCTCTACACCATACGAAAAGTTATTTTAAAGGTAAACAACCCCTTTCAGGCAGCAGCACCCTGCCATGATGGGGAAATTGTAAAGCATGCTGGGCAACAAATAGCCGTCAGTGATGTTTTGTATATAAAAGACCCCCAGTGAGTGCTAGCTCTATGAACACCGTAGGCTCACAGGGGATGCTGGGACTTGTAGTCAGGAGGAATGATCGCACTACGTACCAATGGTGGTTACGACTGTTACAGAGAAGAAGAAGGAGCCCCCGTAGCTCCAGGTGTTCAGTTCACTGCTGTTTCCCTGTGGGATGACGCCATTCTTGTAAGCGTTAATGACTCCCTGCAGAAAAAGGAACCAGACTATAAGTGATAACGTCTGCAACTCCCGGCTACCTTCAGCATGTGACCTGATCCAGGTGTGAGGTGTGTCCTGCGATCAATAACCATCTATAATGCCGAGGTCCAGGTCTGGGATTCAATGTAGCCCCCCCCCCCCCACTAGCCCACTAAATAGTAGGGATGCATCAAATGCACTATTTTGGATTCGGCCGAACTCCTGAATCTTTTGCAACAGATTCGACCGAATACCGAATCCTAATTTGCGTATGCAAAAAGTCATGCAATTTCCCTCCCGCCCCTAATTTGCATATGCAAATTCAGATTTGGTTCTGAATCCGAATCCTGCTGGAAAAGGTCGAATTCTGGCCAAATCCCAAACCGAATCCTGTGTTTGGTGCATCCCTACTAAATAGTGAGCGTCTATGGCATCTCACATCAGCCCCTCGAACCCAGCAGGACTATTATATAGTAAATAAAGTACCCCCTATTGTAAATTATAAGGATATTATAAGGCCTTCAGTCTGGAACTCCAAGGTTACTTCTAATATCCTCATATTTTGAAGCAGGTACTTTATTTATTATAATACACAAGTTTCAGTGAGTCATGTGACAGAAATGACATCACTAAGCTCTGATTATAACCGATGACATCACTAAGCACCGTTAATCAGAATATAATTTACTGGATAGCCATGGCTGTATTACAACCCAGACTAATTGCAATTGCCACTTAGGGTTGCCACCTGACCGGTATTTTACCTGCCTGGCCAGTAAAAATGATGGTTTATCCCAATGTTATTAATAGTGAAAAAAGATAAATATATAGGAAGGCCGGTATTATTTTCCGGAAAAGGTGGCAACCCTAGTGCCGCTAAGTTGTGTCCAACGCAATGGGACACAAATGAAGCTGCAGTGAACTCCCCACATGTCACTCCTCACATTCATTGTCACGTCCATTAATTGGCATCAGTTATAAACCAGTTCTGGTTTCACCATCATATGTTTGTGGCATAAATCATGACGGCGTTGTTTTATTGCAGCTCTATGGGAAAAATTGGCCATTGCCTGTGGTGAGAAGTAGTAGTACAACTAATCATGAGTAGCCCTACGTTTCAGCAACAGATACTGTCCTACATTTATATCCGATGTTTCAGGGCCAAACTTCACGGGAGATTTTCTCCGATTGTGTCGGATCGACGAATCTCTTTCTACAAGTCGGATCAATGTATAATGGGACTGATACATAAATCTGATGTGTAAACTACATGGAAACTTTCCCATACGACGCGACTGCACACTGTCTGTATCACATGAGATAAAATATGAAGATGACTTATAACAGGACAGGAATAACAGGACAGGAACAACAGGACAGGAGTAACAGGACAGGAGTAACAGGACAGGAATAACAGGACAGGAATAACAGGACAGGAATAACAGGACAAGAATAACAGGACAAGAATAACAGGACAGGAATAACAGGACAGGAATAACAGGACAAGAATAACAGGACAAGAATAACAGGTCAGGAATAACAGGACAGGAATAACAGGACAAGAATAACAGGACAAGAATAACAGGACAAGAATAACAGGTCAGGAATAACAGGACAGGAATAACAGGACAGGAATAACAGGACAGGAATAACAGGACAGGAATAACAGGACAAGAATAACAGGACAAGAATAACAGGTCAGGAATAACAGGACAGGAATTACAGGACAAGAATAACAGGACAAGAATAACAGGACAGGAATATCAGGACAAGAATAACAGGACAAGAATAACAGGACAAGAATAACAGGACAAGAATAACAGGACAGGAATAACAGGACAAGAATAACAGGACAAGAATAACAGGACAGGAATAACAGGACAGGAATAACAGGACAGGAATAACAGGACAGGAATTACAGGACAGTAATAACAGGACAAGAATAACAGGACAGGAATAACAGGACAGGAATAACAGGACAGGAATAACAGGACAAGAATAACAGGACAAGAATAACAGGTCAGGAATAACAGGACAGGAATTACAGGACAAGAATAACAGGACAAGAATAACAGGACAGGAATATCAGGACAGGAATAACAGGACAAGAATAACAGGACAAGAATAACAGGACAGGAATAACAGGACAAGAATAACAGGACAAGAATAACAGGACAGGAATAACAGGACAGGAATAACAGGACAGGAATTACAGGGCAGTAATAACAGGACAGGAATAACAGGACAGGAATTACAGGACAGTAATAACAGGACAGGAATAACAGGACAAGAATAACAGGACAAGAATAACAGGACAGGAATAACAGGACAAGAATAACAGGACAGGAATAACAGGACAGGAATAACAGGACAGGAATAACAGGACAGGAATTACAGGACAGGAATAACAGGACAGGAATAACAGGACAGGAATAACAGGACAGGAATAACAGGACAAGAATAACAGGACAAGAATAACAGGACAGGAATAACAGGACAGGAATAACAGGACAGGAATTACAGGACAGTAATAACAGGACAGGAATAACAGGACAAGAATAACAGGACAAGAATAACAGGACAGGAATAACAGGACAAGAATAACAGGACAAGAATAACAGGACAGGAATAACAGGACAGGAATAACAGGACAGGAATAACAGGACAGGAATAACAGGACAGGAATAACAGGACAGGAATTACAGGACAGTAATAACAGGACAGGAATAACAGGACAGGAATTACAGGACAGGAATAACAGGACAAGAATAACAGGACAGGAATAACAGGACAAGAATAACAGGACAAGAATAACAGGACAAGAATAACAGGACAGGAATAACAGGACAGGAATTACAGGACAGGAATTACAGGACAGTAATAACAGGATAGTAATAACAGGACAGAAATAATAGGACAAGAATAACAGGACAAGAATAACAGGACAAGAATAACAGGACAAGAATAACAGGACAGGAATAACAGGACAGTAATAACAGGACAGTAATAACAGGATAGTAATAACAGGACAGAAATAATAGGACAAGAATAACAGGACAAGAATAACAGGACAAGAATAACAGGACAGGAATAACAGGATAGTAATAACAGGACAAGAATAACAGGACAAGAATAACAAGACTAATTGGTTGTGCCTCCCTATGGAACAACTGGGTGCTGACTCAGCTTTATTATAAGAGATTTAAATAAAGGCAAAATGCCCAATTCTGGTCGTTAATCTCCAGTGCAAACAATGGAAACGTGACATGAGGTCTCACTGCTCCAGTCATTTCATCTCCCTGTGTTTGCAGAGTAAAATCACTGGGGGGGGGGGGGAGGCTGCTGGGAGTTGCAGCTACTCCCAGCAGCCTCCAGTAATCTGTGTCCTGCTGTGTTGGATCCAATGCTGATACTCAGGGACCGGAGCTGTTTCATGTCCCAGTGCTGAGCTGATCATTTGGATTATTCTGATTAAATAATCTGATCCCTTGGCAAATGTCTCGGAGAACCTGGGACTTTACTCACCAGGAAGCCAAAGAAAAAGACTTTCACCCCATTTGGCTCTTTAGTTATCGTTTCCCTTTATTTTCTCAGGGCACAAAATATTTTTTACACGAAAAGCCTCTTTGGCTGAGACAATATCTGAGCCAATAATCATTAACAAAGTTCCCTGAAACCTACTGGAGGGGAGTCTCTTGCCCCTTGTGTACAGCGCTGAACCATTTATTCCCTTTATTCATTTTGTTGCTGATCCCTGTAGCTTTTTCAGTTTTGTTGGGGTCCCAAGAGAACAGCTAAATCTCAACCAAACTTATCCATTATACCTGTGCAACCTATAGCCTTCCCATTACTGATAAGGAAGTAAAGACAGAGGGTGACAGAGGGTTTTAGGGTCTTCAGTACAATGACACAGAGGCAGGACCCCCTTCAAAATTAAACTTACTGTAAAGGCACAATTATCTGCACCTTGATGAGGCTGATGTACGATACGGGGAATATAACTGATCAAACTTGCGATTGGCTCCCTCTTGTCTGCTGGGAGGAGCTACTGCTGAATAAAGCATCAGAGAGTTTATTATATGGTCCCCTTATATATTTATATATAGTGATCATATCCCCCTTAACTGCCTCTTCTCCAGTGTAACCAATCCCAACTTGGTCAGCTATTCCCTATAACTGATCCCTTCCATTCCCTTTATCAGCTTAGTTGCTCTTCTTTGTACTTTCTATATTTGATTACTGCCCCTTAAAATAGAACTAAACCCTAAAAATTAATGTGACTAAAATTGCCATATTTTATATACTGAACTTATTGCACAAGGCTAAAGTTTCAGCTTGTCAATAGCAGCAATGATCCAGGACTTCAAACTTGTCACAGGGGGTCACCATCTTGGAAAGTGTCTGTGACACTCACATGCTCAGTGGGCTCTGATTGGCTGTTAAGAAGCTAAGCTTAGGGCTCGTCACTAATTATCCAGCAGAAAATGAGGTTGGTCTGTAATATAAGCTGATGCTACAGGGATGATTATTAAATTCTGATGCTAATTGCACTGGTTTCTGTGCTGCCATGTAGTAATTATCTGTATTAATTACTAATCAGCCTTATATTGTGACATTTCTATTCTATGTGTACTGTATATTGTGAGTGGGTCCCTAAGCTCAGCAAGTGACAGCAGCACAGAGCATGTGCAGTGAATCAGCAGAAAAGAAGATGGGGAGCTACTGGGGCATCTTTGGAGACACAGATCTTTACAGCTAAAGGGCTGTGGGTGCCTTGGGCTGGTACAGAAACTCAAACATGATGTACAACATTTCTAGCCACTTCTTTAGTTTAACTTTCCATGTCCTTTAAGGTTTGTGCAAGTGTTTAACTTTCAGAGCAGGAGGAACAATGGAGGGTTTGGTTCCTTAAATAAACCACTTCTTTTTGTGCTGTGGTATTTCCCATCAGTCTCAGCGCCAAACACAAACCGGTTCCCTTACTCATATATCTGTGCAACTGTCACTTTCATGTCCATACTGTTTGATTTGCACAGGGTGGGGGCACGTTGGGGGGAGCCCCCCGGGATACAAAAGGGGCTGTGAGAAATGAATGCAGTTACAATGCCCCAATGTTATTTCATTTCTTTGTATATATACACATTTATTTTACAGCGCTGTGCAATATATTGGCGCTCTAAAAATACATAATAATAATAATAATAATAATAATAATAATAGCCCTGCTACCCTGTAACTGTATCACACACTAATCCCCCCCGAATAATAACCTACAGTTGGACCCATTGGTTCTTGTGTTCCCCAGTAGCCATAGAATGTCTCACAGTAGTCATAGAACGACTCCCAGTAGCCATAGAATGTCTCACAGTAGCCATAGAATGTCTCACAGTAGCCATAGAACGACTCAGGTCCAGACTGAGAATTAAAATAGGCCCTGGCATTTCAGGTACGCAGAGGCCCAAACAGCCCACACAAAACTGACTTTCTATGGGGCCTTAAAGCAGCCCCTCTGGCATTTGCCAGAACCCACAGATTGCCAGTCTGGGCCTGGAATGACTCTCAGTAGCCATCGAATGACTCCCAGTACCCATATAACTTCCAGTAGCCATATAACTACTCCCAGGAGCCATAGAACCTCTCCCAGTAGCCATAGAGCATCTCACAGTAGCCATATGACTCCCAGTAGCCATAGAACAACTCCCAATAGCCATAGAAAGACTCTGAGTAGCCATATGCCTCCCAGTAGCCATAGAATGACTCCCAGGAGCCATAGAACCTCTCCCAGTAGCCATAGAGCGTCTCCCAGTAGCCATAGAGCGTCTCACAGTAGCCATAGAACGTCTCACAGTAGCCATATGACTCCCAGTAGCCATAAAACGACTCCCAGTAGCCATATGACTCCCAGTAACCATAGAATGACTCTCAGTAGCCATAGAATGACTCCCAGTAGACATAGAACGATTCCCAGTAGCCATAGAACGTCTCACAGTAGCCATAGAACGTCTCACAGTAGCCATAGAACGTCTCACAGTAGCCATAGAATGTCTCACAGAGAATGTGGGAACTTTCTGTGTGTTCCAGACTGAGCTGCGGCCAATTGGGTAACAGTTACAGTCAGCAGTCGGTTACCTTTTTATCAAGCCGTATAAAATGATTGACATCAGAATCCAGCAGGATAAATAATCAGGACAGGGAATCCTTTACCCCAGTGTGTCCCACCCCCCATAACACAAGAGAGGAGCCCATTATGTGGGACCCAGACACCCCCTTACTGTGATGAAGAGTTCCAGGGTCCGGTTGTCCATGCAGCTGAAGTTCCTCAGCAGATCCCACTTGTCCTGCTGGAAGGAGAGAGTCTGCTGCTCCTCAGCTTTGCTCTCCAGGGCCCAGAAGATAGCGGCCCCCACCAGTAAGTAACAGATGTAAATGAGCAGAAGGATAAGTGTCACTGGCACTTTGCAGTTGTTCAGTCTCAGGCAGCAGGGCATGATGGGAAGCAGCAGCAGAGGGATGGATAAAGAATGGTGGGGAGGGAGGCTAACAGCAGGACACCAGTAGCAGCAGCAGCATAATGAGTAAATAAGCAGCAGTGAGAGAGCAGGAAGCCCAGTAAATTACAATTTGCTGAGATAAATCCCTGGGTGGGGCTGAAGGAGACTCACAAGTCTGGAGGAGGTTCAGATACTCACTACCCTCCTCCTAAGGAGAGCAGGGCCCCTGCATACACCCTTTCCCTGCTGCACCCAGTAACATACACCCAGTCACATAGACCCAGTCAGATACACAGACAGACACTAGAATTCTTGGCCGGGGGGCAGTAAGCAAGGCTCAGCTTTTGTAGATGTCTGATATATATAAATATATAAAGGTTAGAGAACTCCATGGGGGTGTAGAACTTCAAATCCCAGCAGCCCCCTGGGACCAGTCTTATAGGGAGGCTGTAATCTGCTCTGTGATTGCCCAGTGTGAGGGGCAGTATAGGGGGGGGAGTCACATGATGGGAAGCAGCCACCCCCCCCCACCAGCAGATAAACGAAAGTGAAATGAGGAAATCAGTTAACCCTTTTGCGGCAGGAGAGGAAGTGAGACAGGAAACTGCGCCACTAACTCACATCTTGTTCAGTAACATTTGTATCTGGGACTCGGCCGGATTTAACATTTATACACTAATTCCTTGTTTAGGTTTAGTTCTCCTTTAAAGGGGTAGTTCACCTTTAAGTCAGCTTTTAGTATGTTATAGAATGACTAATTCCAAGCAACTTTTCAATTGGTCTACATTGTTTATTTTATCGTTTTTATGATTTGCCTTCTGATTCTTTCCAACTTTCATATAAGGTCACTGACCCCCATCTAAAAAAAACAACTGCTCACATGATGGGAAGCAGCCCCCCCCCCAGCGAAATGAGGAAATGAGTTAACCCTTTGCAGCAGGAGAGGAAGTGAGAGAGGAAACGGCACCAGTAACTGACATCTTGGTCAGTAACATTTGTATCTGGGACTCGGCCGGGTTTAAGGTGGGAAGAAAGTGTCAGGGAGGCAGATAGTAGTATAGTGCCAAGCAGATATTTTGAATTGGAAATTAAATCTTCATCAAGAATATACAACCTACTGTTGCCCTTCAAGGGGCCCCAACTTATATGCATTAACTCTACTTAGCTGACATGCTGAACCATTGAGGCTCATTTACCTATTTATCTAATTACTGACTGGTTGCTATGGGTCACTGCCTAAGCTGCAGATCTGCACAGGACCTGTGTATGTGCTGCCACCTAAAGGGAGAAAGGGTGAAGTGCACAGGGCAGAACACACCGCTATTCCTTATGTTTGTGATATAAAAGAGAAAGGGCTCCGTCAGTCTAGTCAGTTTCACTTCTCTCTAAACCTCTAATGACTGATCCTCTCAGACCTCGTAATATTTATACACTTATGCTTTGTTTAGGTTTCGTTCCCCTTTAAAGGGGGTAGTTCACCTTTAAGTAAACTTTTAGTATGTTATAGAATGACTAATTCTAAGCAACGTTTCAATTGGTCTTCATTATTTATTTTTTATCGTTTTTATGATTTGCCTTTTTCTGATTCTTTCCAACTTTCATATAAGGTCCCTGACCCCATATAAAAAAAAACAAATGCTCTGTAAGGCTACATATTTATTGTTATTGCTACTTTTTTTATTACTCATCTTTTTATTCAGGCCTCTCCTATTCATATTCCAGGCTCTTATTCAAATCAAGGCATGGTTGCTGAGGTCATTTGGACCCTAGCAACCAGATTGCTGAAACTGCACACTGGAGAGCTGCTGAATAAAAAGCTAAATAACTAAAAAACCACAAATAATACAAAATGAGAACCAATTGCAAATTTTCTCAGAATAACCCTCTCTTCATCACACTAAAAGTTAACATAAAGGACATGTAAATCCCCTCCTCAATAAAAATCTCCTCTTCTTATGTGCGACTAATCTCCCCGAACTGCCTTCCTCTGTCTTCCCGCCGGCTAGAATCTAAATCGCCGTAGGGATGGCACTCGGAGCGATTCATTTTCCGAAGTGGCCCGAAGTTGCCTCACGAGGAAACTTCAGGCGACTTTGGAAAACAAAGGCGCTTCGAGGAGATTAGTCTCCCCGAAGAAGAGGAGATTTGTCACTGGGCGACTAATCTCCACAAATATGACCGTGTGTCTCTGCCCTTAAAGGTTAACAATAAGGCTGCAGTATCCCCTTAATCACTTAGGATTCCTTCTACTCCTCTCTGCCCCCTCCCTCAGGAATTTACTTTAGCTGTTGGCTCATGAGCATGCTCAGTTCTTCTCAGCTACTAAACACACCCTCCAGTCCAACAGGCAATAAAGAGATAGCATTGCTGGTTCCCATAGAAACTCTAGCTGTCTGATCCTATTTTTTTCTCCAAACCACCTCTCCTGAGCTCAGCTTAACCATTAAACTGCTCCACCCCAGTAGAACTTTTTATCAAAGTATGTTGTGCCTGTGTAATCCTTCATTCTGCATTGCATGAACTTTACAGCCTACATGTCTTAGGGGCAGATTTATCAAGGGTTGAAGTGAGAATTCTAATTGAAAAAATTTGAATTTCAAGCTATTTTTGTGTACTTTGAATAGGGAATAGTCCAAATTCGATTCCAATTTGAAAGAAATTAGAATATCGAAGTTTATCATGTACTATCTCTTCGACTTCGGCCATTCGCCATCTAAAACTGCAGAATTGCTGTTTTAGCCTTTGGGGGACCTCCTAGAACCTATTTGGAGTCAATTGGTGGACTTTGAAAAATCAATATTTTTTTGGCGAAAAACTTAGATTCGAATTCGATCAAATGCGCTATTACTTCGATTCGTACTTATTCACCCGAGGAAAAAAAACAGTTTTTTTTTTTAAATAAATTTTGGTTGGTCTCTATTCGAATTTTGAAGTTATGGGAGTTAAAAAAAAACTCCCATTACTTCGAAATTTGACCCTTGATAAATCTGCCCCTAAATGTTACTGATGATGTCAGAGGGAAAATGGCCGCCTGGTGATGGCTGCTTTTTGTTTTAGGAAAATGTGACGGCGTTGGAAAACGGAGGGGGTAAATGCAGTACAAATGATTTGGATTGGGTGGGGAAGATTAGCCCAACTTATATACATGGTAAGAAAATGTAGGCTTTATGTGTCCTTTAAAGCTGAACAACCTCTTTAAGAGTTTACTCACAATACACAGAGACTTGATGGGCCCTTATTAGTTACTGTAATTAAACCAAACCAAGATGAACAAATCACTTCATGTTTAGAGAGAACTCTCTTTCTCAAACCCCCTTAAAAACCCCCAGCCCTCAGGTGCCCCTTCCCCATTGTACAGCCCCTGGTTAAAAGATTTGACTGTAAGTTCTATGGGTAAGGGACCTCCTTGATCCGGCTGAGAATTTGTGGCTCCATTTTAACAATGTGATGTACAAGTGTCACCTGTCCAACCTGGGGCAAATCTGCCTGGGGGAGTGGTCCAAAATCAGTGCCCCCAATATGAAGCCTTCTTACCCCAAAATCATTACAGTTGTTATTGGTGCCAAAGTGGTTGTGCAGAATAATGAGCGGGGATTCATTCTAATTGTCTTTTAATTATATCAGAATATTTCAAAGCTTACAATGTGAAACTCTCAAAGAGAAGGAAAGTCAATGTGGGGTTTGTGCACATAGATACATATATATATATAGAGTATAAATGTTTAGAGTTCTGATTGTGTTACATACGGATGCACAGACGCATCAGTCCCATCCAGGTGATTAGCCGGCGCTGCTGTTTCCCTCTTCGGCTGATGGATCAATGGGGGGAGTAATAATAATCAGCCCCACTCTCTTCTCCCCACCAAACAGGCACTTGCCTTGGGATAATTGGAACCAATGTGCTGCAAGGCAAATAGAAAGTTCCCTCAATGGAAATTATCCAGCTTCCAGCAGATGTCTGGCTGTTTGTCTTGTCTCCTTATCTTCCAGCAGGCAGAATAAATGGCGTTGCCTTTCCACCGAGTCCCATTAGCTGCTCTTAGGGGAACCCGTCTGGGGGAGGCTCCACTTCTGCTTCAGTTACTGACAAATAAGCAATTCTGGGACTTTTTTTTTTTTTTTTGTTATTTAGGAAGGTAATGGAATATCCCTTGAGCAGGAGAAGCTACTTACAAGAGGTATGTGATGTGACCAATAGAAAGAGAGTAAATCTGTTGGAGCAAAATGATTGGCCAGGTTGGAATGGATTCAGTTGGGCAACATGAGGAGGGTGACATTTTTGGTTGGGGAGGCTAAAGTTTTCCATTATAACTTGTATTATTAACATTTATTAACATTTGTCTATATAGTACCAGCATATTTCGCAGTTCCTTTTTCTCTTTAATAATAAAACAGTAGCTTGTACTTGATCCCAACTAAGATATAATTAATCCTTGTTGGAAACAAACCAGCCTATTGGGTTTATTTAATATTTACATGATTTTCTAGTAGACTTAAGGCATGATTATGCAAATTATGGAAAGATCCCTTATCCGGAAAGCCACAGGTCGCAAGCATTCTGGATAACGGTGCCAGGCCTGTATATTAATTAAGGATGCATTGAATCCACTATTTGGGATTCGGCCGAATCCTTTGTAAAAGATTCGGCTGAATACCGAACTGAATCCTAATTTCCATACGCAAATTAGGGACAGGAAACTAAAAAGTTTGAACATTTCTGTTCACTTCCGTTTTTTGTGATGAAAAGTCACGTTATTTCCCTCCCCGTCCCTAATTTACATATGCAAATTAGGATTCGCATTCGGTTCGGCCAGACACAAGGATTCAGCCGAATCCAAATCATGCTGAAAAAGGCTAAATCCCGAACCAAATCCTGGATTTGTTGCATCCCTAATAATTAATAGATACATTATGTATGAATATACAGCAGTTGATCCCATATTGTGGAGATTGAGCCTCACTAAATCTTTATTATTCTCTGCCCATGGACAACAGTTTGCTGAGTGAGGTCAGCTGATTCCTTCTGGTTTCTATAAAATCTGATCCCTCAACTGTAACCACCAATAATTAAACAAGTACAATGTGGATGATCAGGCCCGGATTTGTGGAAAGGCCACCTAGGCCCAGGCCTAGGACGGCAGGATTTTAGGGGGGCGGCATGCTGCCCAACTACACCCACATTGGTTCAAAAACACAGGTGATGTATTGGAGTAAATTTCCCATTCCACAATCCCCGTTGCTCTGGTCCAGATGATGAAAATATGCACGAAAAAAGGGGAGGGGACAGGGGCGACGAACGCCAGTGGGCCTAGGGGCGCCCACTATGTAAATCCGGCCCTGTGGATGATCGAAAGTTCCATATTGGAGGCACCATTAGATGAAAGGCCACAGAAGAAAACAAATAGGGTAACAAGGGAGCTATATAGCTGTGGTGTGTGGCTCTAGAAACGTAATCCAAGGATCAAAGTGAATTCCAAAAGATCTTATTCCTTAAAATCAAAGTCTTTCACAGTAGTCTAATCCCAAGCAAACCCCCAGTCCAAGGTTCATCTATTTTAATAAAATCAAACAAAAAACGGGATAGACATGATTATGATGATATATAAAAAGTAGAAAAATCTTTATTAGGACATATTCAAGCCTGACGCAGTTTGTGCTCATAAGCTGAGCTACGAGTTAAGGTGGCCATACACGGGCCGACAAAAGCTGCGGACAGACCGAGTCAGCAGCTTATTGGCCCGTGTATGGGGCTCCCCGACGGGCTTCCCCAATCGGATGGGACTAAAGCGGATCTCTCCGTGTATGGCCACCTTAAGTGTCCACCTTTGGCACAAAACGCGTCAGGTTTCTTTTTCTACTAACAGTAAGTCTATTCCGTTTTTTGTTTTACAAGGGAGCTCCTTATATTCCTAGTACAAAAGCAGTGGAAAAACAATTGCTGTTGGACTTCAATTGCCCTTTTAAAACTTCAAACAAACTGTAGAAAAATAATTTTTAAAGTAAAGGCAAATCCTTCTCCATAATAATCAGATGACAAGGTTTCAGCTTCGCCACGTCGGATGGATAATGGTGCCCAGAAAAGCCACACGTACAACTCCTCTTCTGCAGAATTGTGCAGGAATAACATTGATGAAGGTCACTGAGTTTATTAGTTATTGTGTCGTTAATTGTTTCAACCAAAAAAGGTAATAATAAACCAGTAGCTTCTACTTGATCCCAACTAAGATATAATCAATCATTATTGGGTTTAGTTAATAATGTTTACATGCTTTTCTAGTAGACTTAAGGTATGAAGATTCAAATTACGGACAGATCCGTTATCCAGAAACCCCCAAGTCCAGAGCATTCTGGATAACAGGTCCCATACCTGTATAATATATATATATGTGTTTGTGTATTATACATATATTACCAGTGGAGTTGGAGTTTAGCCTTTCTAGGAGAATACAATGTATTTCTACTGTAACAAGACCAACATACTGTAATCCATTGCCAGCGAATCAAAGTGGAGGTGCATTGTCCATGTCGTGATGTTTCACAGACAAACCCATTAATAGTGAGTTAATTCCAGACCTGTATATCAGTTTTGTGCTGCCTCGTTGCTCCATCTGTGTCTTCAGGGAACAATATTTTATAATATTGTGGCCAATGCCTTTGTGTAGAGCCAATGATTAAATCTGGACACGCTGTAGAGTCGGTGGATCCTCGGGTTTGTGCACTGATGTCTCCTCTGTCTGCGACTGACTCTGTTTAATTCGGAATTGTATGAATTTCTCTACCAGGTCGGCAGAGAGACTGAACACCAGCGCAAGCCACGCCAGCCCGGAGATGATCCAAAGTGCAGCCAGGCTCCTGTAGATGGAGATATAGTGTTTGTTGGGGTCTGTCCCTGAGGAAACAATAACAGAGTTCATGGTTGGTTCTTTGTGGTACATTGATTATAAAAGCCCTAAGATAAAGTCCCAGTTGCTCTTGTAAAATATAAGTCACCGAGGAGTTCCATATAAAAACGCGAGGCTTTTATACAGGTCAAGGAACTCCGAGGTTACTTCTAATATCCTCATATTTTCCAACAATGGGTCATTTATCTATTATAATACACAAGCTTTAGTGAGTCATGTGACAAAAATGACATCACTATTTATTATTATTATTAACATGTATTTATATAGCGCCAACATATTGCGCAGCACTGTACTACTCACCGTTTATAACTGATGACATCACTAGTCACCGTTTATAAAGATATCATTTACAGGATATTCATGGCTTCTGTGTATTATATATATATATATATATATATATATATATATATATATATATATATATATATATATATATATATATATAAAATACACAAAAGCCATGAATATCCTGTAAATTATATCCTTATAAATGGTGAGTTCTGATGTCATTTCTGTCACATGACTCACTGAAACTTATGTATTATAATAAATAAAATACCCCCAGTTGCAAAATATGAGGATATTAGAAGTTACCTCAGAGTTTCATGACCTGTACTAAAACACTTGGCCTTCGGCCTCGTGTTTTTATATGGTCATGAAACTCCTCGGTAACTTATAATATCCTTATATTTTACAAAAGGGGGTACTTTATTCACTATATATATCTAGGTTGCACTTGTTTGTAAGTAACCTTACCTAATACATAATCCCCAAAGCCGATGGTGCTGAGAGTGATGAACGCGAAGTAGAATCCTTCTCCATAGCTCCAGCCTTCTACGTAACTGAAGATCATCGGGGGGAAGACCAGGACCAGCAGGCTGCCAATAGCCAGGAACGCAGCCATGACGAAAGGTTTCATTGTCTGGGCACAAACCAAAAGTATTAATTCCATTACCTCGCTAGCGATGGCCCATTCAGGAAAGCCCAACCCTGCATTCATTCAATCAGTGTAGCCTAGCTTCTCCCCACAACCCACCAATTGTAATAAATCAACACAAAGTCTCTCCTACAATATCTCTTTATATTGGATCGGCACAGCTTTTCTCAAACACCACCTTCCCAACATGGATCAACCAACAAGCTTCTCACCCAAAATATCCTCCCATAATGGGATCAGGACTAATATCCCCTTGAAATGGATCAGCACAGCTTCTCTTAAACAACACCCCTCTAAAATGAATCAACAAAGCTTCTCACCCACAATATCCCCCTGTAATGGATCAGGACAGATTCTCTCAATTTATAATTTCCCCTTGTAATGTATCAGCACAGCGTTTAACCCACAATATCCCACTGTAACGGATCAGAACTTATTCTCTCTAATATTCCCTTTTGGGCTAGAGGTTGTGCTGATCCATTACAGCTTCTAACAATATCTCCCTGTGATGGATCAGGACAGATTTTAAACCACAATATCTCCCAGTAATGGATCAGGATTGGAGGGAAGCCGCCATGTTGTTTGCTTGTAAGAAGTCAAGTATCAAGAACATTATGAAAGAGATTTTCAGGCAGTTACCCCAGAGCCTCGAGGGAGCTGAGCGGATCTTCCCAGAGCCATCAGGTTGGTGTTTAGTGATTTCCCGATCAGGTTTAGGAATGCCAGGTTGAGAGGAATGCCAAACAGTGCATAGAACACACAGAAGACTTGACCTGCCACAGTGCTGGGGTACAGATTCCCATAACCTTTGATGAAAGAAACAAAGTCCAATCAGAATTCAGGAGCTTTGAGAGGGCAGAAATGTACTAATGGTGGGCATGGGCACTAATAGTTTATCTGAAGCAGCCTAGTGAGGGCATCTTCGTGGGCACATGATACAGATCATCTATTTTACACAAAGACAAATATTCCCTGCAATGTTTTGAACCACTGTAGAACATCCCAGACACAGCAGACTTTCCATTCTAACAACACCTTGTGATTTCCCATGAGCCCCTGTGCCCCACGCACGGGTGTCATTACCTATTGTAGTGATCACTGTCCCGGCGAAGAAGAAGGAATTGCTGAAGTCCCAGTTGCTCGGATTTGTGGCGTTGCCTTTGGGGTTCAAACCTTTCTCCCAGGCTTCCATTATGATCTGGAGAGCAAAGTAAAAATAGCAGATGTTTTCTTTGAAGGAGGGATCTAATCCCAAGAACTCACAATCTAAAGCTTCAGGAAGCAACTCAAGATGACATGAGCTTGTTGTCATGGGGCATCTTGGCAAAGGGAAGCTGCCATGTTGTTTGATAGATTATTGTCCCTTGATGCACTTTAAAAATAAGTTAAAGTAGATCTAATGTTTAGCTTGGAATAAAGGGACATTTATCCCTATGATGGATAAAATGCAACCCCCCCAACATGCGCACACCCAGACATTTTATAATTTCCATTCTCATTGTTGCTGCTTCGTGGCAGGTTTCATTTGAAAGAGCTGTCAGTTTATTATTAAAAGTTCAGGAGGAGGCAGGTAAATATTAATCAGAATATACCCTCCTGGCACACAGCCCTTTTCCACTGGCATCATAGCAAGGCACAGACATGCCTGACCTTTGTAATCATCCTCAAGGGAAACATTAAAGAGACATTATCATCAATATAAGAATGCTTACTTTCTGTTATAAAGCAGCAGTCCTGACCTTCTTTATGGCTGAGATTCTAGCTATCTGTATAACAGAGCATTCTGTCCCATTGGCTGCACAGATCCTATATGATCCCCATTGTAAGCAGCAGTCCTGTCCTGCTTTATGGCTGAGATTCTAGCTATCTGTATAACTGAGCATTCTGTCCCAGTGGCACATTGTACAATCTGATCCCAATTTTAAGCAGCAGAACTAACTGCTGATTGGTTGATTTTGGGTAATTGCACCAGTTCAATTTAGCACCAATATTACTAAACCATCCCCATCTTAAATTCTTTGCTTACATCTTTGCAAAACACGAATGTGTGTAATTAAGATGAAGATAAATCGTGAAGATAAGAAAACCCTGCAAGAAGATGCCATAAGAGTGTTACAAATATATACAGTGTATATTCTTAATTAGAAATGCATGAAGATGAAATAGGATTATTTAATGACTCCATAGAACACTGTGTATTGCAGCAGTCCTGCCCTGCGTTATGGCTGAGATTTTAGCTATCTGTATAACAGAGCATTCTGTCCCACTGCCAGGCACCATGTGCTATATATATATATATATATATATATATATATATATATATATATATATATATCCTGCCTGCTATTTAGCATCTGATTCTTCGGCCCACAGAGTCTCTCTTTAAAGGAGACTGAAAGTCTTCTTCCACTTGGGGGTGCCAAATGTTAGGCTCCCCCAAGTGATTGCATTGACTTACCTGAAACCCCAGGCCACTGCTCTTTAGTAGCAGAAGAACTGGGGTTCTTCCAGTGAGCTACACTGAGCGATCCTCTTCCGGCTTCTTCTTTTTTCAAATTTTCCAGGGCAGACGCATGCGCAGTAGAACCAAATAGCAGACTTTTAAGTTAAAGTTCGGCTTTTCGATCTACTGCGCATGCGCAGCCGTGAGAAGAAAGAAGAAGCCGGAGGATTGATCCATGGTGCTCACTGGAAGAACCACTGGCCGGTGCAGTTTTCTGCTGATAGGAGCACTGGCCTGGGGTTTCAGGTAAGTATACTGTATACAATCACTTGGGGGTGCCTAATATTTGGCACCCTCAAGTGGAAGAAGACTTTCCTTTCCCTTTCAACCAGAACTTCTGTGCCACCTTTCTCCCTACTAGCCATATTTGAACTCCTACAGCTACCCTGCCTTAAAGCAAAATCTCCCTCATTATTTGGGGATGCCTTGCTACAGTCCTCCAGCTTTTGTATGCCCTATGGCAGGTTCTCCTCTTCTATACCCCACAAAGGCCCTAATTCAAGTCAGACAGAGTGCCATATTGCAGGCCACCAAAGGGGCTAGTGTTACTGCAAGAGTAGATAGGGATTCAGAACACTGGGTACTATAGTGCTTTGGCTGTCAGTGGATGCTAGGATATTTCCGGCTTGGGGGGGGTGAACTCTAACATGCAACTTGCAGGCACATTAGAGTATTAAGCTGCTAGATGTCTTTTATTGCTGTACATAACATCCTGCAAGAGGAACCCGATGTAGATTTTCTCCAACACAGGGCTGTCCCAAATGGAAGCCCAAGATGTAGCCATCTGAAACAGACACTCTTAAGGTGGCCATAGATGTTACAATTATGATCTTTCCTGGAAACGATCAATATCGAGCGGCTTGTTTCCCTCTATGGCAACCTTTACACAGCTAACACATCTTTTCCCCCTAGAGAAGCCATAGCAGGAAATCCATCTCAGGGATAAAACGTCATCAATATACCTGCACCTTGCTGAATGCTTAAAAGTAGTGGATGTGGCGCACCATCGATCCACAGGTCTGTGACCCAGTTCCTACTGATAAGATCATTTTAAAGACCTCATTTTGTTCTTTCTTTTTCTTTGAATTAAAATACCCAGTTGGGCCTACTGTCAGCTGATTATGTATCATCTCTCTCTCTCTCTCTTTCTCTATCATCTATCTATCTATCTATCTATCTATCTATCTATCTATCTATCTATCTATCTATCTATCATCAAGTTGTCCCTCTCCCCTTGCCCCTAACCCATCAGTTTGGAACCAGTACCACAATATCAGTACTATTAATGAAAAAAACAGGAATTAGCACACAATGTTCCCACATGTCGTACCTGCACAAACTGTTCCAGGGCATTCGCGTCCAGACAGGTGTAGTTCTGCAGGAACCGTAGCTTGGCCACTTGGAACTGATCCCTCGTGTTGCTTTCGGCTGGCTTCTCTAGAATCTGGAACATCATGGCGCCAAGGAACAGGTACAAGAAATAGCCCAGAGAGAGGGCAACAGAAAGTGTGATCTGTCGGCGGCACCGGAAGATCTGCCACATATCTACAGCTTGGCCAGTAGCTCCTGTTTTGGCATCACCTGTTACAATCCACAAGCCCAGGCTACAGAAGCATCACGGTGGTGCCTAACTGATCCAAGCTTAGGGACACTTCTAATCCAGAGTGACAGGAGATCAGTATCTGTTACCTTCTTACACTCCCAAAACCCTGATGCTGTTTTTCTTGCGGAGAGAGATATGAGCATTCAGTTCCCATCTCTAGGGTCCCTGGTGACTCTGGAAAAATCTAGCAGGTAGGTGACAATCCACATACAGTAGATACGACTGCTTTGTGCTTTTCTGCTGTCGGCACTGACTCCCAACTGCCAGGCTGGACTTACAGGGCAACACTGAATGTGCCGGATAATGGGGAGGATCACACATGAGGGAAGATAACACATTAGGGCTCATCACGAGGAAGCAGCTGGTTAATCTTTAGCTACTGAGGGACTCACCATATAGATCTATTAGTGAGGGGATCCTGAATCCAACCCGAAAAATAATGTTCAGTGCTAGGGGCAAATCACAGTTATTGCACTCATATGTACGTGTGCAAGGGCAAATTTATGGGTTGTGCCTATCTGTAAGTTTAAGGCACATGACCTGGTGCCAGAAATGGGGGCACTGCCTTTAATCCTTGCCTACGTGTGATTCACAGGCCTCAAAGCTGAGGGGCTGGAGGGGGAGAAGATGTGGTTTGGGCAGAATATGGGTGTGGCTTAAGCATAATGAGCTGTAACTGGGATGGATCAGGGTGTGGCCCTATGTGTATGGGTCATATTTTTTTTATTAGGGCCAAATTCTACTTGTTGGCAGGGGCCTCTATCATCTATCAATCACCATCATCTATCTATCTTCATCATAATACTCTATCATCTATCTATCTATCTATCTATCTATCTATCTATCTATCTATCTTCATCATAATACTCTATCTATCCATCATCTATCTACCTATCTTTTAATCTATCCTTCTATCAGCAAGTTGGCTTACTTAATGTCACATGACCAGGATAAGACCCTATTTTACAAGACCCCATAACCAAGCAGGGAGCCAGGGATCAGCTAGGGAATATGGGTATCCAACTGTTACCCACGTATTTCCATTCCATGTATTGGGTCATATTTTTTTTTATTAGGGCCCCATTCTAGTTTTGGCAGGGCCCTCAAGCCAGGGGGCCCAAGTGACAAATGGGGTATTAATTGGGGCCTCTGGTAACTTAGTGGTAAGGGGCCCTATGATTCATGATGGCTGTCCTGCATGAGGTGATGCATTTTGAATGCAAGAAATTAGGTGGTAAAGAAGAGATAAGAGGGCAGGAGGTAAAAGAGCATCATGGGTAGAGGGAGGAGCTGGTTTATATGCTCCCCCCCCCACACACACACACTAATAGGCAGCTCGTTGGGAGAATAATGTATTAGAGAAGCCGTTGTGCAACTCCCAGCATCCTAGCGTCAGCCAATGAGTGGTGCCCAGTGCAGTGGAAGGATGCTTTCAGTGGGGGAGATAACGGGTTGCCGGGAGACACTCTAGGGCCCCAGCTAAAATCAATTAATGGAAAGCTGACTGTGCAAGCAAATTAGCCACGCAGATAAGTTCTAGGCCGATAAGCCCTTTCGTCTCAAGAAGAGAGAAAAATCAATGGATATTACAGGGCAGGAGATACCATGCTGGATATTGCTTCCGCCCCCCCCCAGCATTGATAAGATTGGCCGCTGTATGCATGGAAAATCCAGCAGCGTGTTGCATGATTGAGCATTAATCTGATACCTGCTTTACATAAACTCTTTCCCCCAGAAAGGTCTCTACTACAGTCCTTTGTTTGTCCTTTAAAGTAAGTCAACCTTATAGAGGGCACTATGGATACTAAGGCAATTGGTCTTCATTTTTTTGTAATTATTACAAATAATGTTTTGCAGCTCTTTAGTCGGAAATAGAAATTGCACTGGGGCAACATTCACCATGGAGGGTTTACTTCCCCTTAAAGGTGTCATGTTCATAAGCGTTTACGTAGTCGTAATAAATTAGGCTCAAGAGGCCGCCGGCGCCAATCCAAGTGTATTTCTGTTCAGTAAATGAGTGTGGGTGCCGGCTGGGGGGGGGTTATATAAGCTGACTAGGTATTACCCAGCAATCCTGCGCACAACTCCGGGCCCCAAGGGGACATTAGGCCCAACGTGCTGATCTTTTAAAATGTTTTTTTTACAAACACAGTTGATGATGTGAGATTTTAATTTCATTGAGTCATTATTTGATTTGGAAAGTGAGAGTGTGGTTACTCTCCAGCTTCTGCATGGCACCCGGACCACCCACCCATTCAGTGCCTGGCATTGCTCACGTGTCCCGCCACACTCACAGCTTCATATGTTTCTCTTTCACATTATTAAATGTACAAATTGTATAAAAGAAATCAGGCTTTACGTATGATGCTGAACTACACTTCCCAGCATCCTCCCTTCTGCCATGGGCAGAGTTTAGCCATTAAATATAAGCGAAGCCTTTCTGGTGTCCCAAACTGTGGGGCCGGTCCCGCTGAGGAACCATGGAGTCATATACAGCCCATGGAGTCATAGGAAAGCCTATATTGTCTCCTAGAAGAGTTTGAAGGCCATTTCTGCTGAGCTTTGGGCTGAACGATATCCTAGATGGGAATGATGGCCAAATAGTGGATGCAGCAATCTAATCACATTGTCATAAACTGAGTGAGGGGGGGGGCAGGTCAAAGTTTGAGGGGTCTGGAAAGTCCAGTAACAGACTTTAAAGGACAAGTTAAACTAATTTAATTTCTAGTATGATGCAGACAAGGGTAGGCAGCCATGTCCAGATCTGGTTGAGCAGTTGAAACTGCTATTTGATTGGCAGGATCACCAAGGAACAAGGCATTAGTTTGAATTAACAGGGACATCACTAGCTTTGGGCTTCAGAGGCAAGTGAAGACCCAATAGCCTTGTGCCTTTATATGGTCACAGAACCCCTCAGTGACTTCTAATATCCTTATAATTTACAGTAGGGGGTACATTATATAATACACGAGTGATACTCAAAGTTCCCTGTATAACTCAGCCTGCAGCCTTGTGTCTTTATATGGTCACAGCACCCCTCAGTGACTTCTAATATCCTTATCATTTACAGTAGGGGATACATTATCCCTTATAATACACAAGTGATACTCAGAGTTCCCTGTATAACTCAGCCTGCAGCCTTGTGCCTTTATATGGTCACAGAACCCTTCAGTGACTTCTAATATCCTTATCATTTACAGAAGGGGGTACATTATCCCTTATAATACATGAGTGATACTCAGAGTTCCCTGTATAACTCAGCCTGCAGCCTTGTGCCTTTATATGGTCACAGAACCCTTCAGTGACTTCTAATATCCTTATCATTTACAGAAGGGGGTACATTATCCCTTATAATACATGAGTGATACTCAGAGTTCCCTGTATAACTCAGCCTGCAGCCTTGTGCCTTTATATGGTGACTAATATCCTTATTAATGACAGTAGGCGGTACATTATTCCTTATAATACATGAGTGATACTCAGAATTCTCAGTTTTTTATTAACAATAAAAAAAAATCTGTTTTTTGGAACTTTAGCCTGTAACATCATTTCATTATACCTGTTAGAACTATCCTCTGGTGGGAATATAAAACCTTGATAAATACATGAGTGATGTTACAACTGTATGATTGTACATTGTGACATCACAAATGGCAGATACTTATATTATTTACACGACTTGCAAACAGTATAAACAGTGCATGGATCATAATAATTGAATCATTATATACACAGTGTCAATGCATAGGAAAGCATCTTACTGGAGCAATCTCTGGTTCTGCTTGAGTTTTTGGGCACCAGGACCCCAGAGAATAAGGCACATAGTGGGTTATGCAATAAAAGACATTACATTTGTCCAGGAGCAGTAACACATAGCAACCAATAAGCAGGTGGCATTTACTGGTCACCTGTTTAAAAGAAAACATCTTATTGGTTGCTATGGGTTACTGCTCCTGGGCAAACTTAGTGCATTTTATTACATATGGGGGATAGTGTCTGTTCTCACTTTCTGTAGCTCTGAATGTTTCCCCATAATGAGCACATGGTGGTGTTATGACTCGGGTTGATTGGCAGGAGCTCTGCGGGTCCCATTACCGTGTCACACCGTAGACTAGACATTGTTACTTGCCAACTGCAGTTCCAGCACAGCCTGCATCATGGCTTCCCCGATCCTGTGGGAGAGAAGAGCTACTGTCAAATGGAAAAGATACAGTGAGAAGCAGATGCCGCCAGTTAATCACGTCCCCATTGTTCTCAATGTAACTTATTGGCACTGAGCCCCCATTGGTAGACGCATGTGACATCTCATAGGACGTTGGTGATGTCACGCTGTTTACCATGTTATAAGCACAAGCCATTCTGGATGCAACATATGAGGCTCTGTGCTTGACAATCCTGTTATGTTTCTGTGGGAACCGGCCCAAAACAAGAGAACAAACAGGTGCAAGCGGAGACCTGCGCTGACTCAGGGAACAGCAGAACAAGCAAGTTTAATGGGCTGGAAAAGCGCTCGCCAGCAGCTATCAGACTGGCTTATTTTTAGACTGATACGTCACTGTTTGATTGGGGGAGACCTGCTCGCAGAACATATGCTGATATTTCACAGAATTAATTTATAATTAATAATTTATCTCTCATTGTAAGTCCAGTATTCGCTCCCCAACTGCAGCCTGTCCCCCCATTTTAATCATTATATTTCTCATTTCCTCATCATAATTAATCCTGGTAGAGCTGGGACGGATCTCTGATATTGCCCAGGGCTGAGTGTGCCCCTCTACATGACACAAGGCCACTGTATAAGAAAAACTATGGGGAACGATTGTCACGCAACTGCACAAACGCTTAAAGATCTGCTCCTTTGGCTAGGTCACGGATATAACATTTAAAGAAGAAGGAAAGATACAGAGATCTATTGCCAATAGATTAGCCACAATAGTGCAAGCTATAACACTATATTTATTCTGAAGACTGCTTTTCCATACCTGAGTAAACAGCTCTAGAAGCTCTCTCTGTTTGTTTAGGATAGCAGCTGCCATATTAGCTTGGTGTGACATCACTTCCTACCTGAGTCTCTCCCTGCTCACTCATAGCTCTGGGCTCAGGTTACAGCAGGGAGGGGAGGAGGGAAAAGGGAGAGAGGAGCAAACTGAGCATGCTCAAGCCCTGCCCTGGAGGTTTAAGCTGAAAACAGGAAGTCTGATACAGAAGCCCATGAGTACACAATAGAAGGAAATAAATGCTGTGTTTCTTTTGACAGAGGACTCAGAGCAGCATTACTTTGAGGGTTTACTGGTGTATTTATATAGGATTTTCTAATGTTAGCCTTTCCTTCACCTTTAAAGGCACCATCCACTGCCCTGAGCCTGGCACCTTTGCACAGTCACTCACCTTTTCTTTGCAAAAGGTTCTGCCGGGCCCTGACAAAGGCCATGATATCTGCGTCTGTCTGGCTGTCCCCAGTCAGCGGAATTGGAGTGTCTGACATCCGAGGAGCCCTGAAATAACATCAGCGCTCAGTGAGATCCCGCTAATAACACGGAAACATTGCTGCTGAGGTTGAACCAACGCACATCCATCAGTCTCACAGAGAACCATATTTATATAACCCACAAGCGGAAACATGTAGGGGCATATTTACTTACGTGCTGTGGAAGGATCCACCATACCTCAGATGTTATTTCGAGGCGAATGCTCGTATTTATCAAAAATGCAAAACTTCATCTCGGCAAATAAATGTTGGCGTACTTTCACCAGCTCAAACTAGTCATCTTAGCAAATTTTTTCTACCGTTACTTTCTTCCTAGCGAAACTTTATTAACTTACTAACGCTTATGTCAATTTAAATATGACGGGAACATACAGTTCATATATTGCTGGAAGAGGCCACTTAAAGGGGTTGTTCCCCTTTTTGAGTTAACTTTTAGTAGGATGTAGAGGGTGATAATCTGAGACAATTTGCAATTGGTTTTCATGTTTTATTATTTGTGGTTTTTGAGTTATTTCGCTTTTTATTCTGCAGCTCTTCGGTTTGCAGTGTCCAAATGACCCTAGCAACCGTGCACTGATTTGAATGAGAATATGAATAGAAAAGTCAGGAGAAGAAGGCAAATAATTCATAAACTGTAAAAAATAAATAATGAAGACTAATAAGTTGCTTAGAATTGCTCATTCTATGACATACTAAACGTTAACCTGAAGGTGAACCAACCCTTTAATATTAAAAATGCCCAAGGAAGCAAAATTAAGACAAAGGAGAGCCCACCCTAAAACAAATGTGGTATGAGCTTCGAATAGTTAAAAAAGTGTAAATAACATTTATTTAACAATTTCAATTTGTAAACATGATCCCTGGCGACAAATTGCCTCTTCTTCCGGGTGACAATCTCCCCGAATTGCCGGCTATAATGAAAAATCGCCAGCGGTGGGGAGGCAGTTCGGGGAGATTTGCCGCCGGGGTGACTAATCTCCCCGAATCTGACAGTGTGTCCTTACCCTTAATCTACTAAATGTATATTTCTGGTAGGGATGGGATTCGGCCGGATCCCCGAATCCTTGGTGAAAGATTCAGCCGAATACTGAACTGAATCAGAATTTGCATTTGCAAATTAGGGGTAGGAAAGGAAAAAGTGGAAAAAACTCTTCTTTTGTGACGAAAAGTCATGTGATTTCCCTACCTATCTCTAATTTACATATGCAAATTAGGATTCGGTTTGGCCGGGTACAAGGATTCGTCCGAATCCGAATCCTGCTGAAAACGGCAGAACCATGGCCGAATCCTGGATTCGGTGCATCCCTACTTTCTGGTGATTAAATCTAATTTTCCCTTTTTTACTGTTTCCCTTTGCTCAGGGGTCTCTTCTCTTGCTCACCACTAGATGGCAGCAGCATATCACCATGAAACACAATCTCCTAAACATGATCGTGCCTGGATTATACACACATGTACATGCCATGATACACGGAGCAGCTGGAAACCTCTTCCCCACTCTCTGTATAAACTGCAAAGCTTAAAGGAAAACTAACCCTGCATATTTGTGTTTACGCATATCAGTGGGAGCTGCCATAATTGCTCTGCTCATGTTAGATCATCCACAGACTCGAATGAAACAATGCCCCTGGTGGTGGAAAATGTTACGACACAATAAAGTATAAACTGTGTATCTCTAACACCCAGGATCCCCCCCTTTTCTTCCCCTCAGCAAGGAAAGTCGGTTTTGTCGATTCTGAGCCCTGACACAATGTAGCAGAAGCCAGCGGGAGGAGAAATGACTTCTACTACATTGTTTCAGAACCACAGAAAAGAAAGGGTCAAACAAAGCTTTCAGTGGTATTTATCGTTATAATGTTTAAATAAGGTGCATTTGAAAGTTCCTGAAAATTATATATTTAGAGTTTCTGCTTGGAAATTACCTTTAAAGGCACTATCTGGTTGCTATGGGTTATTGAAGGAAAATGCAGGTTTCTTAATGCAATGAGTCACCTGAAGTTACAGAATTACTCCCTGCAGGTTGTACCCACTGTTTTCTAAATCAACTGATGTCTGTGTTTCTTATGATTTCATTGCACATTTAATATCTCCATAGCAACCGGTATTTACTATTCCTAAATATCCCAAAACCAGAGCAAAATAACCTGTATGCAAAGCTGTATCCATGGCAAGAAAAACATGAGGGGTGTCTGGAAATTTACCAACTTGTCTCCTCCCATTGGCTCACCAGGCCCAACCTTCCTGTTCACAGTCCTCCTGCTATGTTATAATTCACTTTCAAGAAAGAGAAGTTCTAGTGACCAAATGAGCTGGTATTCTACTAAGCACAATTCATCAGGAATCAGACTGCTCATAGTCTACAGAGAGATCCCATAAAACTATGGCAGCATAGGTATTCCCCTGTACTAAGCACAATTCAGCAGGAACAGTCCCCTAAGTTTGCTCATAGCCTGTACAGAGAGATCCCATAAAACTATGGCAGCATAGGTATTCCCCTGTACTAAGCACAATTCAGCAGGAACAGTCCCCTAAGTTTGCTCATAGCCTGTACAGAGAGATCCCATAAAACTATAGCAGCATAGGTATTCCCCTGTACTAAGCACAATTCAGCAGGAACAGTCTCCTAAGTTTGCTCATAGTCTGTACTGAGAGATACCATAAAACTATGGCAGCATAGGTATTCCCCTGTACTAAGCACAATTCAGCAGGAACAGTCTCCTAAGTTTGCTCATAGTCTGTACTGAGAGATACCATAAAACTATGGCAGCATAGGTATTCCTCTGTACTTAGCACAATTCAGCAGACATCAGTGGGCAGGAGAGACAGGCCACTCTTCGCCACCCATGGGAACAGCACAGAAAACAGAATATGGAAGGAAACATGAGGTCGTAAACTTCCCACGCAGCGGCTCAGACCCAACAGGTGGCAGTTTTATGATGGGGGGATTATATTTCTCTATTTTATTTCAGGGTAGGTAGCCCTAACAGTCTGCAGGTTCTACCTCTCCCCATGGGGCACCCAGTAAATTCCGGTCTCTCTTCCAGGCACTGCTCTCAAAGAGAGCTATACTTAACTGAACTACAACTCCCAGCATCCTATCAAGAGACACATGCTGTTTTTATATATGTTGTACCTGCTCTGATCGTGCACCTGTGGGGAAGGTGGGGCAGATGTGGTCATTCTTGACTTGTGCACCTCCTGTTTAGCCTGTAAAGAAGAACGGACAATCATTCATGTTGTGCTTACACTCTTCTACCAATAGGGGTTGACAGTCTAAAGCAGTCAGTAGATGTACAGTCAATGCAGGGAAATAGGAAGCCATTAGAAATGTGTTTCACTGTTTCCAATAAGGGCAGAACACACGTTTCGTCCCATTGAGTTCAGTTTCTCTAAATTTCTGGGGGAGGGAAGCTGCCATGTTGAACTGAAGAATGTGCTCAGGGACTTACCTGCAGATGTGCCTCCTCTTCAGCCCACCACCCCTCGAAGTCTTTCTGCAGCTTCACTTTTGCCTTTTCCAGAAGCAGCTGCAGGTGTTCGATCTCTGTCTTCAGGTTCTTGAGGCGGCTGAAGAGCGTTTTGTATCTGCGGTGAGAATAAGAGGCAATAAAATAACTCTACAATTAGTATGAATGAGGAATGTATATTTTCTTTCATTAGGAACAGTTCCCCTTAAATACTACTGCGCTCCCCTGCGTTGCATTTTCTTCCGTTCAGCCGCAGGGGAGCGCAGAAGTAGACGCACTCAATTATTGTGAATGGGGCTGTACTCACACAGACGCATGTATGCACCAAATGCAGGTTGAGACGCAGCATGTTGCATTTCACCTGCATTCGTCGCATGCATGCGTCTGTGTGAGTACAGCCCCCTTCACAATAATTGAGTGTGTCTACTTCTGCGCTCCCCTGCAGCTGAACGGAAGAAAGCGCAACGCAGGAAAAAACGCCAACGTGTAAGAGCCCTTAGCCATAACAGGTAGATTGTTCTCAGCTGTTCTTTAATATTTCTCACTTGAATCACAGGGCTGAACTCCACGGCTCGATTTCTTCAGATCCATGAGGAATCAGTCAGACGACCAGTCGGAGGCGCAGAATATAATGTAAGTTAATGAAACATCGCAGCTACAAACAACATGCATCCGACTGTTGGATGAAGACGCAGCGTGTATCGTTCCCATCCGACAGTCGGATGCATGTTGTTTGTAGCTGCGATGTTTCATTAACTTACATTATATTCTGCGCCTCTGACTGGTCGTCTGCGTTTTCCTCTCAGTGCATCGGATTTGAAGAAATCGCGCAGCGGAGTTCAGTCCTAAAGATCTACTTCAGGAATGGAACAATTACCTGACCCGTCATGGGCCAATTTTTGGACTGTTTCAATGGCCTGTACAAATATCTGACCAATCAGGCCACACATGCAGAACAAATAACCAGAATCCCTTGCAAAGAGCGGCACAGGGCTCAAAATAGTCCCTACCGTTTCTTCTCTTCCTCCATCTGATCTCGTAGTTCTTCCTCAACCGGGTCGTACTGGTTCTGCTCATCAGAGGAGCTGGAGACGCCTGTTGCAAATTTGGAGGAAGACATTGTCTGAAAATTACAGGGATTAAAAGTAATTTCCTGGGATTGTAAAAGACTCATAGGCTGTCAATCAGCATGTCCCACTTACCTACTAACATAACTACCCTATGAAAGTACAGTACCCCAGGAGCCTTGTCCCCATCAGCCTAGCATTAGGATTATATGTCTGTGCATTATATCATATTAGGGAGGGGACTAAGCATTATGTTAGGAAGAAGAATGCAAATGATATATTATTCAGGGACCTCTGCATTATATTTATATTAGGGAGGGATCTGTGAATTATATTTAAATTAGGGAGGAGCATGTGCATTATATACTGTATTAGGGAGGGGCCTGTGCATTATATTTATATTAGGGAGGGGCCTATGCATTATATTTATATTAGGGAGGGGCCTATGCATTATATTTATATTAGGGAGGGACCTGTGCATTATATTTATATCAGGCAGGGCCCTGTGCATTATATTTATATTAGGGAGGGTCCTGTGCATTATATTTATATTAGGGAGGGACCTGTGCATTATATTTATATCAGGCAGGGACCTATGCATTATATTTATATCAGGCAGGGACCTGTGCATTATATTTATATTAGGGAGGGACCTATAGATTATATTTATATCAGGCAGGGACCTGTGCATTATATTTATATTAGGGAGGGGCCTATGCATTATATGTATATTAGGGAGGGGCCTGTGCATTATATATCGGGGAGGGACCTGTGCATTATATTTATATTAGGGAGAGGCCTGTGCATTATATTTATATCAGGCAGGGACCTGTGCATTATATTTATATTAGGCAGGGATCTATGCATTATATTTATATTAGGGAGGGGCCTATGCATTATATGTATATTAGGGAGGGGCCTGTGCATTATATATTAGGGAGAGGCCTGTGCATTATATTTATATTAGGGTGGGGCCTGTGCATTATATTTATATTAGGGAGGGGCATGTGCATTATATTAGTGAGGGCCTATGCATTATATTATTTTACAGAGGGTCCTCTGCATTATATATTAGGGAGGGGCCTCCTGGCCCGGGGCTTTGCATAATATTAAATTATGAAGGAGCCAGTGCATTTTATTATATTAGAGATGGCCCTGTGAATCGTATTTTATTAGGCATGGGCCTGTGCTTTATATTATGTATTTATAATCAGATTGCTGGACTGAAGGTTGAATCTTTGATGGGCACAATAAGTCCCACCCCATGGGTGGCTGAATCAGCCCAGTTCTTTGGCTCAAGCGTATATGTATGTACAGCTTTAGGGTGGCTTTCCTGCTAGAGAAAGGAACGTACCAAGAGAATGGGCCATATTATAAGATTATGTCTTCTCTCCCCAGTTCAAATAGCCAAATAGACTGTGGAGTTGCAAGAGAATGAGTAATGGGTTAGAATAAAGCGAGCAAGGAGTGGGAGATGAAGCAAACGGTGTCCTTATGTGCTGTTCTCTATCTGATCCGACTCCTGCCAACAAGTACAGTTCCATCAGCCAGTCACAGCCAGGGAACTGGACGTGTTAGAGAACAAGTCTGTCAAAAGCAGAGTGATAATGAGCCCTTCCGCCTCTCAGCGCCACTTTATTCGGTTAATCCCCAGCTGTAACATGGATTAAATAAGGGGTTGTTGGACTTTAACACTCAGTATCCCACCGACAGTTACAGCTCTAGTTCAGCAATGGAGAATGGGGCCCATTCTGTATGGAAAATACTATACCAAGGTGTCAATTCTAGTGGACAAGGCAAATACGTATTTACATTCATTTTCCCAGATAAGTATCTCTGCACTCATTTTGGGGTTCAGTGATAGATCTTTGCCTTTTTCTCTGGGGATCCACAGACAGGTGTACAATCAATGATTTACCAGTGAATAACCATTGCCTGTAATACAGTACTAAAGGGGATTGTGGAGACTCAACGTAAACAGCCGGGGGACCCGTTTTTCTGGTCACAACCTGCAGATCAATATTCTGATTTTTGTTATGGATACAGTGAGCCACAAGGGGTCACTGTATCCATAACATTACCCATAGTCATCGTTAGTACAAGTGGCTCAGATTTGCAGCTTCTTTGGTACAAAATTATAAGATAAACATAAAACTTAAGCAGATATGGGGATCTGGTTAGCTGCCAGCCCACCAGTGAACAAAGATATTTAAAGGGGAACTTCACCTAAACACTCATTCCATTTTTGCAAGAAAACGTAATTCTAACAACTTTTCAATATAAAGTAATTATATGATTTAACAGGTTATAAAGTCTGGATGTTTATATTCTCTGCACCAATGGTTTTAACTCCTTCAACAATGGTCATGCAGGGGATCTGTTGTGGTTGGTCAAAAGTTTGAGTACCAGTGAGCCCAAAGTCCGACACTGGTTGTATTTATTATTTACCCAACATGGCCAGTCCTGTGCTTGTCTTCTTGCCCTAATGCAGATGTCGCAATGTAGCATGTGCCACTACATGGGGCTTGTATTTGAACCCCAGAGAATATAACCCCCCCCCCCAGCAGCCTAACAATAGAACAATGGGAAGGTAACCAGATAACAGCTCCCTGGTAGATCTAAGAACAGCACTCAATAGTAAAATCCAGGTCCCACTGCGACTCCTTCAGTTACATTGAGTAGGAGAAACAACAGCCTGCCAGAAAGCAGTTCCATCCTAAAGTGCTGGCTCTTTCTGAAAGCACATGACCAGAGATGGCTGCCTACACACCACTATTACAACTAAAAAAAAATACACTTGCTGGTTCAGAAATTACATTTTATATTGTAGAGAGAATTATTTGCAGTGTAAAAAGTGTAATTTAGAAATAAAAACGACATAAAAAAATCATGACAGAATCCCTTTAACTTGTTTGCATCCCTCTCTGCACACAATCCAGTGTTTTGTTATTAAAAACAGCAGGTATTCTTTTTAAAGACCCGCTATTTTTGTTCTTCCTTTTTGGGGCTTATTTTTAGGCACTTGCAGGCTCGGTTCAACGTTACACAAACTGGCACAGTCCAGCAGGAGGAGCCGCTCATTTTTGGTGCAAACAGGATTTTAAAAGATATAATTTAGTTTCCTTTTTAGGGAACCAGCATTAAATCAAACAATTTGAAATTTACCTTCAAATAGGCAACAGCTGTTTGTCCTGCTCTGGGGCCAGCGTGTGGGTGTTATTTGGGAGAGAGGGGGCAGCAAGGGGTGACACTGATTCCTATTTATAGCCCAGTTCTTCCAAACAAGCTCAAATAAACTCTGACAATGTATATGTCTGCGTATTCCCCTTCTGATTGGATGAAATAGGGTGCATTACTAAATATTATTAGGAACTGTGCATAAATCAAACATCTTCCTACTGTTATTTACCATTAACATAACCCTGTTGTACGTGACCGGACACACAGCACAAAATAAAACAAATAGGACTCGCTAGTGTGAAAAGGGGTTTACGTGGCAGGCACTGAGAGAAGACTTGTAAAATCAGAATCAGTTTATTAGTTTCTGAGCCTCCTACATTAATATCATATGCCCAATCTGTACATTCTAGTCCTGCCAAATTCAAGTGTTACAGAGTCTTTGCGCCTCTCTCTGTAAGCTGCCATCAGTATTCTAGTCCCACCCATTAGTACGCTAGTCCCACCCATCAGTTCTCTAGTCCCACCCATTCCATGAGTTATACCCTCCCAGCGCCTATTCCTGTAAGCTGCTATTAGTATTCTAGTCCCACCCATTAGTACTCTAGTCCCACCCATTAGTTTTGCCCAATCTGTACGTTCTAGTCCTGCCGAATTCAGGTGTTACAGACTCTTTGTGCCTCTCTCTGTAAGCTGCTATTAGTATTCTAGTTCCACCCATTAGTACTCTAGTCCCACCCATTCCATGAGTTATACCCTCCCAGCCCCTACTCCTGTAAGCTTCCATTAGTATTCTAGCCCCACCCATTCCCTGAGTTACACACTCCCAGCCCTGCCTCCTGTAAGCTCCCATTAGTATTCTAGTCCCACCCATTCCTTGAGTTACACACTCTCAGCCCCTCCTCCTGTAAGCTTCCATTAGTATTCTAGTCCCACTCATTCCATGAGTTATACCCTCCCAGCGCCTACTCCTGTAAGCTGCTATTAGTATTCTAGTCCCACCCATTAGTACTCTAGTCCCACCCATTAGTTTTGCCCAATCTGTACGTTCTAGTCCTGCCGAATTCAGGTGTTACAGACCCTTTGTGCCTCTCTCTGTAAGCTGCCATCAGTATTCTAGTCCCACCCATTAGTACTCTAGTCCCACCCATTCCATGAGTTATACCCTCCCAGCGCCTACTCCTGTAAGCTGCTATTAGTATTCTAGTCCCACCCATTAGTACTCTAGTCCCACCCATTAGTTTTGCCCAATCTGTACGTTCTAGTCCTGCCGAATTCAGGTGTTACAGACCCTTTGTGCCTCTCTCTGTAAGCTGCCATCAGTATTCTAGTCCCACCCATTAGTACTCTAGTCCCACCCATTCCATGAGTTATACCCTCCCAGCGCCTACTCCTGTAAGCTGCTATTAGTATTCTAGTCCCACCCATTAGTACTCTAGTCCCACCCATTAGTTTTGCCCAATCTGTACGTTCTAGTCCTGCCGAATTCAGGTGTTACAGACTCTTTGTGCCTCTCTCTGTAAGCTGCCATCAGTATTCTAGTCCCACCCATTAGTACTCTAGTCCCACCCATTCCATGAGTTATACCCTCCCAGCCCCTACTCCTGTAAGCTTCCATTAGTATTCTAGCCCCACCCATTCCCTGAGTTACACACTCCCAGCCCCGCCTCCTGTAAGCTTCCATTAGTATTCTAGTCCCACCCATTCCTTGAGTTACACACTCTCAGCCCCTCCTCCTGTAAGCTTCCATTAGTATTCTAGTCCCACTCATTCCATGAGTTACACACTCTCAGCCCCTCCTCCTGTAAGCTTCCATTAGTATTCTAGTCCCACTCATTCCATGAGTTATACACTCCAAGCGTGTCCTCCCAGCATTGTGTTCATTGAATAGGGGCAGTGGGTGGTGCTGCTATAATAGCAGCATTTGGCATGATGTAGTGCTTGAATACAGGAAGTAGGTGGAGCTTGAATAAAGACAAGGGTGGAGCTTGAGTAAAGGAAGTGGAGGGTGCATATGCAACGACTGATGCTCTGTGCTTTGTCCAATGCTTCAGGCCGTGCCATTTTATAAATACAAGGCATTATTGCTATAATGATCTGGGACCCATCTCTGTGCCACTTACCCAATGCTGCCCTTTGGATCCTTCGTTGTTCTACATCCCCTTTCAGCTGATCTGGAACAAATAAAATCTCAGTGAGACAGTGTATATATTCCCCATTTCATACCTGAGGGTTTCTTAGTGTTACACAGCCCTTTGGGCTTGTGTGGGTTGTAGTTAAACTACAATTGTCAGGCCACAGACTGGTAAAAAATGACATACAGAACCAGTCAATACTAATCACTTGCATGATCCGTAGAATAAAGACATGGGGACAAAATACCAACTGCTTTCCCATAACTACCCCCTTTCCCTCGCCACATTTGCTTTTTGTCCCCTTTTTTAAAACATCTTCATAGAACGAGGCTGCCGTCATAGTTGCACCCAAGAATCCCAGGGCACTAGGTGATTTCTAAAAGGTCTGAAGCCTGAGCTCTATTTTTAGGGGAGTCACTTTAAACACTAGGCCAGTTGTTGCCAAGCTGTGGGGTTGGTCCCACTGAGGGGTACTGGAGCGGTGGTAGGGGTAAGTCTGAAAGGTAAGTGGGGGGGGGGGGGTGGAGAAGAATGCCTGTATGCTCTCATAGATACACCTGAAACACCACCTAGAAGGTCAGGTAGGGTGAACATGGAGATAGGCACTTATTTGCTGTAGGGATGCACCGAATCCAGGTTTCGGACGAATCTTTCTGCCCGGCCGAACAGAAATCGTATCCTAATTTGCAGGGCGGGGAGGGAAATTGCGAGACTTTTTGTCACAAAACAAGTAAAAATGGTTTCCCCTTCCCACCCCTAATTTACATATGCAAATTAGTATTTGGTTCGGTATTTGGTCGAATCTTTTGCAAAGGATTTCGGGGGTTCGGCCAAATCCAAAATAGTGGATTCGGTGCATCCCTAATTTGCTGCCCTTGAACTATAGCAGGGTTTGGACTGAGTGCTTATTTTTGCCCTTATAAATCAGTGTGATCCTAATGTTTCTATATATCTGTAACCTTGTTATGAGCTAATGGGGTCCCAGCCTGAAGGTTAGTTAGGGTGAGATTTTGGGTGAGTGCTTATTTGTACCCTGGGTACCCCTGGAACTATAGCAGGGTGACTGTTACCCCAATGTTTCTATATATCTGTAACCTTGTTATGAGCTAAGGGGGCCCAGCCTGAAGGCCAGTTAGGGTGAGATTTGGGGTGAGTGCTTATTTGCGCCCTGGGTACCCCTGGAACTATAGCAGGGTGACTGTTACCCCAATGTTTCTATATATCTGTAACCTTGTTATGAACTAAGGGGGCCCAGCCTGAAGGCCAGTTAGGGGGTGATTTGGGGTGAGTGCTTATTTGTGCCCTGGGTATCCCTGGAACTATAGTAGGGTGACTGTTCTATTGAGCAAAGGTTGCACCTCCAAGGGGAAGGGGGTGACAAGGAATTCACTACACCACGTTCTGTTGGCCCTGCTAATAGACTTTTGCTGAGCAGCTTTATCTAGACATTACAAGCATTATCTTTGGCCCAGAGTACTGTACTTGGGATCTACACGTTTCATTGAGTTCAGGGGAATAAATCAGCTGAATATGGATAAAACAGAAGAATTATTAAGAGAAGAGCATTGGGCTGACTGGACAATATAGTTATTTACAAGGTGAAGCACATTTCTGTTATAAATAGCCATTAACAGACAATTAGGTTTTCCAGCAAAGAAGTATTCTCTGCTTTGGAGATAACATTCTTGTTAAGGAGTCGGCTAAAGCCCAGCTTGTCTTGGCTGAAATGTACACTGGGGAAATATAAGAACTTGCTCAGCCTGCCGCTCGCTGTCATTAAATCTCCCCATAGATCTGTTAGCTTTGGCAGCGACTTTTATACTGAGGCACCAAAGAGGTAAGAGGAGTAGAGAAAAAGTCTTAGCAGATAGAAGGGGAATGAGGAAGATCAGAATCAGTACTATTAACATGTATTCATAGTGCAAAAATATTCCACAGTGCTGTACAGAAGGGTACAAAAGACATAGCACTAACCTACCTGATCTCCATTGTAAGCAGCAGTCCTGTCCTGCTTTATGGCTGAGATTCTAGCTATCTGTATAACAGAGCATTCTGTCCCAGTGGCTGCACAGATCCTATCTGATCCCTATTGTAAGCAGCAGTCCTGTCCTGCTTTATGGCTGAGATTCTAGCTATCTGTATAACAGAGCATTCTGTCCCAGTGGCTGCACAGATCTTATCTGAAAACCTTATACTATAAAAAAAAGCACTGCACATAATTAACTGTCAGCAAAAAAGCAAATAGAGAGTTAAATAAAAGGTTATTATGGGATTACAGAACGTCTCTAACATCTCTCCTATAAAGAGTTACTCTTCCCACAATTCCATACAATAGTAATAACACTTCAGGCAATTTCATTAAACATTTTTGAATCTTTAGATAAAACTTTCTTTCATCTTCCTGATGTTGTTTCCCCATTACTGAAGGCAGCAGTAGGCGCCAGGGAGTGTATAAAGCATTTTTATTTTCCTTGCTGAGATTTCTCTATAGAGCGTGAGCCTGAGAGAGGATCTGAGCCTCTCTACTTAGAAATCTCTAAAAAATCCTCACAAACAACACTCCATTATGTGTTTTTTATAGTTTTTAATTATTTGCCATCTTCTTCTGACTCTTTCCAGCTTTCAAATGGGGGTCACTGACCCCATGTAAAAAAACAAATGCTCTGCGAGGATTCAAATGTTATTGCTCCTTTTTATTACTCATCTTTCTATTCAGGCCCTCTCCTATTCAAATTCCAGTCTCCAATTCAAATCAGTGCATGGTTGCTAGGGCAATTTAGACCCTAGCAACCAGATTGCTGAAACTGCAATCTGGAGAGCTGCTGAATAAACATTTAAATAACCAAAAGAAGCACAAATAATAAAAAAATGAAAACTAATTGCAAATTGTTTCAGAATATCACTCTCTACATAATAATTAATGTTAATTCAAAGGTGAACAATGCCTTTAAAGGGAAAGTAGGGCAGACAAAAAGAGGCACATTTACTTAAGTGTGAATTTTCTCTTCATCTTACTTCACTAAAGTCGCCTCAATTCGCAAATTCTCATGGTTACTGTAACGTAAAGAACGAGGAGAAAATGGGTCGGATCAATGACCCCACGGGTCATAACTGTTGCTTTTGAATCTGAGCTGAATTTCATTCATATCTATGGGATTTTTTAAAGAACATTTATCAATGAGTGAAAGTAAAGCTCATCCCAAAATCCCATAGAAATGAATGGAGAGTGGCGGAGTTTCATTCTAGAGGACTGTGGCGATCTCTAACTTCACTTTTTGATAAATATACCCCTTTATATCATTACCTGGATAAGTGAAAATCTTCATAGACCTACTCCAAATTGTCACTTTCACTCTTCAGTAAATATGCCCCATAGTGTATTAACTGGGACCTATAGGAAAGTTGCCAATAGACAAAGGAAAGCAAAGAACCCTATTAGCTCCCAATTCACCAGCAGTTCAACTTCTTCCCAATCCATGTCCATGTAATAAGCAGCTGCTTCAGGTGATGTGTTTCAAGCTGGGGCTTTACGGCTTCAATCATTTCATGTGACCAATAAAGGTAAAGTTGAAGGTAGTTCCTGATCTAAACCATTGGTTTGTTGGATATTGTTGCACAACTGGGTAGTGGTGTGCGTGTGAGGACATGGGCTGCAACATATAGAACCATTGTCATAGACTATATACATTGGCACAAGCTCCGGCTCATTGGTTATTGAGGTTTTTTAGGGCCACAGATACTTACAAACTACAGGATGGATCATGTTCAACAGCAGGCAATGATGTTCTGTGGCTCCTCATATCTCAATTCATATCTTGTGTTACAATAAACTGCCGGTACATATGCTGGCACGGGGGAAGATTTAGAGTATGGATTAAGTTATAATGTCAGTCAATTAGATGATCTTAAATCATCGGTCTTTGAGAGCAAACCCCAATTCCCAAGAGGCAGTCTATGAATTCCACTGAAGTCTGATTTATGGCAGCGAGGGCAAGGCACCATGTTAGAGAAAACAAGGACTGAGGGTCACTGTTGTTATATATCAGTCTCAAGACAAGTGTTGGGCCATAAAGTCTGGGATCTGAAACACCAGAGGAGTTTATTATAATAAACAGGGATTCAGTACAGGAGAAAGTGAAGGTTATCAGGATAAGGGGTTAAACATACTTGGCATTCCCTGTGATTCCAGACCATTGTAGACGGAGACTGAACTGCCTCTAGTCATGAGTGATTAAGTTTTCACCTTGATTAATATCCAGGAATGTATGAAATGAGACATGGCATGTAGATTTACTGAGGAATATCCACCCAACATGGCGCTGCTTTATAAGCCAAAGGTACTTCCCCACCTTCCCATCATGCCTGCACTTGGGGCCCATGAGAATTAAAGGCTTAAAGGGGATAGATAGTTCAGAATTGGTGCAGTGGGGCAGCAATATTCATTCATCGTTCTTTCAAGTTAGGCAGGTTTCATTTAGAACTAAAGGTTGAACATGATGGATGTGTTTTTTCAACCAAAGTTACTCTATGTTACATTGTACCTATTGGGTGACAGTTTTGAAATGAGGATGATACGTTATTAATGGACTGTCAGGGTTAAAACTCTTATTGGCCAACAACCAACTGGACCAGTGTAATATCCCCATCCAAATGCATGACAGCAAGGGATCCAGCAGGTACATGGTACAGGTGCGTTAGTTGAGCCAGTTTGCAGTTGGTCTTCATTTTTTATTTGTTGTAGTTTTCAAATTATTTATCTTTACTTTCAGCAGCTATGTGGTTGCTAAGGTCCAGTTTACTCTAGCAACCAGGCAGTGGTTTGGATGAGAGGCTGGAAGATGAATAGAAGAGCAACTGAACAGAACAATAAGTAATACAAAGAATGAGCAATAAGGGGTAATTTACTGCAAAGTGAACTTCTGAATGCAATCACCATGTCTTTTACCCACAATTCAGCTCCTTATAGTACTTTCCTGTGCCCTCATAGGTCCTGCCAACCCAGACCTGCTCCTGGCTGAGACCCCTGCACTGCCCCCTGACCCCGATCATGGACGCTGCAAAAAAACAGCTACAAGGGGGGTGTCAGAGGGGGGTTGCAGCTGGGGTGGGGGGGGAGTGGGAGTTCCTGTGGCAGACGACCTGGTGGGCCTCAGTCTGGACCCTCCAGTCCAACGCTGGTACATTCCATAACTTATTAACACTTATCTTAAAGGGGTTGTTCACCTTTAGATTAACTTTTAGTACGATGTAGAGAGTGATATTTCGAGATAATTTGCAATTGGTTTTCATTTTTTATGGGTTTTGAGTTATTTAGCTTTTTATTCAGCAATTCTCCAGTTTGCAATATCAGCAGTCTGGTTGCTAGGGTCCAAATTAGCCTACCAACCATGCACTGAACTGAATAAGAGACCGGAATATGAATAGGAGAGGACCCGAATAGAAAGATCAGTAATAAAAAGTATCAATAACAATACATTTGTAGCCTTAAAGAACATGTGTTTTTAGATGGGGTCAGTGACCCCCATTTGAAAGCTGGAAAGAGTCAGAAGAAGAAGGCAAATAATTCAAAAACTATAAAAATACATAAATAATGAAGACCAATTGAAAAGTTGCTTAGAATTGGCCATTCTATAACATACTAAAAGTTAACCTACAGATCAACCACCCATTTAAAGGTGAGCTGCAACTTTAACATATTTTAATGATAAGTTTTTGTATTTTTCTTTTCTGGAGTATTAAATTAGGAATGATCTTGTTATTCTATTAATATATATATATAGGCTTTAAGTTCTAGCCTCACTGATCTGGGTTAACTGAAGAGTTAACTGTTATTTTTGTACCTTTAAGATTAATGACATTTTGCCAAAATGCATGCTGGACTTCAGTTTAATTGGCAGAGCTGAAGGTATGAGCCAAAACAAACTGAAACCCAAGGCAAAAAAACAACCCAAAATACAAGCGTGAAAGAAGCAACAGAATTGGGGGGTAGGAAGTTGTTCTACGAGGTTCTATTTAAAATCCGATTGCTAAAGGGAGCTAGAACACGGGCAGATTTGGGGAGATTTAGTCGCCTGGCAACTAATCGCCTCTTCTGCGGGGCGACAATCTACCCGAACTGCCTTCCGCCTGCTATAATGAGAAAATGCCAGCGCCAATGCACTCGCGGCGATTCGTTTTCCTAAGTTGCCTGAAGTTGCCTCACGAGGATACGCTGCAAGTGCATTGGCGCTGGTGTTTTCTCATAATAGTAGGCGGGAGGCAGTTCAGGGAGATTGTCACCCCACAGAAGAGGCAATTAGTTGCCAGGCGACTTAATCTACCCAAATCTGCCCGTGTGCTAGCTCCCTAAAGCTGGCCATAGACGCAAAGAGCTGATCCTCGATTCTTATGATTTTGTGGAGAGTCACGAAATTTTTCGTCCGGCGGAGATTGGTCGTTTGGTCGATCAGACAGGCTAAAAGATTTCTTTCAGCTGCCGATAATATCTCTGCGTGTATTGCTGATCGTAAGATTTTCAGAGGGAGACTGTCACAAGCTTTGGTCGGACCAGGGCCGTTCCTGCCATGAGGCAAGGTGAGCACCAGTTACAAGGGGAGGCAAAAAGCCGCCTCCTGTAACTTTAAGAGCGATGCAGCCCCTTTTGACCCGCTCCGATTATAAACTTTTAAGCGTGGTGCGGGAGAGGGGGGCTGCAGCAGCCCACGGATCGCCCCTGGTCTGCTGTCAGGGGCAGAACATCGGCTGATTTGTTCTTTTGTACTTTATTTGATCGAAATGGTTAGTGGCAGACGGGAGATGGGGAAGTCCGATTGTACGAATCATCGACGATGATTCGGACGACCGGATCTTTGCATCTACGGCCAGCTTTAGAGTCAGCAAATAGTGTTAATAAGTGAGTCTATCAAATATACAGGTATGGGATCCGTTATCTGGAAACCCATTATCCAGAAAGCTCTGAATTACAGAAAGACCGTCTCCCATAGACTCCATTTTATCCAAATAATCCAATTTTTTAAAAATTATTTAATTTTTCTCTTTAATAATAAAACAGTAGCTTGTACTTGATCCCAACCAAGATATAATTAATCCTTATTGGAAGCAAAACCAGCCGATTGGGTGTATTTAATGTTTAAATGAATTTCTAGTAGACTTTAGGTATGACGTTCCAAATTACAGGAAGATCCATTATGTGGAAAGCCCCATGTCCCTAGTATTCTGGATAACAGGTCCAATACCTGTATTCTTTATGTAGAAGGACGATTATTCCAAGATGTCTTGTAAAGTAAAGCAGTGCACAGATAAGTGTCTGCATAATGAACTCCTCCTTTTCATTAAGTCACACAAGATACAACTAGGGGGGAAGGCAGGGGTTGTTTATACATAGCTCATTATATCTAGGCTTAAAGGGCGCAAAAACACCAGTAAAAAAGTGTTTAAACCCCAGATGAGGAACATATTAGTTTTAATGGTCAGAAAACATTAGAAATGGATCTCTCCTTGCAGCTAGGTCTGTACATGTACCTCCCCACCTCACCATTGTCCCCTCTCATCTTCCCTTTTCTGCTACCCCCAGTGCAGGACCAAAAAAACCTTAATTTGGCCAAATACTAAAATCTTCATAAAATATTTGCAAATTCAAAATTTAGAAAAAAAAATACTTTAACTATGAGCAAAAAGTTTGCCACATGACTTTCAGTTGAGCCCTTATGATCCAAGTAAATCCGAATCCTGCAAAAAAATTTAATGAAAAGTACTAGGATTTGGCCAAATCCCAGACTGAATCCAGATTCACAATGAATCCCATAATGAAATATATGTCAAGCTGTCTATGAAGGTTTTCATTCATCCAGGTCATGGTCAGTGGCGTAACTAGATATTACTGGGCTCCATAGCAAATTATTTTTCAGGCCCCCAAAATGTTTAGAGGTTGACTTGTTTCTCCAATATTTATTGAAATTGTATATGAATTAGGGCCTCGTGGGGCCCCTACACCTCCTGGGCCTCCCTGCAGGCGCAGGGTCTGCTTCCTCTATAGTTACGCCCCTGGTCATGGTATATCTAGTAGAAGAAAATCTAGAGCAGCTGGACTTGCTGATTAATCATTGAAGACGTTTCACTACTCATCTGAGCATCTTGAACTGAAGAAGCTGCTCGGATGAGTAGTGAAATGTCTTCAGTGATTAATCAGCAAGTCCAGTTGCTCTAGATTTACTTCTACTTATGACAAGTTGCTCAGTGGGAATTCTTGGCCAGTGGAGAAAACATTGCATTATGGGTAAAAGAAAGATGGTCCTCCAAAGTGCCAACAGGCGGGGTTCCACCCTTACTAAATGAAAAAAAATCCTATGGAAATACAAGAAGTAGTTTTGGAGATGAACCCTAACTATTTCATGACATCAGCACGTGGTAGATGCGGGGAGTTGAACCCTAAATATAGATGCGGGAAATACAATCGGCAGCAGCTATGGAGTTGAACCCTGGATCCCATGTAACAAGGGAACAGTAAATTTGTAGGTACAGTAAGTGAAGCCAACCTCATGGCTCCAATAATACAACAAACTCGAGCTCTGCAAATACCACATATTTCTAAATGTTTGTGACCCGGCCAGCTTTTTCCTGGATTTGCTAGTGGAATTCCAAGCATCGCCATGGATATTTCCAATATTTATGTTTCAGCATTACCATAGGAATACCCCAGGCTTTATGCATGCTGAATCCAACTCATTAGGGAAGGAATGTGCTAGCAACACGTGTCGGGGAGAAGCGATCCTCTCTCACGTTAGGTTCTTCTTGCTCGTGCTTCAAACCCAAAAGGAGTTTTAAAATAACAAACAACATATTGCCCAAACATGTAAGGAATTACCAGGGTGTTTATTTCCCGCATAAAACGACAAGAGGAACATTCTTTAACAATTGTTCTGACGAGCCCCATAAGGTACACAACCGGTTCCCAAATTAAGTCTCGGCTATGCCAATTTCCCTGCCATTTCTACTGGCAACAGGAAGGACATAATAGTATTCTTATTAAATCTATGGTGCATGGCTACAGGCCTCTTGGCTACAGACGTGGGTGTGCTTTCCAAGGTGCTGGAACACATTAGGGAGTTGCTCTGTTTGTATGGAAATACTTCCATATGGGTTATACAGTAGGTAACTCTCAAGTATGGAATATAGTAACTGAGTATTAGTAACTAAGAGGTACGTGAGCTTTCATAAAATAACAACCTTTAGAACTGCTCAATCCCCTTTCTGTTTACTCCTGTCTGTTCCACTCAGTTTCCCCCAACCCAACATTAACATAGTTCTAAATAAGAACCCATCGTTCCTAGGGCCATAAAAACGCTAACTTTAGGACTGTGCAGAGGTTATATGGGGTCAGGAATTGAACAAGATGTAGGAGGCAGGGGCACATGTCTAGGGGGCAATTCCAATATCAATAGCATTGCCTCCATGGCCTTCAAAACTGCTCCCTTGGTGTCCCACATGTGCTGTACCCTGCAGATCTCACCTGCACGTGGACATCCCACTCTTAATAATACTCTAGAGTGGCCAGCAAAATTATAGTTGGCTGATGGTGGTGCTATGAAGCAGGTTCGAACTGAGGTTCAAAATAGACCCTGGTATTTCAAGTATACAGAGGCCCAAATGCTTCCCCAAAGGCCCTATAAATAGCCTATGGCATTTTACAGCAGCCCTTCTGGCATTTGCCAAAATCTACAGGCAATCCCAACCAGCCATGATGCTATAGTGACGTTACAGTCTACTTCGGCCTAATTTTGGGATGAGTGTTTATTGGGTTTTTGATGGTAGCTATGTTTAAAGGAAAACTATACCCCCAAAATGAATACTTGAGCAACAGATCAAATTAGGTGACAGATTTTTATCAAACTGAAATATATATTTAAGTAAATATTGCCCTTTTACATCTATTTGCCTTGAATCACCATTTTGTGATGGTCTGTGTGCTGCCTCAGAGATCACCTGACCAGAAATACTGCAACAATAACTGTCACAGGAAGAAGTGTGGAAGCAAAAGTCACAACTCTGTCTGTTAATTGGCTCATGTGACCTAACAAGTATGGTTTGTTTGTAATGTTTGTGTGCACCGTGAATCATACGATCCCAGGGGGCTGCCCTTATTTTTTAAAATGGCAATTTTCTATTTAGGATTACCCAATGGCACATACTACTAAAATGGTATATTATGTTGAAAATGGCTTATTTACATGAAACAGTGTTTTACACATGAGCTGTTTTATGCAATATATTGAGACCTGCATTGTTTGAGGGGTATAGTTTTCCTTTAAGAACATACTACACCACAGTGCAACTGGATGGGACTCCCTGCACCCCAGGATAAGAGAGGCAGCAGGGAATTTAGGTCTGCTGGCTGTAAGACTAGAATGATCCTCAACACGTTGCTCACCACAACTTTTGATATTGCTCCCTCTGGCCATAAAGTAGGTGCTCACTTTTGCCGTCTTTAAGGCAAGTTTGGGAGCATAAAGACATCGGTTTACTACCAAGAAGAGTCTCCTGTAAGGTGCCAGTCCATATGGAGCCATAACCCGTGGGTATCTTTTTCACACTTGCTTGGTGCCTCCCCAACACTACAATATTTAAATGTCCCTGACAAGTTAATAAGGTTAAAGACCTCCAAGATAATCCAATAAAACCTGGAATTTCAGGAAGATGTCCAGGTGGACCACTCTGACCTTGCTGTCCTTCAAATCACTAGAGCCATTTCTTCAGAGGAGGAGCACATTCTTCTTTATAGGTTTTTTAGTGATAGGACATGAACCCCTGTACTGACTACAGAGACTGCCGTCTGAAAGGAGTAAACACGGTATTGTAGCAGATATTTATTTGATTGAGTATTTAAGAGCAGCGATGCAAGAGCCTGTCTTGTTACATAATATTATTTGGGAGAAGTTGTATCTTTGAATTGTACAAAGTAGGAGCCGTTAACCAAAAACAATTCAGCTTTTCCTCTGTGTAGTTTATTTAATGTTTTAGTCCTTATTGGGCTAATGGAAGGTATAGGCAATCACTGTGAAATTCTTTTGGCCCATACCCATAGGTGCTCAGTATTACGTAGTGCTGTCATTACTAAACTGGAGTATTCCTTAGTTGGATTCCTCATCCAGTACTTGGGGTGAAGGATTAATTCCCTCCCAAAGACACATTCTCCATCTCATGTTAATGTTTGCAGTCTGTTTTTTATTAAGTTCCAACCAGTACATTTCCTTTCCATACCATACACAGCTCATCCAAGCTTGGGGTTTTCAGTTGTTCAACCTCATAAATGAGATTTCAAATAGATTTGGAAAAACACCCTCCTTCCATAAAAAATACATATAGTTATAAAGCTAGGTGCCATTTATCTCAGGGATGTCCTTATATCAGCCTGTTGTCTTTTGACTAAGGGTCAAAACAAAGGGAATTCATGATATCATCACTGGGACAAAAATTTCCCCACAGAGTCTAATTAATGTTACATCATTCATCTTAATAAGTGTATTGAATTCTTGGCAAAAAAAAAAAAAAAAAAATCAAAATTAAAGTCAGAGTTAAAAAACGAAAAAAAAAAAATAATCAAAATTGGTGTTTGCTTGCTAAGCCAAGAACTGACCCTTTGGTCTGCAGTTAGTCTTCTCTGTGTTCTTCATAATATAAAGGGTCAGTCTTCCTCTTCTGAACTTCTTAGATCTTGCAGCTAATAATGGCCTGTGTTCAGCGATCTGTAGCCACAAATGTATTTCAATCTGCCCAAATATGTTTGTTTCTGGACAGCTAACACATCAAGGGAGCCTTTGGGCTAACATGAAGTTGAAAAGAAAATACACAATGGAATTGATTACTGCAACGAATGGATGGCCCTAAATCGCTTGTCATTTCAGCCAGTTCCCGAGGAAGATGGTGATACACTGTTGGATCTGTCAATCATTACCATTGCTACCTTTCTTATCAACAGCCTTGACACACATTCCGAATATCAAGAAGAGGATGGCGTTATCCAAAACAAACACATCTGAAATCTATTTTCAGCCTCTTGTTGCCAAGCTAATGAGCCAAAGAATTAATGGCAAAGAATGCAAGAATTTCCCAACCATTCTGCAAGGCCGAAGGCCAGAAATCAAGGTGTTGGCCCTTTAAAGATTGTCTGGTTTATTACAGGATGAATTTGAAGCCGAAACAATGGGTCAGATTAAGAGGCGCTGGAAGTCCAGGCAGCGGGCCAGTAATGCACGGGGCTGGTTGCTGCTGCGTGTAAATCTTTATTCTGTTTGGGGTGAGGAGAGGATAGAGAGTCTGGCGCTCTCGCACACGACAGATTGTTGTTTGCACAAGAGACATGCACAGAAACAGTAACTGTAAACACTACGTTCCCTCGCTGGGTCGGGATGGGGGGGGGGACACAATACGGATTTTTATTTTGTACAACTGTAGGTATTATTCCACCATCTAACATTTATTATTCTATGCTTTCCCCTACATTCTGCTACTCACAATTATAATGCTTACAGGTTCCACCCAAAAGTGTCCTGTACTATTTCTCTGCAATAGACGTTACAATTACGATCTTTCCTGGAAATATTTCCAGGAAAGATTGTTCGTTTCAATACACACGTTGAGAGCTGAATCATCAGAAACAATAGAATTCTACCTGTCTCTGATTATTCAGCACTAACAATTGCCAATGTTTAGGTGCCTTTAAAGGCGCCTGATCAAAATTTTCTGGCCAGCCCAATTGACGAGCCGACTAATATCCAAGGCTTCTGATAAATATCGTATTTAAATGTGTTTAGTACAATATTATCGGTGCGTCTATGGCCACCTGAAGGCACATCGTTGATTCAATGCCCACTTGCAGTCTTGAGCAAATATAAAATGTCTTGGGAATAACATTAAATATTTACAGCCCCCCCCATGTGATGTTATTTGTTAGATATGCATCACTGCTTTTTATCACTTGTGTCAGCAACTCATTATCATAACTATCATATTACAGTATACACAATAACAGTAAATTATAAGGATATTCAAAATCACTGAGGGGTTCTGTGTCCATATAAAGACACAAGGCTGCAGGCTGAGTTATACAGGGAACTCCAAGTATCATAGATGTATTATAAGGGATAATGTACCCCCTACTGTAAATGATAAGGATATCAGAAGTCACTGAGTGTCACGGTCAGCACCCTAAATCCAGAACCAATGCTAAGCACCCTATTCATGGCTCTTGCTTCTGCCTTTAACAGTTGCTTTCACCTCGGGAGGAGCCCTCGCATACCTCCCAACATTTTGGAAGTAAAAAGAGGGACACAATTTTTTTTCCGCATGTAGCACAGCATTTTTGACCACACCCCTTTCTGTGGCCACACCCCCTTATTACCATGTTTGTTTTACAAAATTTGGCAGGTTATGAAAGTTTGAAAATATTTCTCCTTATCTAAACTGTGTTTTTGTGTCTCAAAATTGTTACAAAGTATCTTATTTGCACCTGTTAGCTGTTCTGGGCTCTCTGCTAAAAGCCAATTAAGTGAGAAACTTTGTTTCTTTTTCTGGCTGTTCAGTGCAGAGAAAAGAGGGACTTTCCAGTACAAATGAGGGACTGCGGGTTGCGCTGTCAAAAGAGGGACTGTATCTCCGAAAAAGGGACAGTTGGGAGGTATGCCCTCGGCTAATCGGATGCTCCCAGGTCTTAATAAGAGAGGTGCCAAGCTATGGGTTCTGGATGAGCAAAGGGGAACAACGGTAAAGCAAAGTCTTTTGGGCAGAAGGTCTCAGTGCAAGGAATAAACAGAAGGCATAGTCAAATCGGGGCGGGGCAGGCAGAGTACAAGCGGAGTCAGACAGGCAAGGGTCAAACCAGGAGATCGATCAGAAGGGATGCGGATATAGAAGAGTCAGTTACCAGGCAGGGTCAGGATTGCAGAAGTCAGGAGCATCAAAACAGGCAGGGGTCACAACAGGTATCAGATATCAGACAGAATTCAGGCTCAGAAGCACCAGGAAATCACTAAAAATTATCCTATAACGGACAATGAGAAATTGTACAAGGTCCCTTTAAATAGGTTTGAATCTCGTGCCATTGTGCGCTGACGTCATTATGTCAGCGCCAATGCGCCTACAAGAAGAGGAGATGCGCGCCACAGGAGGCCGGCATTTTAGAAGTGGACCGGCAACGTGCCGGGCGTCCCCGCCGACTCCCACGAACCACTAGACCACCAGGGAGGTGAGTTGTTATACTGAGGCATTCCATGTACAATTAAATCATTTTGGGGAGTATTGTTCGACTAAACTAACTAAAGCAGAACGTAAAGTGTTAATGTGTCATCCAAATGTACTTATTTAATAATAAATGTGAACTATTTAGTTGTCCTTTTATAAAAAGGGCTTTATAAAAGGCAAAAGCAAAATCAAGGCTGCACTTTCTCTTTATGGATAGATAAAATAGTTTAGAAAGCTGTCAGCTGCTTTATACTTGTTTTATTTTCACTTTTAAATCCCCAGGGAATATAAATGATGAAACCAAAAGGCTCCGGAAGTCTCACTGTTATAATTTCAGCATATTTTGTTCTTCTTTTTATATCATGAAATGTTTTTAATTTGGGGCTTGCATCCATTACGTTCATCCTTGAACTAGGGATGCACCGAATCCAGAATTCGGTTCGGATTCTCCCTTTTTTAGCAGGATTCAGATTCGGCCGAATCCAATCGGAATCCTAATTTGCATTTGCAAATTAGGGGCGGGGAGGGAAATTGTGTGACTTTTTTCACAAAACAAGGGAGTAAAAAATGTTTTCCCCTTCCCACCCCTAATTTGCACATTAGGTTTTGGTTCGGTATTCAGCGGAATCTTTCACTAAGGATTCGGGGTTTCAGCCCGAATCCAAAATAGGGGATTCGGTAAATCCCTACCTTGAACTCACTATGCACATTTTGCACCAAACCCTTAGTAATAACTGTGTCCCCCTCCCCAGATTCATCCCAACCCCCTGCAGAACCACTTAGGACCCCCTAAATTTTTTTTTAAAGTTTTCACTGTCTTGCTGTCTAAAACAGAGTAGAGTACAACTTTCCTGGCGTTACCTTTTTGGGCAAAGTCACAGAAACAAGATGGGATGCGTGACATCAGCCATAACAGTCCCTTATTAGAGCGACAAGACGTCTCTCTGTGAATAGAAAGGCGACTAATGAATAAAGGAGCCCCACTCAGTCTAGATCTGATCCTTTAACATAAAGCCAAGTCTGACAGGATAAAATAATTAGATGCGCCCACAATCCAACATTGTACATCTGGCTGAGATTTTCATTACCAGTCCTGGCGAGCACAAGAGCATGCACATAGTGAGCAGAGCAATGCTTGTGATTATGGGATGTAAATAACAGGGTGGTATACCAAATATGTAAACGCTGGATGTGTAAGGGAAGACAGAGAAAGGAGAATGGGATTAACTGGAGCCAACACAATCACACTGAGCCAGTGACTTCCATGATTTACCATTATATTCCCTGTAGCTCTTGCCTCATTCCCAATAATGGAGCACAACATAGCCCTTGTTACTAGCTGGTACATGAGCTCCAGGGTGACTGTAGAGTAGAGTCCTGCGCGGGTCCATTTTTTGGTACCCGTACCCGACACCTGCAATCCGCAACCCAGACCCGCTGACCATTAAGAATCAGGAAGTGCTGTCATTGTAAACTGGAAGTGACATCATCGGAAGTAGGCGTGAGCAGAAAAAAAGGCGTAAAACAGGAAGTGCTGTCATTGTAAACCGGAAGTGACATCATCGGAAGTAGACATGATCAGAAAAAAGGAGTAAAAATCCAAATCTAAAACCACGACCGCATCCAAAACTTCTACCCACAACCCGCAGGGTACCACAGGTTTTTGCGGTTAACCCGCGGGTATCCAACCCGCTGCTCTACTGTAGGGTAAAGAAGCAGGGAAATGTGCAGTTATGAGCCGGTGGTAACAAAGTGCAGCCTTCTTTATAGGACTTAAGTCATCCTAGTGCATCTAAGGAGGCACAGGTTCATTTAGTCTAAAAGTTCTAGTAAAAGGATAACTAAGGCCTATACAAGAATTTGTGTAGAAATGTTGTACAGGTATGGGACCGGTTATCCAGAATGCTCAGGAACTGGGGTTTTCCAGATTTGGGTCTTCATGCCTTAAGTCTACTAGAAATTCATGTAAACATGAAATAAACCCAATAGGCTGGTTTTGCCTCCAATAAGGATTAATTATATCTTACTTTGGATCAAGTACAAGTTACTGTTTTATTATCACCGAGAAAATAAATAATTTTAATAAATTTGGATAAAATGGAGTCTATCGGAGCTTTCTGGATATCGGGTCTCCGGGTTAAGGGATCCTATACCTTATATACTGTACTTACTGTACCAGCCCAGAGGTTCAGCAGGACTATAAAAGTAATGATGAGGTCTTCAAATATTTGTCTCCAGCAGTTCCCCATTGTGGATCGAAAAAGCCGAACAGCTGAAGTCAATGAAGCGGCGAAAAGACCCAAATTCATGAAAACAGCCGAAATTGAAGTCGAGAAGCGGAGAAAAGACCCAAACTCACGAAAGGAGGAGAAGTTGAAGTCCTGAAGCTACGAGTTCAATTCCTCTGAATACCAATGTGTGGTTTTTGTTTTTTAATCCCCTGGCCACTAATGTATTATTTTAATACTCTATAGGCCCCTGCCACCAATGTTTTTTTTTTAACTTGTAAGGGGGGCCCTGGCGCAAATGTTTTCTTAAAAAATATTCTTTGGGACCCCAATTTTTTTTAACTTGTAAGATGGCCCTGGCACCAATGCATTTAAAAAAAACTTTTATGGGGGGCCCTGGCGCCAATATATATATTTTTTAATCCCTTGGCCACCAATGTATTATTTAAATACTCTATAGGCCCCTGCCACCAATGTTTTTTTAAAAAATATTCTTTGGGGCCCCAATTTTTTTTTTTAACTTGTAAGGGGGCCCTGGCGCAAATGTTTTCTTAAAAAATATTCTTTTGGGCCCCAATTTTTTTTAACTTGTAAGATGGCCCTGGCACCAATGCATTTAAAAAAAACTTTTATGAGGGGCCCTGGCGCCAATATATTTTTTTAACTTACAGGGGACCCTGGTCCCCAATAGCTTTTTATAACTTGAGTGTGTGGGGGGGTTACCTTTTTTAGCGTTGATGTCTTTTAACTGTGATGTAGAGTGGGCGGGGCTTTGTGGCTGGGTCCCAGGGGGCGCACGAAAATTGCCTTGAATTGTAACTGTTATATTGTATGTATACTGTATATTGTGACATTTATATTCTATGGGGGTTATTTACTAAACTGAATGCAAAAATCACAATAAAATCGGACTTTAAAAAAAATCACAAATTTTTAAGAATTTATTAAACCCCAAGGATGGAAAAGACGTCAGACCTATCGAGGTTGCATATAAGTCAATGGGAGAAGTGCCTATGATTTTTTTGATGTGCACTGGGTTTCGTGCAATACTCAAAGTTTTCGGGCAAAAATCTGAGTTTTCGGGTGAAAAATCAGAGAAAATTGTGGAAATCGGATGAAAAGTCCGAAAAAATCTGATTTTTTCCCAGCAAAGCTAATTTTCTGGAAAATGTAATAATAAATAATTTGATAAATAACCTCCTATGTGTACTGTATATTGTGAGTGGGTCCCTAAGCTCAGTAAGTGACAGCAGCACAGAGCATGTGCAGTGAATCAGCAGAAAAGAAGATGGGGAGCTACAGGGGCATCTTTACTAGCACAGATCTTCCATGCTAAAGGGCTGTGGGGTGCTTGGGCTTGTATAGAAACCCAAAATTATAAGTATTACTTCCATGTTATTATATAATTCCCATGCCTGTCCATACATAGCCCTGAATATATTACATTTGAATTTGCACATCATAATAAATCACATGAGTGAGCTCAAGCTGTATTTTTCAATATAAGCAATGTTTACCCCATAATAACACCACTGTCCCAATGAAGAGGAAGAAGAAGATCCTCTGAGTAAACAGGATGCACATTTGGATCTCAATATAAAACTCAGAGGGGCTGGAACCTTTGATGGTGACATGCAGCCCCCTCCCAGCTTCTAAACCAAGCTGAACTCACATCGCTAAATGAATGGTCGCTCTTGTTTGTGACCCGCACAGGATGGGATCTTATTAATAGCATTCCACGTGTCAGGCCATTTGTGTCCAGAATAAATATTACACTTGAAAACAAAACATTGGGAGTTCTGGCCACAATAAAAACCTTATATTTCCGATTAAATAAGCTCCCACATGAGTTGTGACATCACTGCTGCCATCTCAAAAAGGCTTGTGCTGATTGGCTGAACTGCCAATAAAACGCCAGTTTCATTGCTTTACAGCTCTAACCACAGGTTGCTGCTCTACAACAACTAGTGATTTTGGAGCAATCCAAAAGCAGGTTTACGGCTACAAAGTGACTACAAAACACACAACATGTTTCGGACCTCACACGCCCTTTTAGTGATTGGGAAATACTGCTCATGGAGGCCCACTGGTGACACTCACTTATTTCAATTTAGTGCACCATCTTCTATGAAATAACCTCTATAGGGAATAGGCAAAATCATTTACAGCTTTGTTGTGTTTTGCAAGTAGACAAGTCTGAACCATAGCACAATCTAACTTCTAAATGATTTGTCCTTTAATCAGCTCATTAAAAAGCTTACGAAAGTTCAGCAATTCAGTTATTGACGTATTCTTACCCAAACAAATTAATTGGGTGCATTTTCGCAAGTGACATTGTTTTCTTTTAGCTTTCACAATATTAGCAGATTTACACTGCTAATATTATGAATTTTTATCAGTAGCACCTGGAGCTTAAGGGCAGAGACACACGCTCTGATTTGGGAATCACATTTTCTTTGGGGCGACTAATCTCCCTGAACTGCCTCCCGCCGGTTAGAATGTTAATCGCAGTCGGGATGGCAATTAGTGCGCTTAGTCAGCTTCGGAAAACGAAGCGCTCCGAGTGCCATCCCGCCGGCGATTTTGATTCTACTCGGTGGGAGGCAGTTCGGGGAGATTAGTCGCCCAGAAGAAGTGCAAATCTTAGCCCTTACCCTTAAGAAACAGTAACGTTACCCTTAAGGAACAAATATAATCAGCCATTCAAAGAAGAAAAGGCTCAGGTTACACAGCAGATAAACTCTGTAGAAATAATAGTGTTATCTGTTATCCACTATTTAACCTGTGCCATATAGACTTTTTTTAATTTCTTTGCTACACAAGCAGCTTGCTTATGTCAACTATAATAGTGTTTCTGAAGTAAGCAGTGCAGGGCAACAGTACATTATATTGTCATAACTTTAAAACACTTTCATTTTGTGGTGTTACTTGTCCTTTAAAGGACCAGCAACATCAAATTTTCTTTTAAAAAAAATTTGATTGTATACTACGAAAAAAAAAAACACCAACACATATTAAACTTTAAAATAACTTACCAAAGCTCCTCTTCAGAAAAGGCGACAGGGCGACAATCCATCGTGAGGCGCTCAATTTCTCCTCCCTGGCTATCTCCTTTAAGGAGACAGGGAGGAGATATCAAGCGCCGCACAATGTATCACCCAATCGCCTTTTCTGAAGAGGAGCACAAGCGGAGATTCGGTAAGTTATTTCTAAAAAAAGACCTTGCGATTTTAAAGTTTAATATGTGTTGCTGTTTTTTTTTTGTAGTATACAAACAATTTTTTAAAAAAAAATTTTTTTGATGTTACTGATCCTTTAACTTACTGTAGTAGGTGTCTCCTGAGGCTGAAGTGGGAGAGTGGCCCAGAAACTCCCACAAATCATCTGTGGGTGTCTGACGTGTCTGCAGAAGCCACTTGCAGCATATGGGCAACTTGTATAGTATTTACAGTGCATCAAGTCACACTAGAAGAAATAAAGCCAGAGAGGCAGACAGGAAAGTCAGTGCTCACTGTGCAAGTACTAAAGGGATCTACAAAGCTGAGCAGCAGATGAGAATGGGGCATTTGGAATAAATTACTATTAAAATATTCCGTTGACAAGAATAGCAATTGAAATATCCTGTCTGAATATTAATAGCGCTTGGATAGCTGTGCCGCCCAATATAATAAAGCTGCATTCTTTAAAGGGAAACTGTCGTCACCATGATGTGTTTACATATAAGTGGAATTTGTGGAATATCATGGAACATTATGTAAAACAAGTGTCTTTTTTTGATTTACTTTCAACTCAGCTGAGGTAGAGTAAACAAAAATCACAGACTTAAAATATAAATATAGAAAAATCCGAACCTCTGTTATTAGAGAGCATGGAACACCCCCTGAGTTCATTCCATATGTTTAACCTATTGCTTTTTGGCACTGTGGTGCTCACTAGCTACAAACCACCTACACAATCGAGAGGATTTTTGTTGGGTCAGTCTGTTTCCCGTGGCATTGAAGTCTCTTCTGGCTGATTTAGGAGATTTCGGTTACGTCTACAACTCCTACAAGGTTTTGGTGGGCCCACTCCCAGCCTTAATTATTGAATTAATTGCATTTGGATAGAGAAGAAAGCCCAGCTGTGCTCACATGCACTATAACATATCCACATTGTGCATTTTTATTGTGCCGTTGCACCCCACGTCTCATGTTTTCCTCTGGAAGGATCAGATCAAGTAGTGGCGTGAAGGAACCAAAAAAAACAATCGGCAGGCAGAGCCTTTGAAGAGGCTGGTGCATTTCACAGATGAGATTATCGCAGGCAGAACCCTGTAGGTGCCCTTGTGTACACACCGACCATTCTGAACATGTATCGGATTTATTTTGTGCTCTCGAGTTTCCAGCAGATTTGGATGGTTCAAACGTGAACGTATGATTAAGAAGAGATCTGTTACAAACAGTTATTATAAAAGAAAATAATGGAAATGGCAGGCATTCCAGAGGGCGAATGCTAGGCATAGTTGTAGGCGTTCGGCTAGATCAGGAGATATTTAATATTACTCGAAGGCAATTTAGAGCCAAGCGCGGAATTTCTAAATTGATTTTCCCTGACCACACGTTGCTTTTGGAAGAGGCGATGTGCAAAATGCATTTGTAAATCCCTTACCAAGCTATAAATCACAGTAATCTGGCGTAATGCACTGATTGAAATTGTGACGTCAATCAGGATTCTATATTGGGTCAGAGAAATAATGAGACCTGCTTGTGGCTTCTTTCTTCAAAACCAGGCCTTTAGGCATAACGAATCTCCAATTTCACATACAGTTTGGCTTCATTAAAGATCTACATAGGAAATGACTGTATCTGTTCATGCCCATGCCTGTTTAAGTGCTTAGCCAGTCCCGGGCATCAATATGTATGCTAGAAAAATCAATCATGGCAGGGAGTTAGGTCCAAACTGGGGATTGATAAGTCTTCAAAAGTTTACACAAATACCCAATGGCTCCTCCGTCAGACAAAGTTTATCAAAGGCACCAGTTTGCCAAGCACCATCAATTTATATACACAGTTCCCTCTGAAGCAGTTTCAAAGCCAAAGTGTATTGCTTTATAAATACATATTTGCGGGAAGTGAAGACACGAGTATTGCAGCAGTAAACACATTTGTCTCAATTGCGGCCTTGGTTGTTTCTGCAGCCCACATTAGTGAAAGATTCACCAGACGAGCCTTCCTCCGTCTCGGCAACTCGCTGCTTTCCTTTAAGGCCAGAATGAAATATGATCGGTTTCTGGTGACCCATAAAGGCAAAGCTTGGCACGAAATAACAACACAAAATAAAAATAAAATGTTGCTTTGCAGTAAAATTATAAATCCACTTTGAATGATGTCTGAAGGTTCCCACAAATACATACAGCAATGAAAGGCTCAGGAATAAACCAAAATAACAGTGTCCCTGGGATCCGGCATACAATGATGAGATGGCCTGGGCTGAACCACAATATGTCTACAGAACATTAGTGTTAATCCAAATTTACTTAAAAAATACTGGCTTCAAAACAAATTATGAAGACTATCATTAAAATTAGGGAACCAGAACTAGCAAGCAAATATTTGATGAAGGATTTACTGGGAACTCAACCCCAGGTCATTATCTCAGTAGACTTAGGGTCTAAATGGCTATTGACTGGGTACTAGGAACGAAATAGATAACTGTCAATTTACTATTGTATTTTTTACTTTTTCTTGGAGAAAAAATGTAGAACAACAATTGGTCGCCTCTGCCAGCTGCTGCTCTAGATCTGAGAAGAATGACTGGTTGGTGGATGTTGAAGGGCACCTTATCCCTATGATAAACATCCTGTAATGAATCTGTAACTGAAACAGAAATAGAAGGAACTGAACAATATTCTAGAACAGGCCGTCCAGTTAAGAGGCCTGCGAGCTAGATGTGGCCCTCAAAGTGACTTTAATGGCTCCAGATTTTCTCAAGAAATCTTTGTACATTACTGTTTTAATATAATCTGCACTTTGAACATGCGGAAAACCAAATAATTGGCCACTACAAGTAAAAAGTTCCACAGCACTGCTCTAGAACACTGAAAAGGGGAAACAGAATGTGATTAAATCCTACTGGCAGCCTCTGGGTTATGTAACAAAGTTACACCTACAGAATTTTTCTTGAATGGAACTGGCAGTACATACCTGTGACATGTAACCATGGGAAGGTTTGAAGCCAAAGAAGTATTAAACGCATACCTATCATACCAGAGGGAGTGAATCAGCTCCACTTACTCATTCAGTGCTTGCTCATGATGGAAATGAATGACACCGTTCTCCTTCCAAAGCCCCGCAAAACTTTGAAGTGCAAACTGTGAAAACTTCAAATATATCACTGACAATGACACGATTATTAAGGCTTGCTTCATGTTTCACTTAGTCATCATGAAAAAAGCAAAGCCCATTAAACTTAATGTGTTTCTTTGTGAAACTATTGAGACTCAAACGGTCTGACCAGACAGGCTTGCACTTGGCTTGTGATGGGTTCAAAGACTATTACAGTGCATAAGTACTAGTGATGTGCAGATCGACAGAAAGTTGACCTGCACCCAAACCTAACCTGGCACTCCACCTCTCTCACCCAACCCTAAACCCGTGTGCCTCTCTACTACTAGTGAGTTTATTGAGTTTTTTGTGCACAATAAACTCCACAGGAACCCAAGTGCTAGTACAATATCAATCCAGAACAAGACTTTTGTATGGCCTGGCACATACATACTATATCAGCCCAAGGCACTAAACAACACATCCTCAAATAACAGCACCTTCCCCTAAAACTACAACAATCTACCAGCATGGATTCCCACCAGTGTTTCCGACAGCTGAGACAGAGGTAATGTTTCTAGTACTTGTGTAAAGCTGAACTTATCTTGGGTAACGGAGCTTATGGAACACAAATTCCTGCATGATATTTAGTTACCACCTAAGCCAAGAAATCAGGGTGCAGAACAAACTTTGAGATGCTGTGTAGTTGCACCCAGTAAAGTAGGCTTTACCCTTTCTACTCTCCCTGAAACACAGCATATGGCCACCAGTAGTTCAGCAAGATTATTTTTTTAAGGATCTTTTTCTACATGAGTAAACACAGAGAACATGTTCTGAATTATACAGATAATTTGAACCCAAATTAGTACACAGTCCAAGATATCTATCTGTTCTGGAAATAATGATCCCAGATGTGGCTGAGGTTTTCAGTGTAGCAGTGTCCTGTAGTGTTTGTTGTGATGTTGTCAGTAGGCTGAAGGAATATTCAAGGTTTGTCTTTTCTTTTTCATATATTCAGTCACTCCATATTAACTGATGAGAACATTGACTGTTTATAAGAAGTCGGTGCACAAAAGAGGCAAAGAAGCAGGTTAAGCAGAACAAAGACATGAATCACCCATATCTGGCCGGCAAGGCAGTGATGTAAACTCAGGATTACAAACGTCCAAATCATCAAGGCATCTCATTCAGTGTTTTAGCCGATGAGCACACAAACATTGTCTCTTTGTACTTAATTCAGTTCCCATTGGCTTCAGAATACGTGCAAGGCAAAAGTTCTAACAGAAGTGAATCAGCATTTGGTTTTGATGAATCTAGAAAATGAGAAGTGGACTAGATTCAAAGGGTAACTGCACAGGAGCAATTAGCACCTATGTTACTTCAGCCCCACAGAGTTACAGGTGAAACCCTAAGAGACCACATAGAAGCCTACCTACTTTATCTACAAATCTCCATTGAAGCTGGTGGGTCTGGGAGACTTCACTTGTGTAGAGATCACCCATTCAGTGGTCAGATCAGTAAACTTCATTATGACATTAATTTAACCATAAAGGGATTGTTTTTATTTAATCCTTTCAACCACACCATAAGCTTGCCCCAACTTGAACAGTACGTCTACATAAAGTCCTCCAGGAGTTACAAAATTGTCAGCCAATGAAATGAGGAGCATTAACCTTATAGGACATGCAAATGACTACAAAAAGGAGAACCAAAGCATAATAAAGAAGTAGGGTAAAAATGTTGAACATAATTTAGTTTAGCAGTGAAGACCTGGCTCTATCACATGCCACCAATAGCTATTTTCTGCTGATTCCCAACACATGCTCTATGCTGTTGTCACTAAACTGAGCTTAGGGACCAACATACAATATACTTTATGTAATATATATAACATAAATTATATTGTATGTTGGTCCCTAAGCTCAGGTAAGTAACAACAGCAGAGAGACTGTGCTGGGAACCAGCAGAGAAGAATTAATGGAGGCATGTAATAGAGCCAGGTCTTCACTGCTAAACTAAATTATGTTCAGCATTTTTACCCTACATCTTTGTTATGCTTTTCATCCAAGCCCTAAACTAAGCTTCTTAACAGCAGCCCAGAGCTCAATGAGCATGTGTAGTGTCACTGACACTCCTGACAGAACTCTGGATGGTGAGCTCTGGGGACAGCTTTGAAATCCTGGTTACTGTTATGTAGATGGTGAACCTTTAGGCTGGGGCAGTAAGTACGGAATATATGATATGGCATTTTAAGTCACATTTGTTTTTAGGGGTTAGTTCTCCTTTAATGTCTCTTTGGCAAACTATGCACTAAACACTGTTTTAATAGCATAACTCCTTGTTAGATCTCATCAATGTGAGATACTGGAATATGGCTTGGGATTAGCAAAGCAGAGGAACGATCATGGTTAGGGAAAGAAAGGCTAAAAGGAACCTCCAAATTAGTTAACTTCTAAAAATGTCTATAAAACTTTGACCTTGGCGATAGAATTAAGGTAATCTAGAGGAGCACAGTGCACTGAAGGGCTGGACATGTTTAAACTTTCTGTTTTTGAAGGACACTGTAGGGTTTATGTATGACATATGTTTTTGGGTATATAATTTAAGATGTACATTTTGCTTCTGCCTTCAGTATCTTCCCCTCACATAGGCCTGTACTACTTTCCTGGTGAGTCCAGACTGCTACACGAAAAAGCTCTTGGCTTGTGGGGTAAATCGAGTGTCTGGCAGTCAATACACAAAGCAAGTCAAACTGTGGAAGATATAACATCTATAAAACTGCAGCACCACGTTATAGCAACATTAACATGTAAATTGATACCAACACAGATTTCTCCAGGGATCAATAACCCGGTTTCTTGGTTAAGAACAGTAAACACCTTCAGCAGAAAAAAAAACCCAGTCTTATAGTACATCCCTTTAAGGTATAAATTATATAAATACTTACAACCCCACAGGCAATGAATTCCATAGTTTCAGATCTTTAAAATTAAATATTCATTCATTTTCTGATGCTTATATCACATTTCATGGAAATGTGCCCTGCCACATGCATAGTTTTGGGAATATTCTTGTTTTCAGAGATATCCGTACAGACGTTTTATGCACCGTACCTTAAACTAAAAGTCTATTTTTATGACCTTAAAAAGTTCCCCTATAAAGTCATCCTTCCTGTCAATAAGCTTAGTCTGCCTTTTCTGTACTTTTTCAAGTTTGATTATGTTTCTTTGGTAAAACAATGCCAAAACGGAAGATAATATTGATGGTGAGATCTACTGAGAAACTGATGAAGAGACAAAATGATCTCTTAATCTCCTGGAGTGCTACACCAATATTTTATAAGCCTTTTCAGCTGCTGCCTGGTATTGAGCTGCATCTTTCTATTTTTTGTTGTAGACAGAGATAGATATGTAACTACACATAATGCCATTTCTCTATTAAAGGTGACATTTTTGTATCATCTCACTTCCTCTGGTCACTGTTCATATATCACTCAGGGATCACTACTTTTATATATTGGCTCATTGTCTGAGAACCGCTAACTTGCACAGTCGACAACTGAGCAAGAAATGACGAAGCAACACAGAAGATAACATTATAATAGAGAAACAGTACAGAATTTGTAATGTATATATAATAGAGATATTGTTAGTTAAGATTGGGGAACATTAAGCTATGAATGCATTGTCCGGGATTATAGAGCACAATAGATAAACATTCACTACAAGCCAAGAGGCCTTTGGGCTGTCTTAAATGCGGCAGAAAATAACATAGAACTAATAAGACTTGCCTACGGAAATTAAACGCAATCACAAAGAAATCTGGGGCTGTGTGACATAATTTTCCCTTTAAAGCTGGCCAGTGTAGCATCCCATAGTTTGGTTTATTCTAATGCAAACAGAAGGGAATTTTGCAGAGAGGTTGATATTGTTTTCACTTCAACAAAACATTTCTCCTTAGCCACGACAGCTGGTTTGACTTAACATTTCCCTTATGACACTCCATTATACTCGGTGCCTGCCAAGCTTCAGCTATGTAAGTAATTGTGATAATTGGGAATAAAGACAAAGGGTTGTGCCTTGTTAGACAAAGGCAAAACTGAAAAAGTATATGTGATGCCTTGAGGCTTATGTCTCTTTGGGCAACCTTAAAGGAAATAATAAACATGGGGCCGTTTCCGAAAGTGCAACCAACAACAGTTGTGTGTCGCAGTAATATGTCTTTAAACTAACAAAAGTATTATTAGTCTTTGGGGAACACAAAGTCCACTGGAAGATGCTGTGAGTAGTTGCCTTCTGATTTTTGGGAAGTAAAACTGTACAAATAACCAAAGGCCCTAACTTTAATAGTTAGATGAGAGTATTGCCAGCGCTAACCAAACATATAAAGGCAGGGACTCACAGATTCCACAGACAGGCTTGTAAAAGAACTGAGAACTTTATTTCAGGCCACAAAGTAGATTAATACACAGCCTTATGCGTTTCATGCCCCTTGGGCACTTACATCAGTCAGAGCCTATGATTAAGTGCCCAAAGGCAGGAAACACTTAAGGCTACGTATTAAGTCTACTTTGTAGCCTGAAGTTCTCGGTTATTTTACACGGGATCTGTGAGTGCATGCCATGCCATTTTCTGTTTTGGTTGGATACCTCCACCTTGAGCTGTAGGTCTGGGGCATGTGCACCCAGACCTCACATACTACTGGTGAGATTAAAAACTAAATTTATTGGCCAGCTTTACCCAACAAAATAATATCCACTCATCTTCTTTTCTACAAGTCTACAGCGACATATTACACATGTTCAGGCAGTTTAAGAGTAATTAACATATAGATGGAGGGTACACCCATTACTATTGCAGGAGGTCATCTTTATTTACTCATTTTACCTATCAGCAGTGTAAATTTAGCACAGCTTGTGGTGTTGCTCCAGCTGTGGTATTACTGCATGAGTTGCATATTAAAACACAGCTATTTGCGTTCCTACAATGGAGCTGCACCCTACTCTAAATGTAAGGGGTGGGTGGCACAAGGGAATTCCCTAGGAAACCTCTGCCAAATCATTAGGACACGCAGGCTAGGGTGCACCAGGGACTGCAAGGTGCAGGAGAGGTCTGTACTTATTGCTTTTCTATAGCAAGGTGCAGGAGAGGTCTGTACTTACTGTTTACCTATAGTAAGGTGCAGCCTGTACATGACACTGTTCCAAATGCAGCTACTTGTCACGCTACTTACCTGGGTCCTCGGCGGGCTGTGCGGCGCAGGCGTCAGGAGGTGCGCGACGCGCGGTTTCACGCCGGGCGGGCGCGCACGTCTTGTCGCACGGGGTTGCGCGCGTTGTGACGCAGGCGTGTTCGCGCGTGCGTTTTGACGTGCGACAGCCTTGGCGCATGCGCAATGCCTATTTATGGACGCCAGCGTTTATCCTCCTTGCTAATTGTTCTTGTTAGCTTCTGGACTTCGCATTACTACTGATCCTGAATTCCTGGTTTCTGATCCCTGCTTGTTCCTGGACCTCGCTGTTTTCTACCTGCCTCTGACCTCAGACCTGTTTCCTCGTTTTGAACCTTATTCTGGCTTCCTTGACCTCGGCCTGTCTGACCATTCTTCCGGATTTTCCTCGGCACTCCTGCCTATTTGCACATCACCTCTCCTGTTCCCATTCCAGGGGTAGGCACTGTGAAATCTGAAGGTGCTGTCAAAATCGTCTGATCGATCCTACTGACGAGATCCTTAAACTACTACATGCATCTGCCCTAACTGATGTATTTTGTCACCTCTTAGTACCAAGGAAATGGTAAGACAGAACTCTGTGCTGGAACATGTTGGGGATTAAAGATTCTACCCAAATATAGACCTTGATCCAAGGTCCATAGTAAAATGCCAGTAGCACGTAACTAGAATGGCCTTTTCCCCTACAGATGGAGAGGGATTCCAGCATTTACTGGGATCAATCAGGACTCACTTCTGTCACTGCTCAATAAGGGTTAGTAGCCAAATTTACAGTTAATCAACATGAAGAAAAATCCCCAGAGGTATCTATGGCAGATCTATAAGTCGGGCAGAGACACATACATCATTGAAGGAGATGTATAATTTATAGGGATCTAATTGAGAGAGTGTAGCGTAAACAATGTCAGCACATTTAATCACTGGTATCGGCATCTGTTGACTAATGTGTGCCTGGGCCAGCTGGCTCAATGAGAATACATTTTTCCTTTCATCGGAGGAGAGACATGCACTCAAAGCTTTAGTTAAATAATCATTTGTCTTTGTGAAAGTAATGAATTTGGTGACTTACTTATTAACTTTCCTTAGAAGTCAAATCTGCATGATCCCTTTCAAACCCTCGCACACAAATGCATGACGCAGTTGGGACCCTGCTGGTATAAGCAATCCTCCTGGGGGAATTAATAAAGGCCGAGCACTGGGCAAGTTTAGCAGAAAATGAACTTAATGACTGCTCAGTAAAAACATATAAAAATAACCTAGTTAAAGGGACACTATATCCTTAAATGGATATATTTTTCAGCTAAGTTGTGATTCGTATAGAAACATACATATGCTGCTTGGGGTTACGCCTCTGCACAGGCAGTATGGAAATCTATGGAGTTTTCTCTTGTTTGAAGAGTGCCATTTATATCTCCACTGAGATGACCATTACCCAATGGTGTCACCCATTAACCAGCAGGTCACACCCCCTCCTGGTTTTTGTAACAAGATTTCAGAGAAAATAGGAGATTGTGAGATAGGTACCCCCTTCTGCATACAGAATCTAGAGCAACTCTTTGCACTCTACTATGCAAGAACAAAAGTTTGGGCCTATAAGGGCAGAGACACTGCAATTCGGGGAGATTAGTCGCCCGGCGTCAAATCTCTTCTTCGGGGCGACTAATCTCCCCGAACTGCCTCCCCTGCGGCAATTTACATTCTAGCTAGATGGCGTGATGGCACTCGGATCGCTTCGTTTTCCGAAGTTGCTTCATGAGAAAACTTTGGGCGACTTTGGAAAACGAAGCGATCCAAGTGCCATCCCGCCAGCGATCTATATTCTAGCCAGCGGGAAGGCAGTTCGGGGAGATTAGTCGGCCGAAGAAGAGTTTGAATTTGACATTGTATGTCTCTGCCCTAAGTGCAGGCAGGGAATATCATAATAGCACACAGTGCCATAAAAAAAAAAAAACGAATTTAAGTTTGGCCAGGTGTATTAACCCATAGCAATCAATATCATGTTTGATTTTAAACAGGTGACCAGTAAGTGCTACCTGTTGATTGTTTGCAAACTTAAGGGCATATTTATTAACTTTGGAGGCAAACATCACAGGTGATGTTATCCATAGCAACAGAGCTTTTGTTTTCTAAATTGTAAGTGACTGTGACAAATGTAATTACTGATTAGTTGCTGTGGGCAACATCACGGGTGTTGTTTGTATCCAGTGTTAATATATATGCCCTACAGTGTCTTATATTAGAGGATTTCTTCCATCATATAAAAGTCAGGCTACATAATCTTAGCCAAGGCAAAAAACATGGACGCTCTTCTAGACATGAATAAATACAAATATGCAGAGAAGGTAGCATGTGCTCTGTGTGCAAAAACCATATACAAAGCATGTATCGGCAAGGTTATGCAGAACCTTTCATTATATCTGCAATGACTGATTAGTACAAACTAACAGAGTTATCTCATAGACACAATGAGAGGGCAACGAGATGTAGTACTGCAGGGCATATTATTTCTGTAAACCAGAGCACCCAATTAATTTGCATTTATTATTCTAACAGCACAGTAAAAGTATATTAAACAATATGTTGTCATATGTTTTAGTAATGGGGCAAAGGAATGGCCATGCTGCATTGTATCTGATCTGGAGGAGCTTGGAACACATACGATTAATTAGAGAGCACGGAGGAGTTTAATTAGAGCACTTACTTATTCTAGTTCTCACTTTATTCACTGCTTCTCCAAGAGACTTTGCTTCTGTGAACCTAATGCAAAGGAAGCACAAAGATTACTGCTAGTACACAGGGGGTTAATGTACAGAATTTTAATATAAGAAACATTCCATAAGCCTAGTGTTTTGAGTTATACAGGAAACTCTGAGTATCACTCATGTATTATAAGGGATAATGTACTCCTACTGTAAATGATAAGGATATTAGAAGTCACTGAGGGTCATTTATCAACACTGGGCAAATTTGCCCATGGTTAGTAACCCATGGCAACCAATCAGATTGCTGCATTCATTGTCCTACTTGCAGCTGGCTTCAAAAAGCTATTCACTGATTGGTTGCTATAGGTAACTGCCCATGGGCAAATTTGCTCAGTGTTAATAAATGAGCCCCACTGAGAGGTTCAACTTTTAGTGGATATAAAGGCACAAGGCTGGAGGCTGAGTTATACAGGGAACTGTGAGTATCACTCATGTATTATAAGGGATAATGTACCCCCTACTGTAAATTATAAGGATATTAGAAGTCACTGAGGGGTTCTGTGACCATATAAAGGCACAAGGCTGCAGGCTGAGTTATATAGGAAATTCTGAGTATCACTTATGTATTATAAGGGGTAATGTACCCCCTACTGTAAATGATAAGGATATTAGAAACCACTGAGGAGTTCTGTGAGCATATAAAGGCACAAAGCTGCAGGCTGAGTTATTCAGGTATCAGTATCACTTGTGTATTATAAGGGATAATAAATCCCCATGTACTATGATATAAGTTAAAAAATATGCAGCACATTTCATTGATCAATATCCATAATAGATTTAAGTGCAAGTCACTTGGAATGCGCCATCAGGAAGAGACTATATTCTCATACTCGGTAACTGATTGCTGTGTTTCTAGTTGCCAAAGATGCATCAGATAGCGATATAATAAGGCAAATGGAAGTAAGTGAATGGAGGGACGTGGGAGACATTGCTGCCTCAAGCTGTTGCTGTTGGACCATGAGTCACTAAGCCAGTTACATGATTTATTTCTTTTTCATATTGAAACATAAAAATAAATACCAAGACTTTACTCTAAACAGTCATTTAACTGTTTTAAGCTCCCCCCTGGGATAAAACAGTGGAGTCACGTTATCCAGTAGGTCAAGCCACTTTATCTCAATGCACCACAAGGGCGCACAATCAGCGTTCTTCTAAGTTGTGCGCTTGTGTGCCCTCAACAAAATTTTGCGGCCAGCACACACAACAAATTGTGGCGTACACAAACAATTTTTGTGTGATAACACCAAATTTTGAGTTTATTCTGACCTCAGCACAAAGTTCTTTTTTAAAGGGGACCTGTCATGCGGACATTAAAAGCTGTACAATAAAGGTCCATTTCGAAGTGTATTTTATTTTTCAACTGGTTACAATTGTTGTGCTTGTTGTTTGCTTTCTGCAAACAAATACAGATTTCAAATTTGAAAAATAGACGTTTCATAAAGTATGCAACTCAACAAATAACAGTAACATTTGAAATGAAAATGTTTGAAATGTGTTCACAAAATAAAGTTTTGGCGCATATAACCAAACCAAGAAGGAATAACAGGGAACATTGTGCAAAATGGGAGCTGGTTAGTTTGTGTTCTTACAAGAGCCTCCAGCACAGCTCCAGGTAAGGGCAGTTAACTTGCTAGGGATGCCATGCTGGGGAGAGCACATATGTATTAAAGAAATATAAAGAAATAAATAGACCTACATGCAGTTACCAGGGCCGGAACTAGGGGTAGGCAGAGTAGGCACGTGCCTAGGGTGCAAAGCTGGGAGGGCGCCAGGCACATACCGTATATACTCGAGTATAAGCCGTCCCGAGTATAAGCCGAGGTACCTAATTTTACCTCCAAAAACAGGGAAAGCTTATTGACTCGAGTATAAGCCTAGGGTGAGAAATGCAGCAGCTTCTGGTAAGTTTCAATCAAAAAATTGAGGGTTTCTACTCCCATTGGAGGTGCCAGCGTCTCGTTTTTAGGTGCCAGCGTCTCATTTTTGGATGCCGGCAACCATTCTTGGATGCCAGCGAATATTCTTGGAGACTATTCTTGGGCGCCGGCGACTATTCTTGGAAGCCAGCGACTATTCTTAGGCGCCGGCGACTATTCTTAGATGCCAGCGACCGTTTTTTGCGCTTGACCCGAGTATAAGCACAGGTTGAGTTTTTCAGCATGTTTTGGGGGCTGAAAAACTCGGCTTATACTCAAGTATATACGGTACTTCCTCTGTCGCCTACCCCAAGTCCGGTTCCATTTTCGGCTAGACTCTATGTATTTTTCGCAATTTGAGCGCAAATTTGCACATGGGTATGCGAGCGCAAATTCCCGCATGCGCACGCGTGCAAATTCGCGCCCACTAAACAGGCGCTGCGACTGCTGGGCCTGCCTAGGGCCCCTGCCCAACGTGGCCTGCCACTGGCAGTTACAGTTAGGATACCACTTCCTACATCTTTAAAGGAACAGTTCAGTGTAAAAATAAAAACTGGGTAAATAGGTTGTGCAAAATAAAATTTTTTACTAATGTAGTTAGTTAGCCAAAAATGTAATGTATAAAGGCTGGAGTGACTAAAACAGAACACTACTTCCTGCTTTTCAGCTCTATAACTCTGAGTTAGTCAGCGACTTAAAGGGGGGCCACATGGGACATAACTGTTCAGTGAGTTTGCAATTGATGCTTAGCATTCAGCTCAGATTCAAAAGCAACAGTTATGACACATATGCCCCCCTCAAGTCTCTGATTGGTTACCAGGCAGTAACCAATCAGTGGTAACAAAGACAGCTGCAAAGCCGGAAGTTGTGCTCTGGCTATTATGTGAGACATCCAGTCACTCCAGCCTTTATATATTACATTTTTGGCTAACTAACTATATTGAATTTTTTTTTTATTTTGCACAACCAGTTTTTATTTTCATACTGAACAATTCCTTTAACAGACTTCCTCTCTATGGAGTGCCCTCTACTAATCAGAACTTGATAAGTACAGGTAATGGATCCGTTACTCCAACCCGTTATTCAAGAAAGCTCTGAATTACAGAAAGGCTATCTCCCATAGACTCCATTTTATCCATATAAACCTATTGTTTTATGTGATTTCCCTTTTCTCTGTAAAAATAAAACCTTGTACTTGATCCAAACTAAGATATAATTAATCCTTACTGGAAGAAAGAGCAGCCTATTGTGTAAATGGTTTTCCTAGTAGACTCAAAGTATGAAGATCAAAATTATGGAAAGATCCGTTATTCGTAAAACCCCAGGTCCCGAGCATTCTGAATAACAGGTCCCATACCTGTACCACCTTGCTGGAAACCAGACAGATTACTCACATGCTCATGAGCCCTCATTTTGGGAGGTCAGCTATTAAATATTTAAATCTGATACCCAAATGGGGTTTTAAAAAATCCCACAAACAGCGTCGCATTTTCATGACACGCACATTTAATGGGTTATAAATAAGAGTCTGGCCAGAAGAAAAGCAATGACTCACTAGCATCCCAGTCACTGTGGCCTTGGTTCTGTTTGGCCAGTCTGTCTCAGAGGAGTGTGGTTTCCTCGGATGCACTCGTGTTGGGTATAAAGTTCTGACTAAGCAAGGAGAAGTTTTCTGTGTCCGAGTACCATGAATCAACAGAACCCTCCGTCACTCCAAATAAGCCTCCGCAGGAGAGATGAATGCAACATCTTCTGCCATAAGCAGAATGGCTTTCTTTCTTGCTGAGTGTATGTTTGTATAGCGAGTGCTGAGATAGGGGCCGAGTGGATGCTACGATAATATTTTAGCGCTGTCATTCAATTCTGTTTGTTGAGTATTAAAGGGATATTCCATAAAGCAATTCAGTATTTATAATAAAGCATACTGTATATATATATATATATATATATATATATATATATATATATATATATATATAAGCGTCTGTAGTATCTTTTAAAAAAAAGCTAAAATATAAAACATAAATAGAAGTCTTCCCACTACAGTGTTTGAACTTGCTAAAGCTGCTCTTTTCCCTTACTATTTAAAGCCTGCTCCTCGCCCCTTGTTCGGTTGGGTTGGCAGGGCTTGTTTGTGACTGTACTGGTCAGATCTCTCATGGGTATTTATATCATATTGATTTCTTGGGACTGTTCTTGCAGAAAACAGTAAGTCCCTCTAATGGGTATAGTGGGGAATAGCGGGATAGCTAGAGGGGGTAGTGCAAAGTGGATAGTTGGACTTTTTGCTATTGTAGCTTATGAGCTAATATCAAAATAATAATATGAATGACGCTTGCATCCTTTGGTTAACCAATTAGATCAGGGGTGTCCAACCTTTTGGCTTCTCTGGGCCACATTGGAAAATGAATAATTGTCTGGGGCTACACATGAAATACACAAACACTTTTGATTTGTAAAATTAAAGAAAATACACAGAATACCAGTTAGTAGTTGGATAACCAGATGGAGCTATACATTGGAATATGGGACACCTGGATATTAAACATATTATTATTATTACTAACTGGGCAATGGGCAGAGTCCCCCATCCTCCCTACTCCATAGGTCACCACATTGTTACAACCTGGCATACTAAGCCTGTTCCTAACAAGATGACAGACTGAGGTGGTTAATGTGTCTGGACGTAGAGAGCACAAAGTGTTATTTCACTCTTGTTTTCTCTGTATTTCCATACATTTATTTCTTAATTTCTTTTTTTTTCCTTCCCTTCCTTTTCTCTCTCCTTCAAGCTGGGCCGCATTCATATCCATCCTGGGCCGCATGCGGCCCTTGGGCCACAGGTTGGACACCCCTGAATTAGATTATTTTCTAGGAGGAATATATTGGCTTTAGCCCATTTCCCTAATGACCATAGTCCTAGTCCCATCCAAATACTGTAAACAAAACAGCTGCATATGGGATGATGTGATGTCTGTTTCAACCTCTAGGGGGCACTGTTGCAGGATACTGTACCTCTGTTTGAGGAGCCTTTTGTTATCCTCAATTGTGACTCGGTCAGGATAATCCCTCTTGAAGATTTCAAATGCTTCTTGCCGTCCAAGAGACATTTCCTCTCCTGCTGGTAGATACAATCAACCATTATAAAGCACAAACACTCACAGAACTTTATGCTTCAGACTCAAAACCACAAACTTTAAAGGGATTTAAAAGAAAACTAAAGCCTAACAAAGAATATGGTTTGAAATGAAGTGTTTTATATAATAAACAAAGTACAGAGGTAAAGCAGCTCTATATCAGTAATGATTCAGGCATTCAAAGTTGTCCCCAGCAGCTCCCATCTTGGATTTTCTTGGCCATCTTTTGTCAGTGGCACTGCACATGCTCAGTGAGCTCTAGGCTGTCACTGGTGGTGATCATGTGCCACCCTGAGGCAGAGATTCTGATTTTAAAACCGAGATTTCAACTTTTAAAGTTACCAGGAGCGGTTAATGCTGCCCCTGATACACCTGCAGGCAAGGCAAATCCTTAAAGGTATTCAACATGATTTTATTTCTAAATTACACTGTTTACATTGCAAATAATTTAATCTATGATATAAAATTTCATTCCTGAACCAACAATTGTATTTTCATTTTAGTTCCAATATTGGTGTGTAGACAGCCATCCCAGTCCATTTTACCTGGTCATGTGCTTTCAGAAAGAGCCAACACTTTAGGATGGAACTGCTTTCTGACAGGCTGGTGTTTCTCCTACTCAATGCAACTGAATGTGTTGCAGTGGGACCTGAATTTTACTACTGAGTGCTGATCTACCAGGCAGCTGTTATCTTGTGTTAGGGAGCTGCTATCTAGTTACCTTCCCATTATTCTGTTGTTAGGCTGCTGGGTGAAAGGGGAGATATCACTCGAACTTGCAGTACAGAGTGTATGAAATTTAACAGAGCACATGACTGGGGGCAGCTGGGAAACTGACAATATGTCTAGCCCCATGTCAGATTTCAAAAATAAATATAAAAACATCTGTTTCCTCTTTTGAGAAGTGGATTTCAATGTTTTCCCATGACAGCATCCCTTTAACTTGCCTCGTGGCAGCAGTGCCCCAGGGGTCACAGCTTATCCCATGAACATCCCACAGACCTTGCATAACTATGCTGGCTGCTGATATTAATCTTTGTCTATATGAATTTTATGGAGAATCCAAATCTTTCAGTGGATTTTTGCAAAAAAATCACCGCCCGCATTGGGAAATTCTGCCAGGCATTAATGGTATGCTCAGAAATAAATCCCAGATGCAGCCAGTTGATTTAACCAAATATTTCCCTTTAAAAAGACAAACAGCATTATTTATTTACCAAGACATAATCCCAGCAACTGCAGCGAGTCACTAACAAATTGCATCAAACACACTTTTCTTGCTCCCTGCGGGTTTGCAGCCCCTCTGAGACTGAAGTGGATGCATGGCACTAAATCAAAAATGTAAAATAGCGTAACAGCAAACCTCCGCTAGAATGAACGACTGAAGTAGGAACAGACTGTGGTATCATTATTATGTCTTATTTAGAGAAACCGGTAACATAAGTGAAAGGTCTGTACAATACTGCACTCTTACTTTATAACTTACTGTATAGAATAGCATAAAATACTCTTCATGCATAGTATAGTAAACAATACTCTTACTATATGGTATAGTGTACAATACTCTTACTGTAGAGTATAACGTACAATACTCTTATTGGGTGATAAAGTGTACAATGTTCTTACTTTATAGTACTGTACTCTATGTACTCTAACGATACTCTTACTATATGGCAAAGTGTACAATGGAAGGTCACTATACAAGGAAGGTCACTATAAAAGGAAGTCCCAATTGGACTCAAGGAACTGTTGATTGCACTACCTATCCACAAACCAGGAATACCCTTGAAAGGACCGGTCGAATATGGATCACATTAAACACCTATACAGATATATGGACATATGCTTTAAATTTAACCTCTTGTTTCACTTGAGAATATGTTAATTAACTAGGGTATAACACATGTTGTGAGGTCATAAACACCTCAAATACACACATATAAAAGGTCGCTATAAAAGGAAGGTCACTATACAAGGAAGGTCACTATACAAGGAATGTCATTATATCCTGTGAATATATATATACTGTGTATATATATATATATATATATATATATATATATATATATATATATATATATACTCTGTATATATATATATATATATATATATATATATATATATATATATATATATATATATAGAGAGAAAACGGTATTGGAACGCACTCCATAAGCAGGTCGAAGCCTGGGTGCCAGTTGAATTTAGAGAAATTGTATTAGGCCAAATAACAGCACTCCAAGGGAATAAATGATACCAAAAGAAATTAATAATGTGCCAGGTTTATTAGATCCAACGTTTCGGCTCCATGTTGGAGCCTTCGTCCCTGACGAAGGCTCCAACATGGAGCCGAAACGTTGGATCTAATAAACCTGGCACATTATTAATTTCTTTTGGTATCATTTATTCCCTTGGAGTGCTGTTATCTGGCCTAATATATATATATATATATATATATATATATATATATATGAAAAAAAGGAAGGTCACTATGAAAGAAAGGTCACTATTCAAGGAAGGTCACTATAGAAGGAAGTCCACTATACAAGGAAGGTGGTTATAAAAGCAAGGTCACTATAAAAGGAAGGTAACTATACAAGAAAGGTCATTATACAAGGAAGTCCACTGTACAAGGAAGGTGGTTCTAAAAAGAAGGTCACTATACAAGGAAGGTCACTATACAAGGAAGGTCACTATACAAGGAAGGTCACTATACAAGGAAGGTCACTATACAAGGAAGGTCACTATACAAGGAAGATCACTATAAAAGGAAGGTCACTATAAAAGGAAGGTCATTATACAAGGAAGTCCACTATACAAGGAAGGTGGTTCTAAAAAGAAGGTCACTATACAAGGAAGGTCACTATACAAGGAAGGTGGTTATAGAAGGAAGGTCACTATAAAAGGAAGGTCACTATACAAGGAAGTCATTATACAAGGAAGTCCACTATACAAGGAAGGTCACTATACAAGGAAGGTCAATATACAAGGAAGGTGGTTATAGAAGGAAGGTCACTATAAAATGAAGGTCACTATACAAGGAAGGTCACTTTATAAAAAGGTCACTATATAAAGAAGGTTACTATACAAGGAATGTCATTATATCCTGTAAATATATATATATATATATATGAAAAAAAAATGGAGCACTCACGGGAGTTATGAAAGAGTGAAAAAAAAATTTTTTTGTCAATGCCTCAGTCCTGCTAAGAGGTCTGTTTACCAGAATGTTGACAAAACATACATTTTTTTCACTCATTTATTCATTAAGTCCTGTGAGTGCTCCATTTTTTCATATGGATATTCATTTCTCTTGGATGCACCTGGCCATTTCCCCAATATTCAGAGTGTGTTACAATCACTTGTTTGTTCTATATATATATATATATGAATAGTACATGCTACTGCACCCATATCCTGTGATGATCATATCAGGGCATGACAAGTGCAGGGAGTTATTACAAAAAATACCACAGAAAAAATGTGCTCGGTGAGTCTGTAAATTGGTCCGGGGCGGCTGAGAGAGTAGTTTTGTCCCTGGCACCAGGCCATTACCTTAAAGGACCTACACAAGGCTTCCAAGGGAAACACATGAGGATGTTTTGCCCCCGTCACTGCTTGTATGGAATAACACCGGAGAGTCGGAACGGCAGTGCCCTGGCACGATTGCACCAGGAAATCTGCTCAGTGTCACCCTGCCAGGTACATCTTGTATATGATTTAAAGAAAATAAATAGGAGCTGAATCGACTTAACCTGAGAAGCAGAGCCTCCTTTCCCCAAGAATGTGTCTCATATAAGGGGAGATCTGCTTATCTGTGGGATATTGGGGAAAAAGCTCCCAGCATCCTTTGCCAGTAGTAGGTGATATCACAATCACTTACTATCAAGAATACGGACAGGTGTAAGATACAGTACCATGTATCCATACAACAGCAGTAACAGTTACCCTGTTCTTTAATAAGAATATGAGAAGCTATATGGCAGCTTCCAAAACACACAGAGGCACATTTATCAACGGTCGAATTTCAAATTCATGTGAATTTTTTCAAACTCCTTGTATTATATTGAAATTCAATTGGGGGATTATTTAATAAAAAAAAAATCAAACATCTAAAACTCGCACAAATTTTACCGCCTCGAAAGCTGGAATCGAGTTCGAATCAAATTGAACTCAACTCGATTCAAGTTTTTTCTCCGTGGACCTCTCCCATTGACATACTTGAACTCGCCAGGTTTTAGGTGGCGATTAGTCGAGTTTTAGTTTGAAAAGGGCCATAGTATGATAAATCGACTGGAATCGACTTTGGATAATTCACAATTTGAATTTGAGAGTTTTGACCATAAAATTTTTTTGAAAATTCAAATTTTCAATTCGACCCTTAATAAATACCCCCATACAGTATACGAATAAATGGGAACATACAGACATGGAATGTTCTATGTGCGCAATAAGCTAGGGCCTTATTCTGCTAGATCCAAACAATGTGCCAACAATGGTGCAATTCTTACCCTTTTTAATCTCACTCTAATCGCATCATTATGGGTGCCACATGGGTGCTGCATGGACATTGTGTTACATGCAATTCAGGAAAACTGTACTTATGACTTGCTCAATGGCAGGTGTAGGTTAAAGAGCCTCAGTTCGAATTAACATCTTTAAAGGCAAAGGGGTGCCAGATGCAGCACTATTAATTGTAAGCCCTGCGGTGGCAAGCTGCAGGTGCGTCCTTCCATGCTGAGCCCATTAAATTTTCCTTGATATTTACAGGACTAACTGGCTAAAGTTCTTTTCGTAATCCATTCAATTAAACACAAGGAGTAAATAAAACCAATTGCCCCTCAAGGGGTTACTAATCTAATCCTTGTACCGCACATATGGGTTATTTTAATTGCTCCTTATTCGGTGTGCATCCGGTGTTCTGTGCTTTAGGGACAGACGATGCGACGGGTTGTAAATGGAGCAAAAAAAGCTGTTCAGTGTAAAAATAAAAGCTGGGTAAATATATAGGCTGTGCAAATTAAAACATGTTTTCAATATAGCTAGTTAGTCAAAAATGTAATGTATAAAGTTTGGAGTGACTGGATGTCTAACATAATAGCCAGAACACTACTTTTCAGCTCTCTTGCTTTCCACTGATTGGTTACGAGGCAGTAACCAATCAGAGACTTGAGGGGGGCCACATGGGTCATAACTGTTGCTTTTGAATCGGAGCTAAATTCGGAGGATCAATTGCAAACTCACTGAACAGTTATGTCCCGTGTGGCCCCCCTTCAAGTCGCTGACTAACTCAGAGTTAGAGAGCTGAAAAGAAAAGTAGTGTTCTGTAGTGTTACACATACAGTCACTCCAGTCTTTATGCATTACATTTTTGGCTAACTAACTATATTAGAAACATTTTTTATTGTGCACAGCCTATTTACCCAGTTTTTATTTTTACACTGAACTGTTCTTTTAATGGTACATAAGGATTGTGCCTAGCAGGTGCAGAGCAGCAGCTATATACATTATTAGAATAGGACACAGCGCATTGACTTGCAATTCCAAACAGGCATTGTTACCCATGATAATATTGCTGGGGTTGGCAGCTGAGGTGACAGTATCCCTGCACAAGGAATATTCTACAATGCCAAGTCCATCAGGGAAATACTGTACAATAGAAACATACAAATAAACTGTGCCCTTGAGCTCTAAACCAACCACACTACTTTATAAGGATATGAGGAGCCACGAAGGTTTCCTCTAAAGCAGCAATCCCCATTCAGTGACTCACAAGCAGTGTTGCTCACCAACTTCTTGGATTCTGCTCCCAGTCTCAAAGAAGGTGCTTATTTTTGAATTCCTGGTTTGGAGGCAATTCTTGGTTGTATAAAAACCAGGCTTATGGCAAAACAGAGCCTTATGTAGGCTATCAGTCCACATAGGGACTATCAAATGGTCAATCAAAGAGCTTATTTGGCACCACCCAGGAACATCTTTCATACTTGTGTTGCTCCCAGACTCTTTTTGCATGTGGCTCAAGAGTAAAAAGGGTTGGGCACCCCTGCTCTAAAGATATCAAGGCAAAAATGCTTCAGCTCCCATGACAGATACTCCTAATATACCTAATATATTGGACACCACAGTTCCATGATTAGCAGCAATGAGTGCAGCTGTAATAACTAGGCTGGATGAGACACAGAGAGCCAAGCAGCAGCCTGGCAGAGATCAGCAGTAAATGATACAAGGGAAAACTTAAACCCACAAGAGCATTTACCAGATCCACCCAGCGGGGGCCACTGCACCTAAACAAAAAAAAAAGAACCACAGTTTACCACTTGTCTTAGGTCAAAGAGATGAGTAAGGGCAGATCCTGTAAAGGATCTGTGTTATTAATATAAAACAAGACCCGTGGCACATACAGACACACACTCTACCTGCACTGGCACATGGTGAGAAGGGAGCTGGTGCATATTCCTGCCAATCACATACCAGCATTCTGCCTTTATTTATGTGGTAAAAGACAACCTGACCAGACCTCCCTGACTGTAACTGGCACAAAATGCCACCCCTAGATCTGCTATCATGTTGCACCACTTCTCAACCCATAACCAGCATGGCCACCTCAGTGATATGGGGGTTTCCTATACTATGCACTGGGAATGTGAGAAACTGCTCCTAGCCACACATAAAAGTTGGGGGGGGTATTTAAAACCATAAATAATACTCCCTTCATCACTGCACATCCAGCACAAGAGGCATCCCCTTTCATTAAAGGGGATGTAAAAGCAAAAAAATAAAATCCCATTTTTACTTTCTTTAATGAAAAATAAATCTATCTCCAAAATACTTTAATTAAAAAATGTTTTTATAAGAAAAATTTTTTTTTTTCGTTTACTTGCTCGGACCGCTGAGGATAAGAAACTTCAGACGGTCCCTAGCTGCTCTGCAGGGAATCAATCATACTTTCAAACAGCAGGGAAGCAGCTTTGTTTGTTTCCCTGTAGAGCAGCCGGCTACTATGCAGAGATTTGTATCTGCAGCAATCAGAGCATGTAAATGAAGGGGGAATTTAACCACATAAAGTCAGGTTTTTTATAAAAACAGTACAGATTTTATTTGACTTGTGATGTTATGATAATTTATGATGATCCCTAAGAGCCTCCACAAAGAAGCCCAGACCACACTGAGCATGTACATGGTCTTGGTTTTGCAAAGATGGTTTAACAAAGTTGCAAGATGGTGACCTCCTGTGGCCAACTTTGAAAGCATAAATCATTTGTTATATAAGGCTTCTGGTGCAGTAAGTTCATGTTTATGTTTAGTATATAAAATACAGCATTTCTAGCATAATTTTATTTTAGACTTTAGTTTCCCTTTAAGAACCATGGGCAGCAGAAGATATAAATTCACTCCGGCCGTTTGGGCAAGTGCCCCAATCTTACCAAAGTGAATGCTTTGACACTCAAATGTCTCTATCAGATATCAGACAGTTTCTCATTTCTTGCATAAGGTTTTAAAAACAAGGAGTGGCCGGCTAGAGGGCTCCACCCTTACCATAGCTTTCTGCCAATGCATTGGCACCTCTTGCGCTCTCAGCGATTGTGCCATAAACCACAATAAGGCGTATGCTTCCTTAGAGAGGCCATGTGTCCAGAAGTGGGATTAGAGTAAATATAGATTGGTTTTATAACATCGCTGTGCATTCCAAATGATTTTCTTCCCTTTATTTTTATCCTAAAAAAATGATTGTTTTTTTTCCAACAAGCATCAGCATTTGCCAACGGGCAAACTCTCCTCTGTCTCCATAGTCAGGCCTGGACTGGCGATCTGTGGGTTCTGGCAAATGCCAGAGGGGCTGCTGTAAGTTGCCATAGACAGCCATTATTTATTTGGCTGGTGGGGGGCTGCTTGGGCCTCTGTGTGCTTGGAATGCCAGGACCTATTATGAATCCAAGTCCTGATCTGTCCATATATACTGAGGTGTCACAGAACTATTACTGTGTATCATACAGGGTGAGGAATGGAGCCTACAAATAAGGTCCATAATTCCTGGACGCCCCAGTAGCTAGCTACCAGTTCAGCCACAAAATTAATTTGTTATTTCAAATGGTTCAGATAAAATGGGGAAGAAAAAGCCTATGTTTTTGACAGGGAATCCCATAACCTGACTGCCCTTACAGTAAAGAAACCCTTCCCCGTGCTGATAGTGAAAACTCCTTTCCTCCCCTCCAATGAATCTCTCATTCCACTCTCTTGGTAAAAATACCCCATAACCTGACTGCCCTTACAGTAATCTAATGAATGCATCTGGTACACAGGAAGGCGGATTCAAGTCCATATCTGACCAATTAGAAAAATCCGCCTGAGCTATAAATCTAGCTGCCAAACGGTGCGGATTGGAAGAATTAGTTACACACAATAGTATCAGGGAGCCAAGCAAAGAAAGCTGCTAAGTCTTTTATAATAAGAAGCAAATAAGATCTGGATAAAGACAGCATTTGCCCAGTTCCATTCCTGGCACCAGAGATGCCCAACAAGATGTTACTGGAAAGGAATTGCCCCATATCAGCTCCTCATTGATAGTTTGTGGCCTAATGACTAACATGGCAACCATCATGCTCTTATTCTATTTCTCACATTTATTTATGTACCATTATTATATAGTGTACTCTCTAAATTATGGGTAGATTTAAGTCTGAATGAGAAATCCCAATTCTTGAATGTAAAAAACTTGAATGAATTCAATTGGGGCGGGTTATCAGCGGAAAAAAATTTGAATAGATGGAATTGATGGAGGTTTCGAGCTCAAACCACAGAAAAAAACCCAAAAATCATTAAGGCTAAAAATATCTTCAAATGGCTCAAGGGACCTCTGCCATTGACTTCTATATCACCTTGACAGGTTTGAAGTTGGAGTATTTTCAGATTGTGGCCTTTTGCAGCTTCAGGCATGATACATTTTGAAAAATCAGATTTTTTTTTATCCCAAAAAATTTGAGTTTTTACTCAACCTCTAATAACCTCTAAAACTCGACCTTACGCCATACGCAGAGGATGCATATATGCAAAGGACACACAAGTGAGTAGGCGCAAGAGGAAAAAACTGCTGCCACAGCTTCTGGAAGTAGGGGAAGGCATTAGAAGAGGTACGTGCCTGGCTCCCCTCTACCTTTGCACCCTAGGCATGTGCCTCTTCTGCCTACCCCTAGTTCTGGCCCTGCCAACTGATTGACCCACAAGCCAAATGGACGGATAACATATGATAGGCCATTGTCTTATTTGATCAAAATTGATGAAGGTAATAGAAATAAAAAAATCTGTTGGCTGGGGCCTCAAAGTGCCCCATAGGGTCCTCATTTGGTTGCAGAGAGGTACTAGCTTAGAGTAATTAACTGGTTCCAATTGCTGCCTTTAGCGTACCTTAGGCTTTGCCTTTGTCCATATAAGGCGAATACATTAGTATAAGAGCCAGGCACTGGCAGTTTAACTGCAAAAAGTTTTATTTCCATGACATGTTTTGGGCAAAGCCCTATAAGTTGAGAAAGGGCTTTGCCCGAAACATATCTTGGAAATAAAACTTTGCAGTTAAACTGCGAGTGCCTGGCTCTATTTCACTTATACTAAGGTACCAGTTTAGATACCAGGTGATGGGCAATCAGTAAACACTGAGTATCATGCCCACTGGCTTATGGCTAACGTTAGCACCGAATACAGAAGAGTTAACAAGTACATTGTGTATATAAAGCAAGAGTGCCATCCAACAATTCCTTGCCACCAAGCTGTGTTCAAGGAAGGGGTGGCAACTTTTTCCCTGGGGTGATTGAGACGTAAGGGTAAAGGCACACAGGCATGCAATAAAGCACTCATATCCACCTGTCACCTGTCCATCCAATAGGACCTTTTTCATTTTAAGGAGAACTAAACCCTAAAAATGAGTACGGATAAAAGTGCCATATTTTATTTACTGAACTCATTGCAGCAGCCTAAAGTTTCAGCTTGTCAATAGCAGCAATGATCCAGGACTTCAAACTTGTCACAGGGGGTCACCATCTTGGAAAGTGTCTGTGACACTCACATGCTCAGTGGGCTCTGAGCAGCTGTTGAGAAGCTAAGCTTAGGGCTCGTCACTAATTATCCAGCAGAAAATGAGGTTGGTCAGTAATATAAGCTGATGCTACAGGGATGATTATTAAATTCTGATGCTAATTGCACTGGTTTCTGTGCTGCAATGCAGTAATTATCTGTATTAATTACTAATCAGCCTTATATTGTGACATTTCTATTCTATGTGTACTGTATATTGTGAGTGGGTCCCTAAGCTCAGTAAGTGACAGCAGCACAGAGTATGTGCAGTGAATCAGCAGAAAAGAAGATGGGGAGCTACTGGGGCATCTTTGGAGACACAGATCTTTACTGCTAAAGGGCTGTGGTTGCATTGGGCTGGTACAGAAGCCCAAAACATAATGTACAACATTTCTAGCTACTTCTTTAGTTACTCATTAGTTCTCCTTTAATACTATAAGGAGCAGTGACAGGTGGACAGTGGTGTTTTGTCCACTGCTAGAGGTGAGTGGCGGTTAAAATGCCCAGTGCCCTTTCCAGTCCTGCCTTTGTCTTTTCCCATTGATTATCAATCCCTTTCATTCAAGGAAATCACTTCCTGTCCAGGACGACCGGTTTTAATTTGTGTGTGTGTGTCAAGTGGACTGGGCCAGATTTCTGCTTGTGGGTATATTACTATTATAGCCTTTCCTTGTTCAGTGTATATCAGAAGACAGGCCGGGCCTGGCTCAGCAACACAAAGAGTTAAAGGATGCAGTGAGTCATGGGGGATTTTCGGAGCACTGAATGGTTCCAGGTGATGATTTGGAACACACATACAAGTCACATTAAGGGAAAAAGCTCAGGCCGCTGCTATTTTAAAGAGAACAATATGGCCTTTTTGTTAACTTCCACGTTGAACAAGCAGCGCTTTTCATTATTCCAATAAAATAGAAACAGACACCGAAACTTAAAAAAAAAAAAAAAAAACTACGAAAATAAAAGCTCTGGCTCTGGATGAGTGTGTGTAGGGCCAAATGCACTACATAAATCCCATGGAGAGCCATCAATTTCCTTGCATTCTGCCTTATAGAAGATTCAGGTGCTGCTCAGGTTTAGAGCAATGTGCAGAGCCAGCGGAGCAGCCTTATCACAAGATGGAAGAACTGAAAGCAGAGAGGAAAATATCCCCTGCATAAAAGTATCTTTTCAATACAGGGGCAGTATCCCCCCTTGTTTAATGTGAGCTCAGTGAATAGGGACTGTGCGAAACATACTTTCTGCCTCTATCTAAGGTTTTTCTTATTACTTGCAGTATACAAGAAATTGAAACTTCTTTCCCGGTTCTATTGAGTAACTGTTTGAGGAGGAGTGGGTAGTACAATATTTGAATCATCCACAGATAAGGCCTCTCTATAATGAGTTGCTCCTTATCTCAAAGCCTGACAAAAACTGTGGTGTAGGGAAGGTATTTGTTTATACTAGGGATGCACCGAATCCACTATTTTTGATTCGCCGACCCCCCGAATCATTCGCAAAAGATTGGGCCGAATACAGTACCGAATCTGAATTTGCATATGCAAATTAGGGGTGGGAAGGGGAAAACATTTTTTACTTCCTTCGATTTCCCTACCCGCCCATAATTTGCATATGCAAACTAGGATTCAGATTCGGTTTTGCTGTGCAGAAGGATTCGGTGAATCTGAATCCTGCTGAAAAAGGCCAAATCCCCAACCGAATCCTGGATTCGGTGCATCCCCAGTTTATACAGAGCTAATTTTCTCCATCTAATGACAAGCCCCCAAACCTACATTCTATCTAAAAATTGTCCCACTATTCCTAAATATTATATTTAGTCTGCCCACTTTGTTATGCATGTACCAGTATTTTTGAGTATGTCCACCATCTTGGATGTAGTGACATCAGACTTTCAGCCTATGTGCATGGCAGGGTCAGTGATGACGCAAGCCAATGGTATGTGATCACAGCTGGAAGAAGGCTCAAGTAATTGCTAGATATGTAAAATGAATTACGACATTGTGCCGCCCACCCTACTGGCATGAACAAGTGTGAATTGTTCCCTTCATCTGCTTTGCTGGCAGGGTCTGCCCCTGCTTCTGGCTCTTTAACATGATTTCCCTATAATTACAGATAATAATTCCTGATCAATTATTTTATATGAACCTGGCACAACACTGAATGAGAAAAGTCTTCAGGGACCCGGTTATGTATGTGATGACTATGTATTAAATATCCTTATATTCGTGGCTTGGGTTTTGTTCTGGCAAAGTTGAGAGTCGCTGCAGAAACAGCCCCCTCTTTAAGCTGCCATACATAATGATTTTCGGGAAGTGATAGAATACCTTTGCCTCAATCCATACAGAACAGACTTTCCATGGGATTTAGTCGGATCATGAGTGGGCACGCACGTGCCAGTGCCGGGAATAATGTTAGATCCAGATGTAGGTTGCTGTCCATCTCTCTCAGTCTGCGTATCCCCCATTTGATATTGCTGGCTGGAGACCACTCTGCATCTGGAAGGAGCTTACATGTCTTACTTACAGCTCTTTGGCTGCAGCTCCTTTCCAGGGACTATACAATAGCGGTTTTGGAAGGGAACGGCAGTTCAGAGATTCTGATGTGATGTCTCTAAAGCACATTTGGTTTTATAGGTGCTCTGATATCTGGAACGGGGGGATATAGACTCATGTCATGTTGTTTTAGTTCTGACTCTGTACGTTACGCACCTGTTTTCCTGGGAAAAGAATGTGACCTCCATTCCTGAGATCCGTTGTCATCTTCTACACCCGCAGACGACTTGGGACCTGTCTCTAAACTTCGGAACTGTGCTCGGCTGTCTGAGTGCTGCGTGGGGGCATTAAAGCCAGAAGTTGTCATTTCAAACACTGCGTCTTGAGTCTTCTTCTTCTCCTTTTTTAGCATGTTTACCAGGATATCTGAAAGCCTTGCATAGGAAAAACAAAATGGCAGCTCCCTCCCACACATATAGAAAAGTCACTGCATGAAAGATTTCCAAACAAGGGTGAAATTCCTGTAAGTTTAAAGCTGGCCATAGACGTTACTATTACGATCTTTCCTAGTAAAGATATTTCCAAGAGAGATCATTTATTTCAATTCACACGTGTAGAGCTGAATCGTCAGATATACAGGTAGAAACAACAAAATTCTACCTGTATCTGACAATTCAGCACTAACAATGGCCGATGTTCGTGTGCCTTCAAAGGCACCCGATGAAAATTTTCCGGCCAGCCCGATCGACGAACTGTTATCCGATATGTTTTTACTGTTTAGATTTTATCAAGTAACTGCAATGAAACCTCACTGTGATAAAATAAACCATTAAAGGGCATGTTCACCTTTAAATTACCTTTTAGTATGATGTAGAGAGGGATATTCTGAGACAATTTGCAATTGGTTTTCATTTTTTATCATTTGTGGTTTTTGAGTTATTTACTTTTTTATTCAGCAGCTCTCCAGTTTGCAATTTCAGCAATCTGGTGTCTAGGGTCTAATTTAACCTAGAAACCATGCACTGATTTCAATCAGAGACTGGAATATGAATAGGAGAGGCCCTGAATAGAAAGATGAGTAATAAAAGTTAGCAATAACATTAAAGTTATAGATATACAGAGCATTTGTTTTTTAGATGGGGTCAGTGACCCCCATTTGAAAACTGGAAAGAGTCAAAAAAAAGAAGGCAAATAATTAAAAAACTATACAAAATAAATAACGAAGACCAATTGAAAAGTTGCCAATCTATATAATGCTAAAATTTAACTTAAAGGTGAACCACCCCTTTTAAAGGTCAACTTCCCCTTGCATTAGATCTCAGGGTACATCCAGGCAAGCAGTGCTTCTCTGCCTGAGCACAAGTAGCACTGGGGATCACTGCTCTGCATTGCTAGTCATTTTAACCCCTCACGTGCCATTTGCTGTATAATCTACTGAGCCAAAAATAGTGTTAAAGGGATACTGTCATGAGAAAAACTTTTTTTTCAAAACACATCAGTTAATAGTGCTACTCAGCTAAGCAGAATTCTGAACTGAAATCCATTTCTCAAAAGAGCAAACAGATTTTTTTTATATTTAATTTTTGAAATCTGACATGGGGCTAGACATATTGTCAGTTTCCCAGCTGACCCCAGTCATGTGACTTGTGCTCTGATAAACTTCAGTCACTCTTTACTGCTATACTGCACGTTGGAGTGATATCACCCCCTCCCTCCCCCCCCAGTAGCCTAACAAAAAAACAATGGTAAGGTAACCAGATAACAGCTCCCTAACACAAGATAACAGCTGCCTGATAGATCTAAGAACAGCTCTCAATAGTAAAATCCAGGTCCCACTGCGGCACATTCAGTTACATTGAGTAGGAGAAACAACAGTCTGCCAGAAAGCAGTTCCATCCTAAAGTGCTGGCTCTTCCTGAAAACACATGACCAGGCAAAATAACCTGAGATGCACCTACACACCAATATTACAACACTTGCTGGTTTAGGAATGACATTTTATATGGAAGAGTGAATTATTGGAAGTGTAAACAGTAGGGATGCGCTACTTTGGATTCAGCCGAACCCCCGAATCCTTCGCGAAAGATTGGGCTGAACGCCAAAGTGAATTCTAATTTGCATATGCAAATAAGGGGTGGGAAGGGGAAGAACATTTTTTACTTTGTTGCTTTGTGACAAAATTCACACAATTTCTCTCCCCGCCCCTGATTTGCATATGCAAATTCGAATTCGGTTCGGCCAGGCAGAAGGATTCAGCTGAATCCAAATCCTGTTGAAAAAGGCAGAATCCTGGTCGAATCCCGGATTCGGTGCGTCCACAGTAAGAAAGGTAGGGATGCACCGAATCCACTATTTGGGATTCGGCCGAATCCCCGAATCCTTTGTGAAAGATTCGGCCGAATACTGAACCGAATCTGAACCCTAATTTGCATATGTAAATTAGGGGTAGGAAAGGAAAAAGTGGAAAAAATTCTTCTTTTGTGACAAAAAATCATGTGATTTCCCTACCCGCCCCTAATTTACATGTGCAAATTAGGATTCGGTTCGGCCAGGCACAAGGATTCAGCCAAATCCTGCTGAAAAAGGCCGAATCCCGAACCAAATCCTGGATTCGGTGCATCCCTAGTAAAAAGTGTAATTTAGAGATAAAAACAACCTCAAAAAAAGGTGCCAATGTTGCAGATTCCCCCCAATGCCCTGGGCATGGCACTAGACAGGCCCCAAAACAGCCTTGACTCTTCATGAATATCAGGGTGTTCCCATAGGGAACAATGGCTTCTGGTGCTCAAGTAGTTTGCCATGGCCACATACAAGGAAAATGCAGAGTTGCATTGTGTTATACAATTACTTATTTCACATCTGAAAGAAACATGTTTTGTGGTATTCATGTAACTGTCTTGGTTTGGCTCCAGCCAAAAACACAGCAGCCATGTCTTGCTTTATGGAAGGGATTCTCAGCATCCCAACTAGACATGGAAAGAACCCATAAATCCAAAACATGTGGGTACATTTGTGCTTCAGGTTCATCTCACTACTCACGTGCTTATTTCTGCACAACAAGGATACTTATTTCATTGTCTCTCTGCTGCAGAAGGTCTCGGAGCTTCTTGATCTCCTCGGGCCGGGCTACAGAACTGCTGGGTCTCTCAGTCACATTAACTGGAGATGAAGCTCTGCTCTCATCCACCTTCTTTCCATGCAGAAGTGTCTGTATAGTGAGGATTAAGGTTTGGTGAACGAATGGAATGTACACATGTGTATCATCCCAACATTTGTGCCTGACAATACCGATGCAATTAGTTGGTACCTCTTACTGTTGATGAATGAAGGTAATTTGTTGCTATGGGTTACTAGATTGAAAAGAATCCCGTCTCATTACTATAAATGATTACATAAGCCCCTATATGTGCTAATATGACGGACATGTTAATTTTGCACCCTCCTTCCTAACAAAGGCCTAAGCACAGAGCTGTAATTTGTGTAGAAATAGTTGAGTCCAGCGTGCGTTCAAGGCTCTACAAGATGGCGCCCTACAAGATTTACTAGCAGTTCCCTGCCTGACAGTCGGCTGTGTATGACATCATAATATTGTTACACTCAGGCCCACAAACATTTATACTGGTAAATTACCAAATACATACTGTATATAATACACAAAATGAGTATCCTCGAAAAATATATTCTTGAAACGATGTTTAGTGATTTGTGTGCAGTATAAAAAAAAAAAATAATAATGTGGTTCCAGTTGTAAATCATGATCATATTGGAAATCACCTTGGTGTTCTATGACATGTAAAAAAGCACCTTGTACCTTTATATGGTTATGGAACTCATCAATGACCTCTGATATCCTTAGAGTTTACTGTAGGGGGTACCTTTATAATACCTGACTGATGCTCCTTGTATAACTCAGCCTTTTGCCTTTAGTTCCCTGTATAACTCAGCCTCCAGCCTTGTGCCTTTATATGGTCACAGAACCCCTCAGTGACTTCTAATATCCTTATAATTTACAGTAGGGGGTACATTATCCCTTATAACACATGACTGATACTCCAAGTTCCCTGTATAACTCAGTCTGCAGCCTTGTGCCTTTATATGGTCACAGAACCCCTCAGTGACTTCTAATATCCTTATAATTTACAGTAGGGGGGACATTATTCCTTATAATACACAAGTGATACTCAGAGTTCCCTGTATAACTCAGTCTGCAGCCTTGTGCCTTTATATGGTCACAGAACCCCTCAGTGACTTCTAATATCCTTATCATTAACAGTAGGGGGTACAATATCTCTTATAATACATGAGTGATACTCAGAGTTCCCTGTATAACTCAGCCTGCAACCTTGTGCCTTTATATGGTCACATAACCCCTCAGTGACTTCTAATATCCTTATCATTAACTGTAGGGGGTACAATATCTCTTATAATACATGAGTGATACTCAGAGTTCCCTGTATAACTCAGCCTGCAACCTTGTGCCTTTATATGGTCACATAACCCCTCAGTGACTTCTAATATCCTTATCATTTACAGTAGGGGGTACATTATCCCGTATAATACATGAGTGATACTCAGAGTTCCCTGTATAACTCAGCCTGCAGCCTTGTGCCTTTATATGGGCACAGAACAACCCCTCAGTGACTTCTAATATCCTTATCATTTACAGTAGGGGGTACATTATCCCTTATAATACATGAGTGATACTCAGAGTTCCCTGTATAACTCAGCCTGCAACCTTGTGCCTTTATATGGTCACATAACCCCTCAGTGACTTCTAATATCCTTATCATTAACTGTAGGGGGTACAATATCTCTTATAATACATGAGTGATACTCAGAGTTCCCTGTATAACTCAGCCTGCAACCTTGTGCCTTTATATGGTCACATAACCCCTCAGTGACTTCTAATATCCTTATCATTTACAGTAGGGGGTACATTATCCCGTATAATACATGAGTGATACTCAGAGTTCCCTGTATAACTCAGCCTGCAGCCTTGTGCCTTTATATGGGCACAGAACAACCCCTCAGTGACTTCTAATATCCTTATCATTTACAGTAGGGGGTACATTATCCCTTATAATACATGAGTGTTACTCAGAGTTCCCTGTATAACTCAGCCTGCAACCTTGTGCATTTATATGGTCACATAACCCCTCACTGCTATTTTACATAATAATATGATATTTTACAACAGAGAGTACATTATTCCATGTAAGAAGCACAGCAGAGAATAAGAGTTACCTTTATAAAGGCAAAGCAGTGCTGAATCTTGCGCATGTCGGCTCCTATATTCAGGGTGCTTTCTGGGTCTCTGTCTTCAAGGAATGTCTGTACTTGTTCCTCCAGTCTGTAGGGGGATCAGAAATTTGTCAGAAAAAAAGCTTTTACTCCAGAATAAAATGGCCATTAGGGTGTATTTCTGCAGATCCATTCCTATAGCCCCACTCAGCACAGTGGCTGCACAGATACTGGACCCAATTACAGAGTAGAAGATATTGCCGAGATAACACAAATACAGCTTAGCTACTGAAACTTAGTATCACATTGCCACTAATATTTATTTTTTATTTTCCTGTTTCTCCATTTATCAGATGCAAAAATTGAGAGATCTCTAATATTTTTCTGTTAATTCTTTAATTTATCTTGTAACTATAAAGATGCTTTTGACCCTTCTTCAAGATTTCCCCTGGTCCCATTCTGGCTACTCATATTATATTATTTTCTTCTCCTCTTTTGTCATAATCTATTTCAAAAAGCTATCAGAGGGTGGAGCCTAGGGGTTGTGGGGGTGGTGTGATGTTAATGGGGTGTGTGGCAAAACTAAACAAATAGACCAGTGTAAGCAGGAACATCAAAAAATCGTGACCAACCATGATAGAGATAAAAGTCAATACAAAGAAATTCTACAAAATTCAGGAAGGATTAAATAGGTACAGCATGTACAGAAAGATACAGTATAAATATGGCAGCATAGGTATTCCCCTGTACCAAGCATAATTCAGCAGGAACAGTCCCCTGAGTTTGCTCATAGTCTGTACAGAGAGATACCATAAAACCATGGCAGCATAGGTATTCCTCTGTACTACTAAGCACAATTCAGCAGGAACAGCCCCCTAAGTTTGCTCATAGTCTGTACAGAGAGAAACCACAAAACTATGGCAGCATAGGTATTCCCCTGTACTAAGCACAATTCAGCAGGAACAGTCCCCTAAGTTTCCTCATAGCCTGTACAGAGAGATCCCATAAAACGATGTCAACATTGGTATTCCCCTGTACTAAGCACAATTCAGCAGGAACAGTCCTCTTAAGTTTGCTCATAGTCTGTATAGATACCATATAACTATGGCAGCATAGATATTACTCTGTACAGAAAGATACCATAAAACTATGTCAACATTGGTATTCCTCTGTATTAAGCACAATTCAGCAGGAACAGTCCCCTAAGTTTGCTCATAGCCTGTACAGAGAGATACCATAAAACTATGGCAGCATAGGTATTCCCCTGTAACATGTGCAATATGGTAGTATGAATGTTTAGGCCCCATATAAATATATATTCAGAGTGGTGAATTATACTGATATGCCCCAAAACTGTTGTCCCTGGCACCTCTACTCAAAAAGGAGTTAATACCATAGAATTGCAACTGTTTCATTTTCATGTGTTTCTAATGTGCACAAAAATACATGAAAAGCGGTTGGAAAGGAAAGAGAACAAAGAAGCGCTCAGAGGAATTAGCCCTTTAACAAAATAACTTTTCCCAAACTTATAAATCCTTCCTACTCCCAAATTAGATGCAAATTTACCGAAAATTAAGCGAAACACAGAGCTGAGTAACAGTGAGGGGCCAGAATCATGGCTGGTGTTAATTGGGAACACTTCCTTGGGACACTATTTTGGAACATGCTGAGGGGCACATGTGGGGCCTGTATTCTCAGGGCTAATGTGATGAGATGGGCATTGACTGATGGCTCGGAGCTGCCAGGCCACAAGCAGTCCTACGGACCAATAGAACAATGGGCTATTCGCTTCATGCCTAAATCATTTCTGCTGAGGCCAAACAAATAGAGACAAAGCTTTAAAGGAGAAGGAAAGCTAATGCCAACAGATTAGCCACAATAGGGAAAGTTATAGCACTATATTTATTCTGTAGAATGCTTTACCATACCTGAATAAACAGCTCTAGACACTGTCTCTGTTTGTTTAGGATAGCAGCTGCCATATTAGCTTGGTGTGGCATCACTTCCTGCCTGAGTCTCTCCCTGCTCACTCATAGCTCTGGGCTCAGATTACAGCAGGGAGGGGAGGAGGAAAAAGGGTGGGGGAAAGGGAGAGAGGAACAAACTGAGCATGCTCAAGCCCTAGACCTGGAGGTTTATGCTGAAAACAGGAAGTCTGATACAGAAGCCCATGTGTACACAATAGAAGGAAAGAAATGCAGTGTTTCTTTTGACCCAAGCAGCATTACTTTGAGGGTTTATTGGTGTATTTATTAGGGATGCAATTCTTTGTGAACGACTCAACAGAATACCAAACGGAATCCTAATTTGTAGGGATGCACCGAATCCAGGATTCAGTTCGGGATTCAGCCTTTTTCAGCAGGATTCTGAATCTTTCTGCCTGGCCGAACCAAATCCTAATTTGCATATGCAAATTAGGGCTGGGGAGGGAGATCGCGTGACTTTTTGTCACAAAACAAGGAAGTAAAGAATAATTTTCTCTTCCCACCCCTAATTTGCATATGCAAATTAGGATTCAGTTCGGTATTTGGCCGAATCTTTCACGACGGATTCGGGGGTTCGGCCGAATCCAAAATAGTGGATTTGGTGCATCACTACTAATTTGCATATGCAAATTAGGGTGGGAAAGGTGGGAAACATATTTTTTACTTCCTTGTTTTGTGACAAAGTCATGTGATTTCCCTTCCCACACCGAATTTACATATGCAAATTAGGATTCGGATTTGGTTCGGCCATGCACAAGGATTCGGCCGAATCTGAATCATGCTGAAAAAGGCTGAATCCTGGCCGAATCCCGAACCGAATCCTGGATTCGGTGCATCCCTAATATTTATATAGACCTTTCTGATAAAGCTTCCTCAATTCTAGCCTTTCCTTCTCCTTTAAACAAAGGGATGAGGTCCAGTCAGGGCCCAAAGGTGGGAAAGACCCAGTAGAGAAAGCCTGACTAATAGGAATTGCTGGCAGTTGCTCCCAGAGCGCCGACAGATAGAAACCACAGGAGCGAGACATGTAACTGAGCGGTAGCCATAAATACACTTGATCATTCCCCGGGATCAGATAAGAAATGTGAATAACCAACAAAGTAAAGAGTAACCAGAGAGGTATGTACGGAGCAGTGATAATTTCATGTTATTTGATGTGATGCACAATCCTAAGAAACCACATTTACTGCTCATACAACTTCCCGAGCCAATGACAGCAGAGCTGCATATTTCTCTCCTCTCCCTGGTCTTCTCTCCAAGCATCCACATACCCATAGCAAAGCAGGTCTTCTATCAGCTCATATTAATCATTCCATTCCATTCAGCAATGCGGGATTGAAGGAAAACTAAACTTTAAACCCTTAGAACAAATATGGATAAAAATTCCATATATTATACAGTGAACTGCAACAACCTAAAGGTTCAGCATTTCTATAACAGTAATGACCCAGTCTTTCAAAGTTGTGACAGGAGCTCCCCATCTTGGATTTTGCTAGGAATGTCAGTGGCACTGCACATGCTCAGTGTGCTTAGGGCTGCTGGTAGGAAGCTAAGCTTAGGGGTCATTGCAAATCATCAAGAAAAAATGAGGTTCACCTGTCATAGAAGCTGATGCTTCAGATCTGCACTGCACTGGTTTCTATACTACCATGTAATGCCAATCTAAATGTTTTACTAATTATGATTGCTGTATTGTATATATACTGTGACTATATATATTGTGACTGTTATATTGTATACATACTGTATACTGTGATTGGATCCATAAGCTCAGGTAAGTGTCAGCAGCACAGAGCATGTACAGTGAATCAGTGGAAAGGAAGATGGGGAGCTACTGGGGCATCTTACCTGGCACAGACCTTTCCTGCTAAAGAGCTTATGGTTGGTTGCCTTGGGCTGGTACATACATATCTTACCCTACCTCTTTTTTAAGCTTTAGTTATCCTTTAACAAACAATTAGGCTACAAATACTGTCACCTAAGTTTTTGGCTTTTGTAATAACCAAAATATGGTTTCCATTTTTAGCAGGGAAGAACTGTGCCTGCAAAGGTGTAAAATTAAAGATTTTAAACTGATGTGGTGGTGTATTTGCTTCCTAAGCTTTCTTATCTGCTCACTGATACAGAGTTCTGTTATAAAGATATAAAGCAGCCATAAAGCAGTGCAGGACTGCTGCTTACAATGGGAATCAGAATCTGTGCAGCCACTGGGACAGAATTCTCTGTTATACAGATAGCTAGAATCTCAGCTGCCATAAAGCAGGACAGGACTGCTGCTTACAATGAGGGTCAGATAGGATCTGTGCAGCCACTGGGACAGAATGTTCTGTTATACAGACAGCTAGAATCTCAGCCATAAAGCAGGGCAGGACTACTGCTTACAATGGGGACCAGAAAGGATCTGTGCAGCCACTGGGACAGAATGCTCTGTTATACAGATAGCTAGAATCTCAGCCATAAAGCAGGGCAGGACTGCTGCTTACAATGGGGATCAGATATAATCTGTGCAGCCACTGGGACAGAATGTTCTATTATACAGATAGCTAGAATCTCAGCCATAAAGCAGGACTTCTAATTACAATTAGAGTTACATTAACTTCACTTCCCTATTTGTATATTAAAGTAACAAAAGCTTTACAAATAAAAGAAAATAATTTTTCCAATATTTCTGTACTATACTTCTCATTGTTCAGGGTATTCAGGAACAAATAGAGAAAAGCTTTGTTTCTTTAATTGGTTTCCGATTATACTCAAACTAATATAAGTGCTTGTGGAGACTTCAGGCTGCACTATAAAAGGGATGGCAAAAATAATTAAGCAACTGCTATAAGGTACAGGACAAGATATCATCTCTATATAAATTAACAGCCTATTTAAATGGCAGGCTAGTTTGTTTTTATAAAAATTTTATCCTATCAGAATCCATACACTCTCCTCCCCCATTAAAGGAAAACTATACCCCCAAACAATGTAGGTCTCTATAAAAAGATATTGCATAAAACAGCTCATATGTAAAACCCTGCTTCATGTAAATATACCATTTTCATAATAATATACTTTTTTAGTAGTATGTGCCATTGGGTAATCATAAATAGAAAATTGCCATTTTAAAAAACAAGGGCTGCCCCCTGGGATCGTAGGTTTCACTGTGCACACAAACAAACCACATGTTAGGTTACATGAGCTAGAGATTTGCAACAGGTCAGGTACCCGCGGATTACCCGCAAAAACCTGCGGTACCCTGCGGGTTGCGGGTAGAAGTTCCGGGTGTGGGTACAGAAGCGGTTCGGGCTGCGGGTCTTCTCAATAGCGATTTTTGCTCTTTTTTTCCCTGATCACGCCTACTTCTGACGATGTCACTTCCGGTTTACAATAACAGCATTTCCTGTTTTACTCGTTTTTTTCTGATCAAGCCTACTTCCGATGATGTCACTTCCGGTTTACAGTGACAGCACTTCCTGATTCTTGATGGTCAGCGGGTCGCAGGTCCGGGTTGCGGATAAGGTATTTGTGGGTCGGGTAGCGAGTAAGAATGTAGGTTGCGGCTCCGGGTTGCGGATTGCAGGTTCCAAAAAATGGACCCGCCCAGGACTCTTAACATGAGCCAATTAACAGGCAGAGTTCCACACGTCTTCCTGTTACAGTTAGAGTTGTAGTATTTCTGGTCAGATGATCTCTGAGGCAGCACACAGACCATCACAAAATGGGGTCAAGAGATGTAAAAGGGCAATATTTACTTAAATATATATTCCAGTTTGGTAAGATTCTTTAATATGTCACTTAATATCTATCTGTTGTTTAAATATTAATTTTGAGGTTATAGTTTTCCTTTAAATGATTTTACTCTGCATTGATAAATCCCACATATAACAGCATATCCCCAACATCTGGCAGAGAAATCTGCTGGAATTCCAGTGCTCTCAGCCTACTGCATCAGCCTATGTGCAAAATGGGGATGAGAAGCAATTAAGGAATATCGCTCCCTAAAATTTTATAGTTCCCATATAAAAACCAAACTGAGAGAGGTTCAATGATAAATCCAGGGCTGGAGAGGCAGCGGAGCGAACCCTAAACAGCATGTTACCTGGGTGTTATATCCATAACGTTAACTTGTGATGGGGCAGGTAAGGAGAGTGCTAAGCCTAAACCTGCCAGGGCCGAGGACGTGGGGGCGCAATTGGATGGAGATTTCGCTTGGGCACGAGCACAGACGCCGGTGAGCTCATTCCACATTAAGTGAAAATAAATAAACAGAAGGAATTGGCATTGCACTCAAGTACAAAATGAATTGAGATGGAGCTTGAGACAGAAATAACGAGGCTGTGATTCAGCGCTGTGGCTGGTTCCTTTCAGCAGAACAGCAGGATTACATTATTACTGGACTATAGAATACAATGTGTTTATTGTTTAGATTTTATAGAAATAGGTAACCATAAGTAATACAGCCCGAGTCAATCTATTCATTTTAAAGGGGTACAAACAATAAAAGTAACGTGCGTGTTAGGCCACCAGGAATGGTAGTGTGAGCCCAGCTAAACCGGTGACATGTTGTTGAGAGAGCAGGGAATGTTAAATGTCGTGAGCCTTTCACATAAAGTCAATTCATGTGTCTTGTGAGACTTCAGATCTGATTCTAGTTTATATATCTAGAATCCCTGCCATAAAGCAAGACAGATTTGCTGTTATTCTGGGCAGTGAATTGAGAGATTTTCAATTAAATATCGTACTTTGGATCTAAGGCAGAACAGGACACATATATATTAGGGAGGCACCGAATCCAGGATCCGGTTCAGTATTCGGCCAGGATTCAGTCATTTTCAGCAGGATTTGACCGAATCCTTGTGCCTGGCCTCACGAATCCTTAAGTAAAATTTTTTTCTATTTTTCCCTCCCCCTCACTGATTTGCATATGCAAATTGGGGTTCGGATTCGGTTCCGTATTCGGCCGAATTTCCACAAAGCATTCAGGGGTTCGGCCGAATCCAAAAAAGTAGATTCGGTGCATCCCTAATATATATATTGACTACCTTATCCTTTCAATACTGTACACCATTCTGTTTTTTTTTTTTTTTGCAAAACTGCAATAAATAGACCATTATTCTAACCAGTTCTGAAAAGTATTATCTTATGCCCAGTCTATATATGATGTATCATTTACTGCTGAAAGAGAAAGCAGTATGACAGCTTCTTATGCCGTGCAACCTATCCCTCTCCTTGTCTGAGCTTTAAATGTATGCCAAGCAGGGCATACATTTAAATATCTGCTACTTAACCAGGTCACCAAATGCATGGATATTTACCCCATTTGGTCAGGTAATTGATTAAACTTTCGGTGGGGGCCAGTACAGGTCTTCGCTCAGAGAATTTATCTGCAGCCCAAGCAATAAATGAGAGCTCCATGAGAAAAAGAAAGGTGACTGCTTTGTTCTTTAGTTTATCAGTAGAGGATTAATTTGCTTTAATTTGCTTTAAAGACTACAGAGGCAGGATCCATATCAGTAACATCCATACACCTGATTTCTACAAACTTCAGAACTAGACATTGACTTGATTCTACAGTTCGCTGATTCCTCAATGTTCGTCAGGGCAAGGGTAGCTCCTATAAATTATTAATAACAGCTATGTGTTACCTCATAGTCTCTGCCTCTGTCAGTTCTTCTGTCCTCTGCTCTCCTGTCACCAGGGCCAACTCATCCTTCAGTCCCTGAACCTCCTTTTTCAGTCGAACAATTATCTGGAAATAGTGAGGGCAGATTAATAAAACAGGAAACATTAGGTGTTTATAAAATGCTACTAAAATAATCAATAAGGAAAAGGAATAACCTAAAAGGAAGTAGTAATAATAAGGGCAGTGGAAACAATCAAAATGAGCAGAGGAAGAGAACAGGAAAAGAGCACAAAAAAACCATCAATAAGTGTAGAAAAAATCATAGGAAACAATAAATAAGTAGAGGAAGAGCACACGAAGCAATCAATAAGAGCAGAAAAGAGCACAGGAAACAATCAATAAAAGCAGAAAAGAGCACAGGAAACAATCAATAAGAGTAGAGGAAAAGCACAGGAAACAATCAATAAAAGCAGAGTAGGAGCATAGGAAACAATTAATATGAGCAGAAAATAGCTCAGAAAACGATCAATAAAAGCAGAGCACAGGAATAAAGCACAGGAGAAGAGGAGGAGCATAGGAAACAATTAATATGAGCAGAAAATAGCTCAGAAAACGATCAATAAAAGCAGAGCACAGGAATAAAGCACAGGAGAAGAGGAGGAGCACAGGAAACAACAAGAGCAAAGGATGGTTAATAAAATGCTGACATCCTTTTCTTTGTGTAAAAGCAATTTGTGGAAAACTAACGTATATCTGTCATCAATAAAAGCATCCTTTGAATACAAACAAAAGAGCAGAAGACAACTATAGAGTAAAACCAATAAGAGAAGCACAGCTATTTCTCTTGCTTATTGAATTGGAGAAAAAAAAGACAATGGTAGTGAAGCTTCAAGTACATAAAATAAACCATCACTTCACAGCTTCCTGAGTTCTACAAGTATTTAAATTTCCATCTCTGACACAGAACTGCACACAAAACCCCAATCAAAAGGGCAGTACACCCTTTTTTTTAAAGAGGTGGTTCACCGCACCATGTTATATAATGGCCAATTCTAAGCAGCTCTTCAATTGGTCTTCATGACCATGAAGTTTTTTAATTATTTGCCGTCTTCCTTAAACTCTTTCCAACTTTCAAAGGGGGAGGGGTCACTGTTGCTATTGTTACTTTTCATTACTTCTTTTTCTATGCCAGTCCTCTTTCAATTCTAGCAACCAGATAACTGTTGTAATTCTAAACTGAAGAGTTGCTGAACAAAAAGTTGTGTTGTCACGAAAGGAGTGGGGCAGGCGCGGGTCCATTTTTTTGAACCCCTACCTGACCCGTACACGCAACCTGCAATCTGCAACCCGGACCCGCAACCCGCATTCTTACCCGCTTGGACCCGCTAAACGACGTGCCAGTACCTTATCCGCAACCCGGACCCGCTGACCATCAAGAATCAGGAAGTGCTGTCATTGTAAACCGGGAGTGACATCATCGGAAGTAGGCATGATCAGAAAAAAGGAGTAAATATCGCTATTGACAGTGGCATAACTACCGGGGGAGCAGGGGGTGTGATAGGGCCAGGGCCCGCACCCACTCAGGGTCTGGCTGCACGTCCCGTGCCAGGGCCCGCCCCCTATAGTTACTTTACTGGCTATTGAGAAGACTGCGGCCCGATCTGCGACCCACAGAACCGACGACCCGCGTCTATACTCACATCCGGAAACTCTACCTGTAACCCGCAGGGTATTGCAGGTTTTCGCGGGTAACCTGCGGGTACCCGACCCGTGCAGGACTCTAGGACAGGCGCGAGTAAGGGAACGGAAGCCGCCAGTGTGCGACCTGAAGATTTTTTTGCAGTAGCCGGCCTGAACCCGCCTGGTTTCCAGCTGGCCCACATATAAGTCCTTTGCAGGAAGAGTGAGTTTAGGAAAACCCAAAACAATTTTCAATATGTGCTTTATAGTAAAGCTGAATACATTATCAATGCAAGTCCTGTTTATTGTGCTAATGCATAGTGAAGGTGTATATAGGCCTTTACAGCTTTACTTGCCCATATCAGCCATCAAAAACCCCATTCAGATTGAGACTTCTGCACCCAGATGGATTCACTCAGAATTTTCTGTTGCTGTTTATTTTGGCTCCAGACCATATCTCTGCCTCCGAATCCATAATGACAAGTATTTAAATTCAGTGGGAAAGACGCAGGGCTCTGCATTCCTTTCTCCGCTCTCATTAGGCCTCGTTCATTGCTCCTATTTTTAAATGTCCAGAAATAGATGTGCTTAAAAAAGATCAAAGGTCCAAGTTGCTTTTTTGTGCTGAAAGCGGCCATTCCACAGGTAGTGCTTACGACACATGCTGCATATATTGGTATTGAGTTTCCCCAAATCCACACTGACAGGTCATGTGCAAATATTAGTGCACGTGTTCTATTCACAAGCCATTTGGTATTAGTGAAGGATGCAGATATTTATAGAATATTTCTAGTGAATAACAGAAGGGCCATTTTTAGAGAAACTTAATTTTGCAAGTAAATATAGTCCAGACTGTAGCACCCTTCATGACATGGGGCTCAACTCTGATAATGTCTGTGCGTGATAATTGGCCTTTGTGTTAGAGTCCTGCATTGGGTCAGGTACCTGCAGAACACACAACATGCAGGAAAGTTGATTCCACAAAATGGCCCCATTACCAAATTACGGGCCAGTTTTCAGTCAGGCAACTGATGTCAATTTAAGAAAAATAAAAAGACCCCCAAGTTGTAGCTCCTCCTCTTCTGCGCAAAACCCTGTGTGGGAGTGGCTGCATCATGAAATCATGCATAGGATCACATATCGCCACCAGGAAGCAAATAAGCATGTTGGGCGCAGGTTAGGGTTGCCAACTTATGGCTTAGACCGGGTACGGGGTGGGGCTGTGACTTCAGTGGGCGAGGCCATGACATAGATGTAAGTGGTTGTGCCATCAGGGGGCAGGGCTATGATTGGCCAATCACCGTGTCAATCAAGGGAATCCTGCCCGATTTTCCAAATAATAATAAATCCTTCAAAATATCAGGCTGTCCAGTTCAAAACCGGACAGGTGGCAACTCTAGTGCAGGTAGTGCAGCAACATTGGTCAAATTACAGGCCACGCCTCATGGCTGGGTACGAGACAGGTCTTAGCTTCAGAAAACTTGTTTCAGGGGATGTAAAATTGAGGTTTCACTGTATTAGCATTAGCATCTGCTGTACCTCTCTCCAGCCTATAACTAAAACTGAAAATTCTATCTGGTTGCCAGGGAAAGTGACCCCAGCAAACAAAAAACAGACTGACATCAAGGGATACATTTAGTAGTCATTCTTATTTCTAATTTATTATTTCTAATTGCTTATTTTTCTTTTCAGACCCTCTCCTATTCACTTTTCATTAATTCTGCATAATAATTGATTTATCATCAACCCTGTATTATCAGCTTCAATGACAGGTCAACCTCACTTTCTGGCCAAACCCTAAGCTTAGTTCCTCCCCAGAATCCCAGAGCTCACTGAGCATGTGCAGTGCCACTGACACACAAAAGATCCAAGATAGGGAGCTGCTGGAGGCAACTTTGAAGGACTGGATCATTATTACTGTTATAGGGCTGCTGAGCCTCACAGCTGGTACAGCAAGTTCAGCATTTAGAATACAGCATTTATAACCAGATTCTTTTTCAGGCTTTACATCTTTTTTTAATTTGGTCAAGTCAACCCCAAAATAAAAATTTGCCTAATAAAAGAAAACATTATTCTAAGCAACATTGCAATATACTATATTATTTACACATTGTCTATGGTTATTAATTTTTTTGTATACATATTGCTATTGAAAGCAGTGTTTGTCTGTCGCTTTCTATTCTCTGCCCTGATGGCTCAGACTGTTGATATAATGTAAAGCTGGCCATAGACGCAAAGATCCGATCTTACGAATCCTCGATTTGTACGATTTTCGGACAGTGTGTGGAGAGTCCCGACATTTTTCGTCCCACGGAGATCGGTCGTTTGGTTGATCGGCCAGGTTAAAAGATTTCAGTCGGCTGACGATAATTTCTCTGCATGTGTTGCCGATCTGACGATCTTCAGTGGGAAACTGTCACCAGCTTTGTCGGACATAACTATCGTACGATTGCTGTCAGGGGCAGAACATCGTCTGATCTGTTCTTTTACTACTTTATTTGATCTGAATGGTTAGTGGCAGGAGATGGGGAAGTCCGATTGTTCAAGGATATGAATGATCGGATCTTTGCATCTATGGCCAGCTGATTAACAGACCTGACTTTGCTGGGAAACCAAGACTTTTGTAACATTGTTTAAAAAGTAACAAGCAGATTCTGCTTTAAATAGCAAATATTTTTACAAAATAACTTTAAAAGCACTGACAATGTTTAATAAATGTATATTGGAAAGTTGCTTAAAATTATGTTTTCTTTTATTAGGCAAATTTTTATTTTGGGGTTGACTTGCCCTTTAATGTCAACAACACTTTTAAAAATATTTACAGTGCTGCAGAGAGAAATTAAACAGAAATCCTGACTAGTGAAGTGGGAGGGGCGGGTTCAGGCCGACCTCACAAGCTCCTTTCCGGGTCGCGGGCAGGTGCGGGTTGAGCTCTTCTTACTGCTCTCCACGATGTGACCTTCCAAATGGTGGCTTCCGACTTCCGGGTTGAGTTTTTATAGATGTGTGCCTCTCGTCCCGCCCCTTTTGTGACGTCATTGGCGGGGCAGGTCTATAAAGTGACCCAGCGGGTGGTGGGAGGTCGGGTTGTGGGAGGTTTTAGGTCGGGAAAAGTCACTAATCTTGACAAATACACATACATTTTATTGAAAAAATATAAATGAATGTCCTACCAGCTGGGGGTCAGTCTCCTCATTAAGGATGGCCTCATTTTTGATTAAGGCGACTCTCTGTGCAAAGCGGCAAGTAGAAATGGATTCCTGAATGGAAAGAATTCGGCACAAGGCAGGGGTAAAGAATTAATGATTTCCATGATTCCAAGTGGCATTGGCTTCTGCTGTTAAATAAATAGAATCAGTAAAATAAATAGAATCAGTAAAGCTCCAGTTGCCACTCGGCAGCTGAAACCGTGCAAAGAATTAGGATAACGTAGAAACATGGAGGTTTCTTGACAGACATTCCTATTATATTATATGGATTATATGTTATATTACTTTTGCTATCCATCAGGCAGCTGGTGGTTCTCAAATTGATGTTGAACTCCCAATACAGCCTCATAGCTATGTCGATTGGATACTGGGAGTTGTAGATCAATAATATTTTGAGGGCCACAGGTTCTCAAAAGTACCGTAAATGTACTTTTCTGTATATGTATTTCACCCAGTTTTTATGCTGAATATGCACTTTCTACCTTCCGTCCTATCTAGGAGAGTTAATATAATTTTCCCGCCATTCCACCCAAATTATCTTTCAGGCTGAACCCCTTTATCACTGCTCCAAAAGGGGCCAGGTTTGGAACTCCAACTATTTGGAATGACACAGTGTACAAGCCTCACTGTCTTCAGAGTAGGATTTAGAACTCATCAGTAATGGACAGAAATACCATAACATAGTTACTAGTCTTTCCCTGACCCAGACACCCACAGCAACAGATTCACAGCTAGCGTTTACTGATTTGGATATAGAGTTATAACAGATTTCCCAGGATTCTTTGTACACTGGGCTTGGCACTAGTACTGCAAGAATATGGCAGAATTATGGGTCTGTAACTTGTGGTTTGAATAATATATATATATATATATATATATATATATATATATATATATATATATATATATATATATATATATATATATATAGTGAATAAAGTACCCCCTCTTGTAAATTATAAGGATATTATAAGTTACCAAGGAGTTTCATGACCATATACAGGTCATGGAACTCAGAGGTAACTTCTAATATCCTTAGATTTTTATTATAATATGCACGTTTCAGCGAGTCATGTGACAGAAATGACATCAGAACTCACCATTTATAAGGATACAATTTACAAGATATTCATGGAGAACTCATCGTTTATAATATAATTTACAAGATATTCATGGCTTTTGTGTATTATATAGTAATTAAAGTACCCCCTCTTGTAAATTATAAGGATATCATAAGTCAACGAGGAGTTTCATTACCAAATAAAAACACAAGCCAGAAAGCTGAGTGTTTTTATACAGGTCATGGAACTCTGAGGTAACTTCTAATATACTCATATTGTGTAACAGGAGGTACTTTATTTTTTATAATACACAAGTTTTAGTGAGTCATGTGACAGAAACAACATCACTACTCATTGTTTATAACTGATGACATCAATAGTCACCGTTTTTAAGGATATTATTTACAGGACAGGATATTCATGGCTCTTGTGTATTATAAATATGTAATAATAATATTAGACTCACATCAATGTTTCGCTTGTCTAGTGATAGAGTTGCAATCATGGTGGTCATGCAGTTGCCTCCTAGGCTGTCTCTGAGTACAGAAGTCATCATGGAGTTTCGATATGGTATATGAGAACGGTTCTTTTCTGCCAGAGCTATAATGACCTGGAAAAAGAATTGGAAGGTAAGGTTGATCATGGCGGACACCATTACACTGGATCTCTGTGGGGAAAATGTTGCATTTTGAGTAGAAAAAAAAGAAATATGGCAAACTGCGCTGATATTTTTGTACTCGTTTAGTAAGCAAACCCTCCGTGCTGCGCAGACGAGCCAGCCTCCCAATAATCCCCCGCTTCCTTACATTTATAGTCTGTCATAGAGCCCAGTGTTAAGTGAATAGCAGAAAGGCCAGGAAAAATTCCATCTAATAAGAGAACATGGAACATTCACTAATGGATAAAGTGCAGTGACAGTGCGAGGGATGTGATACGTTGGCACGGAGCATGCAGCTGATTCCAATCTCCCACACACCCACGCCATAAGCCAAACAGACTGCAGATCCAGTCTCCAGCTGAGAACACAGTTTATTCCAATAGTGCAAACCCAACATGAATGAGGGAATGGTGCGGCAGCAGGGAAAGAGTTAATAAGAAGCCTTCTGTATTGTGTTTGCTATCAGGTCTAGTGCCTTCAGACATTTTTATCCACTTATCCAAAGTAAGTCTGGGCTAATCACTCTGTATCCCAATGTATCTCTGCATAGGATGGGGTTACTTCCCTTTTCCAGCAAATCAAATGGAGTCAATAAATATATATTCATTCATAGCATCACGTGCTTGATATTAACTGGGAATTTTTATGTTCTACCCATTTCTGTGTGGGATATTTATAGGCGCCACAGGGTGTGTGTATCTGCAAATTACATTGGAAGCGCCACTAGGCAAGGGACTGATGTAAATATGGAACAATTTTTTTAATGCGCTGGGTGATATGTTAGCACTATACAGGTATGCGGAAACCCGTTATCCAGAAAGCTCCGAATTACAGAAAGACCATCTTCCATAGACTCTTTGTGATAATAAAACAGTGCCTTGTACTTGATCCGAACTAGGATATAATTAATCCTTATTGGAGGCAAAACTATCCAATTGGGTTTATTTAATGTTTAAAAGAATTTTTAGCGGCCTTAAAAGTATAGCTAACCAAATAAAGGAAAGATCCCTTATCCAGAAAACCCAAAGTCTCGAGCATGCTGGATAACAGGTCCCATACCTGTATAAAGGATACAGGTATGGGACCCAATGTATCTCATGTAAATAGTTGCTCTGATACTAATATGGTCGCTCGTAATAACAACCCTAATGAGCATAGGCAGCACTGTATTCATTGGGGAAGCCACACATAGAGTCCTGCAGTGAGTCGGGTACCCGTGGGTTACCCACAAAAACCTGCGGTACCCTGTGGGTTGCAGGTAAAAGTTTCAGGAGAGGGCATAGACTCCTGTCGGCGGTTCTCTGGGTCGTGGGTCGAGTCACGGGTCTTCTCAGTAGGGGGTTTTACTCCTTTTTTTCTGAGCACTTCTTGTTATACTGCTTTTTTTTCTGATTTCCCAGGATTCTTTGTACATTGGGCTTGGCACTGGTACTGCAAGAAGATGGCATCTTCCATAGACTCTTTGTGATAATAAAACAGTGCCTTGTACTTAATCCAAACTAGGATATAATTAAACCTTATTGGAGGCTAAACTATCCAATTGGGTTTATTTAATGTTTAAAATAATTTTTACCGGCCTTAAAGTATAATAAACCAAATAAAGGAAAGATCCCTCATCCAAACCCCGGGTCCCAAGCATGCTGGATAACAGGTCCCATACCTGTATAACAACCCTAACGAGCACAGACAGCACTGTATTCATTGGGGAAGCCGCACGTAGAGTCCTGCAGCAGGTCGGGTACCCGTGGGTTACCTGCAAAAACCTGCGGTACCCTGCGGGTTGCAGGTAGAAGTTTAGGGAGCGGGCACAGACGCAGGTCGGCAGTTCTCCGGGTTTTACTCCTTTTTTTTTTGAGCACTTCTTGTTTTACTCCTTTTTTTCTGATCATGCCTACTTCTAATGATGTCACTTCCTGTTTACAATGACAGCACTTCCTGTTTCTTGATGGTCAGAGGGTCGCGGACCGGGTTGTGGATAAGATACTTGCGGGTCAGGTAGCGGGTCTAAGCAGGTAAGTATGTGGGTTGCGGGTCGGGTTCGGGTTTAACAAATTGGTTCCGTGCAGGTCCCAGTGCTCTGAAATAGAGAGCAGAGATATACGGCTATTCAGGAAGAGAGGGCAGTTCTTTGTTTCAGAACTAATTTTAGTTCTCCACAGAAATTTGAGGCCGTTTCTTGAAGGAAAAAAGACCCACGTGTGAATTTGACCTGCAATGCTTTAGATACAGAGCTGTTATTCACACAAAGAATAATACACACATTTATTTCAGCCCAGAGAATAAACAGAGTCTGTTATGAAGTGAGAAAACTCTGGCAGTGAGAGGATTTCCTCCAGGTCCCAAAAATGACAGAAAGTCATCCAGGAACAGCCCCTAGCAGGTGGGTGGTCTCTCAAATCCCAAGTACTGCTATTTAGAAACACTAGCAGAGGACCCAAGTACAGTCCGAGGATATTCTGTGCTGGCTCATATACAAAAGCATCTGATATAACAGTGACCAATGAATACAAACATGCCAGGCACTGTGCCACTCAGACACTTCATTCTGTTGTCTTTATTAAGAAGTACTGTACCTTCTTACACCTCTTTTAACTGGAATTAAACACTTAATCCAGTGCCCCAAACCTGTGCTCTTCAGTTTACACTCCCAGAATCTGTAAGGTAACTGGACTGAGGATATTGGGGAGGGGGGGATCCTGAGAGGCACATGCTTAAAGGAGAATGAAATCCCATAAAGTTAAAAGACCCCAGTCACCACCCTCCATTGTCCTCCCTTTCCTGCTTCTTCTCCGCATAGCCTTCTAGTAGAAAACGACTATGGGGCAAATTCCCAGCGAAAATTAGCCAGTCGCAACACTTAGTCCGGTGTAAATTCACTAGGACAACGCTAATTCACTAAAGTGCAAAGTTGCTTCCAGGGCGCTGAACACTGGCGAATTTTCACTAGCGTTACTTCGGCAATCAAAGTGTTGCCTAATTTGCATACGACGGGAAATGATAAAGTTACATGGACATATATGTTGCAGCAAATACATTACATTACACAAGTTCAGGGAACCTTAATAAATAGAAAAGAGTTGTTGTATTGCCCTACACATGAGCCCAGTGTATAGTTTATGTTTCAGATGTGAGGGGGGAACCCAGTTACCCAAAATAAAATTTACGGATCTTTGCAGGCTATCACTTGCCAGCGTTTTTTGGGACTAAAAATTGAGGAAGTCTTATGCACTTCATTGCACTTCGCCTGGTCTGAGCTGGCGAAGGCAAGGCTGGCGAATGAGGTAACGTTCACTGAAATCCGCATCTTAGTAAATTTGTGGAGTTAATTCGCCAGAGCGAAAAGTCTCCTGGCGTTAGAGTACGAAGCAACACGAACGTCTATCTCCTTCACTAGCGAAGTGACGCCTGCACCGGAATTCGACAAAGTCCCTGCAGGCGGTAACGCTAGTGAATTGACGCTAGCATTAGCCACTTCGCCCATTAGGGAATTTGCCCGTATGATGTCCTTGGCAGCAGCACTGACCCATCTATGCAGAGCAGTACAGCGGAGCTCATGGGCACCATCTTCAGACTTCTTCATGAAGTGACTGCCAACACATTAGGTTTTGGAGCATGCGTCGGCAAGCTCTGAATTACTGAAGAGAAAGAAAAGCATCCGAAGATACCAAAGATGGCTCCCATGAGCTCCTCTGCACTACTCTGCAGAAATCAGTCAGTGTTGCTGCCAGGGACACTAGTCATAGAAGACTTTCTTTCAAGCCATGCCCGAATCATTACAGGCTGAATGTATTCATATTCCTAAAGCTTTCTCATTGGCTAAAGTGTAAGGGGCTTTATTCACAATATAAAAATTTGCACACCCGCCAATCCTTCTCTGTCTGCTCTATACCAGTATGGAAGCCTTACAGAGCGACAGTTGTGGGGTCAAATTGAGAAAATGATGAGAACAGTACATTCTAGAACGTAAAAAACAAACAAAAAAAAAACCTTTATTTTATAATGCTTCCACTGCAGACTTAACTTGGCCATACATATCCAGATCCACTCTTTTAGAGAGGTTGGCAAATGAGTTGATCTGGGCCCAATTTTCCATACTCGTGATGGCCTTGGGGCCAAAAGCCAGATCACTCGCTATGGCCTACAGATACCCGCCGGATGAGGACTATATTAATGAAATAAAGTGCTCCTGGTTCTACAGGATTTTCAAAGGCTTTTCAAAGATTTTCCAGTAGATTCTTGTATCTGTGAGACTCCATAGAGTAAAAAGCCTAACGGAATGTGATCAATTGTGCAGTAATGGCTAGCGACTATAAGTGAAAGATGATCATAGTACTGAACAAGATGACATTTTTAGTGTACCATTACAAATGGGGATGAATGTAGGGTAATAAATGATGATAGTATCCCTAAAAATAGAAGTAGAAAAAGGAAACAGATTTCAATGGATAGCAGCTCCCCCTACAAGAGGTCCAGTGTTTTGTTGCAGAGTGGAGCAGCCATAACAAAGAGCCAGAGGATAAGAGACCAGGCAGTTACCTGCTCCAGGTAATGAAGTGACAGATTGATATATTTGGCTTCTGTAAGTAATTGTCCTCCAACTCCGGTCTTGGCAACTCGTTCTGACCCGGCCAAGTCCACCAGATGTAGCTTGGAACGTCGGATGGTGGCTGATCCGGGCTCCTTGCTGGAAACGTGAATAGTGAAGATGCAGTGGGAACGGGTGGAGGCCTGATTCATAGGGGTCTGGAAGGAAAGAGCACAAATATAAATGTGATTTAGTAGTAGCAAAACCTCAGACTTACATATCCTGGGTTTACAACATCCTCCCGACTCCTGTGACAGTGGATAAGAAATACTCATTATGTGATTCTTCTAGTTATTTTATTAGTTAACAACTTCATTGTGCTGAGTGCCAGAGACAAGGAGCAATTGGTTGCACAAGAGCTGAGGGAGCAAGATTTTGTTTGTGATTCCCTGCTCTCATTCCAGACATACATTCAGGATATAAGAAATGTTAGGCTGAAGGGAGCCCACTAATAAAAATTTATCTAAGACACATGCTACTGCATTTTTAATAACAATATCCTTTAAAATGAATCATTTATTAAGTTATGTTTAATGCAGCATTTTATCTGACCAATCCAATTTCAGAATTACATAGGGTATTGCCAAATGTAATTTTTTTTAAAAAGATGCTGCTGGATCTGCAATCCATGTATAATATAACCCCACACCTCATGACTAATAAAATTTAACCAATTCATAGTAACATAGAACTATTCATCTGTACACTGTGGCAAATGGACACATTTTATAGGGACTTTCAAAAGTGATGTTCTTCAATCTGCCATTTGCAGAGCTGTCAACCCAAAGGGAGGCCACCCTTGTGGTATATTTGAAATAATATAATAATATATTTGAACAATGGCTTTTATGGACCTTCCCCACAACCTTGGTAACCAACCAATCAATGGGCAACAAAGGACCCAAAACACATTCTGCTCGATAAACACTAAACCAAGCCTACATTGAGGGCCAAGGCTTAAAGGAACAGTTCAGTGTTAAAATAAAAACTGGCTAAATAGATAGGCTGTGCAAAATAAAAGATATTTCTAATATAGTTAGCCAGGCAAAAATGCTATCTGTAAAGGCTGGAGTGACTGGATGTCTAATTGAACATAACACTACTTCCTGCTTTTCAGCTCTCTAACTCTGAGTTAGTAAATGACTTTAAGAGGGGCCCACATGGGACATAACTGTTGAGGTAGTTTGCAAAAAACAGTTATGACCCATGCGGCCCCCCATCAAGTCACTGATTGGTTACTGCCTGGTAACCAATCAGTGGAAACTAAGAGAGCTGCAAAGCAGGAAGTAGTGTTCTGGCTATGTTAGACATCCAGTCACTCCAGCCTTTATAGTTTACATTTTTGGCTAACTAACCATATTGGAATTTTTTATATTTTGCACAGCCTATCTATTTACCCAGTTTTTATTTTTACACTGAACAATTCCTTTAAATCCCAAAAGCGATCATGCAACTTTCCCATTAGTAGACGACCCACACTAATGGACATCTGGCTTCCAAGCACAGCAGACTTCCAAAAGAAATATAACGTGGAGCTGAATCATTCTTCATTGAATGTGTATTTATTGGTTTTAAGACAACATCTCTCTTATAAGGACCTCTATATTTAGTATTGGAAGTGAGAACCGAAAGGCTAAATACACCATTTATCTTAGGATTTGGTTGAAGCGTGCCGTATCAGTGAGCTTCTGTTGTGCACAAACACATGCGGCCAAATGAATTCCCAAATTAGCGGATAGCGGCACAAAAATTGACGGTTCATTAGTAGCTGTCAACAACCCCCAGATGTTTCATCAAACAATACGGACCTTGTGCTGTGACTCTCCTTGCGTAGAAACGGACGGGACTACAGAACAGCTGTCCGGGAGAGTTGGAATGGCCGAGCATGATAAAGGCTCTCGTGTATAAATCCCTTGTATTATTTCATTGTCTCAGAGATGGAAAGTCTACTCCATATGTGTATGAGATCATTTATCAAGAGCATTAGAAGACTTTGTGTGTCAGGAGGCTTTGGCAATCACTTTCAAAATGATAATCTTCTAGTTTAACAAACAGAATATCTGGGATTTCTACATAATCGCTGTCAAAGCCGTCATTCTTTGATTTTTTGATATGAACAGTTTATGCTTACCCTTGCAGTTGCCATTTGGCACACAACAGAGAGCTTGAGGACCAATGAAACTAAGTGGTAAGCACATTGGCACTGCCCAGTCTAGCCCACCTATTACTGTACCCAGGAGAGAACTGGTTCATTCTTTTCTGTCTGAAGTTATGTTCTGCATGAAAAGGTCATTTTAGCCGTCGAACTAACCTGTATGTGCAGCATGTCTAGGATGGTACAGCTAGCTTTCATGCAATGAGTGAGAACCAACACGCAAGAAGCAACTCAAAGAACCTGGGCAAAAACCTCCACTCTAAAGTGAGAATCATTCCTGTGAATTGTCAAAGGGAATTCTAAGTAACTCTGCAATATACATTCATTCCAAATTTTCCGTCTTGATATCAATTCCACTGTTTTTTTTTAGCTATATAAGAATGTTGTCTGAGCTTGGTTGTCTTGACACTCCTATAATCATAATGGTTATATTTTCTGCAGATATCATGTTCTTTTACGTGTTCCTGTTCATCTTTTGCCAGTCCTGTCCTTCTTCTTGTTTTTTTTTTTTATGTTGAACCTTTGCTGCCTATCCTGACTGACATTTATCCGACCTAGAACTTGCCTTCTCCTTGGTACCTCATCAACGGCTTCACTCTACTATATTGGCTCTAGGTCTCTAACATCAGGTAACTTCAATTAAGAGTACAAGTGAAACTCACCTAATCTCTTGGTCGGATTTTCCCATGGGGTATACGGTGCGTGATATCCCAATTTGGTCAATCTGTAGAAAAATGTGGAGGTGTGGGACAAATCCAAGGCAGCAACTGGACTGCAATTACTTCTTTATTGGGGATAGACGTACACCGTATACCTCTATCCCCAATAAAGAAGTTATTGCAGATCAGTTGCTGCCTTGGATTTGTCCCACACCTCCACATTTTTCTACAGATTGATCAGGTAACTTCAGCAGCAGTGTGAGACTCTTGCTGATCTCTCTGCTGCTCTCTGGAGTTCATGCAGTATTTGTCCTTCCTGTCTTCCGGATGTTCCTATACCTGCTGTTGAGGATCAATTGATCTTCTTGGCCAATAACCTCAACTCTCAAAAGAGCTAAAGCTCAATTGAATTTGAAGATGTGTGGTCACCACAGTTGTGGAGTTTAAAGAAGGAGACCCAATATGATTATTACAAATTTTAAACTTGAAAACTCTAGGAAAAAATTTGTAAATCATTGTTTGGGGCAAGTAAATCCAGTAACTTTCAATTGAAGCTTGCAGATACCTGATTTTTTCACTGACTGTTATATGCAGACTTGCTCATACCAGTGGTTCAAACCTACTTTCATGGATATGCTCTTCCACCCATTTCAAATTTGAAGTTTTTGACATCTAAGACACAAGGAAGACAACTTCAGTACCTAATTAAGTGGAAAGGCCACAGTAATGAAGAGAGCTCATGGGATCCTTCTAATATCCATGACTTCCGAAAAGCACATCTTGATGCTAATTCTGGTCAATAACTTTTGTTTTCTTTTACTTTTTTAATGATGCTCAGTCATGCTCTTGGTTTTCCTAAAAAGCCTAGCCTTGTTGTGACTCATTCTTTATCCAACAACTAACCCTACTATTCAGAAACTCAGAATGGGTACCTCTCAGTGTGTAAAGATGGCACTGTCTTCTAAATGCAGCATAGTTGCAAACCTTACCCATTATACCAAAGGAAGCATAATATACTGTATACGGAGGATGGCTTCCTACTGCAACACTGCTAAAGGACAGCTATCTTAAACTAATGAATGAAGATTGCTCACATTCAAACAGCGCCTTCACATCAGATACATTTGGCTATGACATACACACTGCAAGATTCCCACTGCAAGAAAAGCCAGATAAAACAAAGGTCCACCCTGAGTTGTAACTACTCAGGGTGCACCTTTAAACAAGAAGTGTCCTTGAAAAAGCACAAACTTTAAATCTCATTTCTCTTTAAGAATATTGTTTTTAGGCGGAATATTGGCAAAAAGACTCCAAGCAAGAACATGTTGGAGCGAGTTTTGAAAGCAACAGTCTTGCATATGTTCATTATTAGGAAAACAGGAAGGGTCTGAGTGGAACCACTTCAAATGGGACTTGAATGTTTGAAAGAAGCCATAACAATGCCACAGCAGCATTATGTAGACTCTGATCTTTTTTTATGTGCCTACATGTGGCCCCCATACACTGCCTGGCCAGACGGGGAGACTCCCTGGGATCATATATGCAGATTATTGCTTGTACATAATGATATCACAAGGAACCAATCAAATGTGCCTGCTGGTGCCTGACTGTAAAGTGTGGATGATATAGAGAAAAAAAGTCTCACTCGAGAGATATGCACTTCTGCTCTCCTTATGTTCTCTGACATGGAAAAGATGGCAGGTCATCGGAATTTATCGCTGGATTTAATTGGCCAAGGTTTTTCAGCTCAAGCTAAACAATAACCTCAGACATGAGCGAGTTTCTGTTTTGCCACGTTAAAAGGAAATTGGGTAATGTGTGCCAAAGGAAAAACAAGGAAAACAGCAAATAGTTGTAACATCACCAACATATTGTAGTGCGGTGTAGCACATGAATAGAGAAGGAAGGCATTGCTCATATCTGGGGTTTAGACTGAAACTCCAGGACACCAAAATGTTCCGATATCCCTTTAAAGCACTCATACTGCACTACCAGTGCCATTAAATCGCAGCTCCACACGAATACTGTTAATCACAACACAATAACACACTTTCCTCTTGCCATAATTAATGTTTTTGAAATGCAGAAACAATATATGAACCTAATTTCCTTTACTAACGTCAGACAGTTACTGCCAACAACCTACCTACGTCCCCTTAGCTCCAGACTTCATTAAATGGGGCCATAGTGGGCTTCATTTCAAGCTTTTAGCCTGAACAGGGGGCAATAATAATTCAATGTTACATCTTAGACGTGCCCAAAGCCCCCTCACCTCCGCAATCATCCTGTTTGTGTCGCCCAGAAAGAGAAGATTTAGCGCCTCTTCCTCATTGCTTGCTTGCTGAAGGGAAAGGTTCTTTAAGTGGATGTTTTGATCAGGATCTTCCATGATGGTCACTTTCCTAAGCACAAACACAGCATTCATTTAGCAGTACAAAAATGAAACTGAGCAGTCAGGATCACATTTCTGACTTACAATGGAACACCATTGTTACACAAAACCAAAGTAGTTTTATAATAAATCATAGCTTCATAAACCACAGAGAACCAACACATTTTGCACTAAAAGAAAATGGACAGCACGGTGGCACAGGGGTACTGAGTTTAACTGCAACCTGGGAACATTTGAATGTTTTCCCCATGTCTGCATGGATTTCCTTTGGGTACTCTTGGTTGCCTTCCACACTCCAAATGCATTCAGGCAAGTAAACTGGTTTCCTGGTTTAATACAGTTGGCCCTACTGTGTGTATGAATGTGATAGGGACCTTAGATTGTAAGCTCCACTGGCAGGTCTGGACTGGGTTCAAAATTGGCCCTGGAATTTCACGTACACAGAGGTCCTCACCAGTCCAATAAATAGTGGCTATCTATGGCATTTCATAGCCTTCATGGGGAAATGGATGATGGGAATGTGAAAGTGATTGTATACTATAAGTTTCATTTGGACAGGGACTGATGGAAATGTGATCTGCCCCTTGGATTGTAAGCTCATTGGGGCAGGGACTGCTGGGAATGTGATAGGGACCTTAGAGAGGTCCATAGTGGACAGGGGAGGGACTAATGGAAATAATGCATAACCACTGTGGAATTTGTCAGAGCCATATAAAGAAAGGGATAATAATAATAATTGACCTGAAGGCAGGCGTCTTATAGATTTATGTTTATATATAGTCATCTCCACTTTCTGATATAAAATGGAAAGCATGATTATAAATATAAATATATATGAAATGTGTGGCCATTACATAGCCACTTTCACTATACCACAGTGACCATGACAGTATCAGATTTCTAAAAAAAAACAATTACATGACCAGCAGAAAGGCAGAACTAACAATTTGCTGCAATAAGGTGGATATTTATATTTTCCTGCGGTTGGGAGTTTATGCTTTACCACCAAAGAAGCCACGGAAGGACTTGTTCCAGTAGGGTGACTCCCATTCCTCTGACTTGTTCCCACTAGCAGAAGGGCTGCCTGCTTTATGGTTTCACCCAGTAACGAGCCATCTGCCAGCCGGGCTTTTATGTCTTTATATATATATATATATATATATATATATATATATATATATATATATATATATATATATATGCTTTCCTCACTACTATTTAAACTGGTATTTTTTTCAAAGGTTTCTCTTCTGTTTTTTCTTTATTTAGAGTTGTAATCAAGTGGTTAAAGAAAAAGCAGCAGTAGTTTATATAGACCAAAGCTCCCCTTTAAAACTTACAGGAAAAGCTCATTGAAGGAGAATTTGGTTTTTATAAGCCTGCTGCAATGAGAAGTCTGGTTATTGTGGGATTAGGGCACGTGGCATGTCCCAGACTGGGATTAAATGTGGAGATGGGTGGGACTGTGGGGCTCATGCCGAGACACCTTTGCTTGGAGTAGAATTGTATTTTCATATTCAAGGTATAACAAGTGCACCTCAATTCTAATAAGTATAATAACAGTTTTAGTACCCTCAGGAAATATGTTTATTCAGTCCTGTTCTGTTGGTAATTTTAATGGGGGTTGGAAACCATTGATCAACATTGCCTTTGAGCAGACTTCAGTTGAATCCCCGATTCCCTTTAGAAATGGCTAGAGTTGGTCTGGAGCAGGGGATATCACATAGGGCTGATCCAGTGCTGGGGGTATAAACTATGGTTGGTGCAGAGCCGGGGATATTAGGTACAGCCAGTTCAGAGAATGGGATATTAGCTAAGATTGCTTCAGATGGACATTAGCTAGGATTGTTCCAGAGCAGGGCATACCATATAGGGCTGGCCCAGAGGATAGGATATAAGATAGGGTTGGAACAGATTAGGGGAACGCTGTAAGGTATACTCAGGTCAAAAGCTAGGGTAGGCTAGGGGCTATCAGCTAAGCTTGAGCCAAAGCTAGGGGATATCAGCTATGGTTTGTCTAGAGAAGAGATATATCACTAAGCTTATATCACTAGCTTATTTGCCTTGGTCCAGAGCAAGGGATATAAGCTACGGTTAGTTCAGAACAGGGGAAATTAACTAAAGTATGTTCAGAGAGCAGGACATATCAGCTAGGGATGGTTCCAACAAGGATATATCAGCAAGCCTTGATAGGATATCAACTAGAGTTGGCCAGCCCAGAAAAGGGGATTTAAACTAAGGTTGGTTCACACCAGGAGATAATAGTTATGGGTGGGTCAAGAGCAGGGGTTTTACAGTAAGCTAGGGTTGGTCCAGAGAAGGTGATATGAATTAGGGTTGACTCAGAAGAGGGAATATTAGCTAGCTTTCATCAGCTGGATACTGGCTTAAGTTGGTCCAGGGAATGGTATATCAGCTAAGGTTGGTTCTGATTGGAGGAATATGTCTACAGCCTCAAAAAAAGGATATGTTGAGTTTTTTTCTTAATTCAAAAGTTCTATTAGGGGCAGGGGAGCAGAACCAAACTCGGAAAATAACTGATGCCCAAAAATTACTGGGTTGAAGTTAACAGACAAATAGTGTGATGCATAAATAAGGAAAAAGACACATTAATGCACATAAATTAAAAAAACACTGTATTAAATATATTGATGATTAACCATAAAAATGGTGGTTTGTTTTTTTTTTTCAACAAAATTAAATATCAAAAATATCTCACGTTCCCAACTTGGGTAAAGGCCATGCAGGCCTGAAACATGGTTGTTACTTTTGTCTGAGAAGCTGAGCCAGGATTCCAATAAAAGCTGCATGGTGCTGTGACTTCACTACCTAAATGCTTGATCCAGTTGAAGTGGACAACTTTGCATGTGCACCTGCTATTTGAGAGATTCAAAAGTCTGGGTGAGTGCTGATTAATTGCACTATATTAGAATTACCTATACTAGATACTTCACTATCCTAGTTATCTTCAGTTGGTCTGCTTTGGCTTAGTTATTGTGGGTACTACCAAGCTTCTTCTGATGTACCTATGCAATTACGCCACACACAGAGAAGAGCACTTTCAAGCCAACTGGACCAACCATGGAATTGAGAGATGGGTACTAGAATAAAGATTGCCATTATGGACGGTATACATATCACCTAGAAGGGAAGTGGATTCTGTAACTAATAAAAGTTGCAAAGGAAAGAGTGCTGTGCTTCTATAAGAACTTATAAGAACTCAACAATGGAATAATTCTCAATATCTAATAAAGAGGAAGAACATTTTTATCAGTCACAAGAGTACAAATTTCAACAATTTTCTGATAATTTATTGACTGGTAAGTGCGAACGTCTGGTGCCTCAAAATAGCAAGTGTCAGACGGACGAAAAAAGGTCTAAAGAAAGCGTTGATAAATACAGAGCTGCTGTCTCTGCCTGTAATTTCCTGCACTCTCGGCACACTCGTCAGTAACAGAATACTGCTCACATTCCATTAAAATGCTTGTGGATATTTTATAACCTCTACTTTGTTTGAGTTGACGTCATACTAATTTGCTATCTCTTTTCATGGGAGTCACTATTCTAAGCCTGCAGTCAGTCCAGTTATACCAAGGCAGAAAACTGTGTTCTCTCTACTATAACATGGTCAGCCTCATGTAATCAAATCAAATTTCAAGTTAGAAATATACAGTCATCTGAAAAAGTTTGGGAACCCCTCTCAGCCTGCATAATAATTTACTCAACTTTCAACAAAAAAACAGTGGTATGTCTTTCATTTCCCAGGAACATCTGAGTACTGGGGTGTTTTCTGAACAAAGATTTTTAGTGAAGCAGTATTCAGTTGTATGAAATTAAATAAAATGTGAAAAACTGGCTACACTTGTAATTTTGCTAATTTGAATGCATGTAACTGCTCAATACTGATTACTGGCAACACCAAATTGATTGGAGTAGCTTGTTAAGGGCTCTTACTGACGAGCGGTTGAAGCTGCGCTACCCGGCGTTCCATTTCTGCTGTACTCACATAGGCACGTGTAGGCGCCGAACGCAGGTTGAGACACAACAGGCTACATTTTTCCTGCATTCGGTGCCTACACCCGCCTGTGTGAGTACAGCCCCATTGAAAAAGCTAAATGCGTCTATTCCTGCGCTCCCCTGCGGCTGAACGCAGAAAAACGGAAAGCAGGGGAGCACAGCTTCAACCGCTCGTCAGTATGAGCCCTAAGACTTGAACTTCATAGGCAGGTGTGTCCAATCATGAGAAAATGTATTTAAGGTGGCTAATTGCAAGTTGTGCTTCTGTTTAACTCTCCTCTGAAAAGTGACAGCATGGGATCCTCAAAGCAACTCTCAAAAGATCTGAAAACAAAGATTGTTCAGTATCATGGTTTAGGGGAAGGATATAAAAAGTTCTCTCAGAGGTTTAAACTGTCAGTTTCAACTGTAAGGAATGTAATCAGGAAATAGAAGGCCACAGGCAAAGTTGCTGTATTACAGGATACAAGAGCGGCATATGTGGAGGACAGTGAGAATTGTTACAGACAACCCAAAGATCACTTCCAAAGACCTGCAAGAACATCTTGCTGCAGATGGTGTATCTGAACATCGTTCTACAATTCAGCACGATTTGCACAAAGAACATCTGTATGGCAGGGTAATGAGAGAGAAGCCCTTTCTGCCCTCACGCCACAAACAGAGTCGCTTGTTGTATGCAAAAGCTCATTTAGACAAGCCACGGTAATTTTGGAACAAAGTGCTTTGGACTGATATCAACAAATTCTTCAGGATAATGTTTAAGCATCAGTCACAAAGTTGAAGTTACGCAGGGGTTGGATATTCCAACAAGACAATGACCCTAAACACACTTCGAAATCTACAAGGGCATTTATGCAGAGGAAGAAGTGCAATATTCTGCAATGGCCGTCACAGTCCCCCAACTCTAATATTATCGGAAATCTATGGGATGATTTGAAGCAGTCAGTCCATGCTCGGCAGCAAATTTAACTGAACTGGAGAGATTTCGTATGGACGAATGGTCAAAAAATACCGCCATCCAGAATCCAGACACTCATCAAAGGCTATAGGAGGCATCTACATTTGCAAAAGGAGGCTCAACTAAGTATTGATGTAATATCTCTGTTGGGGTGCCCAAATTTATGCACCTGTGTAATTTTGTTATGATTCTGTTAATCCAATAAACTTTATGTCACTTCTGAAATACTACTGTTTTCATAAGGCTTGTTATATTTTAAAAGAAAGTTGCTACTTTGAAAGTTCAGCCAATGATAAACAAAACGCCAAAGAATTAAGAGGGGTTCCCAAACTTTTTCATATGACTGTAGAAAGGTCTTGAAAGGTCTGACCCCAATTTGAAAGCTGGAAGGTAAGACACATTTTAGTATGTTCTAGAATGGCTAATTCTAACTTTTCAATTGAACTCAAAGGTGAACCATCCCTTTAAGGGTCATTAAAAAAAACTGCATTTGCAAAAATAAAAAACAAATATTTTATTTTATGATGCTCTCTTTAACATTACCATACACATTAATGGGTGGAGCATGGTAAACAGACATCTATATACAGGTATGGGACCTGTTATCCAGAATGCTCGGGACGTGGGGTTTTCCGGATAACGGATCTTTCCATAATTTGGATCTTCATACCTTAGTCTACTAGAAAATCATGTAAACATTAAGTCAACGCAAAAGGCTGTTTTGCTTCATATAAGGATTAATTATATCTTAGTTTGGATCAAGTAGGGATGCACCGAATCCAGGATCCTTCTCCCTGGCCAAACCAAATCCGAATTTGCATATGCAAATTAGGGACGGGAAGGGAAATCGCATGACTTTTTGTCACAAAACAAGGAAGTAAAAAGTGTTTTCCCCTTCCCACCCCTGATTTGCATATGCAAATTAGGATTTGGTTCAGTATTTGCCCGAATTTTTCACGAAGGATTCAGGGATTTGGCCGAATCCAAAATAGTGGATTCGGTGCATCCCTAAGTACAAGGCACTGTTTTATTATTACAGAAAAAGAAATTTGGATTATTTTGATAAAATGGAGTCTATGGAAGACGAGCATTCCGTAATTTGGAGCTTTTTGGAAAATGGCTTTCCGACAGCGGATCTCATACCTGTATATCTATCCAGTAGCAGTAGCAGATTACTGTTCTTCTTTCAGATTTTAGACAAGCTAATGGGCTCTGTATAAACAAGCCCCCCCTTTACCACATTGTTGTTACTTACAGATAAGAAGAAGGTCAATATGCAGGGTATGTGATAAAATTGTAACTTTTGTGAAAATGCCAGGAATCTTCAATTCACCAGTTATTATTTTAATAAATTAGACCTATGTGTCAGGAAACCTAAAGTCCACAAAGATTTGTATACGTAGCTATGGTTAAAGGAATACTGACGCTAAAAAACTCCTTTTCAAAATATGAATGTGCATTAAAAGTTACCTATAGGTCATGGTGATCATTTTTTGCTGAGAGGTCTGTTTTTGTAAATAATTTTTAGTTGATGTTCCTAAACCTGACTCTTTTGCCAACCTGACTATCCCATCATCTCAGCCTGTCAGTTCAAGTTTCTAATGCCAACGGACTCCTGCTGAACAAATATGGCAGCCCCCTCATAGGCACGGGGAGGCGGATGAGTAATGAAAAAGATGGCAAAATTATAAGTAGCAAATAAAGCCAATACTATGATAGATGTAACAATGGTTTAATTTCTAGTGTCAGTATACTTTTCAATTGTAGTTTTGTTATTTGATGTGTTGCTTTTTATAAAACAATGGAATAAATGTAATGTCTTTATTAGCGAAGACATTACCGGCACCCACATCCCCACTTGTGACCCAATATCCACTAGAGGGAGATCACCTGAGACAGGCGGAGTATTTGCTTGCAGGCTGCCTGGGCAACTTATGGATTCCCCCTTTGCAGCATATCTAGAGCATGCTATACTTTGTGGTTTTCTACTCATGTGGAAAGGCTAAGGCCAGACTAAAATCACCAATTAAATCTGACATTTAGCTTAAATAAATTAGGGTTTTGCTTCCAGCTGGCGAACCCATGGATTTCTGGTGACCAAAAACTGTAACTTAACTGAAACCCTATGGATTGTGTGAATAAACGCTCTGTAACAGGGTCGAGCAACCTGTGGCCTCCAGATGTTGCTGAACTACAGTTTGTTTATACAGTGTTGTTAAAATGTACAGAGGCCATGCAGAGTACCAACAGGTGCAGGGCTAGGCCAGCTGTGATGTACTGTAATCTATAGGTGCTGGGTGACAGCCCTGTCCTGCACCCGTCCTGACCAGAACATTAACTGTCATTTTTTGGACACCCAAAATAAATATTAAAAATGCACAGAAAACTTCCTATAAGTTGCATAAGAATGCCAACAACCAAAAATTTGTGTTTTTTTTACTATAAAATTCGAATTATTAGCGGGAAAAAAAAACTACAAATTTTTCGGGATTTATTATACCCCATATAATGCATATAAGTCAATGGGAGAAGTCCCGAAAATATCTTGATATACGCTGGGTTTCATGCAATAATAATTTTCGTGAGGAAAATCCGAAAAAATTGGTATGATTTTGTTTTTTCGTCCTGCGCGGAACCAATTTGTTAAATCCGACCCAAGACCTGCAACTCGCACCCGGACCCGCATACTTACCTGCTTGGACCCGCTACCCGACCCGCAAGTACCTTATCCACAACCTGATCCGCGACTAGATGACCATCAAGAAACAGGAAGTGCTGTCATTGTAAACCAGAAGTGACATCATTGGAAGTAGGCGTGATCAGAAAAAAAGGAGTAAAACTCGATATTGAGAAGACCCACGACCCGACCTTCGGACCACAAACCCGAAAAACAGCTGAGCCGTGTTTATACCCACGTCTATATCCGCTCCCAAAATTTCTGCCTGCAACCCGACCCGCCGCAGGACTCTACACTGCGCCTGCTCGCCCCGCCCCTTTTGTGATGCCATCCGCGGGGTGGAGAGGGTCTATAAAAGCAACACGGAAGTCGGATGCGGGCGGGCGCAGGCTAAGGGAGGGTGGGTTAGGGTCGGGGAAAACCCGAACCACACATCACTAGTTCCCATATGATTCAACAGCCTTACAATTAGGATAACATTTTGCAAGTACATGATATTTATTAGAATACAAGTCTGTGGCTAGGGCTTCAGGCTCCCTTTAACAGGAAAACTGAGTTTTGCCAGATCTGGGCAAAATAATTTGACAGGCGAGATTGCTCAAGAGTGACAGGTAATACTATAGAGAGCAAGTTGAGAGCAGTAGAAGGCAAAATACATGAACCAGCAAATGATTTTGACTGTATATATAAAGGAACAGTAAAACTGATGTGAGGCAGAAATATATCCACCACAGTTTACTCTAAATGGGACATAACATGACTGGTACCAAAAAGCACTTTTTCTGTTTGCTTCATAAATTGTTCCCTAAAGAACCTGCACATTTGCACGCTTATTTTAACTCTACCTCTGTGCGTGATGCCAGGAAGCAGCAGCCGTCCTGATTCAGAAATATGACAAATGTAATTACACCCCCTCATTCTGAGATCATCGCTCCTCCAAGACGAATACAGGAGACTCTGTACTTAGCTGGGAAAGCTGCTGCAAAAGAACGCACTGTGCTGCCTTCCTACACAGCGGGGGGCTCAGAGCACAAGTTGAGGGTCAGTTCAGTATCACGCTCTGTTCCTGCATTGGCGTAAACAGCGGTCTTCGAAACGCAATGCTCTAGTCCTTCTTCAACTACAACTCCCAGCATTCATACACCTACGAGAGCCCTTAAAGGACAAGGAAAGTTAAACTAAAGTAGGTAGAAATGTTGTACATTATGTTTTGAGTTTCTGTACCAGCCCAAGGCAACCACAGCCCTTTAGAAGTAAAGATCTGTGTCTCCAAAGATGCCCCAGTAGCTCCCCATCTTCTTTTCTGCTGATTCACTGCACATGCTCTGTGCTGCTGTCACTTACTGAGCTTAGGGACCCACTCACAATATACAGTACACATAGAATAGAAATGTCACAATATAAGGCTGATTAGTAATTAATACAGATAATTACTACATGGCAGCACAGAAACCAGTGCAATTAGCATCAGAATTTAATAGTCAGTCCTGTAGCATCAGCTTATATTACAGGACAACCTCATTTTCTTCTTGATAATTAGTGACGAGCCCTAAGCTTAGCTTCTCAACAGCTGCTCAGAGCCCACTGAGCATGTGAGTGTCACAGACACTTTCCAAGATGGTGACCCCATGTGACAAGTTTAAAGTCCTGGATCATTGCTGCTATTGACAAGCTGAAACTTTAGACTGGTGCAATAAGTGCAGTACATAAAGCATGGCATTTTTAGCCACATTCATTTTTAGGTTTTAGTTCTCCTTTAAATTCCTACCCTTATGAGGTGTTACTTAAAAGGGTGGTTCACCTTTAAGTTAACCTTCAGCATGTTATACAATGGCCAATTCTAAGCAACTTTCTTATTGGCCTTCATTATTTATTTTTTTCAGAGTTTTTGAATTATTTGCCTTCTTCTTCGGACTCTTTCCAGCTTTCAAATAAGGGTCACTGACCCCATCTAAAAACAAATGTTCTGTAAGGCTACACGTTTATTGCTTTTGCCACTTTTTATTGCTTATCTCTCTATTCAGACCCTCTCCTATTCATATTCCAGTCTCATATTCAAATCAATGCATGGTTGCTAGGGTAATTGGACCCTAGCAACCAGATTGCTAAAGCTGCTAATTGGAGAGCTGCTGAATAAAAAGCTAAAAAACTCAAAATAAAAATTTCAACCAATTACAAATTGTCTCAGAATATCGCTCTCTACATCATACTAAAAGTTAATTTAAAAGTGAACCCCTTTAAAGCATTCACCCTGTATGTTGTGCCTATACCATGCAACTATTGCACCTTCGGAATTGCACCAAAATAACTCACAAACACCGCAGCAACTTACCAAAGCATAAGGTTGTCTCTCACAATCTCACACAAATTACAGCATGCTTTGTTGTGCTCACCCACAATTACACTGGAATCAACCTCTTATAAACACATGGAAAAAGCTGATTGTTACCCATTCACTGATGCTAAAATGGGGATAAATTAGTTAAATACCCTAGCACATCCCGTTACCCTAGTAGGTATCCGAATATAGGATTCGGTTCGTGATTCGGCCAGGATTCTGCTTTTTTCGGCACGTTTCTAATTCACACTTGTGCCTGGTTGAACTGAATCCCAATTTGCATATGTAAATTAGGGGCGGGTAGAAAAATCAAGTGACTTTTCATCACAAAAGAAGAATTATTTCCACTTTTTCCTTTTCTGACCCTAATTTGCATATGCAAATTAGGATTCAAATTCGGTTCAGTATTCAGCAGAATCCTTGGTGAAAGATTCGTCCGAATACCAAACCGAATTTGAATCCTAATTTGCAAATGCAAATTAGGGTCAGAAAAGGAAAAAGTGGAAATAATTCTTCTTTTGTCCCAAATAGTGGATTCGGCGCATCCCTAGTATGGATGCAATGCATTCATAACCACTGATCAGCAACTATGCTTCAAAAATAATAATAATGGGTCATTATGGGTAAAACAGACGCCGTATTTAATAGCCACATTACCAGGTAGCTGGTCACTGAGACTTGTCTCCTACAGTGAAGTGCATGTCCTCTTATTATTAACATGTATTCTTAGAGCGCCAAAATATTGCACTGTACTGTAAAATAAATGTGTTCATACAAAGAAATCACATGAATTACATGCATAGAACATACAAGCCTTCGCACAAGAAAGAGAACACATGCCATGGCTACCGGTGGGCTACTTACGGGAGGTCTTCCAGTTTAGAAGCTTCGTGCCTCGGGTCCAGCAGGTCATAGCCGCACTCATTGTAGATTTCAAGGTAGGACACATGAAGTGTATATACTTTGCTGCTGTCCTGTATGGGGAGAGGTGTAGGAAGTTACTTATGAGCCTTGATAGCAAGAAGTGCAAAAACAGGTTTAAGACTTCAATCTCAACTTGGGGGGCTTCAATGATGTTCACAAGCAACTGAATCCCAAAAATGACTGAATAGATTGTATGGCTCTGCTTTCAAGGCTGCTGAAATAACAATAACCCTGAAGTCATCAACTGGTGACTCTCCATGTTTATGTGAATTATATACAAAGTGCAAGTTCAGTTCCTAGATCTGCAATGGTGACCACAGGTTGGCATAGCAGACCATCAACAAGGTGCATATTATCTCTTCTTGTGTTGCTCCTATTACACTTAGGGGTTATTAATCAAAATCAGAAATGATCTCATTTTAATCGTATGAATTTTTTGGATTTTCTGCCCGATAACTCAGATTTTTGGTTTTATTCACTAAAAATTTGGATTTTATAGTAAAAAAAACTCACATTTTTAGAGTTTTTGGCATTCAGACTTTCATAAATAACCCCTTAAAGGGGACCCGTCAACAAAAAAATTATTCAAAATCCTATTTTATCACATTAGTCAAGCAAAATTAACTTTAATTACACTGTATAAATTATTTGAATCTTGTTTCCTTCAGTCTGGGAATTCATAATTATAGCAAGCAGGCAGGAGCCATTTTGTGGACAGTGTTATTAAGACAAGCCTTACGTCATCTCAGAATGTTGTTTGTGCACCAGAATGGGGGACCTGATGTCCATCCCCATGCCCTGGCTACACAATTAAATGGTAAAGAGAACTGGAGGAATGTGGGGAGAGCAGTGACATGTAGTAAGTGCTGAATGGAAAGTGATTGTCTGCCCCACCTATAAGCCTAAGGTATAGAGGAGGGGCAGACAATATTTGATTGACAGCTAAAATTTCTAAATGATCTTAAAACAGCTATGAATGCTTTAATAAAAATAGAAATTGGATTTCATGTTTAATTTGAAAAGGACTTTTATTATACAGCTTTTATGTCTGGGTGACAGGTCCACTTTAAATCTTCCTAGCATTGCCTACATAAATCTACCAGCGTCTGTCCAGTGTAACATGTGCCTCTCCCGAGCAAGTGGGAAAGATCAGCAGGTAATGAATAACCTTCTCCAAATCTAATGGATAAATCGATATCAAATCTGCATGTACCTTCTGAAACTGCTCAAATATGTACGATAGAGTCCGAGGGATAATTCCTCTGTCACCGTAGCGCTCGGCTCCTCCAGTGATGGTGAAGGTCTTGCCGCTGCCTGTCTGCCCGTACGCAAATACGGTGCCATTGTAACCTGTAAGAACGCTGCACATAAACACACGGCATCAGCAAAAACTCTTATTTTAATTACAGTAGAAATGTAGGATTCATGCTTCTATTCTATGTAGCACTATTATGGTGCACAGCCAGCAAGCATTAATGCAAAAGTCAGAATAGGGCTCATTTATAAATACTGGGCAAATTTGCACCTGGGCAGTAACCCATGGAAACCAAAAGTCAGAATGGGGCTCATTTATAAACACTGGGCAAATTTGCACCCGGGCAGTAACCCATGGAAACCAATCAGACGATTGATTTCAGTGTTCAACCTGCAGCTGGCTGTAAAAAGCTAATCACTGATTGGTTGCTATGGGATACTGCATAGGGGCAAATTTGCCCAGTGTTTATAAATGAGCCCCAATGACTTGCCCAACTAACTCCAGTCTTGCTGCTAACTGATCCAGCTCAGCTGGGGGCATTCTCATTAAGGGCAGAGACACGCTTAGTTTCAGGGAGATTTAGCACCCTGCGATAAATCGCCTTTTCTTCTCGAACTGCCTTATCTCCCCGAACTGCCTCCCACCGGCTAGAATCTAAATCACCGGCGGGATGGCACTCAGTACGCTTCGTTTTCCGAAGTCACCAGAAGTTTCCCTGTGAGGCAACTTTGGAAAACGAAGCCATCCCGATTTACATTCTAGCCGGTGGGAGGCAGTTCGGGGAGATTGTCACCCGGGAGAAGAGGAGATTCGTTGCTGGGCGACGAATCTCCCTGAATCTGAGCCTATGTCTCAGCCTTAAAACTGCTGACGCTGAACAGTGCTCTGGTGTAATCTATAGCTCCTCTCTCTATTTAAACTAAGCCGCAATTGTATGTTTATTTAAACATTTGCCCTTTGTGCCTATTGCTACCTACAGATGCAGCCACTTTGGTTTGTCTGTTTGACACAGAATAACTAAACACAGATATCCCATTTATCTCATTTAACACAGAAAACTGCGTCACAACATCCCATCTAATTAAAGCATTCACCATTGTGTACAATGGAGCTTTGGTATGCTAATGAAAAGGTTAAATGCATTAAATGAGTTAAGATGACTTAAGATAACACAGTTTCTTCAATTACCCCTGAGTCATGACGCATTTAACTCACAAATCCAAGTGGCTTCATCTGTACCTGCTATAAATATTCGTGGCAGGAAATACGTATATATTCACTTATCGTTATTGATGGGACTATACTAAACAACTTTTCAGTTGGTCTTCATTGTTTATTCTGTATGTTTTTTTTTTTTAATTATTAGACTTCCTATTCTGCCTGCAGGTAAAAATGCAATCTAGTTGTCAGGGAGTCACTGATCCTGACAACCAAAAAAAACAGATCATACGTCTGAGTTACATTTTAGTATTATTTTAAATTGCTTATATTTAATTACAGGCCATGACCTACTGATATTCATGATACAATCACCCATGTAAGTGCAAAAAGTGCCTATAAATTTAAGTAAATTTATTCTTTTCTTAGGGCTCTTACACGCGGGCGGTTTTTCCTGTGCTCTCCTGCGTTGCGTTTTCTTCCATTTAGCCGCAGGGAAGCGCAGGAATAGACACAAAATTATTGTGAAGGGGGCTGTACTCACACAGACGCATTTAAGCGCCAAACGCAGGTGGGATGCAGCATGTTGCATTTCACCTGCGTTCGGCACTTACATGCATCTGTGTGAGTACAGCCCCCTTCACAATAATTAAGTGCGTCTACACCTGCGATCCCCTATGGCTGAATGGAAGAAAGCACAACGCAGGAGCGCAGTAAAAACTGCCCGTGTAAGAGCCCTAAAAGGTAAAATAACGGCATTTTTTTCCAAAACAAATTACTAATAAATTAGGGATTGTTATATATATGGATCATAGCAGCCTCTATGTTCAGCAATGACCTTTCTGCATCCTGCCCCTTTTGCAGAGTGGAATACAGAGCAGAATATTCTGCATTTCAATACAAATTCCTAATCCTTGTTAAAAGAAAAGACCATTTGCAAGTTAATGTAAATGGGCTCGTTCCAGTGGAATTTTTCCGCTCACTTTGTTTGCCTAGTGAAACCACACGTGTGGACCCAATCCACATGCAATTCCATCTCACAAGCTATAATTAGTAAAAAACCTTTTATTATGTTTTTATCCCACAACAATCCCCCGGGCACAATATTCCCATCAGAAGCCCAACTAAGGAAAGGGGAGATATTTATCACATACTTGGAATGTTGGGAAGTGTGAATGGCAAGCTGTTTCACGTTACTCCATTACAATTGGCTAAATTGTCAGAGAGGGCCGAGAGGAGCTACGGTCAAACAGCTTGACGAGAGGTCGGAATAGCTGTGAGCGGAATTGGGAAGGGCCCATCCCGGACTTGTTTACAGATAAACTTCTCTTTCATACTAATGAGAACAAATAAATAATAAGTATGGAAAAGAACAACTGGTTCACGGTGGCAATGAAGTCCAGATGTTTTTCCAGCAGAGCTAACAGAATGGATTTGGGGAGGAAAGAGGCAACGTTTTTTTTAGATTGAAGTAAGTGGGAGATGTAACAGAAGAAAAAGCCACAAAGGTCCACCTGATGATACGGATAAGGCTCCAACCCACTGTAAGGGCAATGGCACACAAGGTGAAAACCAGCTTTTGCCACCCACACAATTTCCAGTTCAATACCTTGAAGATCACCATCTATAAACCAGTATGTAAAGCATATATAATATAAATTAACTCTACTTAGGGGAATTACCTCCTTTACTCATCTTAAAACTATATTATACTGCATCCAATGATTTCAGTTTCACTTAAAGAGGTTTAGTATGATTTGCAATTTGTTTTCACTTTTTATAATTTGTGGTTTTTGAGTTATTTAGCTTTTTATTCAGCAGCTCTCCAGTTTGCAATTTCAACAATCTGGTTGCTAGGGTCCAAATTAACCAAGCAACCATGCATCGATTTGAATAAGAGACTGGAATATGAATAGGAATAGAAAAATGAGTAATTTAATAGCAATTACAATACATTTATAGCCTTACAGAGCATTTGTTTTTTACATGGGGTCATTGACCCGCATTTAAAAGCTGGAATGTGTCAGAAGGCAAATAATTCAAAAACTATAAAAAAAAAAAAAAAGAAAGAATTAAGGCCAACTAAAAAGTTGTTTAGAAATAGCCATTCTATAACCTACTAAAAATAAAAGGTGTACCACCCCTTTAAGAATTATTAATTATTATTAATTCCCCAACCATGTGTCAAATGAAGACTATACCATTTTAACATTATACTTGGGGGGTTATTTATTAAAGGTCGCGTTTTAGAGGTTTGTGAGGATTTTTATACCTCGAATGAACTCACAACTCAAAGGTTTTCTGATTTAAGAAAAAACTCAAATGGAAAAACTTGAATCAGTGAATTCGGGGTGAACAACCTGAAAAAACTCGAATTAATCGAGTTTTCAGTGGAAAAAACTAAAATTGCTCAAATTATTCGAGTTTTCAAGCAAAACCCACAGAAAAAAAAACGGAACATATGAACGCATCTACAAATGGTTCATGAGACCTCTGCCATTGACTCCTTCCTACATTACCTCGACAGGTTTTAGCTGGAGAATTTTCGGATTTGAACTATTCCCAGGGTCGAGGTATAATAAATCTTGAAAAATTGTTTTTTCTTATTATTTACAAAACCCCCGAAAAAAATCTAGGTTTTTTTTTAACCCGAAAATTTGCGTTTTTTTTTGTTTCATGAAATGGACTCTGAAGCAAATACTAGGCATCTCACTATTAAGTTCACTGCCGAAACCTCTAATAAGTCACTAAATTTCTTGGATGTTATGTTTTTGGATAAAGATAAATTGATCACAGACCTTTACAGAAAGGCCAATGATAGAAACAATTTACTAAATGTTTAGAGTTTTCATAATGTGTTAAGAGGTATCACGAAAGGACAATTCCTCATGGCTAGATGAATAGCCTCACGTGAGGAGTATTGGAAAGCAGCATCCACCTTAAAGGGGACCCATCACCCAAAAAAAATATTCAAAATCCTATTTTATCACATTAGTCAAGCAAAATTACATTTAATTACACTGTATAAATTATTTGAATCTTGTTTCCTTCAATCTGGGATGTCCCAATTATAGCAAGTAGGCAGGAGCCATTTTGTGGACACTGTTATTAAGGCAAGTCTTGTATCATCTCAGAATCTTGTTTGTGCACCAGAATGGGGGACCTGATGTCCATCCCCATGCCCTGGCTACACAATTAAAAGGAAGTGCTGAATGGAAAGTGAAAGTAATTGCCTGCCCCGTCTAAGGCATAGAGGAAGGGCAGACAATATTTGATTGACAGCTGAGATTTTTAAATGAGCTTACAGCTATGAATGCTTTAATAAAAAATAGAAATTGGATTTCATGTTTAATTTAGAAAGGACTTTTATGATACAGTTTTTTATGTCTTGGTGACAGGTCCACTTTGGTTGACTAGGCTGTAAATCCTTCCAGCAGTTGCCTAATGACCATTCAAAGGTTTGGTGGGAGGGGTTCGGGTATTTAAATATTGTATCACATCGGTTGTATGTTACACTTGAAAAAGAGCCTGTGCAGCTCTAAACATGTTGTGGTGGTGAATAAAGGCACTTTTTGCTGCTGCAGCAGCCCTGCGCCTCATTGTATCAGCTCCCTTACACTTTATTGTCTCTTGGAGGGCAAGTTTTGTTCAGGCTCCTACTTTACTCATAGGACAGTTACAGATATAAGAATATGGTGATGCATTGGTCATTTAGCCTTAGTAACAAAAACATGTAGGACAGCAAATACTGTAAGTGTTCCCCCACCTGGGTTTTCATGGTCATTTAGGTGATCATTTAAGCCAGGGATCCCCAACCTTTTGAACCCGTGAGCAACATTCAGAAGTAAAAGGAGTTGGGGAGCAACACTAGCATGAAAAATGTTCTTGTTTTGTGTAAAAAAATAAGAATGTACCAGTGCTTTATACTCATTTAGATATACAGTAAAAGAGTTGTGCTTAAAAAGAAGTGTTTCAGGCTGAGTTATTGAATATTTCTGCAAAAACTAATAGTCCTCTTCTTCCACTTCCTGCTCCCTGAAATCTCAGCTCATTGCACTATAGGACAGGAACCAATCAGCAGCTAGCAGGACCTGATAGGGAACTGAATCCTGTCTGTGCTTGTGTGACTGCAGGGCTGTTATTGGCTGTCCCCCTCCTACTGTGCTTCTGGCAGGGACCGTTATGACATGCCCACCCTTTATATGAAACACAGACATGGACCAGAGAACATCTATAGGGAGCTGCAATAAAGGGGCTATTTTTAAAGATAATATTAATTTTAGCACCATGTAAAAGCAACACCATTTATTACTTATAATTGCCTACAAAGTTAGGGGTTTTTCATTTATCCTATATTTCTCCTTTAAATGTGGTTCATGGGTAAAATAGGTTGGGTACCCCTGGCAGGACCGCCATCAGAAATCGCAGGGCCCCATACGACAAAATTTCCTGGGCCCCCTGGGCTACGCCCACTGCAAGCCCCACCTACAGGTCCGCCTCCCCACGACACAGTAAAAAAATAAAAAAAATATTGGTGGCTAGGGTTTCCACATGTTAATAAAAAGTCAAAAGAAATTGGTGGTCAGGGCCCCCATAAAAAAACATTTGTGGCCAGGCCCCCCCCATTAAAAAATATTGGTGGCTAGGACCCCACATGAGAAAAAAAATTGATGGCCAAAATTGGTAGCCCACATTATAAGAAAATTGGTGGCCAGGGCCCCTTAAACGTCCATGCCTTCCTGAAGTCAGCAGCTCTCAGAAAGATGGGGGGCCCGGCTAATCAAGTAAGTGTGGCGTGACCGGGCCCCCCTTACCCTCGGGCCCCCTACAACTCTCCCCCCTGTCCCCCCCTGATGGCTGCCCTGACCCCTGGCCTAAGCTTTCGACTATACCATCTTTCATGTTGCGCCCCATTTTTAATCTCCCTCCTAATCTACCAGTTAATTTAAAAACTAAAAGGGTTTTTTGCATTTACTGTAGGTATAATGTACTGTTACTGGTACAAACGGTGTGTTCGTGTCAGAGAGACAGCCGTTCAAGCTGAGACAGGGCAATAGGACATGTGTTTCCATAGCAAATAAGGAATAAACTGTTTAGAATACAATGACTTTAGCACTTAACCAGAGAAACAAACAGGGGTCACATGTGATTCATGGCTCTCTACAGAAATATAGAATGAAACCTTGCATATGAAATCGGGGCTTTTATAGCCAAGAAATAGCTTGTTTGTAGATGCCGGTTGGACAGTTACAAACTGTTTTCAGTTTATGTCATTCCTTAACTTTTTATAGCTTACGTTTAGAATATAGTCCCTTTCATGTATTCCAAGAATTTCTTGGCATTTTTCACAAGGAAACTATACTAAAGTGCAATTTTAGAAATGGAAATTACTGTCCATGCCGAAATCTATTCTTGCGTTATTTATATAAAAAGACTGTAGGTGTAATGAATCATTTCCCTGCCTCGGCACAGTCTGTGATACACAGGGACGCTGTCGCTTCCAGATGAGTTTACAGCCTGCGTTTCTGTTATACACATATCAGCCCAACAAGGGAATTAACCCTTCGCTGGCCTCCAAGCTTCTTGTATGAATTCATTTTCCCACTACATTTATCGGTGGCTTTAAGTTGTCTTTATTGAAGTCATATTGGACTTTAACTGATATACACACACAACTCTAATAAATAAATATAAATATATATATATATATATATATATATATATATATATATATATATATATATATATATATATATATATATATATATATATATATATATATATATATATATATAGGTATGGGATCCATTATCCGGAAACCCGTTATCCACAAAGCTCCAAATTACGGAATGCCCTTCTCCCATAGACTCCATTATAATAAAATAATCCAAATTTTTCAAAATTATTTCCCTTTCCTCTGTAATAATAAAACAGTAGCTTGTACTTGAGCTAAACTAAGATATAATTCATCCTTATTGGAAGCTAAACCAGTTTATTGGGTTTATTTAAAGTTAACATGATTTTCTAGTACACTTAAGGTATGAAGATCCAAATTACGGAAAGATCCCTTATCTGGAAAACCCCAGGTCCCGAGCATTCTGGATAACAGGTCCCATACCTGTATATATATATATATATATATAGATAGATAGGTATGGAATCAGTTATCCGGAAACACGTTAATCAGAAAGAATAGAATTAAAGACAGGTATGGAATCTTCCAGATTAACGGATCTATCTGTAATTTGGATCTTCATACCTTAGGTCTACTAGAAAATCATGTAAACATGAAATAAACCCAATAGGCTGGTTTTGCTTCCAAGAAGGATTAATTATAGCTTAGTTTGGATCAAGTAAAAGGTACTGTTTTATTATTACAGAGAAAAAGGAACATCATTTTTAAAAATTTGCATAAAATTGAGTCTATGGAAGATGGTCTTCCCTTAATTCACGATAATGGGTTTCTGGATAACGGATCTCATACCTGTAATAAGTAATGGCCTCTGCTGCACTTCCTCCTACATTGCCACTTATACTGATTAGTATTAACCCCTGCCGCACTTAGGCATGCCACATGGCCGTTATTTTACCGGCCTGGCCAGTAAAAGTGATGGTTGATCCCAATGTTATTAATAGGGAAAAAAGATAAATATATAGGAAGGCCGGTATTTTTTTCCAGAAAAGGTGGCAACCCTAGCTGCACTTCTTCCTGCGCTACCACTTATATAGGTATGGGATCCGTTATCTGGAAACCGGTTATCCAGAAAGCTCTGAATAACGGAAAATCCGTCTCCCATAGGCTTTATTTTATCCAAATACAGTAATCCAAATTTTTAAAAAGGTTTAAAAGATTTCCTTTTTTATAGCAGTAATATTTGGCATATTAGTGAAATGATCCGCATCTTGTTTTATACTGCTGTCTGTGTGCTGAAGGTGTTAGCAATAGACTCGTACTGGCACGTAGTGACGCTCCACTTCACATACTTCTTTAGGTCTGAAGGTGTCAGCAGACGTAGTGACGTGCCAGTACAGTAAACTAAAGAAGTATGCCGTCACTACGTGCCAGTACGTGTCTATTACTAACACTTCAGCACACAGGCAGAAGTATAGACCAAGTGGCAGATCATGTCACTAATGTGCCCAAATATTACTGCTACAATTCCTTGTTTAAATGAGTTAAATGATGTTAATGGTTCAAAGAATGTCAGGCTGAATGGTCGGCCCCAACACATTTCACCTCACCAAATCTGGCCCTCATTGCTAAAAGTTTGGACACCCCCTGGTCATTGGCGGCAATGAAACAGAGATCAGACGTGTTGGGGGTCTGTTGCTTATGTGATTTTGAAAAATAACAATTGCTTATCAGAGGCAAGGGTAAGTTAATCCTGGTGGCAGCACTTAAAAAGACCATCCCAGAAGATAAAATGCCACTGGCTAATAAAGTCCCATTGAAGTTAAGGTGATATACACAGTATACAGTCTAGGGTGGCACAATATTTTGCATCTTCTCCAGCGCCATTACAGGTAACAGGTATTGGACCTGTTATCTAGAATGCTTGGGACCTGGGGTTTGCCAGATAATTTGGATCTTCACGCACTACGTCTACTAGAAAATCATGTAAACATTAAGGGACAGATTTAACAAGGGTCGAAGTAAATAAATTTAAATTTCGAGCTATTTTTTGTGTACTTCGACTACGGAATAGTCCAAATTCGGTTCGAATTTGAAAAAAATTTGAAAATTAAAATATCGAAATGTATCGATATGTATACCAGTCACCATCTAGAACCTGCCGAATTGCTGTTTTAGCCTATGTAGGACCTCCTAGAACCTATATGGAGTCAATTGGTGGACTCTGTTTTTGGGAAAAACTTCAAATCAAATTCGATCGAATGCAAATATTCCTTCGATTCGTACAATTCGAATTCGTGCCGAATACGGACCTATTCGATCGAAAACGGTCCTATTGGACCAAAAAAAACTTTGACTTAAAGGAAAACTATACCCCCCAAACAATGTAGGTCTCTATAAAAAGATATTGCATAAAACAGCTCATATGTAAAATCCTGCTTCATGTAAATAAACCATTTTCATAATAATATACTTTTCTAGTAGTGTGTGCCATTGGATAATCATAAATAGAAAATTGCCATTTTAAAAAATAAGGGCCGCCCCCTGGGATCGTAGGATTCACTGTACTCACAAACAAACCAACAAACCATACATGTAAGGTCACATGAGCCAATTAACAGACAGAGTTGTGTCTTTTGCTTCCACAATTCTTCCTGTTACAGTTAGAGTTGAAGTATTTCTGGTCAGGTGATCTCTGAGACAGCACACAGACCATCACAAAATGGTGGCTCAAGGCAAGAGATGTAAAAGGGCAATATTTACTTAAATATATATTCCAGTTTGGTGAAATTCTTTAATATGCCACTTAATATGATATGAACTATCTTATGCTTAAGTGTTCATTTTGGGGGTATAGTTTTCCTTTAACTTCGGTTGGTCTTTTTGAATTAGAATTTCGACGTGTTTTCAATTTGAAATTCGACCCTTGATAAATATGCCCAATAGGCTGGTTTTGCTTCCAATGAGGATTCATTTTATCTTAGTTTGGATCAAGTACAATGTACTGTTTTACTATTTCAGGGAAAAAGGAAATCACTAATAAAAATATGGATTATTTGTATAAAATAGAATCTATGGGAGACAACCCTTCCGTAATTTGGAGCTTATCCACATAACGGATCCCAAACCTGTACAATATTTGAATAGCCTTAGTTATTATGTATGCTTTATTGCGACAGAATAAAAGTTTTTTTTAAAAAAAAAAATGCAGATTTCTCCCCATTTTTGCCTCTGTAAAGTCAACGTTCTAGAGCACGGCTTCAAATATATGTCAAATCAAATTTATGGAACTAACATCTAAGGAAAAGTGTTATTCATGTAATTCTCTAAATATTCATACGCTGGATTTATAAATAGAGTGCAGTAATAGTGCCCCGGCTTGGCACAGTCACGGATATTCATAACCTTCTGCCTCTGAATTTCAGCAACATTTTTGTCCCAATGTTAATATTTCAGCCCTTCCACAAAAGAACAGAAAACACAACCTTTTGTTATGAAAACAGTGGCCTTGACGGAGCAACTGAATGCCAAAGGTTGTGCAAGAATTGAACAGGATCCGAGGAGGCGAATGGAGAAATAAACCCTGTACTGTAAAGTCAGGGGTTTCTCTTGTCCCCCGGCCAGGGTGGATATCGACACCAGGTGTTGGGACTTTGATAGCGAGCGTGGTATTAAAGGCAAATCCAAATGATTTCTCGGAAACAGAATGGGGAAAATATAAAAACGTAGCAACATCCTAAACCTGGAGCAGAGACAACATTTTCATTTGGATGATTATAACAGATATGAATAAATATGAGGGATGCTATTGCCATTTATTGCTTTTCTTTTAAACCTGTCAAATATTCAAGTGTAAAAAAAAATAGCAAATTCCTTTGAAAGGAAAACTATACCCCAAAATTGATACTTAAGCAGCATATATCAAATTTATATCAAATTAGGCGGCATATTGAAGAATCTTATCAGACTGGAATATGCTGTATATTTAAAGGGGTTGTTCACCTTCCAAACACTTTTTTCAGTTGAGTTTTTTTCAGATTGTTCACCAGAAGTAAAGACTTTTCTCAATTACAATCCAGTTTTTTTTTAGCGTTTGTTTTTTCAAAATCTAAATTTAAAGGGAAACTCCGCAAAAACATAACTTAAGTATTTTGAAAAGTAAACATAATTTCAAGCAACGTTGCAATATACATCATTTAAAAAATATGCAGACTTTTCATGATTTTTAATTTTTCTGACAGTTCCCTAAGCCTAGCCCCCTGCTGATCTCTCTGACTACTTTACTGAGCTGTCTGACTACTGATACTTTGTATTAACAGCCATCTGTCCTTTGACTGCATCGTCCAAACCCCACAATTCCCTGCACACGTGATTTCAATAAGGAAAAGAACATCACAGTGCAATGCATTGTGGGTTATGTAGTTCCTGCATGCTCTGTAAGCTGTGAAGAAATTGTTACAATTTGTATCAATTTGTTACAATTTTAGTCTCTCCTTCCCTGCCAGCACTTTAAATGATGCCGATAGAGAAGAACTGTTATACAGCTGGATTTCAGCATAGAAAATGGCATTTAGTTATACTTTTTGAAGAAACCAGTGATGTGTATATTAGGAACAGTTTACAGGGTCGGTGACCCCCACTCCGAGAGCTGCTTTTTATCCAAAATGACACCTTACATGGTCTGTGTGCTGCCTCAGAGATCACCTGACCAGAAATACTACAACACTAAGGGGCAGATTTATCAAAAGTCGAGGTGAATTTTCGAAGTTAAAAACTTAGAATTTCAAGCTATTTTGAAAAAAACTTCGAAATTCGAATATCGAAATTTATCATTTACTGTCTCTTTAAAATTTCGACATCAACCATTCGACATTTAAACCTGCCGAAGTGTTGTTTTAGCCTATGGGGGACCTCCTAGAACCTAATTGGAGTCAATTGGTGAAATCAAAGTTTTTTTCGGGGAAAAACTTCTAATCGAATTCGATCGAATGCGCTATTCCTTCAAAACGTACGTTGGTCTTTTTGAAATCGAATTTCAAAGTTTTTTCAATTCGAAATCCGACCCTTGATAAATATGCCCCTAACTGTAACAGGAAGAAGTGAGGAAGCAAAGACACAACTTTGTCTGTTAATTGGCTCATATGATCTAACATGTGGTTTGTTTGTGTGCACTGTAAATCCTACGATCCCAGGGGGCGGCCCTTGTTTTTTTAAATGGCCATTTTCTATTTAGGATTACTCAATGGCACATACTACTAAAAAAGTATATTATTATGAAAATGTTTTATTTACATGAAGCAGGGTTTTACATATGAACTCTGTTATGCAATATCTTTTTATAGAGACCTACATTGTTTGAGGGGTATAGTTTTCCTTTAAAAAAAAGAGGAGCAGGGCACCATATCAGTTACTGCGGACCTAGCTTCAATTCTGGGGGCCTCAATAATCTGAAATAGGTATGGTATGGGGTGCTTATTCTTGTACAGATATAGGATCCATTATCCTGAACCCTGTTATCCAGAAAGCTCTGAATTAAAGGAAGGCCATCTCACATAGACTCCGTTTTAATCAAATACTTCAAATTTTAAAAATTGATTTCCCTTTTCCCTGTAATAATAATAATAATAATAATAATAATACAGTACCATGTACAGGTATAGGATCCGAAAACCCGTTATCCAGAAAGCTCAGACTTACAGAAAGGCCATCTCCCATACACTCCATGTTTTTTTAAAAACATATTTCCTGTAATAATAGAACAGCAGCTTGTACTTGATCCAAACTTAGATATAATTAATCCTGATTGTAAGCCAAACCAGTCTGTTGGGTTTATTTAATGTTTACATGATTTGCTAATAGACTTAAAGTATGAGAGATCCATCATCCCAAAAACCCAAGGTCCCGAGCATTCTAGTTAATAGGTCCCATACCAGTACTTGATCACAACTAAGATGTAATAATCCTTATTGGGGTGAAAACAATTGTATTAAATGTAATTAATTTTTTGAATGAGGTTTGAATAGATTTAAGATATGGAAATCCATATTACTGAAAAACCCCTTATCCGGAAAATCTCAAGTCCTGGATAACAGGTCCCATCTCTGTACTTAGCATGTGGCCCCTATTAGTAAATTACATCGGTAATAAGATTTTCTTTACACCTTCCTTAATTCAATACCAGGAGACATGAAATTACCACAATCCCACATAGTGAGGGGCCCCAATAAAGGACAACATACAGGAAAGATAGAGAAGAAACAGAGGGGAGAGAAGAGATAGAGAGGGTGGAGAATTCCCAAGTAGGAGATGCCCGATGTAGGTGCCCATGGATTTTCAGGTCATCAAACTATTCACTATGTATACAGGTGTGTTATCCAGAATGCTTGGGACCTGGGGTGTTCCGGATAATGAATCTTTCCGTAATTTAGATAATCATAATTTACGCCTACTAAAAAATCATTTAAATATTAATTAAACCCAATAGACTTGTTTTGCCTCCACTAAGGATTTCCTATATCTTCCTTTGGATCAAGTACAAGGTACTGTTTTATTTTTACAGAGAGAAAGTAAATCGTTTTAAAAAAGTTGAATTATTTGGATACATTGGAGTCTATAGGAGACAGCCTTGCCATAATTCAGAGCTTTCTGGATAACAGGTTTCCGGATAACGGATCCCATACCTGTAGTAATGAAATCTTGGGTGTGTGACATTAAGGCAAGTTTTTCCACTTGGCCTAACAGACATAATACTGGGGAAACATATAGGGGGTTATTTATTAATTGCAAATGCAAAAATCCAGATAAAATTTTATAAAATTGGACTTTTAAAAAATCATGAATTTTTCGGAGTTTATTAAACCTAGAGAATGGAAAAGTCAGAATCAGAAAATCTGGCATCTCAGACCTGTCAAGGTTGCATATAAGTCAATAGGAAAAGTCCCAATGATTTTTTGATGTGCGCTGGGTTTTGTGCAATACCCTGAAGTTTTCGGGTAAAAAAAGCATAAGAAATCAGAGTTTTCGGGTGAAAATCTGTTTTTTTTCCTGCAAAAGCAAATTTTCGGGAAAATGTAATAATAAATAAGCATAAAAAAACAGATTTGATCTGGAGTTTGTAGCAGAAAATGTTGAGATAAGATCAGACTTTGATAAATAACCCCCATAAAGTGTACAGATGCTATACCCTTTAAATGGGTATTTACAATTGACAATCCCAGATGTGTAGACGGATGAAAGCTGTGATAATTATACTTGCATATCTTTAAGTTCATTTGGGGGTTAAAAGTTGCTGCATTGCCTCAAATCTTTGCTGTATATTCAGCAGTACAAACATAACACGAATACCATGTAGTGTATTTACACTATAACTCACCCAGATATCAACAACTATCCAGCCTTACACGGGAGGTTCTGATCCCGTACAGGCTAAGTTACCATACTATCTACATGTTGCTCAGCAATTTATTTTTACAGTGCAGTAATACCTTTTTACTAAATTAGTTTGCAAGAAGAAAAGGGGCCCATACGCTCCTAGGGTCCTACATATGCTGGACGGATTTCCAGTAATCATATGAATATGGTCATGTCCTGCCATAAATATCTATATGCACAGATAATATGTGCATATAGATAAAATGTACGCTCTTTTGCAGCCTTTCACCCTGAAAAACGGAAAAGTCGCCAGCGTTTTCAACTTTTTTTTCGAGGAACTCCTATCTACTCTATTGCACTTCGCCTGGTCTGAGGTGGTGAAGGCAAGTCTGGCGCAAGAGGTAACTTTCAGTAAAATCCGCATCTTAGTGAATTTGCATAGTTACGTCCATTCGCTGGAGCGAAAATTCGACTGGCGTTACGAGTGCGAAGTAGCGCTAGTGTCTATGTCCATCACTAGCGAATTTACGCCAGTGCCCGTTAGTAAATCGGCGAATTTTCACCAGTGTTAAAGGAGAAGGAAAGGTTAAAATTTAGTAAGCCTCATCAGAAAGGTCCATCTAAATATACCAGTAAACCCCCAAAGTAATGTTGCTCTAAGTTCCCTGTCAAAAGAAGCACTGCATTTCTTTCCTTCTATTGTGTACTCATGGGCTTCTGTATCAGACTTTCTGCCTTCAGCTTAAACCTCATTGCCCTGGGCAAGAGCATGCTCAGTTTACTCCTCTCCCCCCACCCCTCCCTTCTCTACTGTAATCTGAGCCCAGAGCAGGGAAAGACTCAGGCAGGAAGTGATGTCACACCACATTAATACTGCAGCTCCTATTCTAAACAAACAGAGAGTTTCTAGAGCTGTTTACTCAGGTATGGTAAAACATTCTACAGAATAAATATAGCATTCTAGCTTGGACTATTGCAGCTAATATATTGGCAATAAAATGCCTCCGTAGCTTTCCTTCTCCTTTAAGACACTTCGCCCTTTAGTAAATTTGCCCCATGGGTAGAAAATGACACCCTTCAATGTGCCATATACATAATATCTGGCATTGGAGCTGGGCAGTAGCACTTGTGCCTATAAGCACCACAGTACATGACATAAACATAAAACTTGTTCCACTTGATGCAAATCCCCTGATATTCCTTGTGATTAATGACGCATAAGAAAGGTAGGTATGAAATAACATCCACATCCCACCTTTGTATATTAAGACTGTTATTATTATTCAGCAGCACATATCTGGTAGGTTCTGTATAAAGAGTGCGTGTACCGGAAAATAAGTGCAGTTTGGCCAGCATTATTAAAGGGGTGGTTTACATTTCAGTTAAAGTGGACCTGTCACCCAGATATAGAAATTTGTATAATAAAAGTCCTTTTCAAATTAAACATGAAATCAGATTATTTTTTCATTAAAGCATTCAGAGCAGTTGTAAACTCATTTAAAAATCTCAGCTGTTAATCAAATATTGTTTGCCCCTCCTCTGTGCCTTAGGCATAGAGGCAGGGCAAGCAATTACTTTCATTTTCCATTCAGCACTTCCTAGACAGTGGCGGAACTACCGGGGGAGCAGGGGTGCGAGCGGGCCAGGGCCCGCACCCCCTCAGGGCCCCCCGGCAGCGCCGCACGCCACTGAGATCAACCCGGCAGCGCGCCGTATGGAGGGGGGGGGCGGGGGCCGGCTGCGCATCACGCGCCAGGCGCCGTCCCCCTCTAGGAACGCTGCTGTTCCTAGATGTCACTGCTCTCCCCACATTCCCACTCTCTCTTCACCATTTATTTGTGTAGCCAGTGCATGGGGTTGGACATCAGGTCCCCCATTCTGGTGCACAAACAAGATTCTGAGATGATACAAGGCTTGTCTTAATAACAGTGTCCACAAAATGGCTCCCGCCTGCTTGTTATAATTATGAATTTCCAGACTGATGGAAACAAGATTCAAATAATTTATACAGTGTAATTAAAGTTAATTTTGCTTGACTTACATGATAAAATAGGATTTGGAATCATTTTTTTGGGTGACGGGTCCCCTTTAACTTTAGTATGTTATAGAATGGCTAAGCAACGTTTCAACTGGTCTTCATTATTTATTTATTGCAGTTTTTCAATTAGTTGCTGTTTTCTAACTGTTTCCGGCCTTTCAAATAGGGGTCACTGACCCCGTCTAAAAACAAATGCTTTGTAAAACTGCAGATGTACTGATATTTATACTTTTTATAACTCGTCTTTCTATTCTGGTCTTCATTTTTCAGTGAAATTACAAACTGGAGAGCTGCTGAATAAAAAGCGAAATAAGTCAAGAACCACAGATAATAAATAATGAAAACCAATTGCAAATTGTCTCAAAACATCCAGAAAAAAAGACCAACTGAAATTAAGCCTAAGTTTTTTTTTTTGGCCGAATAGGTCAGTTTTTGATCTAACAGGTCCATATTCTTCCGAATACAAATCGAAGTAATAGCGCATTTGATCGAAGTCTACCAGTTGACTCCAGATAGGTTCTAGGAGGTCCCCCATAGGCTAAAACAGCAATCGGCAGGTTTTAGATGGCGAATGGTCTAAGTCGAATTTTTAAAGAGACAGTACATGATAAATTTTGATATTCTAATTTTTTTCAAATTCAAATCGAATTTGACTATTCCCTAGTCAAAGTACACAGAAAATAGCTCGAAATTCGAATTTTTTGAATTCGAAAATTCACTTTGACCTTTGATAAATCTGCCTCTAAAAGTTAACTCAAAGGTGCTTCACCTCTTTAATGCCCAGTAAGCAATAGGAAGGGTCACAGCACAGAGCTTACAAGTAACTATTAAATCACTGGGTACCCACCAGGACAGTCTGCACCCCTGCACGTGCCAGTGCAATCAGCTAACATACTGCCTTTGTGCGGACAACATGTTTAATAATGTTATTTCTAGAGATGCACCGAATCCAGGATTCGGTTCGGGATTCGGGCTTTTACAGCAGGATTCTGCCCAAATCTGAATCCTAATTTGCATATGCAAATTGGGGGCTGGCAAAAATCGCGTGACTTTTTGTCACAAAACAAAGAAGGTAAAAAGTATTTTCACCCTTCTCATCCCTAATTTGAATATGCAAATTAGGATTATGATTCGGTTCGGTATGTTTCGCGAAGGATTTGGGGGTTCAGCCGAATCCAAAATAGTGGATTCGGGGCATCTCTAGTTATTTCCGAAGGCTATGAGCAATGAGTTTGTTTCTAGACAAAGAATATTAATAAGAACAAATGGACAACCTTCCATGTTCTCCGAGAGTATATCCAGCAGAACAAAGAGATGCGGCCTGTGCAGATTCCCAGACAATCCCAGCAAAGTGCAATGCAGCTCTGAGCCTCTGCCAGTGTTTATATAAAAACATCCAACTTGTTGGCAGATGGGTCCCATTCAGAGCATCCTGAGCCACTCTCCCATGTGCGCAAACACCATGACAGGCCTTTGAAGATAAGTGATCTTAATTGCTTTGCGCTTTGATCTCTATCGTTATCTTGTTTCCCCATCGAGGTAAGATCCAGACTCGCCATTAACGTGCTCGCGCCCTAATGTGACGGAGAGCTTTGTAAATAATCGTGCCCAGTTCCTGGCTTGCACCAAGGCTCTCACTTTCCTCAGTAATGCAACACATTTCCTAAATCCATACCCCTGCCAGGATTGAACATTCTACTATAAAGGAATGTTAAACTTTGAAGGCTAAATTATATTACAGGTATGGGATCCGTTATCCAGAAAGCCCTCTCCCATTTTAATCAAATCGTTTTCATTTTTAAAAAGTATTCGTTCTTTCTCTGTAATAATAAAACAGTAGCGTGTACTTGATCCCAACTAAGATTTAATTATTCCTTATTGGAAGCAAAACCTGCCTATTAGATTTACTTCATGTTTCGTATTTTTTTTCAGTAGACTTAAGTTATGGAAATCAAAATTACATAAAGATCCGAATGCCCCAGGTACCATACCTGTATTAAGAACTGTAGTGCATGTTTAATAAATCTCTTTCACAAAATGCATTTATTTTGTTTCAATTAATTTTGTTAATTATATATATTTCAATTTCGTAGTCACGAACCAGAGAAGTTGCCAATAGCAACTAATCAGCAGCTGGCTTGAAACAGTCTACTACAAGTAGTACTACAAGCTGCTATCAATGGACTCACCCAAGGTGCCCCAATTAGTACATTCACATTCTTAACAAGAAACCATGTCAGTAGAGGGAATTAGGGATGCACAGAATCCAGGATTCGGTTCGGGATTCGGCCTTTTTCAGCAGGATTCGGATGAATCCGAATCCTAATTTGCATATCCAAATTAGGGATGGGGAGGGAAATCACATGACTTTTTGTCACAAAACAAGGAAGTAAAAAAGTTTTCCTCTTCCCACCCCTAATTTGCATATGCAAATTAGGATTCGGTTCAGTATTTGGCTGAATTTTTCTCAAAGGATTCGGGGGTTTCAGCCGAATCCAAAATAGTGGATTCGGTGCATCCCTAGAGGGAATACACTGGGCCACTATCCACTGAAAGTGCCAGTAAACATGTAACACATCAAAGTATCAGCAACTTTAGGAACATTAGGAAGACAACAAGTTAACATGCATGGATGAAGTTTTAATGTAAAAAAGTTTTCGGGTGCCTAAACACTGGGTTCTAATCAACTAGGGATGCACAGAATCCAGGATTCGGTTCAGCATTTGGCCAAGATTCTGCCTTTTTGTGCAGGACTCGGACTGGCCGGCCAAGTGCCTGGCCAAACCGAATCTGAAAAATCACATGACTTTTCTTCACACAAACAAAATTTTTTAACCATGCACTGCGCCCGCGGTTCTTTTTCCTCCTTTCCCCCCTAATTTACATATGCAAATTAGGGTGCAGCTTTGGTTTCAAAAGTAGTGGATTTGGTGCATCCCTATACTCAACCAAACCAGGGGGCAGATCTACTAAAGGGCGAAGTGACTAACGCTGGCGAAGATTTGCCAGCGTTACCGTTTTCAGGGACTTCACAGATTTACTAACGGGCGCAGACGCTGCTAGTGTAGGAGATAGATGCTAGCGGAGTGTATAGAACTTCCTCATTCATCTGTTACTTACATCATATTTTTAGTGTCGTCTTTTCTTTTTTTTCAGAGTGATAGGCTGCAAAAGTCCTTAAATTTTTTTTGGGTAACGGGGTTTCCCCCTACATTTTCTAACATATGGAAAATTAACTATACAGTGGGCTCATGTGTAGGGCATTATAACAACTCTATTGTCTTTATTAAGGTTCCCTGGACTTGTGAAATGTAATGTATTTGCTGCAACATATACGTCCATTCAACTTTAAATTTCCCTCTGTATGCAAATTAGCCTGAGCAAAAACCTCTAACGAAGTTTTGCTAGGCAGAATTGAATGCTAGCGCATCTTCGATTTGATTTGCTCGCATTGCTGAAGTAACGATAGTGAGAATTTGCCAGCGTTCGGCGCCCTGGACGCACCTTTGCATACCAGTAAATTAGCGTTGTCTGAGTGAATTTTCGCCTGGTGAAGTGTTGTGATGCATGTGAAGCCGTCGCTGGCGAATTTTCGCCGCTTAGTAAATTTACCCCCAGAATTATATACCCGAATGGGACAGAATTTGGTCAGGCTATATGGCTAGTGCATGGTTGGGGTTTATTGGGGCATGACCAAAAAACCTCAAAGAAATCACCTTCAGAAAGGCGAACTCTCTCTGGGGATGAAGTCTGTTGTGCTGGGAGAAATTATAGAAAATAGGTTGTAGGAGAGTTAAACCTAGACGAGAGGACAGAGGATGAATTAAAGTACTTTGGGAAAGTGAGTGTAGATTGGGATGTGGTTTTAGATGTGGGACACGGTGGATGAGCGAGAGGACGAGAGATAATAAAGTTGCTAAGCCGAAAACGCATTCTAGCAACGGCGCATATTTACTGTGACTATTCGCCGCTTTACCAAGAGCACAAAAACGAATCTTCTGCCAAAAAAATTTCCCTCGGCCCTGGTTGGTGGCCTGCCATTATATAAGGATAGAGCAGCTACTTTTGCATCTCATTACCTTCATCATCCCCTCATACACCATTTCTTTATGGCATAAATTCTCTAGCAAATTATCCCCACTGCAATTGTATGGTAAAAAAAGGTTTACAGAGAATTTACGTCACCAAAATTTTGGCGCAATATGCTTGCAGCAGGGTAATTGGATTTTTTTTTAGTAATATAAGATGTTGTGAATTGAGGTGTGTATGTGTATGTATGTGAGGAGAAAATTACTGTAGTAAGTATGTCCCTATACCTGTATGGAACTTACCAAAAGATAGTTAAAAGTAGTAAATCCCACTGTCTGCACGGAGCTGATTAGACAAAAGTGGAAAGCTAAAAACAGTTTCATACGTACAGAATTGTAATATACAGGGAGTTACATACATCCAATTTACATACAACTCATACAGAAGCTATTACAGCAACAGACTGGGGCTGGCTTGGCCTTTATTAGCATTTAGCTTTAATAAACCATCTGCCCCAATCCCCTCTGGTGTGTGCTGTCTACTAAAGAGCACAGAAAGTAAAAATAAATACTATGTTAAGACAAACATCCATCTAAGTTGCATTTAATAAGTAAATGTATATGTTTCAACTTCCATACAAATTCAACTTACCGGTAAAGTGATACTGTCATGGGAAAACATGTTTTTTTTTCAAAACGCCTCAGTTAATAGTGCTGCTCCAGCAAAATCCTGCACTGAAATCCAATTCTCAAAAGAGCAAACAGATTTTTTTATATTTAATTTTGAATTCTGACATGGGGCTAGACATATTGTCAGTGTCCCAGCTACCCCAGTCATGTTCTTTTGCCTGCACTTTAGGATGGAACTACTTTCTGGCATGCTGTTATTTCTCCTACTTAATGGAGCAGTAACATAAATGTTTTTTTTTTAAAAAAATGTATTTCTTTTTAACGAAAAAAAACACCAAGACATTTCAAACTTTTAATTCGCAAACTTTTATTAAGAAATTACTTTCTGCATGCGCTCCTCTTCAGAAACGGCGACAGGGCGACAATCCATCATGCGGCGCTCGATTTCTACTCCCTGGCTATCTCCTATAGAAGGCAGGGAGGAGAAATCGAGCGCCACACAATGGACCGTCGACCCTGTCGCCATTTCTGAAGAGGAGCGCATGCAGAGAATCTGTAAGTAATTTCTTTATAAAAGCTTTGCAAATTAAAAGTTTAAACTGTCTTGGTGGGTTTTTTTTTCATTAAAAACAAACAAATTTAAAAAAAAAAAATTTATGTTTCTGGTCCTTTAATGTAACTGATTCAGTCTCAGTGGGACTTGGCTTTTACTATTGAGTGTTGTTTTTAGATCTACCTGGGAGCTGTTATCTTGTGTTAGGGAGCTGCTATCTGGTTACCTTCCCATTGTTCTTTTGTTGGGTAGCTGGGGGGGGGTGGTGATATCACTCCAACTTGCAGTACAGCAGTAAAGAGTGACTAAAGATTATCACAGCACAAGTCACATGACTGGGGGCAGCTGGGAAACTTACAATATATCTAGCCCCATGTCAGATTTCAAAATGAAATATAAAAAAAATCAGTTTGCTCTTTTGAGAATTGGATTGCAGTGCAGAAGTCTGGTGGAGCAGCACTATTAACTGATGTGTTTTGAAAAAAAACATGCTTTCCCATGACTGTATCCCTTTAAGAACAAACTACAGACCCTATCTCGTACGTATTCCAGGGATTGCCTGTAATTAGTATTACGGAGACCAGGGCTTTGAATTTGGATTTTTAGGAGGGGGCATGAGAAAAGTAGAGTTTGTCTTTATTTAAAAACGGAATTAAAGACAGAAACTAAAAATTGAACAAGGCTGGCATGGGACAATGTGAAGGTCTTCTGCCTCATGGAGAATTGTACTTGATACAGAAGCCAACCATAAGCCTCAAAGTTAAACTGCACCCATTAAATTATTTGCCCTTTATTGCATGGATGAGCAATGTATTGAGGTGCAATATAACAACAAGAAATACACATTTACCTCTCGGCCACCGGTTTCGCAATGTGCTCAAATATCGTGTCTTGTTTCACATCTTGGTCGAACGTTTCTTGAAATCTGCAAAATGTTCAGCCGTAAAGTTATTTTTGCCCAAACAGTGGTGAATTCAGAGAGAAAATGCTGTTTTTGTAGACATGATTGGTCACCCCTTTACCTCATGCAGCTCAAGCTCCATAACACAATATCTGCCTGTTCCCTCCAGTCTGTGCCCTATCGTGCTGTTTGTGTTTGCTGTTGGTGCCAGAGATTAGTTCTGCCTTGTTAAATTTGCTTCACTTTGGGGATAAATGGTTATTTACACTCTCTGTCCATAAAATGGCTACGTAATCCCATGTTGGCTTAAAGGGATACTGTCATGGGAAAAAAAATGAATCAGTTAATAGTGCTGCTCCAGCAGAATTCTGCACTGAAATCCATTTCTCAAAAGAGCAAACTGATTTTTTTATATTTAATTTGGAAATCTGACATGGGGCTAGACATATTGTAAATTTCCCAGCTGCCCCAAGTCATGTGATTTGTGCTCTGATACACTTCAATCACTCTTTACTGCTATACTGCAAGTTGGAGCGATATCAACCCCTCCCTTTTCCCCCCAGCAGTCAAACAAAAGAACAATGGGAAGGTAACCAGATAACAGCTCCCTAACACAAGATAACAGCTGCCTGGTAGATCTAAGAACAGCACTCAATAGTAAAAACCCATGTCCCACTGAGACACATTCAGTTACATTGAGAAGGAAAAACAGCAGCCTGCCAGAAAGCATTTCTCTCCTAAAGTGCAGGCACAAGTCACATGACTGAGGGCAGCTGGGAAACTGACAAAATGTCTAGCCCCATCTCAGATTTCAAAATTGAATATAAAAAAAATCTGTTTGCTCTTTTGAGAAATGTATTTCAGTGCAGAATTCTGCTCGAGCAGCACTATTAACTGATGTGTTTTGAAAAAAACATGTTTTCCAATGACAGGATCCCTTTAACCAGTTATCAGAGCTACAATACCTTGCCTGCAGATTTGCACCCGTGCTGCTCTAAAGGGCTGAGGAAATTAAACACTTTCTAATCCCTGCAGCAATTCAGCAATTATTCTGCGCAGAATGTGCCTGAAAAATGATTCACACACCAATCGTTTAGACGGCGCACTCTTGGAGTCCACTTCAAAGGAATTGTTTGTTTCTCAAATTGTAAGTAAAACACTTTATTCAGAAAATTGACCCACTCACCCTGTTCTTTGGAGTACAAAGACTACTCAGGCTTGAATGCCTTCTTGCACATTTTTGTACATATAAAATTAAGCAGGAGTTGCTGTATTACTGGGCAATAATAACAGACCCAATAACAGTAGAACAAGGTCACTAGGGGGGTGTTCTATAAGTGTAACAATGCCTTAGCTATGGAAAGCAAAAGGGCAGCTCCCAATAACTAAATGTAAGCTCTCTCTGTACCTTACTATACTCTCACTGTCCCTGTACTATAAAGCTTTGCATTGGATTACTCAAGGATCTATACACTGAGAGGCCCATCTAATAAAGGTTGAATTTTAGTGGTATTAGAGCATTTTGAAACCATAAATAAACTGATTTCCACAAATGTCAGTCGTTTATAAACTATAAAAAAAAACACAGACAGGAAAAGTCACAGAAAAGTTGCAGACAAGTGGTGAAAAAATTGGATTTTTTTTTTTGTGGCTACAACTACAGCTATCTATGCTGCACAAAATCCAGTGTCGAAAAATGAGTAATAAAAAGTAGTCATGACAATACATTTGTAGCCTTGCAGAGCATTGATTTTTACATGGAGTCCGTGACCCCCCATTTGAGTCAGAAGAAGAAGGCAAATCATTCAAAAACTATAAATATTACTATAACCCGACCCGAGTATAAGCCGAGGTACCTCATTTTACCTACGAAAACTGGGAAAACATATTAACTCTAGTATAAGCCTAGACACAACTACAGCCCTGTCTCCCAGCAGCGCACATTCTGCCAAAGCGACCCCCCCAGCGATCAACCGGACTTCTTTGCAAAGTCGATGGTGACAGAGAATTGCCAAACGGATTACTGTGTGCATTGTCCCACTGTCCCACTACCATGTGCAGAGGGTGCTGTGTGATATTGCCATCACTGTTAATCCTTCATATAACCAACAGAGGGCGCTGTGTGATATTGCAGTCACTGTTATTCTTTAATATAACCAACAGAGGGCGCTGTGTGATATTTCAGTCACTGTTATTCTTTCATATAACCAACAGATGGCGCTGTGTGATATTGCAGTCACTGTTATTCTTTCATATAACCAACAGATGGCGCTGTGTGATATTGCAGTCACTGTTATTCTTTCATATAACCAACAGATGGCGCTGTGTGATATTGCAGTCACTGTTATTCTTTCATATAACCAACAGAGGGTGCACTGTTATTCTTTCATATAACCAACAGAGGGCATTGTGGGATATAGCAGTCCCTCCCCAAGTGAACTGTTGGTATAGGAATGATTAAAAGTGACTGCAATCTCAGCTACTGCCCGCTGACAGGAGTATAAGCTGAGGTAGACGTTTTCAGCACATTTTGGATTCTGAAAAACTCGGCTTATACTCGAGTATATACGGTAAATAATGAAAACCAATGGAAAAGGTGTTAGAATTAGCAAATCTTTAGCATACTAAAAGGAACAATTCAGTGTAAAAATTAAATCTGTGCAAAATAAAAAAAATGTTTCTAATATAGATAGTTAGCCAAAATGTAATGTATAAAGGCTGGAGTGACTGAATGTCTAACATAACAGAACACTACTTCCTGCTTTTCAGCTCTCTAACAATGAGATAGCCAGCAATTTTAAGGGTGGCCACATGGGACATATCTGTTCAGTGGGTTTGCAATTGATCCTTAGCATTCAGCTCAGATTCAAAATGAAACAGTTATGACCCATGTGGCCTCCCCTCAAGTCTCTGATTGGTTACTGCCTGGTAACCAATCAGTGGAAACAAAGAGAACCGATAAGCAGGAAGTAGTGTTCTGTTCTGTTAGACATCCACTCACTCCAGCCTTTATACATTACATTTTTGGCTAACTAACTATATTAGAAAAAAATATATTTTCCACAGCCGATTTACCCAGTTTTTATTTTTAAACTGAACAATTCCTTTAAAGGTTAACCACCCCTTTAAGCCACAAGAGTTACCAGACTGGAAGAAAGGAGATACCTAAACTTGTAGCTTTCTCGCTTGTTGTTGACAAAGCCATCAGCCAAGTCCCGAGGAACGAGAATCTCCAAGGAAGAGGCACTTGCTTCCTCGTTGCTTACTGAATAGATCTGTAATAAATAAAAAACATGAGGGTGAGCGTAGTTCAGCAATGCAGTCTGTCGCTAAACATATCTGATATGTTATTTATTTTAATGTTATGGGAGCCCAACTGTTTTTTTTAATAAGGGGTTTGTTTCTAGTTTAAGTTAACTTTTAGTATGTTGTAGAATAGCTAATTCTAAGCAACTATTCCACTGGCCTTCATTATTTATTCTTTATAGCTTTTGAGCTATTTGCCTTTTTCTTCTGACTCTTTCCAGCTTTCAAATGGAGGTCACTGACCCCATCTAAAAACAAATGTTCTGTAAGCCTACAAATGTATTGCTTTTTATTACTCATCTTTCTATTCAGGCTTCTCCTATTCATATTCCAGCCTCACATTCAAATCAATGCATGGTTGCTAGGGTATTTGGACCCTAGCAACCAGACAGCTGAAAAAGCAAACTGTAGAGCTGCTGAATTGTGATGGGCGAATTTGCGTTGTTTCGCTTCGCCGGAAAATTCGCGAAACTGCGCCGGCGTCTCGTTTTCGACGCCGGCGCCCGTTTTTGATGCCGGCGCCCGTTTTTTCAACGTTGGCGCCCGTTTTTTCGACGTCGGCGCCAGTTTTCGACGCCGGCGAATTTTTTCTGCGAATTTTCGCGTGTGATTCGCGAATTTATTCGCTGGCGGCGAATCGCGCAAATTCGCGCCTGGCGAATAAATTCGCCCATCACTACTGCTGAATAAAAAGCCAAATAACTCAAAAACCATAAATAATAAAAAATGAAAACCAATTGTTAACTCAAAGGTGAACAATCCCTTTATTGGGGCCCCCAGCACAGTCAAAAAGTTCTACTTCACTGTTACATATAATGGGAGTTTAATATTCCACAATGATCTGGTACATTGACTGCACAGATGTGTCTGTGACTCCCTCATGCCATTGATTTTACCTCGTACAAAAGCCCTGTGCTCAGTCCCGTGAGACCCGACTCCTGACAAACACTTGTTTTAAATAACATGTTGCCATTTGTTTCCTTGGCTTGGATTAGTAGCGTAAAGATTTAATTCTGCTGAAAGTAATAAAAGGTGACCGCTGTGTGAGTGTTTATTAACAATGACGGGAGTTTATTGTTAAAGTTGGCAGCCAACATACGCAGTGGAATATGATTTCATATAGAACGTTGGGGTAATAATAAACATGCAATACCCTACACACTTGGCTCTCTGCAGCATGGCTAGGATTACACGGAGAACACTTTATTGATGTATCTGGTTTGCATAGAATCCATAGAGGTAGGGAAAATGGTGCCACTGTGAGCTGAGCCTTTAGGCACAAAAGGTAGTGTGTGGTAGAAAGTGAAGCAAACTGTCACTGGGTCTCCATACCTTAAAGGAACAGTAACATCAAAAAATTAAAGTGTTTTTAAAGGAGAATTCAACCGTTTTTAAAAATAAAAACCCTACCCCCCCTAGACCCCCCTCCCCCCAGCATAGCTGCATCCGGGGAAATGCCCCTAAATTTATACTTACACCTTGGCACAGATTCAGGCATTCAGGTTCAGGCATCGGAGTTCCAAGCAGCCATCTTCTGGGTCCTTCATAAGCTGAGTGGGAGACCGACGAAGCGGCGCATGCGCAGTTGGAGCAATTTGCTGGTTTGCGACAACTGCACATGCGACGAAATGGACGGATATTTCCCAAGCGATGGAAGAAGACACGAAGACCCAGAAGATGGCTGCGTGGAACTCCCTGGATCTGTGCTGAGGGGTAAGTATAAAGTTAGGGGCATTTCCCCTGGGGGCAGCTATGCTGGGGGAGGGAGGGGGTCTACGTGGGGTGAGGGGTAGGGTTTTTTTTTTTTGAAAATGGTTGAATTCTTCTTTAAGTAATGAATAAACAATGTAGTGTTGCCCTGCACTAGTAAAACGGGTCTGTTAGCTTCAGAAACACTATTATAGTTTATATCAGGGCCCCAACCTTTTGAGCAACATCGAGTAGTTAAAGGAGTTGGGGAGCAACACAAGCATGAAAAATGTTCTTGGGGTGTCAAATAAGGGCTGTGATTGGCCATTTGGTAGCCCCTATGTGGATTGTCAACCAACATCGAGACTCTGTTTGTCAGTGCACCTGGTTTTTATACAACCAAAACTTGCCTCCAAGCCTGGAATTCAAAAATAAGCTTCTTCTTTGAGGCAACTGGGAGCAACATCCAAGGGGTTGGTGAGCAACATGTTGCTCACGAGCTACTGGTTGGGAATCACTGGTTTATATAAGCAAGCTGCGGTGTAGGGAAGCCATTCAAGCACAAGACAAAAAGTAGATAACAGATAAACTATGTAGGATCGCATTGCATACTACAAGGCTTATCTGTTATCAGCTGTGTAACCTGTGCCTTTTCTCCTTTTTCAGCTTTGAATGGTTGCCCCCACGGCTACACAGCAGCTTGTTTATATAAACTATAGTAGAGTTGCCGAAGCAAACAAACTAGTTTTAATAATGCGGGCCAACAGTGCATTATATTTTATTTAATTTAACACACTTTCATTTGTTGGTGTTACAGTTCATTTAAGTTTATTAAAATATCATTTAAACGTGAATTAAACCCAATAGGCTGGTTTTGCTTCCAATTAGGATTAATTATATCTTAGCTGGGATCAAGTACAAGCTACTGTTTTATTATCTCAGAGAAAAAGGAAATCATTTTTTATAAATTTGGATTATTTGGATAAAATGGAGTCTATGGAAGAGGGCCATCCTGTAATTTCTGGATAAAGGGTTTCCGAGTGTCCAACTGTCTGACTTGGGGTAGGACTACACAGGCGTTTTCTGTGCGATCCAACGTGCTGTGCAAAAATGCATCCAATAGTCGCGTCACGCCAGATCAACGCTGCGACACCATCCGACAATGCATTTACTTACCTTATTTACGTCGCATGCAATTTGACTCCTGCATTTTTGCGCAGCGAGTCGGATGACACAAAAAACGCCCCTGTAGTCCTACCCTAACTGATATCTGTCTGTTATAGGATTTCCTGCGTAATGTACTATATATCAAGCTCCTCATGACTCCCACTGAGAAGAAATCTAGTATTAAAGAAGAACTTATGGTAAGCTGCAATATATGCTATTTAGAGACTGTCCAGGAAAATAGATGATAATTAGAAAACAATTCATTATCTAAGTCATGCTTCTTATCAGTGTTTTGCTCTGGAATCAGACAATGTAATATATTAATACTATACAGTAAACTTTTTTAGGAAAATAATGCTCTTTGTGATGAGTTCCTTTCTCTTTTTTCAAGTAGGACTTATTGTCACCAGAAGAGTTAGCCGTTCTACTGGACCTCTTGTGTCTCTATTGGTACCACAAAAAGAGCTCAAAAAAGAAGAAAGGAGCTGCTTCTGCTGAGAGAAAGTGCAAAGTGGAAAAAAATCCTATTATAAATCCCATGAATGATGAACAATTCTGAATGATAGTAGTATAAACAAAAACTTTTCTGGTCTCTGTTCGACTCACCAGGTGTAGGAGGAAGTCCAGGTGCACCGCCCTGAACCCTTCAGCTTAGGGGAGCAGACAATAGCAAACAAAATGAGCAGGCACTTCCAAAGATCACTCCTCCAGGCAGTCTTATCAAAAAATAAGTAACTGTATTCCAGTATACAAGGTGTCAGCCTTACGCGTTTCATATCACACTGATACTTAATCATAGGCTAAGTACTCATATTTCCCACAACCTATTTAAAACAAAGTAGAGCCAATCGATGGCGGGCATGCTAAGGAGTTACAAACGAGTTAGCAATAGACTACTCAATTGGTAGTTCCTATTATGACATCTTTACATGTTAATTAATGGGCAGGTTAAAACGCCATCTTTGTGCTCTACAATGAAACAAATTCAAAACAACAAAAACTTTATATACAAAAATTAAACACAAAGTGCAACACAAAATAATAAAAGAATAGTAAATATAGAGTAAAGACAGGTATATCGTATAGTTCTGATGAGCTGTATTAGCGATATTAACACCAAGGGGGCAAAGGAAACAGAAGACTATTACTAAACATGACAACTTTAATAATCTTCTGTTTTCTTTGCCTTCATGGTGTTAATATCGCTAATACAGCTCATCAGGACTATACGATATACCTGTCTTACTCTAGATTTACTATTCTTTTATTAGTCTTTTGTGTTACTCTTTGTGTTTAAGTTTTGTAAAGGCTGACACCTTGTATACCGGAATAAAGTTACTTCTTTTTTGACAAGTCTGCCTGGAGGAGTGATCTTTGGAAGTGCCTGCTCATTTTGTTTCCTATTATAAATAGGGATGCACGGAATCCAGGATTCGGTTCGGGATTCGGCCAGGATCCTTCTGCCTGGCCGAACCGAATCCGAATCCTAATTTGCACATGCAAATTAGGGGCGGGGAGGGAAATTGTGTGACGTTTTGTCACAAAACAAGGAAGTAAAAAATGTTTTCCCCTTCCCACCCCTAATTTACATATGCAAATTAGGGTTTGTATTCGGTTTCGGTATTCGGCCGAATCTTTTGTGAATGATTCGGGGGTTCGGCTGAATCCAAAATAGTGGATTCGGTGCATCCCTAATTATAAATCACCAAAGTGATGAGGAAGCAGAACATATAAGAGAAAGCACAATGAGTATGCCTAGAGACTTTACTTATTTCTTCCCACATGAGCACTAAGAATCACAGTCCAAAAAGAAACAACTCAGCTTTAATGTGAGAAATAGTTTCTGTTTCTCTCCACATAAAACCTGGAAAAATGGAACAGGTTATGGAAAAGAGAGGAAGGAATTAAGTCGTCTCTTCCTCCACTTCATCCGCCAATGTTTCCAAAGAGACATGTGAGGAGGAGACTTGTTTTACAATCCTTTTGCTGAGAACATTCATTTGATACTAGAAAAGAACTCTACAAAGATGAAAATACTGGAATGTGATCAAATATGGTCGGTGGACTAAATCTGATTTTTCCTAGCCATAATTTGGATAGTGATTCCTACAAACAAGGGGAATGTAGAAGAGAGATATATTTTATTTTAAATATAATATTGTATTCATATATTTTTTAAATATTTAGAATAAAGATTCAGATCTGACTTTTCTTTATCATTCCTTCTCGGAGATGTCTATGTTGGAGAACGAGTGGAGGCGAAACAGATAAAGGTTTCATTCTGAAATTAAACTTTTAAACGGACAGTTGGTGACACTTGTTTATCTGTCTATTGGGTAACAGGCTAAACAAGAGTTGGGGGCAAATTTACTTATGGTCGAATATCGAGGGTTAATAAACCCTCGATATTCGACTGCTGAATTGAAATCCTTTGACTTTGAATATCGAAGTCGAAGGATTTATCGCTATTCCTAACGATTAAATACTTCGAATCAAAGTTGTTAGGAGGCCTATGGGGACCTTCCCCATAGGCTAACATTGGCCTCGGTAGGTTTTAGGTGGCGAACTAGGGGGTTGAAGTATTTTTTAAAGAGACAGTACTTTGATGTTCGAATGGTCGAATAGTCGAACAATTTTTAGTTCTAATCGTTTGAATCGAAGTCTATTCCTTCACTCGAGCTAAGTAAATGGGCCCCTTGGGGTCTATCTATATGCCACACATTTTAGGAATCAAATAGTCACACAGGGGGTACACGTGTACCGGGCTCGGGCCTGAAGGGGGGCCCGGCCGTGCTGAACTTTTGAAAGAGCCGGGCCCTCCTTGACAGTCCCGAAGCCCAAAGCCATGCCGCCTCCTTCCAAAGTACTGAATGCGGAAGTGCCGAAAAGCCGAAGTCTCGAATGCAGAAGTCTCGAATGCGGAAGTCCCGATGCGGCAAAAAGACCCGAAGTAACGAAAACAGGCAAAATTGCAGTCCCGAAGAGGTGAAAAGACCCAAAAGTCACAAAAGGAGGCGAAGTTGAAGTCCTGAAGTCACGAGTTCAATTCCTCTGAATACCAATGTGTGTGTGGTTTTTTTTTTTTCAATCCCCTAACACCAATGTATAACTTTAATAATCTATAAACCCCTGCCACCAATGTTTTTTTAAAAAATATTCTTTGGGGCCCCAATTTTTTTTAACTTGTAAGGGGGACCTGACGCCAATGTTTTTTTAAAAATATTCTTTGGGGCCCCAATTTTTTTTAACTTGTAAGGGGGACCTGACGCCAATGTTTTTTTTAAAAATATTCTTTGGGGCCCCAATTTTTTTTAAACTTATAGGGGGGCCCTGGTCACCAATAGATTTTTATAACTTGTGTGTGGGGGGGTTACGTTTTAGCTCTGATGTCTGTGTGGTCTTTTAACTGTGATGTAGACTGGGCTGGATCTGGGGTGGGGCTTAGGGGCCGAGAGCCCCAAAAATTTTGTTGTAAGGGCCCCCGTGATTTCTAATGGCTGCCCTGTGGTCAGACATAAGAATAGGAAAGCTTGTCAAGAATAAATCAAACATGATGATATGACGATACACACTGGGATACCGTAAGGAAGTATGTTATCAATAAAAACACATTTGTGTTGTGAATTATCCAGCGATTATGCAGAAAATGCTAATTAACCCAATAATATGGTTTCATACAAATATGCATGGATGGAAATATTTACTATAGGTATGGGATCAGTTATTCGGATGGGAACCCGATATCCAGAAAGCTCCAAATTATGAGAAGATCATCTCCCACAGACTCCATTGTAAGCAAATGATTGGAATTTTTTTAATTCCTGTCTCTCTGCGATTATAAAAAAAAAGTACAGGTATGGGATCCGTTATCCGGAAAACCCTTTATCCAGAAAGCTCCAAATTATGGAAAGACCGTCTCCCATAGACTCCATTTTATTCAAATAATCCAAATTTTTAAAAATGATTTCCTTTTTCTGTAATAAAACAGTGTCTTGTACTTGATCCCAACTAACATATAATTAATCCTTATTGGAGGCAAAACCAGCCTATTGGGTTTATTTAATGTTTATATGATTTTCTAGTAGACTTAAGGTATGAAAATCGAAATTACGGAAAGATTTGTTATCCAGACAACCCCAGGTCCCGAGTATTCTGGATAACAGGTCCCATACCTGTACCTTGTACTTTATCCCAACTAAGATATAATTAATCCTTATTGGAGGCTAAACAATCATATTGGGTTTAATCAACTTTCAATTATTGTTTACTAGACTAAAGGTATGGAGATCCAAATTACAGGATTTCGTTATACAAAAAACTCTAGGTCCTGAACATACTGGATGACAGGGCCTATACCTGTAGCCCATTTTGACAACTTGTTGATCATGTGAGTAACCATTCAAGCGCCAATCTACAATGTGTGGATAAATACACTGTAGTGCTACAAGTGGGCATGTGTAACTAGTACCAGTATAACTGGAGAGACCTGAAAGGAAGAATCAGCTGGGCCAAGGCATGCCTTTGTCCTTGCCTGCAATATTTACATTTTGAGGTCATGTATAAGGGAGATACAATGTTGTTAAATGGGAATTAAATTAAATACATTTCTGTGACATTGCTCATTGAGAGCTCTTCTGACCAATTTACATGAAATTTTTTTTCTTTTAGTATTTATAATTATTAGCCGTTTTACCCTGATGATACCATGGATTTGCAGAATAAGCTCATCCTGCTGTTTTTGGGTGGCTGCAAGAGTATTACGTTACAGATGCAGTATCTCTATTGCTCATTGTCAGCTTGTTAGTTTAAAGGTGGCCATACACGAGCCGATAAAAGCAGACAGAGTTGGCAGCTTATTGTCCCGTGTATGGGGCCCTCCTAAGGGCTTCCCCAATCGATATCTTGGCGAAAGTCTGGACAGATGTAGATTGGGCAGGGCTAAAAATCATTGCAGACAGCATCTGCTCGTTGATGCAGTCTTGCAATCTGACCGCCCGTATTCCTTTCATTATGATCCGATCGTTGGCCCTTGGGCCCACGATTGGATCAGTCCGACATCAACCACCTCAAGGTGGGCATATTGGGGAGAGATCTGCTCAGCTGGCGACATCGCCAAACAAGTGGATCTTTGTGTATGGCCACCTTAAAGGGCACCTGTTGAGTAAAAATGTTATCCCCAACCAAAGGTGTGGGCTAATAGAGCCCGCATTCCGGTTGGGGATAACGTGCATGTGACGTCACGCGCATGATGAGCAATTCAGGGCAGCTTTTCATTATGCGCATGCAAGTGACCAGACATGGCTGCTCGCACCAGGAGCTCCCTTTCAGTGCAGTAGTGCAGCGCTGGCTGGGGTTTTTTTAAAAAAAAAAAAAGAAACTACTGTTATCCCCAACCGGAATGCAGGCTATATTAGCCCACACCTTTGGTTAAGGGTAAAATTTTTATTTTTACCCAACAGGTGCCCTTTAAAGAGCTGAATATATTGGCTGGCACTGACCGAGAACAATGGGGTAACAGTCACCTGGAAATTGATAGACTCACCCTGTCCTGTTGGGTCCAAAGACAACCCAGGCTTTACTTAAAGGAGACATATAGGATAAGTGAAAACAAAAAACTTATTTTGTAGGCAATTATAAGTAATATATGGCGTTGCTTTTACATGGTGTTAAAAATGTATAAAACGTCCTGTTTACTAGAGCTCCCTATAGATGTTCTCTGATCCCTGTCTGTTTTTTAATTGAGGGGTGGACATGTCGTACGCACATTAGGAGGGGGACAGCCAATCACAACCATAGGGAACAGACAGCCTTCAGTTCCCTATCAGGTCCTGCTAACTGCTGATTGGTTCCTGTCCTACAGTGCAGTGATCTGAGAGCCGTCGCCGCCCCTGCACAGCCTGGGAATTCAGGGAGCAGGAAGTGGAAGAGAAGGGAGGGATTATTAGGGTTTTTGCAGAAATATTCAATAAATCAGCCCTTTTTTAAGCACAATTCTAAATGAGTATAATGCACTGGTACATTCTTGTTTTTTACACAAAATGTCTCCTTTAAGCCAATTGGACAAGAAAAACAAGTTAACTGGATGTGCTACAAGTTCACCCAAGTCTGTTTTTTTAATGTACAATAAGGAGTTGTTATTTTTGGAAAAATAATAGCAGACCCCACTAACCAGCGTTCTCCCCAGGCTGTTTTTAGCTGAGCAGATCAGCCGGATTTCCTCCCAGCCTGGTTCCCGTGCGCTGGTATTCAAACTCTTCTTTTAGGGGCTGGTGGGACTGGACAATTTACTTGCAGAATAACTCAGTCCTACCGGCTTCTGCAATAACAATTCTAATAGAATGGGAGAGACAGGAGAGGTAGATCATTGTCTTTTCTCTGCCAGCTACATTTTTTTTTTTACCAACTCAGTTTGCCACCAGCAGTAGAACAATCTGAGGAAAGAAGCAGGGCAGCTCCCTTTCCTGAATCAATTACATTGGAAGCAACACCAGCCTATTGGGTTTATTTAATGTTCACATGATTTTCTAGTAGACTTATGGTATACAGAAAGCTCTTTTATCCGGAGAACCCCACCTTCAGAGCTTTCTGGATAACAGGTCCCATAGCAATATAGTTATCCATACATCTCTAAGTAGATAAGTGCAGGTGCTGAGCAGCGGGTTATACAAACACACACAGACTAAATTCCCAGAACACCCCCACATACCCCCGCCGGCCTCCTGCTTGGTTTGACCCGCGCAAAGATACGTATCGCCTGTTTCACCATGTTCTCGGTACTTCTTTCCCTTAGCAACGGTTGCTACGCAAGCGACCCAGCATACTCCGCGCACCTGAGCGGCCCCCGATTGGTTTGCAGACCATGAAAGGCGTGGATTCTGAGCTTCCACGCCCCTCTGTACTAACAACAATCGCAGTTTGAATAGGAATCCGCGAATTTAAAGGGGCGGAGTGAGTGCGGGTCAGTAGGGTCGTACAGTACCACGTACTGATTATACTGCTTTGCTTTTAGTGCTGTCAGCGGTCGCATTCACGACTCACACAGGGAAACAGCTGGGCGGCTATTAATTAAGAAATGCTAAACAATCCGGAAATGGAACGGCTCTGCTCCTTGATAGCTCCGCCCACTGCCGTGCAATTACTCCTGAGGCGGAAACGGAAGTCGTGGTTGAGCATTATTTACCATATAGGCCAGGGCACCCAAGCAAGACTCTTACTCCTGATTGCTGTGACCTGCAGCACTGTTCCTTTTGCTTTCCCCATGTTTCTTTCTCCTTTCGTGTCTTCAATGCTTGTATCAAAATAATAATGTATAAATTCGCCATTCCCATGTATAATGTAGGTAGGCTGGCAGTGGAGAGCTGGGTAATAATCAAAGTAAGAGGAAAGTACCAAGAAAACTTGTCACATCACTGCTATAAACAATATCAAGGGAAATCTGTGCATAAAACGTGCATTTTAATACTAATGTAGAGTCCTATAAGATTAACATGCCCCTGTAGCTTTAAATCCCTACCCTTCCTCCTTTTCTCTAGTTGCTGGGCAAAAGCCCATGGGGCAAATTTACTAAAGGGTGAAGTGACTAACGTGATGTCATTTCGGGACTTCGCCGATTTACTAACAGCCGCTGGCGTAAAGTCGCTAGCGAAGGACTGTAGCGCTACTTTGCACTCTTAACGCCAGGGGCGTTTTTGCTCTGGTGAATGGATGAAACTACGCAAATTCACTAAGATGCAGATTTTACTGAACGTTCCTTCTTGCGCCAGACTTGCCATCGCCACCTCAGACCAGGCGAAGTGCTATAGAGTAGATAGGACTTCCTCAAAAAGTCCAAAAAAATGCTGGCGACTTTTCAGTTTTTCAGGGTGATAGGCTGCAAAAGGTCGTAAATTTTTTTAGGGTACCCGGCTTCCCCCCTACATTTGCTAACATATGGCACATAAACTATACACTGGGCACATGTGTAGGGCATTATAACTTTATTTTATTTTATTAAAGGACCAGTAACATCAAAAAAATTTTTTTAAAAAAAATCATTAGTATACAACGAAAAATAAACACCAAGACAAATTAAACTTTTAAATTGCAAAATCTTTATTAAGAAATAACTTACCGAAACTCCACTTCCCCATCTCTTCAAAAAAGGCAACAGGGCGACCATCCATCCTGCAGTGCTCAATTTCTCCTCCCTTGCTATTCTAGTAACAGAGTCTGCGGCTCTTCCCCTATTCCAAGCAGCAGGTACTGGTAGAGCCGGATCAATGGAGTGTACATGCCACTTGCTCCCCATCGCTGTGCCCATCTGAATGTGCCCGGGGCTGGCAGTGCCCGCTGCTGAATCCTCCCAGCCGGTTAGGATTCAGGATATAAAGATAGAAAACGGCATCTTGTCTCCTACTCAGTCATTGTCTCCCTGCACTCAGCGTTCTTTTGTTTCACCATAAGAACCTCCTAGCATCCAAACATTTTCTATTTTACATGCACAGTAGCCTGAGAGTTGTAGTTGCACTACACCCATAATTGGAATCTTCCACTTAGTGAAGACCCTGACCTGAAGTGTTGAGTCGCAATGTAGCCCATGCTCCTATCACTAGCTGGACAGTAACTACTTTTGGTCTACTTAGCCCAAATTAGCGTTATACTAATAAAGGGGTTGTCTACCTTAAAGGAGAAACAAACCCTTAAAAAAACCGTACCCTACAAAGACTAGGGTTGTTACCTTCTTTACTGCAGAACTTTGGGCAGGGGGCGGGGCCATGACATATAGGGGCGGGGTGTGACATAATGGGCGGGTCCGTTCTGCGAAGGGGCATGCTGTTGTGTCATCGTGCGGGGCTATGATGTGGGATTGGTCGATCACCACATCAATCTTAGGGAATCCTGCCCAGTTTTCTTTATTTGGAAAACCTGGCAGGCCAGGTCAAAACCGAACGGGTGGCAACCCTAACATAGACCCCCGTCCCTCCCCCCCCCAGCTTCGCCAGTCTCATTCTGAAGATTACCGAAGAGAAGAAGATGGGGTCCGTGAACTCTGCTGGACAGAATCTGCACCGAGGGGTATGTAAAGAGTTAGGGGCATTTGCCCGGGGAACACTTAGGCTGGGGGGAGGAGGGAGGGGGTCTATGTAGGGTAGGGGGGGTAGGGTTTTTTAAGGGTTTTTTTTTTTACTAATGCACGGGGCGGGGTAATGGCAGGCAGTTTAGGGGGCTTTTGGTACGGGGCGTTTAGTTCTCCTTTAAAGAACTGTCAAAATCTCTCATTTTAAAAACTCCCATGAACTCGAAAATTCTAATTCAAAACTCAGATGAATAGCATCGACCTGAAAATTCGGATGAAATTGGAATCAAGTTTTAAAAACTCGATTCGAGTTTTTTCTCCAAAAAAAAACTAGAATGTCAGGTAGGCTGAAACAAACTCCAAATTGATCCCAGGACATCTTCCATTGACCAAAACAGCAATTTGTCAGGTTTTAGGTGGCAAATAGTCGAATTTGAGTTCTTAAAGGGCCAGTGAATGATAAATTTCGAAAATCAAATTTTAAAAAAACTCGAATTAATTTTTAACAATTCTCTAGTCGAATTTGACAATTTTGGCCATAAAAAAAAAAAAACTCGAAAATTTGAATTTTCACTTCCACCCTTGATAAATCTGCCCCTAGGACTCCATTGCTTTCCCCAAATCAGAAGCTGGGGGCTTGTCCCTCATTCCTGTGCTGTTTGGGCTTTAGCTCCAAGGATCATTTCCTGACACCAAGCTCCCTGACCTTCCAGCAGCCTTAAAATATCCTGGATTCCTTCCCTTTTGGAAACGGTGGTCGTTGAATGAAATGAAATTCCATGATATCACCTAGCAACGTAATATGCGTCTAAACAAACAGCCAAACAATCCCCTGATAGCGTCGGCAGATATTGCACTTGCTATATTTAGCATCTCACCTCATTTTGTTCTTTTTGGCCGACCCCCTGTCCTTCAGTATCATGTGATTCCAGGCAGATTCAAGAGCTTCCAGCACTGCCTCATTATTGGATAGACTAATCCCAGCACCAATCCTGCACCCAACGGGTGTAATTATTGACACCAGCACGGGATGGGAAGTAGGGACAACGCTGAGCTGTTCCAGCAGTTTCTGATAAAGGAAAATGGTAAATGATAAAGGGAAATTCACATGACTATAAAAAAAAGGGTTGTAAGCCTAACAATAAAATTGTTACTGTTAATTAAATATTTGGTAACATAATTGATACTGAAAACAATATCTGCACTGCTGGTTCTTGCTATTTAAGAGCTAAACTACTGAGCTTTTTCTGTCGGATCGTGTCAGAAGGAGAAATGCTGGCAACAAATCGGAAGTGGCACACTTCAAAATATAATGGGACTGAACGAAAAATCGCAGGTATAAACTACATTCCATACAACACAACTGTCGGATGTGAATGTAGCAAGCTGCATCTTCATTCAACAATCAGCATTGCAGAAAGAGCCAGAGGTTTACAATTGCAAATAACTTGAAATACATTAGTAGGGTGTTGTAAGTAATGTATCAGTGTTTGCAGATGACACAAAACTATCCAGCCCAATTAATTCCATCCAGGATGTAGCACTTGCAACATGATCTTGACAAACTGGCAATCTGGGCAGCTAAGTGGCAAATGAGATTCAATGTTGATAAATGTAAAGTCATGCACCTGGGATGTAAAAATATCCAAGCCACTTATACCCTTAATGGGACTGCACTAGGCAAATCCATTATGGAAAAGGACCTTGGAGTCCTTGTAGATGATAAACTTGGCTGTAGCAAGCAATGCCAGTCAGCAGCATCAAGGGCAAATAAGGTCTTGAGCTGTATTAAAAGGGGCATAGAGTCAAGGGAGGAGGGGTCATTCTTCCACTGTATAGAGCACTTGTAAGGCCCCATCTAGAATATGCCGTACAGTTTTGGTCTCCATCACTCAAACAGGACATTATTGTATTAGAGAGGGTACAGAGAAGGGCAACTAAGCTGGTAAAAGGTATTGAAAATCTTAGCTATGAGGAAAGACTGGCCAAATTGGGGATGTTCACGCTGGAGAAGAGGCGCTTAAGGGGTGATATGATGACTATGTATAAATATATAAGGGGATCATATAATAATCTCTCTAATGCTTTATTTACCAGTAGGTCTTTCCAGCTGACACAAGGTCACCCATTCCGATTAGAAGAAAAGAGGTTCCGCCTAAATATTCGGAAGGGGTTTTTTACAGTGAGAGCTGTGAAGATGTGGAATTCTCTCCCTGAATCAGTTGTACAGGCTGATACATTAGATAGCTTTAAGAAGGGGTTGGATGGCTTTTTAGCAAGTAAGGGAATACAGGGTTATGGGAAATAGCTCATAGTCCAAGTTGATCCAGGGACTAGTCCGATTGCCATTTTGGAGTCAGGAAGGAATTTTTCCCCCTCTAAGGCAAATTGGAGAGGCTTCAGATGGGTTTTTTGCCTTCCTCTGGATCAACTGGCAGATAGGTAGTTAATAAAAAAAAAAAAAAAAAGGTTGAACTCGATGGACATGTGTCTTTTTTCAACCTTACTTACTATGTTACTATGTTACTATGTTACTATGTATCTGGTTGCTAGGGTTATTGTCCCTTCTCACCAAAAATCTGTTACAGCACCAGACTGGAATATGAGAAGAATAAGGAATAAGTAGCAATACAGTCTGGGTCACCTTATGATTTGTATGACATATATGATCCGATCGTTGGCCTTGGTGACAATAATAAGATAATTCAGAGGGCATAAGCAACCCACTGGATGAGGACTGCATCAACGTGCCTATGCAGTTTTAGCAGGGATTTCCAAACCTGCCAGATATTGAACTTATTTATCCCAACATGTGAGTGACCAAAACGAGCAGAGATCCACCCATCCAGTCACTATATGGATAGCTTTACTCAAAGATCAACTTTTGCAGGTGTGCAACGAAAATATCCACTCAAGCTGCTCGAAACACTGCACTCTGACACCCATTTATTGTTTATACACAGCAAACATTGGGCCTTATTGATGAACATAGGCATACAACCAGTCAGCAATTAGTTTTAAACAGTCTACAGGTTAGAAAAATAAAGCAAAGATCTGACTGGTAGCAGCACCTACATTCTTAAATCAGCCACAATGTACATTGTTTGCATACAACAACACTCCACTTCCATCATTTACCTTCCTGTAGAGTCCATAGTGCCAATCCAAAACCAAGAGAATGCTGGCACCCCAAAGTTTGGATTTCTCTGTGCACCTTTGCAACTGCATGTTTACTGAGCACATACAGGACTGCCACCCACTGTCCTGGATTGCATTTCTAAGTGGCCAACAGAAGGAACATCTGAAGAATTACCAGAAAATGAAACGGCTCTAGGATGATAGCCAAAAACAGTAAAAAATATTGATTCACCAGTGGACGAGCGAGTAGCATTATTAAATGCAAACTCAACCCACAAAGAAAGTTGGCCTTTTGTGACTGATTACTGGAGACGCAACACCTGAGATTTTGCTCCTGATTTGTCCTTTCCGTCTGGCCATATGGGAATAGGAAGCAAATATAGCAGGACCTGGAAGGTTTTGAACGTTGACAAACTGGCCAAGAATCAATATAATTACCAACATACTGTCTTAATGTTGGCCACCAGAGAGTGCGGGAAAAAGTTTTACTGCAGCACAGATGTCCGGCTACCTTAGAATTGACTACCTTAGAATCTCCACTGAAACTGCCTCACAAAGGTTTTCCAGTACAAAGAGTTTGCCCAGAAGTACATTAGGAGTTAATTAACCTGGGCTTCAGACATAAGATGATTTGAGTAATGGGTCCAGGGCTAGCATGGGTATGTCTTGTCTTTCAGCATAATTAATATCTAGAAAGTTCCCTGCTGCCCCAGAATCTAGGAAGGCAAAATTTTCTAAGCAACCCATATCCCACTCTAAGAAGACCGGATCAAGTACTTTGGAGGAAAATTGTTGGGGATTAGAAACAGCATGACTTAAATATAACTCCCCAGACCTGTTCAGGTTTTACCGTTTTTCCGGCCTCTTGGGACAGGTGTCATGAAAATGCCCTTTATCCCCACAATACAGGCACAACCCATTAGCATATCTATAGCCCTTAGGACAAATGGGTAGAGTCCAATTGCATGGGTTCCTCTGAAGGCCTAGGGGCTGAGACTTCAGGTTTGGTTACTGAATATGAGGGTATATTATGAGTGGTAGCAATGGGTGTTCTTTCCTGACGCCTCTCCCTATGCTTCTTATCAGTTTGTATAGCAAGATGCATTCAAGTATCAAGGGAGGATAGAGTAGGAAAATTAACTAAGCTATGTTTCATCAGAAAGCCCCACCCTGAACCAACTAGGTAGGGCAGTATCATTCCAGCCTGTCTCTACCACCCAGTGGCAGAATTCAGTACAATACTCCTCGACCAATTTCTTACCCTACCTAAGGGTATGGATTGTTGAATCAGCTGTGGCCGAATGATCAGGGTCATCATAGATAATGGCTATGGCCTTGACAAAGGATTCAAGAGAGAGGCGGCTGGATTGGAAGGAGAGAAACTAAATGGCCATAATTGAGGATCCCCTTGGTGTACAATAATAACAAAATTAACTCTAGACTCCTCATGGGAAAGGAGCAGGGAAGGAACCCAAAATGTAGTCTACAAGCATCCTGGAAGGCAACCCTTACCCCCCAAGTCCTCACTCAAAGCCCCTATTATTTCCTGGGTCTCATAAAGCATTCTGGATGTCGAGTTTAATATTTTCATCCATGAATATTTGTGTTAAGTAATAATTGTGTGAAATAAGCCTTATTAGCATTTCCTGTAGAATCAACTATAGTCGAATTATACGCTACATAATATATGTGTTTTTATTTATGAGGTATCTCATAAATAAATTATTTATGAGGTATCTCATAAATATATATATCCTTGAGAAAGGTCCAGATATTTTTTATATACGGGAGTGCTGGTTCTTCTGAAAATTAAAAAAAAAAAAATATATATATATATATATATATATATATATCTATATATATATATATTGAGGTATAGGACCTGTTATCCAGAATCCTCAGGATCTGGGGTTTTCTGGATAAGGGATCTTTCCGTAATTTGGATCTTCATACTTTAAGTCTACTAGAAAATCATATAAACATTAAATAAACCCAATAGTCTGGGTTTGCGTCCAATAAGGATAAATTATATCTTAGTTTGGATCAAAATACTGTTTTATTATTACAAAGAAAAAGGAAATCATTTTTAAAAATTTAGATAATTTCATTAGAATGGGCCTTTCATAATTGAGAGCTTTCTGGATAATGGGTTTCCGGATAACCCACCTAATTTGATCTATTTTTCCTCCAGTTGAATTTAGTGTCAGAAATATAAAATGCCAAGTCAAATTCCAGTATTTTCATCTTTGCAGAGTTCTCATTTGGTATCAAATGAATGTTCTCAGCATAAAGATTGTAAAACAAGTCTCCTCCTCACGTCTCTTTGGAAACATTGGCGGATGAAGTGGAGGAAGAGACGACTTAATTCCTTCCTCTCTGTTCCATAACCTGTTCAATTCTTCCAGGTTTAATGTGGAAAGCGACAGAAACTCTTTCTCACATTAAACCCGAGATGTTTCTTTTTGGACTGTGATTCTTGGTGCTCATGTGGGAAGATATAAGTAAAGTCTCTAGGCATACTCATTGTGCTTTCTCTTATATGTTCTGCTTCCTCATCACTTTGGTGATTTATAATAGGACTTTGTTCCACTTTGCACTCTCTCTCAGCAGCAGAAGCTCCTTTCTTCTTTTTTGAGCTCTTTTTCTGGTACCAATAGAGACATAAGAGGTCCAGTAGAATGACTAGCTTTTCTTGTGACAATAAGTCCTACGCAAAAGAAGAGAAAGAAACTCATCACAAAGAACCTAATGTTCACTTGTGTTTAGTGTTAATACTAAATGGAGATACAATTAAAGATCAGCGCCACGGGCTATGGAAAAGAACAAATAACAGAATCTACTGCAATATAAGAAGTTTGACTTATAAAAAGGAATACCCTGGAGTTGATATTGATATGCTGTTTTGAAATGAGAAATCTTGTAAGTTGCCAATCCCACCAGAGAGTGCAGAAGCCAAATGTTGATTTTTACTGATTGAAGAAAACACCATTGCACCTCATTTTAATTCATTTTACCTTTTGAAGCAAGCACTAAACACACATGGTTTGACTTAATTATAATTTTATTTTGGAGATAGAACCTTATAGAAATCACTATAGCACTTTAAAATACACACGAAAAATCTGTGCATAGACTTTCTACGGTTCAAGACACACACAGATTAGTGTTGTAACACTTTGGTGATGGCACTAAATATTAACAATATTGCACTAGGTTCTGTTATTTGTTTTTTTCCATAGCCTGTGGCGCTGATTTTTAATTGTATCTTGATTTGATGATCCAGTGGAGGAACTGTGAAAAAGATCGGCAAACGGAAAAAATTCTTAGGGTTTACTTTTCTTTGTAACTGAGGTGTAGAGAGTGACATTCTCACGCAATTTGCAATTGGTTTTCTTTTTTTTATTATGTGTAGTTTTTGAATGATTTAGCTTTTTATTCAACAGCTCTCTAGTTGCCAATTTCAGCAATCTAGCACAATGCATTGGTTTGATTAAGAGACTGGAATATGAATAGGGGAGGGCCTGAACACAAAGATTACTAAAAAAAACAGCAATACATGTATAGCCTTAAAGAGCCTTTGTTTTTGAAAGCTGGAAAGAGTCAGAAGAAGGCAAATAACAAAAAATCTATAAAACAAGACTAACTGAAAAATTGTAAAAAAAAAAAAAAAAAAGTAAAATTAAAAGTGAATCAATCATTTAGGCCACAAGCTGCAATATTATCATGCTACTATTGTCGTTTACAGACAATACATGGCCTCACAAGGAACTTGCCACAGATTTATATTGAGAGTCTGCGACAGGAGAAACTCACAACCGTTTCCCTTGGAGTAGAGACGTCACTGTGTAATGTTCAGTTGTTTCATCACTTTCCATATAAACTCTTCTGAGACTTTATCTTTGAAGCTGGTGTCTTGTGAAATATGGGCTCATGCTCAAAGAAAAGTCTCTGCAAAGCTTGGAGTTTAAAGCTGTTCAGATTTGTTCAAAGAAGGTGTATTAACTGTCAGCTAAATGTCAGCATCTAACTGCCAAACGGGGTGACAACACAGTTACTGAGATCTTGAGAAACACACTTTATTTTTTAGCTCCACTTTCTCATTATGTGAAGTCTACTGTTTGTAGAACATTTCCAATTTTGCTCCATTCATTACCACTAGATGGCACTGTGGCAATTAGTGGATGTAAACCAGTGGTTCCCAAAACTGTGTGTCTGCCCCATCTAGTAACCTTGTTATGAGATAAGGGGGCCCAGCCTTAAGGCCAGTTAGGGTGAGATTTGGGGGTGAGTGCTTATTTGTGCCCTGGATACCCCTGGAACTATAGCAGGGTGACTGTTACCCCAATGTTTCTATATATATCTGTAACCTTGTTATGAGCTAAGGGGGCCCAGCATGAAGGCCAGTTAGGGGGATATTTGGGGTGAGTGCTTATTTGTGCCCTGGGTACCCCTGGAACTATAGCAGGGTGACTGTTACGCCAATGTTTCTATATATATCTGTAACCTTGTTATGAGCTAAGGGGGCCCAGCCTGAAGGCCAGTTAGGGTGAGATTTGGGGTGAGTGCTTATTTGTGCCCTGGATACCCCTGGAACTATAGCAGGGTGACTGTTACCCCAATGTTTCTATATATATCTGTAACCTTGTTATGAGCTAAGGGGGCCCAGCATGAAGGCCAGTTAGGGGGATATTTGGGGTGAGTGCTTATTTGTGCCCTGGATACCCCTGGAACTTTAGCAGGGTGACTGTTATCCAAATGTTTCTATATATCTGTAACCTTGTTATGAGCTAAGGGATTCCAACCTGAGGGTCAGTTAGGGTGAGATTTGGGGTGAGTGCTTATTTGCTGCACCAGGTACCCCTGGAACTATAGCTGAGCTTTTACCCCAATGCTTCTATATATATATCTAAACTTGTTATGAGCAAAGGCCTGAAGGCCAGTTAAGGGGAGATTTGGGATAAGTACTTATTTGTGGACCCTGGAACTATAGCACAATGACTGTTACCATAATGTTTCTCTGTATCTGTAACCTTGTTCTAAAGGTTCCAGCCCCAAATTCACCCCATTCTCAAACAGTATCAGCAGTAAGTTAAGATGCTGTGCCCTGCTGGGTGCCACATGTAGAATAGGCTGAGTATAAAGTGGAATGGTGAAGAATATTTTCATTGTGAAACAGGTGGAAAACATATTGATGCCGTGGTGTATCACATGCAGAATCTGCGCACATCAAAGAAACAAAAAAGTACTTTTTCTCATTTATTACTGAAATTAATTTTGTTTGACAGGGTAAAAGCCAAAATAAATACCAACTCAATAATGTTGCAGTTAAACAGCTTAACATCTGTGGCCGTAACGCAGAAATCTCATTTTCTAAGAACAGGAAAGAAAAAATACTTTACTTTATAAAATTTACAAAAAAGCAGCAGCGTAGTTCAGCACTCCCTAGTGCCAATGCTGCAAGTAGAGCAGAGCAGAGGGTTACGGGTAATGTGCTGATCTAATATCAGGGGGTACTACACTTTGTGCTCCCCTAAAAAGTCAAATATGTTAAAATGTTCTACTTTTTCCAGGAACAAAACAGGCTGAACAAAAAACAACCTCCATTACACAGTGCCAGTTTTACTGTATATAACATTCTACATAAATAGCGCAAAACATAATATATATGCAAATTGACAATTAGCTGTAGTAAAACAACTCCTGCCCTACTGTCACCATATACTCCATTGTCTCCATCTTTCTTTACTGGCTTACTCTTGCCATCTTTTCCCCATCTTGCCCTACAGTCTTCACCTTGCCCTACACTCTACATCTTTCCCTACTGTCCCCATCCTGCCCTGAAGTTTCTATCTTCTTATACTGTCTCCATCTTCTTATACTGTCTCCATCTTGCCATACATTTTCCATATTCTTATACTGTCTCCATCTTGCCCTACAGTTTCCATCTTCTTATACTGTCTCCATCTACTCCAATGTCTCCATCTTTCTTTACTGGCTTACTCTTGCCCTCTTTTCCCCATCTTGATCACAGCGCTTGATCATGGAAAATCTGTGCCCCTGAATATGCCACAGTAGCTCCCCATCTTCTTTTCTGCTGATTCAAATATAATGTTCAAATGTTGGTAAAGACTTTCCTTCCGTTCTCAATGTATTTGGTTCATCATACAGAGTTGGGAGTCGCCAAAACTTCCTTATCTTCATAAATCACCATATATCACTCTGGAGAACCATTGCAGTCAAAAATGTGATCCTTTATTAAAATGCAATATATGTTTCGGATCAAACAGATCCTTCCTCAGGATCTGGAAGTGAACACTGGCACCTGAGGAAGGATCTGTTTGATCCAAAACATGTAGTGCAATTTAATAAAGGATCACATGTTTCTGCTGATTCACTGCACATGCTCTGTACACTTACTGAGCTTAGGGACCCACTTACAATATACAGTACACATAGAATAGAAATGTCACAATATAAGGCTGATTAGTAATTAATATAGATAATTACTACACAGTATTGGACTGGCCCACCGGGATACCAGGAAAACTCCCGGTGGGCCCAGGTATCATTAGGCCTTTTGTTTCTAACCATTTGGCCTATTTCATGGTCATTCCCTATTAATTTATGGGAGAAAAGAGGCTCAAGAATGGATGGATAGAGTATAGTATGTAGAGAAAAGAGACTAAGAGAATAAAGAGGTTGAGTGAGCAGAGGAGCAACAATAGTTTGGTCTGTTTTCTAGTGGGCCCACAGTCTAAGGTTTTCTGGTGGGCCCCTGGCATCCCAGTACAACACTGTTACTACATGGCAGCACAGAAACCAGTGCAATTAGCATCAGCATTTAATAATCAGCCCTATAGCATCAGCTTATATTAGAGACAAAAGTGTCATAGACACTTTTCAAGATGGTGACCCCCTGTGACAAGTTTGAAATCCTGGACCATTGCTGCTATTGACAAGCTGAAACTTTAGACTGGTACAATACATTCAGTATGTAAAATATGGCATTTTTAACCATATTTTTTTAGGGTTTAGTTCTCTTTTAAGTTCAGCTCCTTCTCCCTTACTGAAAGCATAATGCTGAATATTGTACTTCAACAACATCCGACGGGCCATAGATTGGGGAGTAAAACTTCCAGTAACTGTTTTGCCCAGAGTCACAATTCCACCTAAATATGCCAGTGTATCACAAACCCACGTGGGTCCCTTCTCTGCTCACTATCAATACACAGAGCCTGGGGCAACAAACCCAGAGCTCACCCATCATTAAATGACAGTGTTTATGTTGAGCTTCTGAAAGCACAAGGATTCTATGCAAGGCCATGACTTTCTCCTGAGCCGGAGACCCACGGGCCGGTCTCACTTAGCTGGAAAGTACAAAAGCTTTTCTAAACTGAAAGATTAATGGGAGCCAAAATGCTTTGAAGCCGTCGCCCTTTCATTTTCCTTACACTTCATATTCATTCGTTTATTCTCTGCTCAGTGGCTCCATGTGACTAGGGCCCCAGAACAATTGAAAGGATCCAGGCTGTTAAGCACAGGCCCATGGCACAAGGTACACCATTAAAGCAATATTGTCATATAAAGTGTTTTTGTTTCTTTATTTATTAATCATTTAATTTTTATCTACATCTAAAAATCTTAGTCACTTCTAAACAGCAGTCCTGCCCTGCTTTATGGCTGAAATTCTAGCTATCTGTATAACAGAGTATTCTGTCCCAGTGGCTGCACAGATCCTATCTGATCCTCATTGTAAGCAACAGTCCTGCTCTGCTTTATGGCTGAAATTCCATACCTCCCAACTGTCCCTTTTTCGGAGGGACAGTCCCTCTTTTGACAGCTCAACCCGCAGTCCCTCATTTGTACTGGAAAGTCCCTCTTTTCTCTGCACTGAACAGCCAGAAAAAGAAACAAAGTTTCTCACTTAATTGGCTTTTAGCAGAGAGCCCAGAACAGCCAACAGGTGCAAATAAAATACTTTGTAACAATTTTGAGACACAAAAACACAGTTTAGATAAGGAGAAATATTTTCAAACTTTCATAACCTGCCAAATTTTGTAAAAAGAACATGGTAATTAGGGGGTGTGGCCACAGAAATGGGTGTGTTCCAAAAAAATTGCTGTGCTACGTGCGGAAAATTTTTTTTTTGTCCCTCTTTTTACTTCCAAAATGTTGGGAGGTATAGAAATTCTAGCTATCTGTATAACAGAGCATTCTGTCCCAGTGGCTGCACAGATCCTATCTGATCCTCATTGTAAGCAGCAGTCCAGTCCTGCTTTATGGCAGCTGAGATTCTAGCTATCTGTATAACAGAGAATTCTGTCCCAGTGGCTGCACAGATCCTATCTGATCCTCATTGTAAGCAACAGTCCTGCTCTGCTTTATGGCAGCTGAGATTGTAGCTATCTGTATAACAGAGCATTCTGTCCCAGTGGCTGCACAGATCCCTATTGTGAGCAGCAGTCCTGCGTTGCCTTATGGCGGCCATTATAACATACTTAATATTTCTGTTCTCTGTTCCTGGAAGTTGTTTCCCAATATGACAAACTAAAGGGAACTCATAGGGTTTACGAGTCGGGATGTTATTGCTTCTAGGAAGGGTCTCCTTTTGATGTATCACCTGTCTGCTGAGTGAAGCCATTTACACCCTCCTGTTTATCACTCCCTTGATGTGGGCAGGATTACGAGCTGACTGAGACGCTCTTTAACAGTCACCAGATGCCACTATCAGTTTGATGTCCCCCGTCTGCTGAAATATCCAATTTTATAAGCTAAAGGCACAAGGCACACATTATTCAGTAATTAGCTCAGGTTCGGTGTCACTTGGATGACATCTTATTAATAGGTTGAATTATTTAGATTTAATAAAGTTTTTCAGACTACTGAAGTTCAAGCCGGCTCTTTCACGTCCTACAATTGGTTTGAGCTCCCCTTCAATTTTTTTTTTATATATACAGTATATACGTATTAGGTCTTATGGAATGGCATTTAGAGCCCATACACAAAGCAGGGGTATGTACACTCCTGCAATTCCCTGCATATGTGCCCTAAAAAGCCACATATCGTATTTAGCTTCCAGTGCAAAGTGAGTGCAGTTCCAAAATGATCCCAGTACCTGTCCTGAACTCAGGGCCGCCATCAGGGGGGGACAGGGGGGACAAGCGTACCGGGCCCGGGCATGAAGGGGGGCCCGGCAGCGCTGCATTTTTTGAAGATCCGGGCCCCCCTTACGAGCGCCCGAGCCGTACGTCTTGCCTCTGTGCTGCCGAATGCGGAAGTGCCGAAAAGCCGAAGCCGATGCGCCGAAAAGACCCGAAGTCACGGAAAAAGCCGAAGTCACGAAGCGCCGAAAAGACCCGAAGTCACGAAAACAGCCGAAGCCGAAGTCCTGAAGCAGTGAAAAGACCCGAAGTCACGAAAGGAGGTGAAGTTGAAGTACTGAAGCCGTGAGTTCAATTCTACTGAACACCAGTTTGTGTATTTTTTTTTTTTTTAATCTCCTGGCCACCAATGTATTATTTTAATATTCTATAGGCCCCTGCAACCAATCTTTTTTTTTAAAACATGTTTTTTTGGGGCCCCAATTTTTTTTTTTAACTCGTAAGGGGCCCCTGACGCCAATGTTTTTTTTTTTTTTCAAAAAATTTTTTTTTTTTTTTTAATTTTTTTTGGGGCCCCAATTTGTTTTTAACTTGTAAGGGGGCCCCTGCCGCCAATGTTTTTTTTTTTTTTTCAAAAAAAATTTTTTTTTTTTTCAAATTTTTTTTTTGGGGCCCCAATTTGTTTTTAACTTATAAGGGGGCCCCTGCCGCCAATGTTTTTTTTTTTTTTTCAAAAAAATTTTTTTTTTTTTTCAAATTTTTTTTTTGGGGCCCCAATTTGTTTTTAACTTGTAAGGGGGCCCCTGCCGCCAATGTTTTTTTTTTTTTTTTCAAAAAAATTTTTTTTTTTTTTCAAATTTTTTTTTGGGGCCCCAATTTGTTTTTAACTTATAAGGGGGCCCCTGCCGCCAATGTTTTTTTTTTTTTTTCAAAAAAATTTTTTTTTTTTTTTTAATTTTTTTTTGGGGCCCCAATTTGTTTTTAACTTATAAGGGGGCCCCTGCCGCCAATGTTTTTTTTTTTTTTTCAAAAAATTTTTTTTTTTTTTTCAAATTTTTTTTTGGGGCCCCAATTTGTTTTTAACTTATAAGGGGGCCCCTGCCGCCAATGTTTTTTTTTTTTTTTCAAAAAAATTTTTTTTTTTTTTTAATTTTTTTTTGGGGCCCCAATTTGTTTTTAACTTATAAGGGGGCCCCTGCCGCCAATGTTTTTTTTTTTTTTTCAAAAAAATTTTTTTTTTTTTTCAAATTTTTTTTTGGGGCCCCAATTTGTTTTTAACTTATAAGGGGGCCCCTGCCGCCAATGTTTTTTTTTTTTTTTCAAAAAAATTTTTTTTTTTTTTTAATTTTTTTTTGGGGCCCCAATTTGTTTTTAACTTATAAGGGGGCCCCTGCCGCCAATGTTTTTTTTTTTTTTAAAAAAAATTTTTTTTTTTTTAATTTTTTTTTGGGGCCCCAATTTGTTTTTAACTTATAAGGGGGCCCCTGCCACCAATGTTTGTTTATTTTTTAGTTTTTTTTACATTTTTTTTGTTGGGGCCCCAAGTTTTTTTTAACTTATAAGGGGGCCCCTGCCACCAATGTTTGTTTATTTTTTAGTTTTTTTTACATTTTTTTTGTTGGGGCCCCAAGTTTTTTTTAACTTATAAGGGGGCCCCTGCCACCAATGTTTTTTTTAAAAAAAAAAAATTTTTAATTTTTTTTTTTTTGGGGCCCCAATTTTTTATAAGGGGGCCCTGACCATCAATAGCTTTTTACAACTTGTGTGGGGGGGGTTACTTTTTTAGCGCTGATGTCTGTGTGGTCTTTTAACTGCGATGTGGAGTGGGCGGGAAAATGGGGTGGAGCTTGGTCGTCAGTGTGGGCGGGGCCCAGGGGGCCCCAAAAATTTTGTTGTACGGGGCCCCGTGATTTCTAATGGCGGCCCTGCCTGAACTACTTGATTCTGGTGCCACAGCCATGTACTTCAGCTTTACCAGAAAACTAGGTATCTGACTCTATCCCCTGTCTGCACCTTCGCAGAGACTGCAAGAGAATTGAAAGTGGGGTTATTTATTGAGAAACTCTCTTTCTCTGTCCCTCAACATCAATAATATTTGGAGTGCCTTGGGAGTCCCACCATATACTGGTCTCTTGATTAAGTTTATGCCTAAGGTTCATACTGCCTTCAGCATTGTCTGTTGTAGTTTTTGCTGATGCCCATAATGTCTACCAGAACCAGGTCCTACTCCTCTGCCTGTTCCTGTGCCTGCTCTTGCTTGTTCATTCACCAGCCTCTTATTTTGTTCCAATGCCAACTCCCAAGTTGTAAGTTCCAGTTCCATTCTCCATTTCTCCTCATGTATTTTTCTGTGTGTGTTCCAGACAGTCCCTGTCCCCATTGCCAGCCAACAGGTCTTGGGGCAGCAATGGGAAGGGTGGTACTTTAAATGCCACTATTAGAATTTCTGCCATTGGCAGCTTTGTCGTTGTGCTAACATCATTGCATTGGCGTCAGTATTGCCGTGTGTTGGGCATTAAGGGTTGTGACCAATGTCACTGACTTTTGAGAAGTAGAAAGATTTTGGTGCCATAGGTCCTCTTGCCTGTCCCTGAGCATACCTGCTACTAATGCTGTTCTTTTGGAATTTGATTGTGGCCTTTTATTCTGACTACTCATGAATGCTAGCTGAATAGAACTGTTTTATCCCTTGGTACCTTGGCCAGGCTTGCCTGTCTGCCTCTACCTACTTTGCCTGCCCTGCTTGTTTTAATACTTGTGACGTGCCCCTTTCTTGTCAGTTTTCCAGCCTCTGTCCTGCCTGTGTCCCAGTTCCTCCTTTGTTCCTAGTCCAACATTTATTGGCCCTGTGTGCGTTATATACAGAGGCTCACATAGTAACTCTGATCTAAGCAGAGAGGCAGCTCTTCTCATAGATAATATCTCTCTTTAAATGACAAAAGGGTTTATTTAAACCCAGTTGCCATGGAACAGTCCTTTGTGTGATCGGCACAGCTCCATTTGTGCAGAGCTTGCAGTTAAACCCACACCAACCCATTTCCCAAAGAACATTCCAGGAAACCTACACCCGGCTATAATAGGGGACCCCTGGCCTTTGTCACGGTTTAAAGGGAAGAGAAGAAAGGATAATGAGGTGTGAGTTTATGGGCCAGAGCTGGAGATCCCGAAGGAGCCAGCTGTTTGTGGGATATTGTTCCCAGTGATTCTCCAATCAATGACAAGTTTCCAGAGGATACGTCACTGGGTGTCTGAAGTGGGGCATATTCCACCCTCACCCTCTGCCGACCCACATAGGTCTGACCACATCTTCCTCCCTCAGTTATAACATTTCCAGTGCTGAAGGGCTATTCCGCCCTTGGCTGTCCGTGTTTCCTCATGGCTTATGAGCTGGTGTTCCAAACTCTGGTGCCAAAATCATTATTGCTGTGGGATGCCGATGATGCCAGTCCTACCAATGTCTCTCTAACTATGGCAACATCTCCAAAACATCATCCCATAATAATAAGGCTACAGAGAACAGACACTAAATAGTGCTGAAATGCTCCATGCACTAAATCAAAGTTCAAAGTGTAAAAAATAAGTACAATCCGCCATGTTTTTTGCACCCTACTGTCTATTATGCACCTTATTTTACTGCTTATTTTTATTGCTTCTACTGTAGACAGACTCATCACTGAAAGTGGACCCTGGAACCAGTTTTAGGTTTGTGGAATCTCCTAAATGCTCATTTTTCCCCTTTCTGCCCCAGCTGTATCAACCATAGGAACCTGAATTGAGGTTTGGAGGGAGATTGGAGCAGCTTTCATGGATTATTACAACAAGCAGACCTGTAAGGGGGCAGAGTCATTCCTGGGAAGCTGAAGATGTGAGGGCCCCAAGATTTTTCTTCTGCACAGGAACACAGACAATAAAAGGTAGCGTTCCTTATGGAATTATAGTAAGTTCACACTGGGATGGAGACTGATGAAAACGATGTATAATTTCTGTACCTGTGGTGGGGAACTATATAAATAAAGGGAAATAGTAACCAATAATAAGTGTTGTGCCTTGATAATTCTGCCTGTTGGACTGCAATGGACTGTTATTTTTGGTACTGGAGGGCACCAACTACTGAGCACACAGCTCCTGCAGTATGGCATAGTCCTGTGAGGCTACCATTCTGACATAAAATATATATTCACATTCTACAATCTATGCCATAAACCAAGAGAGAACTGCTGTTGTTTGCCAAAAAGGAAATAATCAGGTGAGTACCAGGAAACAGAATAATCAAAACTCAAAAAGTAATATTCCCTGTTGCAATAGGAAAGTAAGTTGTTTCCAGCCCCTGGTCTACCATGAGACAAGGTAAGAAATTTGCCCCGGGGGTATCCTCAGAGATGGCAAAAGCTGCTGAACTGTCATGAGATATAGTGGAAGAGTTTCCCTCTAAATACCAAAGATGCCACCCCCTTGTTCAGTTCCAGCACAGTATTTGGGGGTGAGTGGGTGGTATCCAATCTGCTGCCTCAGACTCCAGTAATTCACCCACCCATGGTGGCTCAGGGGATACTTGGTAGTAAGGGCAGTGCCCTGTGAAAAAATACGCCAGGGGTATTAACTTTTGTAAAGAAGAGGAGTGGCCAAACTGTGGTAGAATAGTGATCTTTGTCACTTAGGGGTTCCTAAAAAATTGATGCCCTCCAGTCATTTTGTATTTAGTTCTCCTTTGTCAAAAACTTTTAATAAATATACTACACTCACTGCCGCGGAACATTTCCAATTTTACCCTAATAAAGTGCCCCAAGAAGAAAACTGCAGCCAATCAGAGCATTACAATGTTTGTCTCACGTCATGCCTGTTTCCCCAGTAATTCCATCAACTGGTTGACATTGGGGGACGATTACCGGACAGAGTATTGGGGCCCATGGGATGAAGATGAGAAGTGCATTGGGTTTCATACACCAGACTTTTATGTTACCCAGCAATAAAACCTCCTTCTTACAGGACCCAGAGACTTGTTGTTGGGTAACCCCTGGCATAATCATAGCAGATCCTAGCAGGGGCCCTTTTATGACCCTGCTCACATTTCTGGTACTCACCAGGAGCTCATTTCTTATTCTGTCACATAAAATTCCCAGGACTTTGGCTCGTTTGATGGGGAAATTCACAGGCTATGAAATCCAAGCTGATTCCACCTACTGCACTTGGATCCTTGTGGGAAATAGCTCCTGCCGGAATCACTCCTCTTACCGGACTGCATGTCCCCAATGGAAGAATTTAACTGTAGTGATGCTGGGATCAAGATACAGAGATATCCCATAAAACTATGGCAGCATAGGTATTCCCTGTACTAAGCACAATTCAGGAGGAACAGCCCCTAAGTTAGCTCATATCCTGTACAGAGAGATACCATAAAACTATGGCAGCATAGGTATTCCCCTGTACTAAGCACAATTCAGCAGGAACAGTCCCTAAGTTTGCTCATAACCTGTACAGAGAAACGTATTAGTTCTTGGTTTAAAGCATTTTCCTACTTTGCTCAATACAGGGGAACACCTATGCTGCAGTAGTATTGTATATGTCTGTACAGATGAGCAAATAATTCTATTCAAAGGCTATGAAAGGACTGATTTTTTTTAATGCTGGCTCTTTTGTCCCACTGACCTAGTTTTAAGGGAATTTTTATATGATAAATAAGGTTGTAGCGAACAATGGAGGTGCATGCAAAAATTATTTTGAAACCTATTGACTATTGAAAAAATTTCGGGAAATTTGTGAATTTTTGGGCAAAGCGAAAAGGCACAGATTCGCCCATCACTAGTTATACCTTGAGCAACCAAAGTCACTGGGCAGTGTGTGTGTGTGTGTGTCCAACCAGCCCAGCTGAGAAAAATACATTTTAGTCCCTATCCCTATACTGTTTAGGGGCCTGGAGCCACTGTAATGAAATCATGGGAGGGGCTGTCAAAAATAGTCTTTTGGTAAATGTCAATTTTTTAACAGCACGTTCATATTCAGCCCCATATTGCAAGGGAGCTACTACCCAGTGATGGTCTGGATGCTCTAAACTGGGGTGCCACGATGGCCTGACTGGCCAGTTAGCAATTAATATATCAGGTGACAGATGTTCTATTAGTTTATAATTAACATGTTATACTTTCCCTTACATTTTCACAGATCCCCCAGGGATCTTCCACCTTGCTTCGTCCAGTGAAAAATTGTTTCTGAATGTTATTAATATCCTTGTGCACACGCACACACACACACACACTCGTGCATTCCTTCACTCTCTCGCACACCTGGTTTGTGTTAGTGCACCCTAAACGCTCCCCGGCTGCAAGTTAATGTGGCCCCATATTGATTTTATTATGTGAATAGATGTGTAAAGTAAAGACATAGAATGATACATACTGTTTGGCTGATGGAGGGTTAAACATTAGAGTAGGCTTAACCCCTCCCCGTCATGCTGTTTTATAACTACAGAGATAAGGAAGATTCCCTGGATAAAGATGGGGGGGGCAGACACTATAGGTCAGCTCTGACTGACAGCAGCCTGCCTTCAGCACAACAATACGCTTAAAGTGTGACCCAGACAGTGATATTCCTTCCCATTTCCCACTTCTCCTGCCTGTTGCTAGGTTAGGTTGGACTCTAGCAACCAGGTCATCAGATTAAATTCTAAGAGAGTGAGACAGGAGTAGGGTCTCCACCTTTTTTGGAAGACCATTTTGGACTTCCTATATACAGTATTTATATATTTTTAAATATATATATTCCCTATTACTAACAGGTTCCCCCCCTAGACAGGGAGCACAAGATAAAAAAAGAGTAACTCCATTATCAAGGTAGGACAGTGCCCAAGTAAGGTGGTTGGTAGAGGGGGGTCCAATTTTAAAAAAAATATCAAATTTGTATTTTTTTTGCAGGTTTGCTGGCACTGAGTGGATTAATGAACTGTTTGGCTGGAGGCAGGCTTCAATGAGTCAGAACCAACCCATATTCATTGTCTCCAGGCAATGCTAATGTCACGGTCTGCACGCAAACACCAGAACGAATGCCAAGCACCCTGGTCTCGGCTCGTGCTTCACCTGTAGTGTGACCGCCTTTGACCTCAGGAGGAGCGAGCAGCTACTTGGATGCCCCCAGGACTTAAAAGAGAGGTGCAAGGCTAGAGGCTTTGGATAAACAGCCTGGGAAAGGAGGCAGCATGAAGTGCAACACATGGGCGGGATTAGTAGGGTTTTTAAAGAAATGTTCAATAAATCAACCCAAAACAGATTGAGCATATACTTAAAAGAACACTTTCTTGTTTTTCACATAACATGTCTCCTTATTTGGCTGCGGGACCTGGGAGTTTGTAATGAAGCCACTGATTGGCTGCATTTATAGTAAGTTCTTCAGGCTGAAAGCCAGTGCTGATCAGTAGGGGGAGCCTAAAATCTACTCAAGCCCTACTGCTCCTGAGCAGCTAAAGCTGGAAGTGAAAGACTGGGCCCCTCCTATAGGGCTGATGTAAAGTCCTGCAGGTAATGCACCCCTAGGCATCCCATAGGAACCCCAGCCCTCTTTTGCTTGATGCTGCCTTTGGCTTTGGTGACCAGATGCTGGAAATCCCTATACTGAAAAAAGAAAATAAAAAAGTAATATAAGCTTCATCATACTGAAATAAGGAACTTTCTAAATACAATTCTGTACAGTTTCTGAAATATTCAAGTTTATCTTCAATATCTCAATCCCAGCATCTTTTTTCTCTTCTTTCTATCTTCATGCAGGAGTTGCAGTGCAAGTGCCAGATTTTCTATGACAGTTAAATCCAATATGTCTTATGGGGGCAGGGGGCACGCTTTACTAGCAGATGTGTTAGAGCTCATTCAATAACTGATTCCAGTATAAACAAAATGTAACAACTGTACAAATTCTTCATGTAGAGAGACAGGATTTCTAGTGATTTTAATAAAGTGAGCTTAAATACATCTTCTAGGCAAAAGGAGCCTCCTTAAAACACATATTGGATTTAACTTTAAAAATCAGACTTTTAACCAGTGTCGGACTGGCGCATTTGGGGCTCACCGGGTTCCTGTGAGCATTCGAAAAAAACGGAGCGATGCGTGCATGCGCAAGGGGCGGAGTGGTGCGAGCACGCGCAAGTAATGGAGCGCCGTGCGCATGCATGATCGTCCACGAACAGCGTGTGCCACACATATTTTCTTCTACTTTCGCCCGATAGGGGAGTGAGTCTGAGCCGGTGGGGGCCGGTGGGGGCCCATGAGGGCCGGGGCCCAACGGGTTTTTTCCCAGTGTCCAGCCGGCCCAGTCTGACCCTGCTTCCAACAGATGCTGAGCGGGGGAAAGTGAAGAGTGACTTTATTATTTTGAAAACGATTCAACTTCATCTGCAACCTCATCTGCAACTTGGGCCCTGCACCCTGTTAAAGCTGTACATTGAGCAACTGGCAGAGATGGGAATTCTGGGTAATGGAAATGATTTTGCTGCCACCCTTCCACCAACTCCTTGTTAAAACATCCCTTCCCTGTGCTAATTGTTTCCTCAACAAATCTCTATTTTATTCATTTAATATTTAATTAGATACATTAACAGCTCCCCCATGGGGAGGGATTAGTGAGTGCATCCCTTATATCCAATCATAACCATAATAACCAAAAACGAATCAGCAGCACTAACCAATTGTAGGGTGCCCCCTGCTGGTGGCAGGATCTGAGAGCTCCACACAGGGCTTTTCGACCCTATACTAAATGAACAATAATGTGCAGCAAAATAAGGCAATAGAAGCAGAGAATATTATGCATATAGTGGAACAGCGTGTCCCTTTAAAGAGTTAGGGTTTGTTGCCCATGGACGGGGGGAGGGGCTTAATCAGGTTCCCATGGTCAAAAGTCAGCTCCCTGGCACAGGGCAGTCTCAGCTGTTGCCACAGGCAGGAGGCACTTGGTTGGCACAATAGGTTGGCAGCGGTTGCCAGAGAGAGGAGGCAGCTGGTTGGCAAAGCATTGCAATCCCAGTATGGAGTTAGTCTCTAAATCAATTCTTATTGGCTTCTCCCAGAATCCATCACAGCAACTAGAATGCCTTACTTCAACAGCAGCTGTAGGCTGAGTGTGTGCCTATTCATCTGGCCTATTGAGTGTGGCAAGCAGTGTAAGTGCTGTACTCCATCTGTTGGTTGAAGACATTATTGCTGCAGATGAGCTAATTAACAATTTTCCCACTAATCGCCTGTAATCCATAACAGGGATGTCCATATCTAAGCAGCCAGGGGAACAAGGGAGTTGTAGTTCAACAAATGCTAGAGGGTCTCAGAGAGGCATAAATAGAACTGCAGTTATATATATATATATATATATATATATATATAAATATATATATATATATATATATATATATATATATATATATATATATATATATATATATACATACGTACATATATACATACAGACAGACAGACAGACAGATAGATAGATAGATAGATAGATATAAAAAATATATTTTTTTTTTGAACAGCGAGTAAAGAACTGGCCTATGGAGTGTAGCATTCCTATGCAGCACCACCTGCTGGTGAATAACAATTATTGCTTCATACCTACTGTTCAGCCCAGATAAAGCAGAGACGGAACCCACTTTATCAGGGATATCAAATCTGCAGTTGGACTACAAATCCCAGAAACCTTTGACAAGAACAGCAGCAGGGTAGGGGAAGAGAGAGACTGCAGAAATATTATTTTTCCATGCAAGCAATTAGCCTACTGAGTGCAGTTTAATTGAGAAGACAGAATTGCAGATCTCCAATTTATCCAGTCTGTGCCCCTACTTCTGTGCCAGGAAATCTCTCCCTTTTTTTTCTCAGCATTTAATCTGCAGGAGTGACAGTGGAAGAGACAGAAACAAAGTGGATCCATGATGGGCATGAATACACACAGATCCTATAGTGGAGACTGGCATGTGCCCAGATGGTTAGGGCCAGCTGGAAAGTGAAGCCTAACATGTGTTTGTGTCACTCTGCCCCTTTAAGGCCTGGCGGCTGCACAGTAGCTGCAGGAAGGCCCTGCCCCAATGCCTGAGTTCTGGGATGGAAAAACAGTTCCTGATGTGACTCCCAGTGCAGAGCAACGAGCAGCACTCACACCCTCTCTGCTCCGATCCTGCGCAGCCTGCCTGCCTCCCATGTACACAGCTGCTGGGAAAGCTCTGCCAGGGGAACCCGTGGGGCACGTTGCCTTCTCTGGCCCGGGGGCTGAGGGGCGTATATTGCCCTCTCTAGCTGGGGCACACCTCCTTCTCTGCCAGGGGAAAGAAAACTGGGCACCCTTCAAATACCTGGAAGATAAGAGCTAGTCACCCTCATCTCTTCCAGCAATCCAGGCTGTTCTGTGCCAGGGAGGAGGGCACAGAAACTTAACCACAATCAGATTAATTGCTGGATACGATCCTCACCATCAGGAGACATACAGCTTGGTACTGTACCCTCTGCCAGGGGACGTGGGCACCTTCTCCTCTGTTAGAGGGAAAACAAGAAACTGTGACTTGGGCACCTTCCCCTTTACCAGAGGACTAACATTTGGCACTCTTGTTAAAGGGCACAGACTTGGGCACTTCAGCAAGAGGTGGATACTTGGGCACCTCACCCGAGGTCTGGGCACCATCGAAAGATAAAAAAACTGGAAAATATTTTTATACCAGTTGTCTAAAGGTTGGCCATCATCTTATCTCATCTAGAACTTGACCCTCTTATTTTGTGCCAGGACAGTGAAATAAGGGCATTCATTCCTCCGCAGAGACTCGTCATTGCAAAGCAGTGAAATCAGGTAGACGCCAATCTTACTGCACGGGATTAAAAAACTGGCACAAGGGCTGGTGCTCAGGCCACAGAAACCAGTGTTTTTCCTGGTGTTCTGGACAAAGAGAAGGGCATTATCATTGGTGTCCAGGCAAAGTTGAAGGACATTTTTGCTGGTGAAAGAAGGGCATTATCATTGCTGCTCAGGACAAATAATAGGTTATTGTCAGAAGTTACTAAGACTTGAATCTGGGCATCACCAGGGGGAAAGATCATTAAGATCAGGGCACTCATTGTTTCGGATCTACAGGAGGCTTACACATTTCGCTGCCAAGGAGAGAGACTGGCACTGATCGCCAGAGGACCAACCATAAAGATCTTTACCCTTGTCACTGCTACTGGGCATAAACAGAGCACCTTAAACAGTGTATGGGAGATCACTAGTGCCCCCTCACTGCACACCCAGTGAAAGAATCACTCACCCGCAGGACCTCTGGTAAGTGCCACCTTGTTCAGTGTGCCCCTAACCCCTCAGCACCCTTTATCTCCTGCCCCCTGTGTTATGTTATAACCACTATAGCTGCACAAACAGCCCCACGCATTCCCTTTAATTGCCCTGGCATGTGACTTAAACCCTCTTAGTAACTGCAATGAGTATATAGCAATACCAGGCAGTGCCAGCAAGCACTGCTCCTGGGCATCCGCAGTATTCCTCTGCCACCCTCTGCAGTACAATATTTGGTTTTGCCCAAACGCCCACTGTCTGCAGATGCCAGTAGTTAACCCCTGCAGCACAGGATGGCAGATCCAGCAGCAGCAGCACCACTGTGAGACGAGCTGTTATGTGTTTGATATGAAAGGGTTAAAGGGGAAGGGGGGTGAAGGGCTGATTAAAAGGGAACACATGGTTTTCATGTCAGCTGCTGGGATCTATACAAGCTGCTCTCACTTCTGTTATACACAACTCACTGCAGGGCTCCTCGTGTCTTGCACAGCCAGCTAGCAATCTATTGCCACGTGTGCTGCAGGCTGTACAGAATTCTGTGGTGCCATAAAGTCTGACTCTGAATGCATTACTAATTAACCCTTCTCCCTTCTTGTAAAGGGCTGAGGTGCCACCTTAATGTAGTGACATTTGCCCTTTGTAGACACAGATAAATAGGCAGCACGTGTACATGCCTGCTGCAGACTGAAATGCTTTCAGTATAGCTAAGCAGGATGCATCTAATTGAACTGATAATTAATTTCTCATTTAAAGGAACAGTAACATTAAAAAATGAAAGCGTTTTAAATGCAGTGTTTCCCTGAACTGGTAAAACTGATGTGTTTGCTTCAGAAACACTACTATAGTTCATATAAATAAGCTGCTGTGTAGTAATGAGGGCAGGAATTCAAAGGAGAAATGGCTCAGGCTACACAGCAGATAAGCTCTGTAGAATATAATGGTGTTATCTGTTATCCACTATTTAACTTGTGCCATAGTAGCTTTTTTCAATTTCTGCCATTGCTACACAGCAGCATGTTTATATGACCTATAGTAGTGTTTCTGAAGCAAATAGATCAGGTTTACAGTACAGGGCAATAGTATATGATATTTTCATTTACTTTTTTGGTGTTACTGTTCCTTTAAGGGCAAAGAAGCAGCTCTGGCAGATCTCTAGAAGGCAAAAAAAAAGCAAATACATGGGGCCCATAGTTGTTTTCTGTGTATTTTGCACGGGCCACGCGTTTTCTACTGACGAACGCAAGGAAAAATGCGCCAGCCATGCAGAATTATCACAACAAAAGTCTTGGTGTGTGATAAATCCCTTGTGAACTCACACCGACCTAAAGCTCACTGACAATTGGGGCCACAAGTGGGGAAAGAACCAGGATGGCCCCATTGTACAGCGCTGTGGAATATGTTGGTGCCTTACATCCAAACAAGAATAATGAAACCCAAATCCTGAAGTTAATTACCTGCTTGTTAGCTTCATGCTGCTGGCTGTGTGGATTTCTGCGTAGCCATGAGGAATGCGTATATAATGAATTCTGAATGAATCTTTTCAGCGAGTGTCTGATTTAACTGAATGAGACGACAACTAAATCTTTGGGGTACAGTAGAGGGACCCCATAAGGTTCTTGCATATGCCATTATTTTGATACAGGGACCGCTGAAGCCTATTCCTAGAAGCCCGAAGAGCAAAAAGTCTGTGATCTATATTTGTCAGGGGGTGATTGTTTACAGTCTCTTGGGTCCTGCCAATGAGTGCTGCTAAAGTGCAGTGTGTGTTTCTCTTGACAGGGGGCGCTGCTGCTCCTGATAGTGACACCTGATAGTAACCCCAATTCTCTGGGTACTAAAGACCAACAGTAGCTAATATATCTAGGGATGCACCGAATCCAGGATTCGGCCTTTTTCAGCAGGATTCGGATTTGGCCGAATCCTTGTGCCTGGCCGAACCGAATCCAATTCCTAATTTGCATATGCAAATTATGGGGTGGGCGGGATTCCACATGACTTTTTGTTACAAAACAAGGAAGTAAACCAATTTTTTCCACTTTTTCCTTCCCTGCCCCTAATTTGCATATGCAAATCAGCCGAATCTTCCAAGATGGGTTCGACCGAATCCAAAATAGTGGATTCGGTGCATCCCTAAATATATCCCTCTGCCCAAGGCACAAACAACCCAAAGGGCTATTGAGAGCAAATACTTGCTGCATTTATCCATCAAATATCCATTTGATTACTTTGCTTCACTCAATAGGCCACGTGCCTTTGTTCTTCCCTGGGCAGATTATATATGTTTATGCACAAAGTCTGCTGCACTCAAACTTTTGTTGAAATGCAGGCTTTACCAGCCCTGGATGACCTTTGTTCGCCAGGGATTACTGGGAGTTGTAGTTTAGCATCAGTTAATGGGATACAGACTGGACTATTCCAATAGTTCTACCCATGAGATGGTGAATCCCAGGGTAGGACTACACAGGCGTTTTCGGCCTGTGTAGTCCTACCCTGCGACTTCATCCAAAATTTGTATATCTTACCTTATTTCCGTTGCATCTGACTTGACGCCTTGGTTTTTGCGCTGCACTTTGTCTAGTCCTACCCTAAAGGTCAACCTCCCCTATTTTGCACTAATTGCCGGTTTGCCTTTGCCTGACAGCTAGTGATTGATACAGCTGTTCCAAGCTGATCCCTGCCCACAAGTAACACTCCCCAAGTTCAAGTACTAACCCATTGTCTCCGAGCAGAACTTGGGAAAGGATAAACACGGGCGTTTGTTTGTGCGCTCCCCTGCGTTGCGCTTTCTTCCATTCAGCTGCAGGAGTAGACACACTGAAATATTGTCAATGAGGCTGTACTCGCAAAGACACATGTATGCGCCGAATGCAGGTAAAATGCAACATGCTGTGTCCCACTTGCGTTTGGGGCTTACATGCGTTTGTGTGAGTACAGCCCATGACAATAATTAGATAGGATCAGTGACCCCCACTAGAAACACGGGAAAAGTCAGGAGAAGAAGGGCAAAATCAATGTAGAGGACTGGAGCTCCGCAGAGCCAGAATAATATGTTAAAAAAGTCAAAATTTATTATAAATCCATTAAAAATTACAGCAGCATCTCTCCTGTGGGGCTGCCCTCTTAACGCGTTTCGTGGCTCACTGCCACGAAATCAGAAGCTGTCTGATGAAGTGGCAATGAGCTGCGAAACGCGTAATTTTATTCTGGCTCTGCGGTGCTCCGTTCCTCTACATTGATTTTGCCCTTTATTGCCGTATGGGATAGCGGTCTGGATGTTGCAGCACGCAGGAGCTTGGCTGTGTACCGGTAAGTGCTCCCACTATCACATTGTTTCAGGAGAAGAAGGCAAATAATTCAAAAACTATAAAAAAAATGAAGGCCAATTGAAAAGTTGCTTGGAATTAGCCATTCTATAACATACTAACGGTTATCTTTAAGGCCACTGCCCTGCGATGGACAATGAATGCAGCAGTCTTTGGTTATTCCGTGACTCACAGATACAATATATACAAACACCAGTCTCATTAATGTAGGGAATTGGGAAGTTCTGACTCAGTAGATGCTACAGCATTAACAGTTTCAGAACATCGCTCTTCTCACCGTGGGACATATTGGCCAGAAATGCCCAACGCTACATTTTACTGCTCTGCTCGTTGGGGGAGGGGGGAGGCTGAGAGCCAAATCGACTCCACTCTCCATCTCCTCCTAACTACAGGGCAAGCAATATGGCAGCTTCATTCAACAGGGCTGTCATGGAGTTCTGGGAGTTGTAGTACAAGAGCTAAAGGGCCACAGGTTGGCCAGCCATACATTATATTATGAGGCGGTACTTTGTTTAACTGGGTACCTTTATGGGTCAGTGGTGGTCAGATGCCAGTTTCTGCCTTCTAATGATGTTTTAAATGAGGCATTTGGCTGGGAGTATGAGTTCTGTCTCCTGCAGCCTGGGTATTATACTCACTATTACATGCCACGGGGGTGGAGAGGTACATTTAGATAAAGAGCTAAATTGTAGGTGCTTTTTTGGCACTGGCGCCTCAGTAAGGAACCTGCCCGGGAGAGAGTGAGGATATTATACACAAAGCCAAGAAATCATGTGCATCGTAGGGCAAGAGCTTCACAACAAGCAAAATTTATGTTGAAAGGTTCCTTAGGATCAAGCTGTTCCTTAGCCATCAAGTGGGTCCTGAATACAGACCAGATCTGCTGATACTGGGGCAGTACTCATACAACCTGAATTCATGCTCCAAGCTGCCAAGAACCACTATGTTTTTATGACATTTCCCTTTATAGCATAGTGTTGAGAGTCCAGACAATATAGAGAGTGACCTGTGCCCCCCCCAAGGTCAGACCAGTTGGGCAGCTCCGATTCCCAGTTGCTGGGTTGGGGAACTGGTTATAATGGGACCTGCAGCCTTTAGAGCAGGGGACATTCCATTCATACTGGTAGAGGGTCATAGTTATTCAGGAGTTAAATTACTGTCACTCGCGGAGACCTGGGTTTAGATCTTGATTTGATGTCTCTGTGCCTCAGACACTGAAAATAGATTGTCAGCTTAATGGGGCAGTGATTCCCGATTAATGAACAGAGTATGGACTTAATTCTCCAAATTTACCGATAATGAATGTGTCCCATATAAAAACCATTCTATAGAATGCAGAACTGTATTCAGGGGGTTCAGTTAGGGGCCAAAACCCTCGACCCTGAAAAGAGAGGGTCTCAGCGGTTGCAGGTGGTAGGAATTGGGGGGACAGTAGGTAGTAAAGGAGATGGAAACTATAGGGGAGACAATGGAGACAGAAGGGCATAGGAAAGACACAGCGTCGGACTGGGCTGGCAGGGTACCAGGAGAAAAACCAGTGGCTGGTTGGCCCAGAACCACTTGCTTTCTGGAACTGAGGTGGATAAATTTGTTTTGAATGTGGTACGGACAGGGCTTGGAGCAAGAAGGGGTTCATAATGGCGGTAGGGGCCACCACAGCTGGGGTGGTGACGCCCTGAAATGGCAGCTCCCAGTAGACCCAGTACACCCCAGCCTGACACTGGTGACACAGTAGAACAAGATGGAGACATATGATGGAGACAGTAGGAGAGGGTTGCGTCAGTAGCATGATGGTAGTTGTAGTACAGCTACAAAAGGTTAAAGATCCTTGGATTGCTATTTTATTATACTGGGCTGGATTTCCATTAAAGGGCAAGTTATAGCTCCTTGAAAAAAATTAACTTAACCCTTTTAAGGCCTGTTCTTATTTTTTTTTCCCCATCCTGCTCTGGAGTCCTGGGTTGGTGCTGGTGTGCTTGGACAGGTACAGACAGCAGATCCTTGTACAAACGTTGGTGTTTACACCATATGGTTCACATTCCAGAGGTGTGCAGGCCACAGGGGCAGGTTATTAAGCTGGAATGGGGGTCTGTAGTTGTGCACTCACAATAACTCTCTGTGCCGCTCTCACACACTGTCCTGCACTGCTTGTTATTGTATCTCAGGCACGACTTGCCTTGGAATTCTCTGACTCCCAGTCAATCCAGAGCAGATGTGTTCCTGCTATGTTTTTTGGGGTCATTTGAAAGAATTTGCATGTGGACCCTCAGCCTCAAACCTGTGACCCTGTGGGTGTTTTTGAACTGCAAATCTCAGCCAATGAACTACAGGGCAGTGAAAGAGCTGAACAGTTACATTATAACACAATGAAACCCCCCCATGCTGTGATTCCCTACCCTAAGTGACCATTCTAACACTGCACCATATGTGCTAGAGCCACAGCAAAGGGCCAGTCGGTGTCAGAAACAGTGACAAATAGAAATGTGTCATTGTCACTGGCCTGGTGAAGTCATTGTCCCAGAATCTGTCTGTACCGCAGAGGATGGGGAGCAGCGAGAATAAATTGCAGGCTTGTTGTTTTGTCCCTGTGAGGACAGACAGGGTCTAAATATGCTGCAATCCATTCCACATGGCTCAGGGCGGAGGGGGCACTGAGTACTGAGCTGCCTTCAGGGTCCAAGCATTTCCTCTAGGTAGATATAATAGAGCAAAATCGAGACAGCAGGGCAAGATGGAGACAGTAGGGTAAGATGGGGACATTAGGGCACGATGGAGACAGTAGGAAAAGAAGAAGATAGTAGAAAAACATGTGGATATTAGGACAAGTCAGAGACAGTAGGGCAAGATGGAGACATTAAGGCAAGATGGAGACAGTAGGGAAAGATGAAGCTAGCAGAAAAACATATGGACAGTAGGCCAAGATGTGGACAGTGGGGCAAGATGGGGACATTAGGAAAAGATGAAGATAGTAGAAAAACATGTGAACATTAGGGCATGATGGAGACAGTAAGGCAAGATGGAGACAGTAGGGCAAGATGGAGGCAGTAGGGCAAGATGGAGACAGTAGGAAAAGATGAAGATAGTAGAAAAAACATGTGGACATTAGGGCATGATGGAGACATTAGGGCATGATGGAGACAGTAGGGCATGATGGAGACAGTAGGGCAAGATGGAGGCAGTAGGGTAGAATGGAGACAGTAGGAAAAGATGAAGACAGTAGAAAAATATGTGGACATTAGGGCAAGATGGAGATAATATAGCAATATGGAGACAATTGGGCAACACGAAGACGGTAAGACAAGATGGAGACAGTGACAATGACTCAATGTTGCCCTTCTTGCATTCAAAAAAGTAGCAACAGATGCCTCTGGATGTTACTGTGAGCTCTAGTTCTACTACAGCTGAGGATCTATAGGTTAGACTTTTGCTCACTGTTGTTAGTTCAGTTTTGCTGCTGAGATCAATGATCAATTTTTTTAGAGGTTTGTTATCAAGCAATCATCTTACTTTGGATTCTGGAGATAGGGGGCAGCATTAGGAATAGTACCCCAGCCTGCAGCCGTGCTGATATTACTGATCCCAGTATTCCCTTCTTGATATAATGAATGCTGCTTCCTGACATTGCTTGTGGCCTGTAGTGAGAGCCCAGCATAGCAAAGTATTATATAAGGGGTTAAGTAATGGCGCTTTAAATCCAAGAGCCTGAAATATACTGTTGCAGGGAGGCTCTTCCCCACACTGCTTTTTGACCCTGGGAGCCTGGGAGCCTGGCCCATTGCGGGGACACAGTCATCCAGATGGTCGGGCTAATCAGCCACTGTCCTTCCAGCTCCTGCGGATGCCACAGAGGGGCCCCTGACATCATGGAAACTGTTCCGTACGCTGGAATCCCATAAATGCAACTTAATGTTCCTGCTTTCCATTTAAGGAAGTGGGTGTTTGAGTTAAAGTCGCATTGTAACCCCAGCGCTGCACAGAAATCCTATATCCATATAGTCCTAACTGTATACATGGCAGCACTATTGCTATGTAGCAGAGATTGATTCTATAATATACAGCATGTCCAGGCCTGGGCCGTGCAACTTGAAGCTTCTAGCTGCTCTTGCACAACAAATCCCAGCATCCTCCTTACAACAAGGGGGTCAGACAAGGCCTATGGTATGGGAAGAAGTGGTATAACTGCATCCTTGATGCATGGAATGGGCAGTTTTAGTGCATGTGACTCATTAGGACCAGCTTGGAGCGAGGGTTTTGCTGCCTGAAGCCCCTTCCTACTTCTCATTCCTGAAATATGTCAGGACCCCTGGGAAGAATTTAGGTGGCCACAGATGCAAAGATCCGCTCATTTGGCCACATCGCCAAACGAGCGGATCTTTCCCCGATATGCCATTAACAAACATGGCTATATTGGGGATAATCTGATTGTTCGGCCGTATGTCCGAACGATTTGATTACGATGTGCCGTGGGCTCTGGCGGGATCGGTCAGGTCAAAATCAAACCTGACCGATCGACCAAACGACGATCTCCGATGGACGAAAGATGTCGCCACACACAGTCCGAAAATCGTACAAATCCTCGATTCGTACGATAGGATCCGTGTGTCTATGGCCACCTTTATAGGGACCCAAATCCAGACAGGTTGACTAGATGGCGGATTACTGGGACAGATGTACATCACCCAGATTCCCACTCACCCAATTGGTCCTACATTTTTTTGTAAATGCCATGGCATTGGTCTTGGAAAGCAAAATGAGGCCCTCTTGCTCCCTGGCTTTGACATATTTACTTTACTGGGCTTACATGACACCATGTACAGTATATATATATATATATATATATATATATATATATATATATATATATATACCCCATTCAGTAAGGCAGAGTATAATCCTACTGAATCATATCTTTTGACATCTCACTTTCCTGCTGTCGGAACGCTCCTCTAGTTCACGCAGTCAAAACTGCCATTTGCTGGTGCTGGAATGTGCCCGCGGGTATTGCATGCTTGATGCCAGTGTGAAGCTCATAAAACCATTTATATGATCTATGCAGATAGCAGGGATGCCGGGGCAGTAGTATCTGGAGAGCAGCTGGTGCTGTAATAGGTCTCACTCACCTTGTCCTGCAACCGAGGTCTGGATTAGTATTGACAATGCAGGAATTTTCTCTCACGCACTACAGGGGTGGGGTGTTTTTATTGACGATACAGTATACATAAGCTAAGGTTGACATCCTCACTGTCTTTGGGAATAAATCTGCACTGAATGTGAAACAGGACTGGGATGCCAGGAACCCACCAGAAAACCTTAGGCTGAGGGTTCACTTTCCAAACTATAATACCTGCTCACTCAACCTCTTTATTCTCCTAGTCTTTTTTTTATCTAAATACTATACTTTTTGTTGCCAGAAATAAATAGGGAATGACTATGAAATAGGCCAAATGGTTAGAAGCAAGAAGCCCACTGACACCTGGGCCCACTGGGAGAATTCTTGGTATCCATGGGGGCCAGTCTGACACTGGGTAAGGGTTTAATTATAAAGTATTTTATAGAAGCACCTGAATTTGGGTTCACAAATATCATGGCCTGACATGTCAGTCTAAGTTATGTTAATATTCTCTTGTAAAGTATTCAATAAAAACATAAAAACTCTATATATTAGGTACCTATCTAGTGCTACCAATACCTATTTCTGTAGGGAAATGAGAGCAGAGCAGGCAGTAACCCTTCCATCACTTTCCTCTTGTCTCTGTCTCTATATATTAGGTACCTATTTAGTGCTACCAATCCCTATTAGGGATGGGCGAATTAGACCCATTTCGTTTCGCCAAAAATTTGCTGCCGGCAAAATGTCGCCAACGCCCAATAAAGTCTATGGGTGTCAAAAAAATGTTGGTGCACACCTTTTTTTTTGATAGACACCGCCATACAAGTCTATGGGCGTCATTTCCGCGGCAAAAAAACAAGGCGAAAAAATTCGCCCATCCCTAATCCCTATTCATGTAGGATAAATGAGATCAGAGCAGACAGTAAACCTTCCAACACTTTCCTCTTGTCACTATATATTAGGTACCTATCTAGTGATACCAATCCCTATTTCTGTAGGGAAATGAGAGCAGAGCAGGCAGTAACGCTTCTAACACTTTCCTCTTGTCTCTATCAGTATATATTGGGTACCTATCTAGTGCTACCAACCTCTAAGGGTAGTGAAAGCAAACACTTTCCCCTTGTCATATTTTCAAAAAAAATTTTTTTTTTTCAAAAAAATTTTCAATAAACAACATAAACACCCTATATATATATTAGGTACCTATCTAGTGTTACCATTCACTATTTCTTTCAGGAAATAAAATCTAACCCAATCTAACACTTTCCCCTTGCCTCTGTCCCTATATTTTCTGTAGCAGTACATGAAAGCAGATCAGGCAGTAACCTATGTAACACTTCCCTGTTCTAAAGTTTTCAATAAAAAACATAAAACCTTTCTCTAGTAGGTAGTGCTGCAAGTCTCCTGTAGAAATAAAGTGCCAAGTGGGATAACTGGTATAGAGACAGTAGCAGTGGTGTAACTTTGGGACCACTCCACAGGGGTCCCTTGCTCTGTAGTTCTTCCACTTGACAGTAGTACAAATGTTGGGCTCATTATGCTTTGTTGCTGGGAGGGTCTGTGCATGGAACAGCAGAGCATTAGAATCTCAAGGATCAAATCTCCCAGGACTCAGTAGAAAGCAGGGTCAGATCAGAGTGGGCAGGAGTTTTTGAGCTCAGGAATGCTCAGCCTCTGTGAGATCCCTGCAGCAGGACCGGGGAGGGGGACTGTCATAGAAGGGACTGAAACTAGAGAAGTTGGACCTTTGGAAGGAGCCCCTGTGTTTGTATCTGGAAAGAAGCTTCTTACCAGCTTGAAAATTCCCGGCCCAGAAGGCTTGACATGGATCTGTGTTGTGGGAATGCATTAAGCTTGGCCCGTTGCTTGGCTCATTGGCTGTCTGAGGAGCATCACAAGAGGTAAGGGAGTTTGCACAGGTCTGAGAGCAGCATTTATTCATCCCATTTTGTTCTCTGGTTTTAAATTTTGAATCCTTGTAGCAGATCTCCCCCTGCTCTGTTCATCGGCTGCTTCTCCTCCATTGTTATATAGCAGTAGCAGTTACACATAACTATAAACCCAGCAAGAATGAGGAATGAACGGATATTGGGAAGGTGCTTAAATTGTTTCAAGAGTCAGAACCAGCAGTGCAGAGCAATAAAAGCACAAACAGAGAATGGCAGACATTGGGGATCTACCAAATACAGGATTAGATTGGGGATTCAGTCAAATCCAAGACTTTTTTTTTAGCTGGATTTGGATTTTGCCGAATCCAAATTTGTCAGCCGAACTGAAAAATTGCAAAGAGAATTGCATGCAAGGTTTTTTTTTGTTAACTTATCCTAATGCTAATTTACATATGCAAATTATGTTTCAGGAGGTGGACGAATCCCGCTTGATAGAATCAGTACACATAACTATACACCTAGGGAGAATGAGGAATGAATGGATATTTGGAAGTTGCTTAGAAATGAGATTTTCAAAAGCAATGCCATGTTTGACGGAATCAGAATTTTCCTACATTCCTGATTTATTGCACTGTGTGTTCTCCCCTCTGCTAATCCCAACATATGGTGTCATTTCCTAGAAGGGTCATTTAAACCTCTCCTGTAATATAGGACGGCTCCTGTGTTGCTGTTCCTGTGCCGGACAAGACCCCCGCTCTTTCTGAGGTTGCTTCATGGGGTGTCTATTTTTGGCCAGTGTTTTCCGCTGGGGCCCATGTGCCACCTGTTAGTTAAAGAAACATTCCATACCATTCCCAGTTCTGAAGCTTGGAAGTTTGTATTCAGATATTTATGAGCTGGGCGGCATTCCTGTAATGGCTCATGTTGGTGGGGCTCAGGGGGGCAAACAAATGACATACAGTAAAACAAGGGTGACACTCCTGCAGCACTCCAGCTGGCTCTGGACTTCAGCTCCCAGAATCCCCTGTGGGTAGTTGGGGCATTAGGACACTAATGAAAAAGTAACTCAAACATAAATTACAAAAAATATATTATTTCAAAAGTTCCCCGTAAAGGGGTTCACCTTTACATGAATATAATGTAGAGATTGATTGGTTTTTATTAGTGATTTTTTTTTTAGTTATTTAGCTTTTTATTCAGCATCTCTTTAGTTTGTAATTTCAGCCATCTGGTTGCTAGGGTCCAAATTACCCTAGCAACCATGAATTGATTTGAGAGACTGGAATATGAATAGGAGAGGCCTGAATAGAAAGATGAGTAACAAAAAGTAGCAATAGCAATACATTTGTAGCCTTACAGAGCATTTGTTTTTTTAAGATGGGGGTCAGTAACCCAATTTGAAAGCTAGAAAGAGTCAGCAGAAGGCGGCAAATTAAAAACTATAAATAAGTTAGTTAAACCACCCCTTTAACTTTTTGTTGCTGATGATAATGATCCAGTTGAATCTGTTTTGATCACTGTGAAGTGTCATGAGCACCATGGAATAAACATTGGGAATCCCCCATTTGCAGCAGACAAGGTATTGGCGTCAATCTTTTTCAAATTGGATATTACTGGCGAGTGGCTAGGCCAGGGCCTCTACCTAATCCCCTAATTGAACTTTCCTTCCTAATTTGCCCCTCTGAAGCCTGGGGCCAATATCTTTTCTGGCATTTCATTGGTGACTTGGTTGCTCACATCACTGACTCTAGTAACTGATGAAGTGCTAAGGCAGAAGCTGTTAATGGAAAGGAAGAGCTGTACTTTCTCTTTAAACATGGCTAGCTGGCACCCTTTGGGTTGAATGGAGAAAACTGCCAGACGGGTACCTTCGGCCATTCAGGCACACGTTAATCAGAGTAATTTCAGGACAGAGAGTTTACAGCAAGATCATGCACAATGCTGGGTTGTCTGAGGGCTCGGAGAGAATCAGGCACGGCCCACGCTTGGCCAATAGTCCAGCCTGACAACTATTTGCTGCTTCTGCACAAAACTGCCAGAAACTGGCACTGGTCTCTGAGCCGTGTGTTTGATGCCAGCAGCTGGAATAGCCGGGAGCTGTGTATGTGACATGCTATAACTGGATCCATGAAGACAAAACCCACCTAGATAGGTTTCTGTCAAATAACAGGACTCTATAGGCTCCTTTTCCTGGTACCTTGTTACAGACTTAGCAACAGAGCAGAATTGTTTTGGGAGATTTAATTGCTGGAGTTCTACTATTGAACTGACCACTTTTATTCCATGTGCCCTTGGTATGGGGTGACAAAGATATGCACTATGGAAGAAATCCTGAAACAACTTAACCCTGGCCCAGGGTGCACTTGTGACTTGTGGTAGTGCCTACCTTTATATTCTTTCACATTTGGGCTAAGTGATAGTGTCCCCATTTTCCTTAATTACCTGGCTTCTGCTATATTGTTTCAGAACCAGCAGTACAGAGAATATAACCAGCCAGTGTTGTTCCTCTCAGTGCTTCAGCGCTCTACCCATAGCATTAATTCATGTCGCTCAGTACCAGCTCTAACCTGTGCCCGAGTGCATGGACTCCCTCTATGTGCCCCCACATTATCACATTACTGGCATTTCTCCTGGGATTACCGGTAAATATTTCTGCCTTCCTGCTCACAATACCCCGTGCACTCATTAGCCAAGGAATTATCTCCAGTCATCAAAACTATCCCCATGTACAGAACATTCCCTCTATGCATGCAAGCATTCCTTCTCTGGATGTTTAGCTGACAGGAGCTGCCATGTCGTTAACACCTAATTCCATGCAAAATAACACAAAGCTCAGCACTATTGAATATTGTCGGTTAAAGCACTGTTAGTTTCCCTGCTGCCATGTTTATCCCAGAATCCTCTATGCAGCAGCCAACTGGCTGGGACTTCATCACAGAATCTGTTATATAAGCAAAAAGTCAGCCCCCTGGGGGGAACATGACAGTAGAGACAATGCATAAGGGATGATGGAGATCAGTATCTGTAATAAATCCCTCTGTGTGACATCTGTACTGCTACCAGGTTAGTGGTGTCTAACTACACCTCGCTGCCTATAGCTCCTAATGGACTTCAGTTCCCATAATCCTCCTGCAGGCTTGAATATACATGTAGGTTTATTATATAGTATAGGGCAAGCCATAGCTGTTGTCCTACTGTCCCCATCTTTTCCTACTGTCTCATTCTTGTGCCACTGTCTCCATCTAGTCCTAATATCTTCATCTTGTCCTATTGTCTCCATCTTGTTCTACAGTCAAAATTTTGCCCTATTGTCTCCATTATGGCCTACTGTCCCCATCTTGTCCTAAAGTCTTCATCTTGCCCTTCTGTCTCCATCTTGTTCTACAGTCTATATTTTGCCCTACTGTCTCCATTATGGCCTTCTGTCCCCATCTTGTCCTAAAGTCTTCATGTTGACATAATGTCTCCATCTTGCCCAACTGTCCTCATCTTGTCTTAAAGCCTTTGTCTTGTTCCATTGTCTCCATCTTGCTCTACTGTCTCTATCTTGTCCTACTGTCCCCATCTTGTCCTAAAGTCTTTGTCCTGTCCTAATGTCTTTACGTTGCCCTACTGTCTCCATGTTGTCCATCTGTCACCATCTTGCTCTACTATCCCCATCTTGGCCTATGGTCCCTATCTTGCCCTACTGCCTCCATTCATCCATCTTGCTTTAATATATAGGCATTAGTATATAACACTAATAGGAGGGTGTTTTCTTATGGATTTTATCAGACTGAGCTAGTTTGCTGCCGTTTTTGTTACAAGATGATCAAACTGATATATGTGAGTGCCAGAGCCATTTCCCAGGGAGCAGTGAAGGCTTTGTTGACATTGGAGGGGAGAGTCACACAGCCTGAAGTTCATAGCTGTCAGCCGTCTCTGGGAAAGTTGGCACAAGCGTGGCACGTCTGTCTTAGTGCCAGGTTTCTGTGGAAATAGGCCTCGGTACACAAAATCCCTTAGATGTTTATAGATTTTATGTCCCTTACGAAGGAAATCATTCAAATTCACATTATTTATCTTGTGGCTCAATCACAGGGTGGTTGGAAGCCTCTCCAGTATCTCAGCCTGTGACTACTCGGCCTAAGTTAGAAGGAAAGCCTGTCTTTCCCCCTTCTCTAGGGCTTCCCACATTAAGCTCAAATTCCATTCACAATTCTGATGGACTGGAGAGGCCGCTCATTGCCTCTTATTATTTGATACCCTGTTTTCAATCAGTGAAGGTTTGATAATGACCTCAGTGCTTCTATACAAAGCCTTGGGGACCCTTTTCTGGGGTCACTCAGGAGACAAAGAAAGAGGCATGAACTGCGTGATTCACTAAAACAATGAAATAATGGGAGACAAGAGTAGAATATATAATTGAGCAGATGTAGTTTAACTGAAGCTCTCAGGTGGCATGCTGGTTCCCCTGACTTGTATGTGTTTATTGGAATTGTCTTTTCACAACTTGTCCTCAACTACTAAGCAAGGAAGGCTAGATTCAGTCTGTAGCCAATCACTAGAAGCTTCACAGGGCTATACAAACCTCTGGCTAATCACAACATTAGAATGTTCACAATACTAGACCAACCTGTAGCTAATCATAAAATTATAATATTCACAAGACTACACCAACATGTAGCAAATTGGGGATAGACCAACCTGTAGCCAATCAGAGCACTAGAATGCATCAACGCATCAGAATACAGAAGACCAGCCTGTAGCTAATCAGAGTATTGGAACATTCATAGGACTAGACCAGCCTGTAGCCAATCAAAGCGTCAGAACATTCAAGGGGTTAAGGTGGCCATAGATACAAAGACATGACATCGCCAAGTGAGCCGATCTTTCCCCAATATGCCACTAACGGGCATGGCAATGTTGGGAGTAATCTGAACGTTAGGCCCTATGGCCGAATGATCAGATTACGTTGAGAGCGCAATGGGCTCCAGTGGGACGGTCAAACCTGTCTGATCGACCAAACGACCGATCTCCAACAGACAAAAAATGTCGGGACTCTCCACACATGATCCTCGATTCGTACGATAGGATCTTTGCGTCTATGGCCACCTTAAGACTAGCCTGGAGCTAGTTGGAGAAACAGGGATAGTAGTGTCCCTGGTGGCATCGTGATTTTTAAAAGGAAAAAAGAGGCCACTATCAGAAATCCAACAATTTTTCATAAATCCCAGATCCAGCTGGGCTGCTAAGAGTTCCCCTTTGTATAAGTGAATAGAACAGAGGGGGGGGGGTTTGTTAGGTATAAAGCCCCTTATTACAATGCAGCCATCGCTCCTGCTTTATGACTTATTTAACTCTGGCAAGGGAATGAGTTTTCTGGGAGTTCAATTTACAGAGACTTGGCCAGTCCTGGGGTAAAGCTGAGTACAATAAGTAAGACAATACAATGGGGCCCCCAAAGGGGGAAAATGTCGGAGCCACTAATCCCCCCTAAGAGGCAGTAGTCCGTTTTACAGATTACCTGTTCCAAATTCTCAGCAACAGTCCGAAATTCAGGAATGGAAGAGAAAAGCTCATATTCTGGAGTGGGGCCATCTCTGGCTCCTCTGTCTCCCAAATCTCTTAGTCCATAAAATAGCTCTTGGTTGTGTCCTGTCGGACTTTGGGGCCAAAACAAGGTGAGACATTGATCCTTCCTGCTATATACTAATATATGCAATGGCCTTTGATTGAACGGCATGACATCATGGAGACCCATAATAGCTCTCTATGTCCTAAGAGTTATGGGATTCCTGTGGAGATAGTGGAAAATTTGACTGATCTCAATTGCCGCAGAATCTCTAGAACTTTTATTTTTCATTGGGGAATTTGGGATCGGCCTTATCTCTGTCAGGAAGGAAACTGAGCAGGTTTGTTTAGCGTACAAGTCATCAGGCATGGTGGGAGTTGTAGTGCTTGCTAAGTTAGTAGAATCAGCTCCTAATTCCTGCACATAAATGTATGGTCACCTAACCTTCCCTTACATGAATTGCTTGAAATACAGCACCACAAATTGTGTTTAAATAAAAATGCCTTTATTTGGAACACTGGCAGGCTGATGGGAGTTGTAGTGCAACAAGAACTAAAAGGCAACAGGATAAGCAGATTGAAATAGTTTATTGGATGATAGGGTGGGGGTACTGCTTTGTTGCAGTCAGATATTGCTGAACTACAGCTGCCAGAAATGACGAGAAGTAAATGAGTAAAGCTCCTGCTTGACCGGGTGCAGGTTGGTCCAGGGATGAGTGAAAAGTTCTTTTGGCCCAACACCAAATCCAGCTGTAGCACAATCCAGCTAAATTACTGTGTACTCCATTCTTGTCCAAAGACCCACCTGCACCCCAGGACTTCAAAACTGCCTTTGTCTGACTGCCGGCTGCATTCCTGCGTTGCCCATTCCATAAATATTCCGCATAGCCCCAATACAGTGATTGCTTGGCCAGAAGACACTTAGCTGCTATGTTACTGTTCATGGCACAGAATCAGGTCAATATGTTGCATTCTTGTGCCACAGCTCTATCCTTCCACACTTACCTCTTCTTCCTATATATTAGGCACCTCTCTAGTGCTACAGAAGCAGGTAGTAACCCTTCCAACACTGTGTATCTACATGACGTGAGTGACACCATTTTGGTTCAGTATCGGAGTCATGCAGTTGTTTTGCATGCAAATTGATGCCTTGATTCCCAGCTGGGTATTTGCAGGGAGTTAAACGGGTTGATGTAAGGTGCAAATCCTTAAATTATCTGTGTACTTTCTATGGCTCGGTGATCTTTCTTTAGTCCACATTGAATGAGGCCAGAGATTTGTGTGACATAAGGCTCTTTCGCTGTAAGTAATGGCTGAGAACAGACGGATTTCACAGAGGCTTTCATAGACCTCCCAACAATGGACTTCTGTCTGAACTGCTCACGTGGTTCCCCTGACAGGTTGTTTGTTCTTGGGAGTCGAGAAATGCCAGGCTGTAGGTGCCCCATGCACCCGAATAGGAGCCAGAAACTCAATTTGTATTTAAAAGTGAGGATAAGAACATCCTTTGTGTAGTTTTGCTAACAATCTACAACTCCCAGCCTGTGAATACTATAAGTTGCAATATAAGATCAACTAAAGAGGCACAACTGGACATACACTTATATAAACACTGTGAGGTGCAACAGAATCTTGTTTGCTTTCTGTACTCAGGGATGGGACCCAGGAACCTCTAAAAATAAAGGTGTAAATTGTGGGAAAATGTTAAACGGAGAATTGCTTGTTTTTAACCATATACCAGAAATTTCCCTAAAACTTCATTCATTTTAATTTCTTGCTCCTTAAACATCTGGAACCCAGCGGGCCCCTGAGAGAAATCCCATGGATCATTTCTTGTGAGAAACTGTAGTCTCTGCTCTTCCCACTTACTCGCCCCCCCCTGGTTCATGCAGAATGTACAGCCTCACACAGCAGGCCTCATTTATACACACACTACACTCCATCTATTACCCAACATACTCAAAATACTGAGTAGTGACAAGAGATGTAACAGGTAGAAGGGACACCATTTAAGTCTTTGGGTGACAATCGGAAACATGATGTCAGCCTATAGTAACAGTGGGATAATAGTCTCTGGGAAGGGAGTGTGACTGTGGGATAGCAGGTATAGTAGGGAGAGATGGTGTCTATAGTAACAGTGGGATAATAGTCTCTGGGAAGGGAGTGGGACAGCAGGTATAGTAGGGAGAGATGGTGCCTATAGTAACAGTGGATAATAGTCTCTGGGAAGGGAGTATGACTGTGGGATAGCAGGTATAGTAGGGAGAGATGGTGCCTATAGTAACAGTGGATAATAGTCTCTGGGAAGGGAGTGTGACTGTGGGATAGCAGGTATAGTAGGGAGAGATGGTGCCTATAGTAACAGTGGGATAATAGTCTCTGGGAAGGGAGTGTGACTGTGGGATAGCAGGTATAGTAGGGAGAGATGGTGCCTATAGTAACAGTGGGATAATAGTCTCTGGGAAGGGAGTGTGACTGTGGGATAGCAGGTATAGTAGGGAGAGATTGTGCCTATAGTAACAGTGGATAATAGTCTCTGGGAAGGGAGTGTGACTGTGGGATAGCAGGTATAGTAGGGAGAGATGGTGCCTATAGTAACAGTGGGATAATAGTCTCTGGGGAGGGAGTGTGACTGTGGAATAGCAGGTATAGTAGGGAGAGATGTGTCTATAGTAACAGTGGGATAATAGTCTCTGGGAAGGGAGTGTGACTGTGGGACAGCAGGTATAGTAGGGAGAGATGGTGCCTATAGTAACAGTGGGATAATAGTCTCTGGGAAGGGAGTATGACTGTGGGATAGCAGGTATAGTAGGGAGAGATGGTGCCTATAGTAACAGTGGATAATAGTCTCTGGGAAGGGAGTATGACTGTGGGATAGCAGGTATAGTAGGGAGAGATGGTGCCTATAGTAACAGTGGGATAATAGTCTCTGGGAAGGGAGTGTGACTGTGGGATAGCAGGTATAGTAGGGAGAGATTGTGCCTATAGTAACAGTGGATAATAGTCTCTGGGAAGGGAGTGTGACTGTGGGATAGCAGGTATAGTAGGGAGAGATGGTGTCTATAGTAACAGTGGGATAATAGTCTCTGGGAAGGGAGTGTGACTGTGGGATAGCAGGTATAGTAGGGAGAGGTGGTGTCTATAGTAACAGTGGATAATAGTCTCTGGGAAGGGAGTGTGACTGTGGGATAGCAGGTATAGTAGGGGGAGATGGTGCCTATAGTAACAGTGGGATAATAGTCTCTGGGAAGGGAGTGTGACTGTGGGATAGCAGGTATAGTAGGGAGAGGTGGTGTCTATAGTAACAGTGGATAATAGTCTCTGGGAAGGGAGTGTGACTGTGGGATAGCAGGTATAGTAGGGAGAGATGGTGCCTATAGTAACAGTGGGATAATAGTCTCTGGGAAGGGAGTGTGACTGTGGGATAGCAGGTATAGTAGGGAGAGGTGGTGCCTATAGTAACAGTGGGATAATAGTCTCTGGGAAGGGAGTGTGACTGTGGGATAGCAGGTATAGTAGGGAGAGATGGTACCTATAGTAACAGTGAATAATAGTCTCTGGGAAGGGAGTGTGACTGTGGGATAGCAGGTATAGTAGGGAGAGATGGTGCCTATAGTAACAGTGGGATAATAGTGTCTGGGAAGGGAGTGTGACTGTGGGATAGCAGGTATAGTAGGGAGAGATGGTGCCTATAGTAACAGTGGGATAATAGTCTCTGGGAAGGGAGTGTGACTGTGGGATAGCAGGTATAGTAGGGAGAGATGGTGCCTATAGTAACAGTGGGATAATAGTCTCTGGGAAGGGAGTGTAACTGTGGGATAGCAGGTATAGTAGGGAGAGATGGTGCCTATAGTAACAGTGGATAATAGTCTCTGGGAAGGGAGTGTGACTGTGGGATAGCAGGTTTAGTAGGGAGAGATGGTGCCTATAGTAACAGTGGATAATAGTCTTTGGGAAGGGTCAGTGGGTGTCTAGGGCTCTGAAGTCTGTAGTACAAGAATAGCTTTAGTGTTTTGCCCCTGGCATCACCAGCACTATAGCTAGAAGGCAAGCACCGGGTGTGAGAGTCATACAGTGCACTGTACAGTTGAAAGCTGATACCCCCAATGTGGCCTTTTGTTCAGGGCTGCAGTGATAAATGGTTTCTCCGTGTTCAAATATTTAGAAATTTGATCAAGGGGAAGTGTCTTCGGCACTTGTTGGAAGCTATAGAGCCCAAATAAAAAGGTTCAGTGCTAAAAAAATAATGTAAGGCAGAGACGTGTGCCCAAACTCCCAGTGACTGCACCATTTGTTCATCCCTATGAAAAGCACAGGACCCTCTGTTGCACGGACGCACAGAGCTGCCATTCAATTCCCAGTTCCCAAGTAGAAATTCTTAGGCCGCGTTGGAGGGAATCTCATTTAAATAGTAACAAAGATTTGACTTGGATTTGATTTGGGAGGGGGTGGAAATCTAGAAAACCAGGAACTGGATTTAGTGACTACCTACTGATTGGTTGCTATGGGTTTCTGCCCCTGGGTAAACTTAGTGCCTTTTGTTACATAACCCCAAAAATGTTTGACTGGGCCTAATATTAACCAATGAGAAGCACTGCCTGATGCACACAGAGCGGTGACAGTGGGATATCCAAACCAAAATGCTCAACTGAGCAGTTTTTTACAAAGCTCCGCCTATCACCACTCCATACAGTGAGCCTTAGTGCAATGGGACACCAGGAGATTAATCATCAGCGATTCTCTACTTCTGCGGGTGACTGATCTTCTGTAAATGTTTTCCCACGGCCAATAATGTGAATCGCTGCTGGTAAAACCCCATGGGCGCAAATTCACTAAGCGCCGAAGCGCCGAACGCTAGCGTCAATTCGCTAGCGTTTGGCATTTTCGGTACTTCGCAAATTCACTAACGAACGCTGGCGTAAATTCGCTAGTGTTACTTCGCACACTTACGCCAGGCGAATTTTCGCAACTACGCAAATTCACTAACTTGCGCAGTGTACTGAACGCTACCTTTTACGCTAGACTTCCTTCGCCACCTCAGACCTGGCGAAGCGCAATAGAGTAGATAGGGATTGTTTCCAAAAAAGTCAAATTTTTCTCTAAGTCCCAAAAAACGCTGGCGTGTTTTCTACATGATGGGTGATAGGCTGAAAAAGATCGAAAAAATTTTTGGGGCTCCCCTCCTTCCCCCCTACATTTCCTGACTCATGGCAACTTACCTAGACAGTGGGCACATGTGTAGGGCAAAATAAAATTTATATTTGCTGATTTGAAGGTTTTCTAGGCATTTGTAGTGCTGATACGTATTCCTCCATTGAAATTTGAATTTCGCGCCGTATGCAAATTAACCATCACTAGCGAAACTTCGCTTCGCTTGGCGAATTAACGCTATCGCAACTTCGCAAACTAACGCTACCCCTGTGCGCAACTTCGGATTTTAGTGAATTTGCGGAGCGCTGGCGAAAATACGCCTGGCGAAGTGCGGCGAAGTGCGCCGAAGTTCACATCTTAGTGAATTTGCCCCATCATGTGTCACGTCAGTCTCCCAAAATCGGTTGCAAATGCTTCGATTGGCTACAGGTTGGCCCAGCCCTATATATGATCTAAATTGCTGTGTGTGTTGGTATTTTGGAATATTCTGATTGGCTGTAGGCGTACTTTATGAGTATTACAATGCCGTGATAGGCTATATGTTAGTTTGTTTTTTATGACATTCTTTATTAAAGAACAGGGGACTGTTTAGGGCATTTGCTTAAAGGCCCCCAAGCTGCCGACAGACCAAGTCGGCAGCTTATTGGCCCTTATGTAGGGCCCTCTGATGGGTTTCCCCGATTTAAGTCGGCCAGATGTCGATGGGACAGGGTAAAAATCCCGTTGGATTGCAGCCATATCCGTTCGTTGATGCGATCCGACCGCCCGTATTGACTCCATTCAGATCAGATCGTTGGGCCCATGATCAGATCAGCCCAATATCGCCCACCTCAATGTGGGCATATTAGGGAAAAATCCGCTAGTTTGGCGACATCGCCAAACGAGAGGATCTCCCTCTGTATGGCCATCTTAAGAGGGTGGTATATTCTGAATGTCACTCACTAGCAAGTTTGGGAACACCATGTTCAGGGCCCGATTTTCATAGTGGGTGCCCCTAGGTCGGCGGCTTCTTGGCATCCGACCCCCTTCCCGTCTGTTGGGATGTGAGTTCTTCCTGCATTCATCAAGTATCAGGAGTCAGCAGTTTTTGGAAGGTTTCTTTATTTCCAGAGGAAAATTATACAAAAAAAAAACAGAAGAAAAGTATTTTTGCTAACTTTTCACAGAAAGCACTGTGGTAACTCCATATAACAAAAATAAACAGGGCACTTTGCAACTACCCCTTTTCAGGCAGCTACCCTCTGCACTCAGACTGCTTGCTCTGAGATCAGGAGTTCTACTAAACAGCATTTTGTATGTTCTTTAAGTAGGTAAGTCTGCCTTTCCCAGCAGCCCATGCTCTTAAAGGCACATTCAGCTACAGCAAAGTTGAAATTATTAACAAATTAATACCTTTATATACATATACATTTTGCTTTCTATCTCCCCACAATAGGAGCTTACAATCTTATTATTCACAAAACAAACACAGGCAAAACCCCATTATCAGCATATAAGAAAAACACATTTTGCTTACATGTGACCTGCTGCAGCTTTTACCAATTGGTAATTAAGCTCAGTGCATGCATCCTGCAAACACCCAGTGCTTAGGTTTTGCTCACATTATACCAAATGGGAACAGACACACTTGGTAAGTAATATTTTTAATTCTTGTAATGCTGGATAAAATGTGGAGAGCATAGTTTATTACTTTGTCTGCATAGGAAGAAAAATGGGAAGAAAAAGAGATTTGCTGGCCAGCAATAGAGAGAGAGGAAAAGCATTTATATCACACATACAGGCAGACAAAATAAACCACTGTGCATATCCTAACATACCCTCCAGCTTAAGTGGAAGCTTGTTCTTCCACAAACTCTTCCTGGACTTCAGTACCAAACCTAGATAGGTGATCAGCATTTTTATGCTGACTCCCTGGTTTGTAATTTACTGTAAACTTGTAAGGTTGTAACACCAAGTACCATCTTGCTAAACGAGCATTGTTATTTCTCATTTGGTTCAACCAATATAATGGATGATGATCGGAAACTAAAACAAATTCCTTTCCGGTCAGATAATAACGTAAACTCTCTATGGCCCACTTAATGGCCAAACATTCCTTTTCTATAGTGGAATATTTTTGTTCTCTTGGAAACAACTTTCTGCTAATGAATAAAATTGGGTGTTCTTCCTCATCTTGAATTTGGCACAAAACAGCTCCTATACCTCTCTCTGATGCATCAACCTGCACTTGAAATGGTAGTGAGAAGTTTGGATTAGTCAAAACTGGAGCTGTGCAAAGTTTTTCTTTTAGAATTTTAAATGCTTTGTCACAATCTGGTGTCCACTCAACAACATTCCTTTGGGTCTTTTTTGTAAGATCACTAAGACAAGCTGTTAAGTCAGAGAAATTTGAGATAAAACGGCGGTAATAACCTGCTAGACCTAAAAAAGACCTAACTTCTTTTTTCGTCCTAGGAACAGGGGCTTCTTTTACTGCCTTTACCTTCGAAGTTTCTGGTTTAACTTTGCCATTACCTATCACATATCCTAGATAAGAGGTTTCTTTTTGTGCTATCGAGCATTTGGTTGGGTTTATTGTAAGTCCAGCATTAGAAATGGCACAAATGACTTTCTCTAAATGGACAAGATGAGACTTCCAATCTGAGCTAAATATAATGACATCGTCAAGATAAGCAGCACAGTATGAACTGTGTGGCTTTGTCACTATATCCATTAGACGCTGAAATGTGGCTGGGGCCCCGTGTAACCCAAATGGCATACGTGTAAACTGAAATAACCCTTGGGGTGTAGCAAATGCAGTTTTCTCACGGGATTCTTTATCCAATAAAATCTGCCAGTAACCTTTTGTTAGGTCAAATGTAGAGATATATTGGGCTTCACCCAGCTGGCTAATCATATTGTCAATGAGGGGCATTGGATAAGAGTCAAATTTTGAAACTTGATTAATTTTTCTGAAGTCTATGCAAAATCGCTTTTCCCCATTTTTCTTGGGTACAATGACAATTGGAGAACACCATGGGCTAGTAGATGGTTCAATGACACCTAGCTCTAACATATTTTCCAATTCTGCCTCTATTATTGGTTTAAGTTTCTCTGGTACCCTGTAGGGTTTTTGATGTATTGGTTTTGCATCCCCAGTGTCAATAATGTGTTTAACTACATTAGTATGACCAGGTTTAGATACAAATGTTGCCTTGTGTTTCTTAAACAACAGATCTGTGTTCTGCTTAGATGTCAGTTCTGTACCCCTTTTTAGGTCTGATAATTCAGAACAATTATGGGACAAACTAGAATAAGCTTGCTCAATGATATTTGGGCAACATTCTGAGAGAATAGTGCACACACTAGAAGATCTGTCAACCCACTTTTTTAATAAATTGGCATGAAAAATCTTCTTTTGCTGTGTTCTACCAGGCATAAAAATTTCATAGTCTACTGGACCAGTCTGACGTATTACTTTAAATGGTCCTTGCCATTTAGCTAGCAACTTATTCTCAGAAGATGGTAATAAAAGTAGAACTTTGTCACCGGGTGAAAAATGTTTCTCTTTGGCATTTTTGTCATACCATTGCTTCATGTGTGACTGTGATTCAGTGAGGTTAGCTTTGGCAAATTCAGTCATCTGATTTAACCTGTCTCTCATAGAAATCACATAATCCACCAAATTCTTTTGTTGACATTTAGGTTTCTCCCAGTTTTCCTTAATAACATCTAGTGGTCCTCTTGGCCGCCTGCCATAAAGCAGCTCAAATGGAGAGAAGCCACTGGATGCTTGAGGAACCTCCCTATATGCAAATAATAGATATGGGAGTAATTGATCCCAATGTTTTGGATCTTGACTCACAAACTTCCTGAGCATTTTTTTTAGCGTTTGATTAAAACGCTCAACCAGACCATCAGTTTGTGGATGGTATGGAGAGGTTCTTACCGCTTGTATACCCAGAAGCTGGTTTATCTGTCTCATTAGACTGGACTGGAAATTTGAACCCTGGTCTGTAAGTATAGTTTGAGGAATACCCATGTGGCTAAACAGTTTAATCAGTTCTTCTGCAATTTTCCTGGTAGTGATACTTCTCAAAGGAATAGCCTCTGGATAGCGAGTCATATAATCACTCACAACTAATATATATTGGTTTCCTTTACTGCTTTTTTGCAAAGGACCAACAATATCCATGGCTACTCTTTCAAATGGAGTATCAACCAAAGGAACTGGAACCAGTTTAGATTTTTTTTCACCTGGAGAAGTATATTGACATTCGGCACAGGATTCACAGAAAGTAGCCACATCTGAATGTATATTCGGCCAAAAAAACCGATTTAATATTCTGGCCACCATTTTCTTTCTACCCAAATGGCCTGCTAATGGTATAGAATGAGCTATTTTCATAATTGGCTCTCTGTACTCTGAAGGTACCACTAATTGCCATACTTGTTCTTTAGTTTGGGGGTGTTCACACACACGATATAATGTACCATTTTTTAGTTGGAAACAAGGAAAATGTTCAAGTTTGTTTCTCCCTTCATTTGCCTCAGTAAACAGTGGGCAAAGGGTGATATCTTGCAATTGCTTAGCAGAAATATCCACCTCCCACTTCAGAGATTTAAATGGTTCCCCTTGTAGAACAGAATTTGAATTTTGAGACCTCCAATTTTCACAGGCAAGCCTCTTTTCCCTTCTAGAAAGGTGACCTTTACCTGTACCCTGAAACACATCTTTTTCAAAAGGAAATATTTCACCCAAGTTTTCAGCTGTAGACTGGCTTTTAACTTGAGACCTTGTTAACATAGCAGACACCTTACTGTCCCTGTTCAATATATCACTGAAACCAGGTGTATCTTGCCCCAAAATAACAGGGTAAGGTAAGTTAGGTACTATGCCCATTTCTAACGACACCCGTGTATTGGCTATTTCCACAGGTAGTACTGTCTTAGGGTATATTTTTGTGTCCCCGTGAACACATTTCAAAGGTAACTGACCAGTGACATTTGGGGAAGCTAGCAAATTGGACCGTATTAAAGATTGTTGGCTCCCTGTATCAACTAAAGCTTTTACAGTTTGGGAGTTGATTTTGACAGGTTGTAAATAATCATTCACCATACCAACACAATTTGTAACAGTCTCCTTGCCAGACTTTACCCTCTTACTTAAACAGTCTTTGGCTAAATGTCCCACTTTATGACACAAGAAACAGATAACATCTTTAGTGTGACCTTTGTTTTTTAAAGTGTCTTGTCTGGGTTTATCACCACTGCCAACAACTGGAGTAGCTCTTACCATATGCATCTTACGTGATAGTCCTTTTCTTGCGAGTAAATAATTCTCTGCCAATATCACAGCCTGGTCACCGCTCTCTGGCTGATGCTCCTTTAGCCAAACTCTCAACGGTTCAGGAAGGATTTCTAGAAACTGTTCAAGAATAATGGTTTGCAAGACTTGTTGGACAGTCTTATTTTCTGGAACAATCCACTTTTGGCACAATTCAGTCAGACGGGTATAGGTCTCTCTGGGTCCCTCCTTTTCAATGTAGATATAGCCTCTGAACCTCTGTCGGAAGGTCTCCGTATGAATATTATACCGCCTCAAAATGGAACTTTTGACTTTTTGATAGTCCCCAGCATCCTCAATCCTCATTTGGCTATATGCTTGCTGAGCCTTGCTGGTGAGGAAGGGTGCAAGATGAATGACCCATTGATTTTCTGGCCATTGACTTGCTTGAGCAACTCTCTCAAATACTGTCAAATATGCTTCTATGTCATCAGTCTCTGACAGTTTAGTGAGTTTTAAACTTGGCACAGGAGGCACATTATGCTGCATTGCTTGCAGTAACTTGAGAAACTGGTCATCTCTCTTTGCTCTCTCAGCTTCCTGATGCCTCAACTCATCCTTACGTTGCTGTTCCTCTTTTTCCATACGATACCTTTCTTGCTCACGATAAAATCTCTCCTCCTCCAGTCTGCGCTGGTCACCTATTTCTTGGCGCTTTACCAACCAGACTAAAAGTTCTTCCACATTTTTAGGAGTGGTCCCAGTCTCAGTTGAAATTTTAGCACCTTCATCAGATATAGCGCCCTCCTCTGGAGGTTCCACTGGGCTCAAAGGTTCACGCTGCTTTGGCCTGGCTCCTGCCATCCTGGCTATTTGATGTGATCTCTCCGTCACTTTAAGACTTTTGCCAGACTGTTTCAGGAGCTCAGCTTCCTTTGCGCGTCTCCTTATGAATTCCCTTCCACGTGCTTTTACTCCTGCCATGCAGTGCTTAGTTCAACACCAAATGCAATCTCACCGCAGCCACCATATATGTTGGGATGTGAGTTCTTCCTGCATTCATCAAGTATCAGGAGTCAGCAGTTTTTGGAAGGTTTCTTTATTTCCAGAGGAAAATTATACAAAAAAAAAACAGAAGAAAAGTATTTTTGCTAACTTTTCACAGAAAGCACTGTGGTAACTCCATATAACAAAAATAAACAGGGCACTTTGCAACTACCCCTTTTCAGGCAGCTACCCTCTGCACTCAGACTGCTTGCTCTGAGATCAGGAGTTCTACTAAACAGCATTTTGTATGTTCTTTAAGTAGGTAAGTCTGCCTTTCCCAGCAGCCCATGCTCTTAAAGGCACATTCAGCTACAGCAAAGTTGAAATTATTAACAAATTAATACCTTTATATACATATACATTTTGCTTTCTATCTCCCCACAATAGGAGCTTACAATCTTATTATTCACAAAACAAACACAGGCAAAACCCCATTATCAGCATATAAGAAAAACACATTTTGCTTACATGTGACCTGCTGCAGCTTTTACCAATTGGTAATTAAGCTCAGTGCATGCATCCTGCAAACACCCAGTGCTTAGGTTTTGCTCACATTATACCAAATGGGAACAGACACACTTGGTAAGTAATATTTTTAATTCTTGTAATGCTGGATAAAATGTGGAGAGCATAGTTTATTACTTTGTCTGCATAGGAAGAAAAATGGGAAGAAAAAGAGATTTGCTGGCCAGCAATAGAGAGAGAGGAAAAGCATTTATATCACACATACAGGCAGACAAAATAAACCACTGTGCATATCCTAACACCGTCACACGTGCGCATATTTCCAGGTCTGGTCCGGAGCACTGGGGATTGGCGTGAAAAAAATACAAATCTTCAGCACATCCCCAGCATACCTCCCAACATTCGAAAAATTTAAAGAGGAACAAAAAGACCACCCCATTTTATTTCCACACACCCTAATTATCTTGTCCATTTTACAAAATGTGTCAGGTTATAAGAGTTTTATGTGTTATAACAGTTTTGCTTTTAAGGGGAAATTGCCCTTTAAGCTGCAAGCCTCATTTCTCTCTGGAGACCTGTGTATCTTAAATAGTTAAAATTGTATCTTTGCTTATCTTAAATAGTTACAAAAGTGCAGCTGCTGAGTATTCTGGGCTCTGTGCCAGAAAGCCTCTTATTTTAATTGTTTCAGAAACTTATTTTTTTTGGCGTCAGTGCAAGAGATCAAAGAGAAACTCGGGACATTTCAGTAACAATCCGGGACTGTGGGCTGATCTGTCAAAATCAGAACTGTCCCACAGATAACGGGATAGTTGGAAAAAAGCTTCAGAACCAATACGGATTTGACTAGGCGCCATTCTGCCCCTAAAATCCTGATGCCCTAGGTCTGGGCCTTTGTGGCCTTTCTACAAATCCCGGCCTGATCATGGAACTGATGTCCTGTTAAGAACAAGGGCCTGCAATGGGCAACACAACAGCCAGTCCCGTTGAGCAGCAGTTCACATTCAAAAACTGACACCATAGTCTTTTCCCCTGCTTACCTCTGTGCCATATAGGGCCCCCACATGGAAGACTGTGTAGCCCCTGGCCAGACAAGAGGAAGACGACTACAGGAATATTTCTCCCTAATCTATGGGACTCCAAAAGGATCCAGTTGTGCAAATATCTCTATTTCCTTGGGGCCTTGTTGAATGTAAGTTACAAATGAAAGTCTACACTGTAGCTCTCTTATAATAGCAGCTGGTGTTAAAGTGCCCCATCCAGTTTAAGAGAACCTTAATGCAAAAATCTGCATTCCAATGTAAAGAGGACTCGTCCCCTTCAGCTGTTAATTCCTCTCCATCACCAGCTATTGGGGGGGGGGGTCAAATGTACTTTCCTCTGAGCTCTTCACTCTGAGATTTTGGGATTTTCACATTTAATCCCTTTGCCTCCCAATACCTTGGGGATGATTTTGTGTTAAACAGAGCTTTGGGGGGTCTGTAAAAGGATAGCACTGAAATTTGCCATAAACTCAGAGTCTGACGTCTGCCTTCTGTGTGCAATGTTGTGAGTCATCAAGGAGGCCAAAAAGCAGACTTTTCTAGATATAAAAACAGCATTTCTTGACTATGAAGATTTTCATTCATCCAGGTCATAGTATATCTAGTATAGGTCAATCTAAAAACAACTGGACTTGCTGAGTAATCAATCGATGATTACTCAGCAAGTCCAGTTGTTTTTAGATTGACCTATACTAGATACAGCATTTCTTATTGCACCTATGCACTTATTGTATTTTTTTCTGATTTCCTAGAAAGGGGCATGGGGTACAACTTTGTGACAAATGGTGGGTGTAAAGTCTAAAATTGCTATTTGTGCATTCAGCCATAAGAAACACTCTTTTAGGGCACGGTGCTGCTTTGCCAATTCTCATGCCCTAATTCTCTAACCCCAATTTACCTCCTCTAGAGCAGACCCCCAATCCTCCAGGACAGTATGCACGTGTAGTGTAGCCTAGAGACCCCGTTTTTCAGGAACACGCCCACCTGTACCTTTTACCCAGGGTTGCCAGACTGCCCAATTGCCTGTGTAAAAAAACAGAAAGTGAGCTTTTCTAAAAAGGAAAGCCAGTTAATGAAATATCTAGTAAATACATTACTTTCCCTTCACTTTTTTACTATAATATATTGTAGATTCCTGTATTAACATGTTGCACTCCAAAAATGAGTCACTAATAGATAATGTTTAGATTAACTTCCCCTTAAATTTTCATATATTATACATTTACGTTAATCAACAGGGGAATCATCAATGTGATCAAAATCCAATGTAATTGGAGTTCCTCAACTCGTTTTTCCAGCTGCATGAAACCCACTCATAGGAATAGGCACTGGGCACATCGAGTATGATTTAAGGAGGAACAGACTCCCCTGGTAATAGGCACCAGGTACACTGAGTATGATAAGAAGGAATAGACTACCCTAGGAATAGGCTCTGGGTGCAATGCCAGACTGTTATCTGCACTTGCTCCTATCAGCTTTGCTCTACACTGAGTATGATATAAGGAGGAATAGACTCACCTAGGAATAGGCACTGGGTAGATTGAGTATGATTAAAGGAGGAATAGACTCACCTAGGAATAGGCACTGGGTAGATTGAGTATGATTAAAGGTGGAATAGACTCACCTAGGAATAGGCACTGGGTAGATTGAGTATGATTAAAGGTGGAATAGACTCACCTAGGAATAGGCACTGGGTAGATTGAGTATGATTAAAGGTGGAATAGACTCACCTAGGAATAGGCACTGGGTAGATTGAGTATGATTAAAGGAGGAATAGACTCCACCGGGAATAGGCACCGAGTACATTGAGTATGATATAAGGTGGAATAGACTCACCTAGTAATAGGCACTGGGTAGATTGAGTATGATTAAAGGTGGAATAGACTCACCTAGGAATAGGCACTGGGTGCATTGAGTATGATTTAAGAAGGAATAGACTTCCTTGGGAATAGGTACCAGGTACATTGAATATGATATAAGGAGGAATAGACTCCCCTGGGAATAGGCATTGGGTACACTGAGTATGATATTAGGAGGAACAGACTCCCCTGGGATAAGCCGCGTACATAGCCAGACTGTCGTCTGCACTCGCTCCTCTCAGCTTTGCTCTATTTTGCTGACCCCTCCATCAGCGCCAATGTTAAACTAATCAGGAAGCAAATAATAGGGACCAGCACAGACCAATTGCATGTCATTGTCAAGCTAATTATAACATCTAATTATGTCCCGGGCAGGAAGCTTCTCCTGAAATATCTAGGATGATAGTGGATACTGAGGACTGGATTCTGGTTGTATCATTGTATATAATCTGTATATTTCATGTTTGAGCTGTATGTTTGGAACTTGTTGGGGTAAGTGTCTTATTTTCTCTACCGCAGCGACTGCGCAGCAGGTGGAGAGCAAGATGTAATGTCTTCTCCCCGATATATAACCAGATCATAAATACCAGAAAGTCTTGAATATATATAAAAAAGCGAGTGAGGGGTCGGTTTGCAACCAATTAACCTGAATCCAGATGGGCATCCAGTGGGGAGACAATATAATGGAACATTTATTTTAGACTCTTTTTAGCTAATAAAGTCCATATTCCCCCACATGTTAGAGGCTTGCTGCTTTATGGGGTGGTTATGTGGAATTGAATAGAAACAAAAGAGGGGGTGGTCTCAGGCCAAATTCAATGCATTCCCATTAGAATCTGCAGAAATGGGGTTTGGACTGTGCTGCAGGTTGGATTCAATTCCCATGCAGACCACACAGCTTGTCAATATGTTCAACACCCCCACCATTTTTAAGGAGAAATCCTTTCATTCCTGGAGATGCTCTGCCTCCCCTCATCAGTCTCATTTCTGCTCCACCAATTCTCTCCCCCAAGTAATAAACTAGAATGCCAATACAAATACAGTACTCCGGGAATCTGTCTCACCCTGTACTTATGTCTTTATTATACTGTATGTGTCTACAAATCCAGCTTTTTATACAATATTTTGCCTTGAAGTAATACCATCGCCACCGATTTCAGATTTTGAGGCCCGTTTATGACTGTATAAAGTGTCATTTCAAGTGTAAGATTTCCCACAATTCCAGCATAATTAGGCTACGAGGGGGAGATGCCCCTGACACAATTGCGTCCAACCTTAAAGGTGTTGTTTGCCTTTAAATTAACTTTTATTATGTAATAGAATGGCCAAATCTGAACAACTTTTCAACTGGTCTTTTTTTTATTTTAAATATTTTTTTAATTATTTGCTTTCTTCTTCTGACTCCAGCTTTCCAGCTGTCAATTAAGGGTCGCTGACCCCAGCAGCCAAAACGTATTGCTTTGTAAGGCTATAGTTTTATTGTTCATGTTATTTTTTGATACTTATCTTCTGTTTATTTACCAAACTCTCATTGATACTACTGTCTGGTTGCTAATGGAATTTGGACCCCAAAAATCTCCTCTTCTTCGAGGTGACAATCTCCACTAACTGCCAACCCCTACCTTCCCGCCGGCTATAATGATAAATCGCCATCGGTATGGCAGTTGTCTCACGAGGAAACTTCGGGCGACTTCGGAAAACGAAGCGCCCCGAGTGTCATACCACTGGCAATTTTTAATTATAACCGGCGGGAAGGTAGGGGAAGGCAGTTCGGGAAGATTGTCGCCCCGAAGAAGAGGCGATTTGTCGCCGGGGCGATTAATCTCCCCGAATCTGCCTGTGTGCCTTTACCCATAAGGTGAATGCCACCTAAATTTAAAAAGGGGTATCCAAATACTTAGGACAGTGCTGGTACTAAAGTGAAGGGTATGGTAAGTGGGGGAGACTTCACCATTGCCTGATAGCATGCTTTATGTCATGGTTTGAATGTTGTTATTAAATTCATGCTCAAAGTTATTCTTAAACAGGAACTTTTGGCTTTGACAAAGTCTGATAGCCACCCTGCGTGCATTTTGTGTGGGGTGCATTTGTTTTATGGCTGCCTGCTGTGATAGAGTATTCAGTTACTGAGCCAGAATCTTCTACATGGTAGTAACATAAACTAGCAGGATTGTGATGTAATAAATCTCCTCTTCACTCCAGGAGAAGGGAATGCGACTAGCCAATGGAAATGAGTGTTTGGAGAAGGCCGTCCAATCATGTTGGATAAATCCCAGGGTGCCCTCTTTGCTTCAGACTGGCCTGTCCATGTACAGATCATGAATGTGTCTCTGCATTTCAGCAGATTTCTATTTGCAGCAATTGGCAAGGGATGGGGATTATCCAAATAAATAAGTTTGGGCTTCATGAGAACTTTCCTGAGCAGGATAAATTATTGTTTTTGGAGGGAATGAGTAGTCTTACCTCATGTAATGCTCTCCTTAGGGGGGATGCGGATACGTGGACTTTAACCTCTTCATACCTTGAGTGATTCCTATGAATAGAATTGCTATTTGCACAAGTCGTCACCCCACCCAAAGCCACCTACTCATCTGGCACAAGAACCTGCAGAAGAACAGAGAACAGATTGTTGGACATTGGCGCTGAGATCAGCTCAGATGTACCCTGTACGCATAAGACACCTATATACACTCAATCTTGTCTTGCCCCTCCTTATTCCTGATCCGCCAGCAGCCACAGGGCCCCAGTGATCTGCCCAGAATTAGCCAACGAGCCAAATGCTAAGTAGGGAATGTCTCTAAATGTCAGCAATGAATTCAAGGCTTTCAGGCAAATAATGGAAAAATTTTGCAATTTTTGTTCCTTGGTAAATAAGGAGATTTCTGGCACAGACCCCACTGCTTTATTCCAGTCAAAGCCAAAGGGCCTTTCCAATACTTACAGGGACTTCTGTGTACCAGATCATTCTTTGGCTCTCATTGGGTGCTGGGAGTTGTACATCAGAAACAGTGACTGTAGTTTATGCAACACTGGTAGGTGTTACTATTGGCATCTTGTCTTACTGTTGCCAACCCTATTGTCTCCAAATGAATCCACTGTCTCCATCTTCCCCTACTGTCTCCATACTATCATACTGTCTTCATCTTGCCCTACTGTCTCCATACTATCACACTGTCTCCATCTTGCCCTACTGTCTCCATACTATCATAATGTCTTCATCTTGTCCTACTGTCTCCATCTTCATCTATATATCTATCTTGAAACCTTAGTTTTACATCCCCTGATTAGTGATGGGCGAATTTGTGCAGTTTCGCTTCGCCGAAAAATTCGCGAATTTCGCGTGAAATTCGCGAAACGGCGAAAAATTCGTGAAACTGCGCCGGCGTCTCGTTTTTGACGCCGGCGCACGTTTTTTACGCCGGCGTCCCGTTTTTTTTGCCGCGAATTTTCGCGCCCGTTTTGCGAATTTATTCGCCGACGGCGAATCGCGCAAATTCGCCGCAAATTCGCGCCTGGCGAATAAATTCGCCCATCACTACCCCTGATTTTAAGATTTCCCTCATGTTACATCGTTTTTCGTGGTCCTGCCAATATATATCTAAAAGAAGGAGACCTACCCATTTCACTGCTCAAGCTATGCTGGAAGTACCACTGCGCCAAAACAAATATGCAGCATCAGTGGTGGAAGAAGAAATCAGAATTCCCCAGCACAAGACTTCTGGGCCCCAATTCTAGAGCCCTTCATCATTTGAAGGGCAGCAGGGTGTTTAACATAGTGCTAGAGACACCTTGAATGGACGAGTGCAGTTAATTTTGGAGAGCTCTCCAATGGAATTTTCATCATATGTTACTTAGCTTGGAGGTGGCAGTACCAACCCATTCTTAGAGGGGCCTTGATACACAGTAGCTGCTGAGAAGCAGTGTAAAGAAGTCCATATTAAACATATACTAAACAGATTCTGCCTTTTTGACTGCTGTTAAACCTCAACTGCTGCTGGGTAGTGGTATCTGTACTTATACAGCAATGGAAAGGCCAAGTGTTGGGCAACAATTATATAAATTCCTGTTGTTACCATATTGTCTGATTTTGTATATCTTGTTGCACTCCATCTTGTCCTACTGACACTATTTTTCTCTGCTGTTGCCATCTTGACCTACTGTCTCCATCTTGTCCTTCTGTCTTCATCTTGCCCTACTGTCTCCATCTTTCCCTTCTGTCTTCATCTTGACCTACTGTCTCCCTCTTGTCCTACTGTCTCCATCTTGTCCTTTTGTCTTCATCTTGCCGTACTGTCTCCATCTTGCCCTAATGCCTCCATCTTGACCTACTGTCTCCATCTTGCCCTTCTGTCTTCATCTTGCCCTACTGTCTCCATCTTGACCTACTGTCTCCATCTTGACCTACTGTCTACATCTTGTTCTTCTGTCTCCATCTTGCCCTACTGTCTCCATCTTGACCTACTGTCTCCATCTTGTCTTCTGTCTTCATCTTGCTGTACGGTCTCCATCTTGCACTACTGTCGCCATCTTGACCTACTGTCTCCATCTTGTCCTTCTGTCTTCATCTTGCCCTAGAGGCTCCATCTTGTCTTACGGTCTTCATCTTGACCTACTGTCTCCATCTTGTCCTTCTGTCTTCAACTTGCCCTACTGCCTCCATCTTGACCTACTGCCTCCATCTTGCCCTACTGTCTCCATCTTGACCTATTGTCTCCATCTTGCCCTTCTGTCTTCATCTTGCCCTACTGTCTCCATCTTGCCCTACTGTCTCCATCTTGATCTACTGTCTCCATCTTGTCCTTCTGTCTTCATCTTGCCCTACTGTCTCCATCTTGTCCTTCTGTTTTCATCTTGCCCTACTGTCTCTATCTTGCCCTACTGTCTCCATCTTGACCCACTGTCTCCATCTTGCCCTTCTGTCTTCATCTTGCCATACTGTCTCCATCTTGTACTACTGTCTCCATCTTTTGCTTTTCTTTTCTTTAAGGGAGAGTCATCTAAATAAGATAAAGAGGGAAAGCACAGAGGGAAATAGATCATTAGCTACTTGCTCTGGTCTGATGACCCTTCCATCCTCTCATTAGGGTGAATCCTCTCAGCCTATTTCTGGCCACCATGTGTTCAGATCCAGAGATTGTTGCTCTGTGCTACTAAATATAATCCCAGTAGGATGTGGAGTTAGTAGTTACACACATTGCTATCTGGCATCTGTGAGAGCTCAGTAACACAGTCACATAGCAGCTGAAACTGAAAAAAGATGCACATCCATCAACTACTTTGACAATTTTGACTAAGGAGCCTTATTTGGCAGAGTCTGAAACGAAAACGTAAAAATTTTACCTGATAAACATCTCTTTCTCATACTATATATGAAAATCTTTAGATTTTTCACTCAATTTATTTAAAGTTCCAGCAAGAATTATATTATGCAATGTCTGAATAAAATTAAAATATTTGCAGCAACATTGAGAGGAAGGCAGCTATAAAATAAAACAGAGACATCTGTGGACCCCAAAGGGAGTATCACTCAGTTGCACTGATGTATTGCCTAAAAGCCCACCCAGAAACAACATACAGAAGGCCTAGAGTCCTAGTGTTGTTAATCTTTTTAATGCCTAGATTTGACCTTTGAATTCATTGATTGGTGTATAGCTGTCAAGGCAAAGTTCTCTGTTGCCAGATACATACTCACTCTGAAAGCTACTGCTCAATACTCTATATAACTATTCCACCAGTTGCCAGTAAGTGCCATTAAATCTCTCTTTGCAGGATAAAATTTTTGCTTGCCATAAGCCACTATCAATACTTGACAGCTCTGTATAGAGTAATTTGTCCTTGCGATAAGAGCTTACACTTTATACATAATGCTTTTTATGCAGGATAACTTGGTTCCTTACCATAAAAGGTGATATTCTATCTATATTATATTTTATCAAAGCTCGAGTGTGTGAGTTTTTTTTTCTACCTCGAGTAAACTCAGAACTCGAATGTTTGCTTATTTATGAAAAAACCCTAATGTAAAAAAACTCGATTGAATGCAAGCAGGGTGAAAGACTCGAATACTCAAATTGATTGCGTTATCGGCGAAAATAACCCTGAATACCTCTAATTGATAGAATTTTCGAGCGCAAATCACCGAAAAAAAACCTAAACATCAAGAAGGCTAAAAACATCTTGAAATGGTTCAAGGGACCTCTACCATTGACTTCTATATGACCTTGACAGGTTTTATCTGGTGTATTTCGGCTTTTTGTAGCTTCGGGGCATGATAAATCTTGAAAAGAGTTTTTAATGTAACTACCCTCGAAAAACTAAAATTTTTTGGTAAAAACAAAACTCGACCTTTAATAAATAACCCTCGGTAATTATACTGTTTATTTATGTACTAACAAAATTAACATATCTAAATCTCATGCCCATATTTGGCTGGGGCATGAAATTGGATAGAGCAAACAAACACATTACTGATTATCCTCCCTTCTCTCTCTCTGCAGATCATGATGAGTAGATAGCACCCTACAGGATGACCATGGCTCCCAGGAAAAGGAGTCGTCATGCCCTTGGGTTCCTTTGCTGCTTCGGGAGCAGTGAACACCCTGAAATCAACCTCAAGGACAACAATCCTCTTCATTTCATGGAATTTGCTGGGCCCATTCCCTCGCCCGAGGAGCTCAATGCCAGATTCTCAGAACTGGTGGTAAGTCCCATTCCACTTAGCCTAGTCTAATAAGCCAAATCTGTGCTGCAAATGTCCTAAACCTATCCATATGCAATCAATCAATTTGGGCTCTTACTGATTGACTCCCTGTGATATCATGGACTGAGAGATTTCATACATGGCCGGTATTAAAGTAACCTTACTGAGAATTCTGGGAACTGTAGCCCAACAGGTTGGACCCCAAATAGACACAGTTAAATCCAATATAAAGAATTTGAGTTTGGGCTTAAAGGGCACATTGGTCAGTGAAGGTCAAAGTGCCTGTGTGAGACGGCTTTGTATTCAGTGGGGACTTGTTTCACTGTGGGCTGTACGGAGGGAGAACAAACTCTATCATTATCCATTATCTATTCATCCCTCAGCCGCTGGCTTCCCATTAGGGCCCTTCTTTGTGTTAAGAAAAAGGGCAGTTTTAGCATGTTTTACCCCAGCTGGAAACCATTAGTCAATGATCAGTCAATAATTGAGGCGATGTTCTGTTAGGTGAAAGGTCACACATTCATTTAAATTTGTAGTATTTTTTATTACTGATATTTTTGCCCGATAGTCCTCCTGTTTGACACTTATGATGGTTTACTTGGCACTAAACCATGGCTTGCAAAAAGTGACAGTCCATCACAGCCCATCTCCATGATCTTGCTCCATACTGGTCATCACAAGTCCAACTTCAACTATATACCCTCCATCCTTGCTCCCAAAATCAGTCATTTGCACCCAAAAAGGCACTCACTTTGTTTGCTGCTCTTCTACGTTGGAGGTTCCATAGCATATGCAGAACATCACAGACCGTCCTGCTGTACAATGCTACGAATATGAAAGAGTGGCCTATTGTCTGTTCATCCCAAATGGGCTAACAACGGCGCTTCTGTTTGCTAGTACCAAGCAGAGCCGTGAAGCTTTGTCTCCTCATTACACATCCAGCTGGTGTTATGGCTTAAGTGGAATGGGGAATCTCTATAATAGCCCCATATAGGATTTAAATGGCTGCACACACAGGGCAGGAGTTTTACTTCCTATTGGGTCTGTATTAAACTGATATTTTTACATGTTTTATTCCGACGGGGACTGGTACCCAAACAGTATTACCATATACTACTCACCATTTTATATATTTGTGTGTGTCCCATTGAGTGTGGGAGGCAGGTTGTTCCATTGCAGGTAATATGTGTTTTACCGGTTGGGAGACTTCCTTGCCCTGTAATCTCCCCACAGAGCCACCATTCTGGAAAAATCATTATTAGTGCCGGGCTGCATTTAGTTGACTGATTAGAAGATTTATTTCTCACTGTCAGAGATCCAATTTCCATATTTCCATGGTGCTGGCATGTCTCTCACTCCTTCCTGCTAGTGGGAAACTCTCTGGTCAACCAGCATGGGAATTAGTGCCAGATTTATGGTTTATTTCATTTTCAACTCAAATACATGTTTATTTTCCTTTTTTTGGGGACAGAGCTGTTTTTATTAGGGTCTAAGCTGTGGAGACTGTAAGGTAACTTGTATATAGAGGGGCACTAGAAAACAGCAGGAAAAGCTAAGCGCAAGAGCAACCAATGCCGAATTTAACCTAGTATACCTGGCAGCCTCAAAAATATATCAGTCTGACTGTGGAATAGCAGGTATAGTAGGGAGAGATGGTGTCTATAGTAACAGTGGATAATAGTCTCTGGGAAGGGAGTGTGACTGTGGGATAGCAGGTATAGTAGGGAGAGATGGTGCCTATAGTAACAGTGGATAATATTCTCTGGAAGGGAGTGTGACTGTGGGATAGCAGGTATAGTAGGGAGAGATGGTGCCTATATTAACAGTGGATAATAGTCTCTGGGAAGGGAGTGTGACTGTGGGATAGCAGGTATAGTAGGGAGAGATGTTGCCTATAGTAACAGTGGATAATATTCTCTGGAAGGGAGTGTGACTGTGGGATAGCAGGTATAGTAGGGAGAGATGGTGCCTATATTAACAGTGGATAATAGTCTCTGGGAAGGGAGTGTGACTGTGGGATAGCAGGTATAGTAGGGAGAGATGGTGCCTATAGTAGTAGAGGGGATAAAACATCTATCTATCTATCTATCTATCTATCTATCTATCTATCTATCTATCTATCTATCTATCTATCTATCTATCTATCTATCTATCTATCTATCTATCTATCTGGTGCCTCATATTGTTATTCCTCTGGAAAAAACATTGTGGTTGGTGACTGTGTAGCTGAGCCGTATAACCTGCACTCTGCTAGTGAAGTAATGCCATAAAAATGAGCAATGTACATACAGACATTGTTGTGTAAGTGAGATCATTCTGTAGCATGTCTATTTGGAATCTAAACTAACTGGATCATTTATTTGGTAGCTGTACTGAGCAGCCCCATGTTAGGCAGCTGGATTGTATTAAGAATTATTATTATTTTGCTAGTGACCTCGGACAGCTGGGGTGCAGACGTTTTTTTTCTGCTGGAATCTATAGATCTAATCCCATTTATTAATATTTAATGCTCCTTCCCATCACTCTGAGTCTAGACATTGTATGCAGCAATATAAACTTTAGCAGCATCAAATCCGTATGTGCCCCCGCTCGGTTGAAAGCCACTAATGAAAGACAATAACACACTTTCTCGGTAATAAATAGATTTAATGAGTTGATATCAGGGCCCAGTGAAATACTGTTGCTAATTAATCACTTTCTGGGAACACAAGAGCTCACACTGGTTACAAGAAGCTCCGCACTCGCTCTCCTTGTACTTGTACTTGATTGTGGGACCTGAAATGTCTCATTTATAACTCACAGGTTTCTGTTCAGCCCTGGAAATTTATTTGGAAAATTGGCCTGTCCTGTCTGAAAATGTACAGTCTGTTTAATGGCACCTTTAGTTTAACAGCAGCTCTGACGCATATGTATAAATAGAAATATACAAAGAAGGAATGCTGTGGGCCTTCAATAAGCTCATGCTGTACTATCGAAGAGAAACATGACAACTCCCACCCTGATGTAGAAACACAAATATACAGAAAGGAATATTCTGTACCTATGGTACGTTTGTACTGTACGGTCTAAGAGAAACAATATGAAAGATCTCACAACTAAATATACAAAGAAAGAATATTCTGGGTGGAATATCATGTACAGGTATGGGACCTGTAACCCAGAATGTTTGGGACCTGGGGTTTTCCAGATATGGGATCTTTCCAGAATATGGAAATATTACCTTAAGTCTACTAGAAAATCATTTAAACAGTAAAAAAAAAAAAACAGTAGACTGGTTTTGCTCCAATACATATTAATTATATCTTTGTTTGGATCAAGTACAAGCTACTGTTATTTATTTACTTACTTATTATTACAGAGAAAAAGGAAATCATTTATCATTATAACAGAGTCTATGGGAGATGACCATCTGGTAATTTGGAACGGGTTTCCGGATAATGGATCCCATACCTGTAAATGATAAGTATATACACATGTATTTGGATGAGACCTTGTTGCCCAGTCCATGTGCATTTGGACATTTTGTACATGTTGAGGAATGCCAGGAATGGGTTAATATCATTAAAGGCCCAGTTATTTTCTTGTTGCTCTGATTAGCTGAGATTTTCTGCTAATTCCGACACCCTGGAACACGCAGCCCAATCGCTGGAATAACAAGAAAAGTGTTGATTTTCTACATTATTAAAAATTCATTAATCCGCCTCTCGGAGGTAAAGGGCATGTGGATTCAAGGCAGAGTTATTGGCAAATATTTTCCTTGGGTGCCTGTCAAAACCGTCCCTTTGTACTTGAAAATCCCTGGCGCGGGAGAATGGAAAAATCCATCTTGACCTCCGTGGACGCGTGTCACTCCCCCGTTACATGTTATTGTAAAGTGTATTTAATACTGAGGGGCCTTGGTCTATTTTGAATTTTCAAGGGAGGTGCAGCAGCAAGTATTTGGAAATCCCTCCATATGCCAGCACATCAGTGGGGCCGTATAACTATTTCCTACACTCAGGGGCCCATTTACTTAGTTCGAGTGAAGGAATAGAGGAAAAAAAGTTTGAATTTCGAATGGTCGAATATGGCTACTTCGACCATCAAATGGGCTACTTCGACTACGACCTTCGACTTCGAATCGAACGATTCGAACTAAAAATCTTTGACTATTCGACCATTCGACCATTCGATAGTCGAAGTACTGTCTCTTTAAAAGATTCTTAGACCCCCTAGTTCGCTACCTAAAACCTACCGAGGCCAATGTTAGCCTATGGGGAAGGTCCCCATAGGCTTCCTAACAATTTCCTGATCGAAGGAATATCCTTCGATCGAGGGATTAAAATCCTTCTAATAGTTCAATTGGAAGGATTTAATGGTTCGATCAAACGATTATTCCTTTGATCGTTCGATCATAGGAATAGTGGTAAATCCTTCGACTTCGATATTCAAAGTCGAAGGATTTTACTTTGACAGTCGAATATCGAGGGTTAATTAACCCTTGATATTCGACCCTAGGTAAATGTGCCCCTCAGTAGGCCAGATTTGTTGAATAACTTGTGTTGTTGTAGTTTAGCAACTTGTGAAGGATACAGTTATATAGTAACAGGGGTGGAGTTTGCCCAGTTCTAGTAACTCATAGGATCAGATATTTGTTCAGTGAACATGTCAAATAATGAATTGACAATTGTATCCGTTTGACAACTGGGGGGTTATTTGTAAAAGGTCTAATTTTTACTCTAATAAATTCAAATGTACTCAGAACCCGAATGGGAGGTTATTTATGAAAAAACTAGAACATCTAATATTCGATCGAAAAGTCCCGAAAATTTGAATCGAATTCGGAGTTCCGAAAAAAAACCTTGAAAGTCAGGAAGGCAATATATGGTTTTACTGACCTCTGCCATTGACTTGTAAATGAACTCAGCAGGTATTGGGTGGCGAATATTTGAATAAAAACTGTTTCCATGTTAGAGGTGTGATAAATCTCACATTTTAATTTACTTTCAAGTTGGGGCTTTTAAATTCCCGCCGGCTAGAATGTAAATCGGCAGCGGGATGGCACTCGGGAACACTTTGGCTTTCCGAAGTCACCCAAAATTTCCATGTGATAGAGTCCTGCGCGGAACCTGTTTGTTAAACCCGACCCACAACCCGCAACCCACATACTTACCCAATTGGACCCGCTACCAGACCCGCAAGTACCTTATCCGCAACCCGATCTGCGACCCGATGACCATCAAGAGACAGGAAGTGCTGTCATTGTAAACCGGAAGTAACATCATTAGAAGTGGACGTGATCAGAAAAAAAGGAGTAAAACAGGAAGTGCTGTCATTGTAAACAGGAAGTGACATCATTAGAAGTAGGCGTGATCAGAAAAAAGGAGTGAAACAGGAAGTGCTGTCATTGTAAACCAGAAGTTACATCATTAGAAGTAGACGTGATCAGAAAAAAAGGAGTAAAACAGGAAGTGCTGTCATCGTAAACAGGAAGTGACAACATTAGAAGTAGACGTGATCAGAAAAAAAGGAGTAAAACAGGAAGTGCTGTCATTGTAAACAGGAAGTGACATCATTAGAAGTAGACGTGATCAGAAAAAAAGAAGTAAAATTCGGTATTGAGAAGACCTGTGATCCGACCCACAAACCAAGAGAAGTGCCGACCCGCGTCTATACCCGCTGTTGAAACTTCTACCTGCAACCCGCAGGGTATAGCAGGTTTTTGCGGGTAACCCGCGGCTATGCGACCCGCTGAAGGACCTCGTGAGGCAACTTCGGGCGACAAAGCATTCCGAGTGCCATTTTGCCGGTGATTTACATTCTAGCCGACAGAAAGGCAGTTCAGGAGATTAGTTACCTGAAGAAGAAGTAATTTGTCGCTGGGCAACTAATCACCAGAAATAGCAGCGTGTGTTTCTGCCCTAAATGCTTTTATATGTGTGTGTATATGTACCGTATATACTCGAGTATAAGCCGAGTTTTTCAGCATCCAAAATGTGCTGAAAAAGTCTACCTCGGCTTATACTCGGGTCAGCGGGTAGTAGCTGAGATTGCAGTCACTTTTAATCATTCCTATACCAACAGTTCACTTGGGGAGAGACTGCAATATCACACAGCGCCTTCTGTTGGTTATATGAAAGAATAACAGAACAGTGACTGCAATATCACACAGCACCCTCTGTTGGTTATATGAAAGAATAACAGTGACTGCAATATCACACAGCGCCATCTGTTGGTTATATCAAAGAATAACAGTGACTGCAATATCACACAGTGCCCTCTGTTGGTTATATCAAAGAATAACAGTGACTGCAATATCACACAGCGCCCTCTGTTGGTTATATGAAGGATTAACAGTGATGGCAATATCACACAGCGCCCTCTGTTGGTTATATGAAGGATTAACAATGATGGCAATATCACACAGCCCACTCTGCACATGGTATTTGGACAGTGGGACAATGCACATAGTAATCCGTTTGGCAATTCTCTGTCACCATCAACTTTGCAAAGTCCGGTTGATCCCTGGGGGGGTCGCTTTGGCGGAATGTGCGCTGCTGGGAGACAGGGCTGTAGTTGTGTCTAGGCTTATACTAGAGTCAATAAGTTTTCCCAGTTTTTGTAGGTAAAATTAGGTACCTCGGCTTATACTCGGGTCGGCTTATACTCGAGTATATACTGTGTATGAATGGATGGACATGCCGTGTTGCTTGCTGACTTCTGCTCTACATAATCAGCTATACAAATGTTATACCTAGTGCTCATAGACTGATCATGTCATTCTATTGCTGCCTTTTGCTGTCAGGAGATGCTGGGAATTGTATTCATCAACAACTGGAGTCTGATATAGAGGTGTTATCTCCTCATATGCACATTAGCAGGCAAACAGTTGGCCGAGGCTGCGTTGCACGCTGTGTTTGAGCAGGAAGTTATCAGAGAGGTAGACGCCTGTGTATTTTGGCAGGATCTCTCCTGTAAATTACTTCTGCAGGGGAAAAAATGAAAACAAGCTCTTTGCAGACTTCTGTTCAAGTGCAGAGCGGTGCCTTCCAGGGTGTGGGGATGGCAGGGAAGCCAAAGGGAGCAGCCAGCTTAGCACTTTCCTATTAACCTTTCCCACTCTTCCTAATTAGGCCTAAATGTTATCCCCATTCTGAGGGTGGAGCAAAAGTCTTGTGCAAACTCTGCCAAGGGTCATTCATTCTCAAACCCTGTTTCTCTCTCACAGGAGGGCATCTTGCTACATAGAAAGTACCATTAGAGGGGTATAATACTCAGAAAGGACTAATTGGAAATTTCTCAAGACTAGAGCCTTGGCACACCAGGAGGCACTCGGGTTGGCAAGTCTGACGCCACAAAAGAGCCTTAGATGATAAACATTCATGAACCACCCCACAGAAAAATACAAATGGTGCCATATGTAAAAGCAAATCTTATGTATAACATACTTTTAGGCATTTTCATTTCCTGTAGTTACTGGTCCTTTAAGAAGTATATACTCGGGTTGTCTTGTGACCCATTAGACTGTCAAAAGTTCTGCTCCTCTTGGATATGAGTGCTGTGATAAGACTGGAGAACGGGGGTCCCATTATTTGCATTTACACCACTTTAGCTAGAATTAAGTAGAAGGAACTTTTTTTTAAACTTCAATTTGAATTTAATTATAGCAACACTTCAATTTACCATTATATGTCATCAATCCAGTAAGTTGGGCTCGTCTACTCTCACTTGTGATCAGCTTAAGGAACAGCACAGTTCAACTGTGCTGTTCTTTCAGTTGATCACCAGCGAGGGCAGTAGAGCAGTACAATGAGCCACTGTGTTGGTGTAATTTCTGTAACTGCTAAAGGTAAATGCAAAGTGATTAAGGAACACAAAGACCTTTCATATGGATCATATTCCCCCCCTCATGTTTACTCAGGGGAAATTCCTGTTGAGGCTGCAGTTCTATCCTGTGAGATACGCAAGGAATCATTTGTACTATGCTGTTTTGGTAACGACATCCCACAACCCTCCCACAACTGCCACTTTTTCAGACTGGGCACTGGCCAATCATGGCCTCTCAGTTACTGGTCTCAGATTTTTTAATGTTGCAAAATATGGTCCAACCCAGGTTGTTATGATTTAACCCACTGAAATAACTAATATGCCACGCCTTTGGATATAATGTGGGATAAAGTGTAGGATAGCAGATAAAGTAGGTACAAATAAGATGGACACAGTAGAGCAAGATAGTGCCAGTCTAGAAAACTATAGAGATATTAGGACAAGATGAAGACAGTAGATCAAGATGGAGACAGTAGGACAGGATGGAGCAAGAAGAACAAGGTGAGGCAATAGGACAAAATGGAGACAGTAGAGCAAGATGATAACAGTAGAACAAGATGGAGACAGTTGAGCAAGATGTCAACAGTAGAGTAAGATGACAACAGTAGAGCAAGATGGAGACAGTAGAGCAAGATGACAACAATAGAGCAAGATGACAACAGTAGAGCAAGATAAAGAGAGTAGCATAGGATGGTGATAGTATGACAATATGGAGACAGTAGGACAAGATGGAGACAGTAGTGCAAGATGGAGACAGTAGTGCAAGATGGAGACATTAGAGCAAGATGGAGAAAATTGGACACGATGGAGACAGTAAGGCAAGATAAAGACAGTAGGACAAGATGTGGACAGTAAGACAAGATGGAGACAGTAGGACCAGATGGAGCAAGAAGAACAAGGTGAGACAGTATGACAAGATGGTGACAGTAGAGCAAGATAAAAAGAGTAGGACAGGATGGAAACAATAGAGAAAGATGACAACAGTAGAGCAAGATGGAAACAGTAGAGCAAGATAAAGAGAGTAGCACAGGATGGTGACAGTAGGACAATATGGAGACAGTAGGACAACAAGATGGAGACAGTAGGACAATATGGAGACAGTAGGACAACAAGATGGAGACAGTAGTGCAAAGATGGAGACATTAGAGCAAGATGGAGAAAATAGCACAAGATGAAGACAGTAGGACAAGATAGAGACAGTAGAGCAAGATAAAGAGAGTAGAACAGGATGGGACAGTAGCACAAGGTGGAGACAGTAGGAGAAGATGGAGACATTAGAGCAAGATGGAGAAAGGAGAACAAAATGGTGACAGTAGGACAAGATGTAGACAGTAGCACATGATGATGACAGTAGAACAAGATGTAGACAGTAGCACATGATGGTGACAGTAGAACAAGATGTAGACAGTAGCACATGATGGTGACAGTAGAACAAGATGTAGACAGTAGCACATGATGGTGACAGTAGAACAAGATGTAGACAGTAGCACATGATGGTGACAGTAGGACAAGATGGCAACAGATGGACAGATTGTGAATATTAGCACACATAGAGGAAGATTTATCATAGGTTGAGCTTTTCCCTTGACTAATGGCTCTGTTCCCACAGAAAAAGTATGATTTTGTTTGTTTGTTTAATGTTTTTCTGTGGTTGAATATTTTGGCCTGAATATTACTCACATTTCTCATTTGTATCCTCAACCTATGAGTAAAAATAAATCATTGGACCCATGAGAAAAGATATGAACAAATACCTCCAAGTGGAGGCTTCTGGGAAATTCACAACGAAAAATAATTTTCACACAGGAAGAAATTACCACTAAAAAAAAAAATTTCAGGTTTTTTTTTTAACTATCTTCCCTGTGTATAAGTGATTCTTCAGCCCTTTATTCTGTTGAGTGCAACTCCCAGCACCCACGGCCTAGCACCCATATGCAGTAACGCTGTCCGGGAAGCTCAGTCACACGTTGGCCAGGGAACAAGGGCAGCAGGGATAAGGGTCTGTAACGGAAAGTGTCAGTTCGCACCCAGGCCTCGTTGGTAGGAAACCGGGAGATCTAAATAAACACATGGGAGAAGCAATTGAGCAGCACGGAGCTTGGAAAGTGGCAGTGAGTTTAATTTCAGGAATAATAGTAAATTCTGAGGTTTTGTTTGGCCAGAACCAGCCCAGTTGGTTTCTATATGTTCAACTGAGGAGCAAAGTCCTTTCAGATCACTGTGAGATGCTCTGCAGAGAGTTTGTCTGTTTCATACCTTTCTGGTTTTGTATTCTGGCAGAGTGAAATCATACAATAGACTGAAAAATGTCTTTACTAGGCTATCTCAATAACTAGGCGGTTTATTTTTGTGTGGGATATAACCTCTGTGTGGCATGTCCTTGTTTTATTGTTTCATACTCACTATATATTCCTGACTGCCCTTACATTAAAGAACCCCTTCCTATGCTGATGGTGAAATCTCCTTTCCTCCTCACCAATGAATCACTCATTCCTCCTCTTGGGGGTATATTTATCAAAGAGTGAAATTAGAGATCACCACAGTCCACTAGAGTGAAATAACACCTCTTCCCATTCATTTCTATGGGATTTTTAAAGGTGTATTTATCAAATGGTAAAGTGAAAAGTTCACCATTTGATAAATACGCATTTTAAAAATCCCTTAGAAATGAATGGAGAGAAGCGGTATTTCACTCGAGTGGACTGTGGTGATCTCTAATTTCACTCTTTGATAAATATGGGAATCCCATAACCTGACTGTCCTTACAGAAAAAGAGCCCCCTCCCATACTGATGGTGAACTCTCCTTTCCTCCACAACCTTACTGCCCATGCTGTAAACCAGTGATGCCCAACCAGTAGTTCGAGAGAAATATGTTGCTCCCCAAGCTAATCTGAGCCCTTATTTGGCACCCCAGGAAGTTTTTGCATGCCTGTGTTGCTGTCCAATGCTTTTTATTTTTGAATGTGGCTCACGGGTAAAAACGTTTGGGGACCCCTGCTGTAAAGGAACCTTCCTATGATAGTGAAATCTCCTTTCCTCCCCACCAATGAATTACTTGTCCCACCCTCTTGACAGAGAATCCCATAACCTGACTGCCCTTACAGTAAAGAAACCCTTACTATGCTGATGTGAGATCTACTTTCCTCCCCAACAATGAATCACTCATTCTGCCTCTCTAGGTAAAGACCCCCATAACCTGACAGTCCTTACAGAAAAGAGCCCCTTCCTATGCTGATGGTGAGATTTTCTTTTCTCCCCACCAATGGGGTAAATTTATCAAAGAGTGAAGTTCCGCCACTAGAGTGAAATTCCGCAGCTCTCAATTCATTTCTATGGGATTTTGAAAGGCGTATTTATCAATGGGTGACAGTGAAAGTTCACCCTTTGATAAATATGCCTATAAAAATCCCATAGAAATGAATGGAGAGTGGCGGAACTTCACTCTAGTGGCGGAACTTCACTATTAACTTCACTCTTTGATAAATATACCCCAATGATTCACTCATTCCTCCTCTCTTGGTAGGGAATCCCATAACCTGACTGCCCTTACAGTAAATGAACACTTCATATGCTGGGGCAAATTTACTAACGGCGAAGTGACTAACGCTGGTGAAAATTTACTAATAGTTGCTGGCGTAATTTCACTAGCGAAGAAGATAGACCCTGTAACAACTTCGCACTCTAACGCCAGGCGAATCTTTGTTCTGGCGCAAGAGCGTTACTACGCAAATTCACCCAGTTTTTTATTTTACTGACTCTATCGCCAGACTTGCCTTCGCCACCTCCGACCAGGTGAAATGCAATAGAGTAGATAGGACTTACTTGAAATTTTGTTGGAAAATTTTCTAAGTTTCAAAAAACGCTGGCATCTTTTACTTTTTTTTGTGATAGGCTGCAAAAGAGCGTAAATTTTTTTTTTGGGGTACCCGGCTTCCCCCCTACATTTCCTAACATATGGCACATAAACTATACACTGGGCTCATGTGTAGGGCAATATAACAACTTTATTTAATTAAGGTTCCCTGGTCTTGTGTAGTGTAATATATTTGATTCAACATATACGTCCATTGAAATATAAGTTCCTGCCGTATGCAAATTAGCCAACACTAGCGCAACTTCCCTATGCTTGCTGAATTAATGCTAGCAAAACCATTCGGCGCCAACGACTAAACTTTGCAATTTAGCGAATTAGCGCTGTCCTTGTGAAGTTTCGCCTGGCGAAGTGTGGCGATGGCGGCAAAGCCGTCGCTGGTGAATTTCTGCCGGTTAGTGAATTTGCCCGACTGATGGTAAGATCACCTTTTCTCCCCACCAATGAATCACTCATTCCTCCTCTCTAGGTAGGGAATCCCATAACCTGACAGTAAATAAACCCTTCCTATTCTCCAGTAATGTGGTATGTGTGTGCAACGCTGATATCGAATATGCTAATTGTAGCAATGCCAACCTTATTTTCTATATAAAATATATTTTTCCTTTAAATGACACCAAAGTGCATTGCTGTTGCATTCAGTGACTGTTGTATTATCCCTCCCGCCGGCCGAGCTAATGAACTCTGACAACAAGGAGATACAGAGCCATAAGGACATGGGCCAATGCTCAGTGTAGTTGAAGGGAACCTGTGCCCCTCTCCCCGTAGCTCATAATTAATGGCTGGAATTCCTGTGCTGTTTGCTGCTGAGATGCTGGCACTGGGCAAATTGTGGCTGAGAATTCCTTGGCGCTGCCCACACCTGCACAGCCAGGGGCCAGTCTCAGGCCTTTTTAATAAAGAGAGAATTTCAGTGTTGCCTTAAGGCCGTGCCACACAGTAACTTGAAGGCTTTCCAAGGATTTGCTCTTTCATCCTGTTACTGCCTGCAATCTCACTGAGGGATTAAACTTTTATTAACTTTATTTTAACTGATGTGATGACAAATTTATGCCGTAAGGAGGGGCAAGGCCAGGAATGGAGGATCCCTGCCAACTTTCTGCCAACCAAGCAAAGCACCAGATACAGCCCTGCTGGGAGTTGCATCTGTCTGTGCTATATGGGTTGAGAGGACCATACTGTATTATCTAGACGTAGATCACAGGTTCATTCATAAAGCAAGTTTATTGCTTAACACGTTTTTTAACCAGTTAATTAAGATAATACTACTGCCCTAAATTCATCCGATAAGGCATGCTGGGAATTGTAGTTCTAGCTCGGCAGTAGCTGTCATATATGCTTAAAGGAACAACAACACCAAAAAATGAAAGTGCAATAAAGTAATTAAAATATTATATATTGTTTCCCTACACTGGTAAAACTGGTGTGTTTGCTTCAGAAAGGCTACTATGATTTATAAATAGTGATGAGCGAATTTGTTCGGCAGGCGCGAATTTGCGGTGAACTTCCGCGTTAAAATTGTCGAAAATGCTGTGAAATTTCTGCAAAAATTCATCACCAGCGACAATTTCGATGGCGCGACAATTAAAGGGACACCCATTGACTTTAAAGGAAAACTATACTCCCCAAACAATGTAGGTCTCTATTAAAAGATACTGAGTAAAACAGCTCATGTGTAAAACCCTGCTTCATGTAAATGAACCATTATCATAATAATATACTTTTTTAGTAGTATGTGCCATTGGGTAATCATAAATAGAAAATTGCCATTTTAAAAAATAAGGGCCGCCCCCTGAGATCGTAAGATTCACTGTGCACACATACAAACCACATGTAAGGTCACATGAGCCAATTAACAGACAGAGTTGTGCCTTTTGCTTCCTCACTTCTTCCTGTTACAGTTAGTGTTGTAGTATTTCTGGTCAGGTGATCTCTGAGGCAGCACAGGTAGAATCACGAAATGGTGGTTCAAGGCAAGAGATGTAAAAGGGCAATATTTATGTAAATATATATTCCAGTTTGGTAAGATTCTTTAATATGTCATTCAATTTGATATAAACTATCTGTTGCTTAAGTATTCATTTTGAGGGTATAGTTTTCCTTTAATGCGTGTCAAATGTCACTGACGTCGGAATTGTCGCTGGCGTCAATGTTGAATGGACGCCAATGTCAAAATTTGTGTTTCGATCATTTTTTTTGACCGTTTCACAAATTTTTCGCCAGTTCCTTGAATTTTGCGGGAAATTTGCGAATTTAGGGACAAAAAAAAAAAATCGCCCATCACTGTTTATATAACATGCTGTGTAGCCAGCAATTCAAGGTGTAGGTTACATAGCATATAACAGATGCACTCTGTATTCTCCCATTGAATCCCATGCAGAGTTTATCTGCTATCTGCTAAGTAACATGTGCCTTTTAATGCTTAAATGACTGCCCCCGTGGCAACACAGTAGCTTAATTATAGATAGAAATATAGAACTATAAAAGTCTTCCTAAATCACCAATCACTAAGCAAGAGTACATTTTATTATAATTACTTTACATTTTTGGTGTTACTGTTCCTATTTGTTGCCTGCGTATTGTCGTGGCTACAAACTGCCAGAAATTATCCTGCCATAGACAACACTGAAAATTGTCTCTGCTAAAACACCCAGTTTGTGTAAATGCTCAATAATACTGTACCTTTGTATTTTTTCTGGTCATTGCCGCAGAAGTAAAGAGTATTTAAAAGACAAGTACGGTATCTCTTTAAATGGGTGCTGATAAAATTCAGAGTAGAACTGAAGCAAGCAGGGTCGCTGGCACTATACAGAGCAGATGTTATTGACTTGCTAAATATCACACGATGTTGGTGATGAGCCAGGCTGTTTGACTCCCAAAGATGACACCTACAGAACAAGCACCCGGCACCCTCTCAGGCAAGTGACAAAGTAATAGTTGTGTCAGGCTGAGGTGTTACTTGTTACTGAGCATCTTTTTTGATTTATAGGGCAGAGTTGTGTTATACAAGAACTGTGTCAGAAGTAATTTGGGCAACAGCCTATCTACCGTATATACTTGAGTATAAGCCGACCCGAGTATAAGCCGAGGTAACTAATTTTACCTACGAAAACTGGGAAAACTTATTGACTCTAGTATAAGCCTAGACACAACTACAGCCCTGTCTCCCGGCAGCGCACATTCTGCCAAATCGACCCCCCCAGCGATCAACCAGACTTCTTTGCAAAGTTGATGGTGACAGAGTATTGCCAAACGGATCATTGTGTGCATTGTCCCACTGTCCCACTACCATGTGCAGAGGGTGCTGTTTGATATTGCCATCACTGTTAATCTTTCATATAACCAACAGAGGGTGCTGTTTGATATTGCCATCACTGTTAATCTTTCGTATAACCAACAGATGTCGCTGTGTGATATTGCAGTCACTGTTATTCTTTCATATAACCAACAGAGGGTGCTGTGTGATATTGCAGTCACTGTTATTCTTTAATATAACCAACAGAGGGCGCTGTGTGATATTGCAGTCACTGTTAATCTTTCATATAACCAACAGAAGGTGCTGTGTGATATTGCAGTCACTGTTAATCTTTCATATAACCAACAGAGGGAGCTGTGTGATATTGCAGTCACTGTTATTCTTTCATATAAGCAACAGAGGGCGCTGTGTGATATTGCAGTCACTGTTATTCTTTCCTATAACCAACAGAGGGCGCACTGTTATTCTTTCATACAACCAACAGATGGCGCTGTGTGATATTGCAGTCACTGTTAATCTTTCATATAACCAACAGAGGGCGCACTGTTATTCTTTCATACAACCAACAGATGGCGCTGTATAGGAATGATTAAAAGTGACTGCAATCTCAGCTACTCGGGTCGAGTACTGCTGACCTGAGTATAAGCCAAGGTAGACTTTTTCAGCACATTTTGGATGCTGAAAAACTCGGCTTATACTCGGGTATATACGGTATATAAATCCATACCTCCCAATTGGAATTGAGAGATTTGGCAGAGAGCCTAGAATACCTGGCAGCTGTACTTAGATACATTTGTAACAATTTAAGATAAGCAAAGATACAATTGTAACTTTCTAAGATAAGCAGGTCTCTTGAGGGAAACTGTGACTTGCAGTTTAAAGTGCAATTCGCCTTCATTAGCAAAACTGTAATAACACATAAAACCTGATCCTAAAACCCTCAGAAACGTATTCACACTTTCCATTATCTGCCAAATTTTGTAAAATGGATGTGAATTTAGGCGGTGTGGCCATACTCACGGCGGATCTTTTTGTCCCTCTTTCTATTTTTCGAATGTTGGAGGTATGTAAATCTATATAAATTAGGGATGCACCGAATTCATTTTTTTGGATTTGGCCGAACCCAAAAAATCTTTGTGAAAGTTTCGGCTCAATATTGAACTGAATCCGAACCCTAATTTGCATATTCAAATCAGAGGGAGGGAAAAAATAATGCAAACTAAACATTTTTACTTGTTTTGTGATGCAAAGTCTCATCATTTTGGTTTGGCCAGATCAAATCCGAATCCTGCTTGAAAAGGCCGAATCCTGGATGAATACCAAACCGAATCCTGGATTTGGTGCATCCCTAATATGAATACAGTATTGTAATAGTACAGAACTTTGTTGTCATCTTTTCATATCTATCACCATTGTTCTATCACCATCTTGTCCTACTGTCTTTGCTCTATTGCTGCTATCTTTCCCTGCTGTCTCCACTTTCCATTATGTTCTACATCTTGGCCTACTGTTTCCATATTGTCAAGATCATCAAATCAAGATGTTTCCATATTGGCCTGTTGACTTTGGTTTCAACGTCTTGTTCTACCATAAACATCTTGCCCTGCTGTGGTCAATTTGTCCTGTTTTCTGGCCCTTCTGTCTCCATCTTGTCCTACTGTTGCTATTTTGCCCGGTTGTCTTCATTTTGCCTTATATTCTCAGTCCTGCCCTATTGTCTCCATATTGTCCTGTTGACCTTAGCATACTGTGAACATCTTGTTCTTATTCCATCTTGCCTTGTTGTTTCTAACTAAAGTCTTCAGTTTTTCCTACTGTCTCCACATTGTCCTACTTTACCTGCCTGCCCTACAGTCTGCACCTTAGCCTACTATCATCATTTTGTCCTATTGTCGCCATCTTGTACACAGTTTCCATGTTGGCAGAGTATCCTTATCTTTCCCTGCTGTCACTGTTTTGTCCTACTCTCACCATTTTGTCCTGCTGCCATCCCCAGCTTACACGACAATTGCTAGTTGTCCTACTGTCTCCAGCTTTCCCTAATGTCATTATCCTACCAAACTGTTCCCATCTTGTCCTCCTATACTAGCACATTCCACAATGTTTCTACTTAGAAATGATGATGGGCAGATGGTCAATATTTGCTAGCCCCTGAGCATTTATCTGTATTTAGACCCTTGAATAGAGCTCCGAACAAATCCTGTGCCAAATAAGTGATTAAACAAGGCCATGGTTACTGGGAGCTTTATTACTAGAAAGGCATGAAGAGAGCTGTGAATTGTATAAGTACAATTGATTGAGAGTAATTTCCTAGGGATGTGGCTGTTTATGTCCTGCACTGAACTGGGCTTCCTCTTTAGATAATATCCTGCCTGCAGTTTGGTTGGAGACTTTTTGAATGTTTACTGAATGCTGTAACTAAAGTTGCCAAAGGAAGCTTTTTGCTGTGGCTAAAGTGCCACCTAAGGCAACGATCTCATCTCTCCCCATGGCAGAAATGCCCTTGGCTGCAGGTTGAATATCTCCATCTTGTGATTATTTGGCTCAAGCCTTGCCATGTGCCATCAGTTGGGAAAGCCATTCCCATGACAGCCCCTACTGACCCAACCTGAAGATACGTTCCCCAAACTGCCCATCAACAAACACAACTGCACAGTGGCTCTCATCCCTCCTCCGTTCTCTCCGTGTTTTGTGCACACCCGTTTTACAAGCTTCCTGACCTCAGACAAAATTCCTTGGCTTTATTTATAGATGTGGAATCTCACTGTGGGCGCTGTAATCCTATGTAACATGGCAAAGACTCTCGTTTCTCTCGCCTGCCCCATGAGCTTGGATATTCAAGCAATAAACATTTCCATATGTTCATTCGCTCAGCCACAACTCAGCTCTCAGATAACAGCTGGCCTTATACCTCAATAGGTTGGCAGCACCTCGTCCTCTCTCATTTTTGGGCTGTATAGTTGCTTGTATCTTTATGGGGATTATTTTCTCTGCTTATTTGTATAAGCTTTTATTAAAGAGGAATTGGAACTGCGATGAAACGGCCAACCAAATTTCATATTTATTCTATCTGTTGCACCAATATTCCTTATAATTATGTTGAGATATTTTAAATCTGTTCATCTCATTAGTACCATTACTGGGAATCAATTTTAAAGCAAGGGTGAATGGTAGTCTGTAGGGTGAACTCTACATTGGTGACCACAGCAGAGTGGTGTTTGACCTAAATTGCCCTATGTTTTAACATTCAAATATTAGGTGGTATGATAATGTTGACATCTGCACAGATGAACAAGTCTATGTTATACCCTATGATAGTATTGGGGGAATGTAATATGTTTCGCTAGTGCAAAAAACCTATGTTAGCGACCATATTTCCGTCCTTTTTGACCGATTAAAGAGTGAGTCGCAAATTTTGAAATGAAATGGCTTTTGTGAACATTCACAGTTTATCTAATTACATTTAGTAAGTGTGAAGTCAAAATATTTAACAAAACTCTAAAGCAGGTGCTAACTATAAAACTTTGAGAATGTTATTGGAAGCAGTGCTTAACATTCACATTTTAAATAATGCTTGTGACTTTTAATTATCTTCCCCCTTATGTGTTTTCATGAATACAGTTTAATTAAACAATGATAGAGAAGTCAATGTACACCCTACTTATTGATATGTTCCAAGGAAAAGGACAAGAATTGACTTGAGAAATCTTGGGAAACTTGGGGACCCAGTAACAACCACTAAAAAGATTTCTTTCTTAGTTTTCCACTATGTTTCCACATAGTTGCCTTATGTATTGCATGTAAAATAGAGGAAAGAGGAGTTTGTGGCAATGTCTAATTCTTTTTTCTTGTCTAAACAAACAGGATGAACTGGATCTCACAGATAAAAACAGAGAGGCCATGTTTGCGCTTCCCCCAGAGAAAAAATGGCAAATCTACTGCAGCAAGAAGAAGGTAAGTCTATCTACACATTAGATTCATTATAATAATTAGCATTCTGAGTGATTTACTGCTCAATGCACCCACAGTATAAACCCCATCGCTTCCAGTATTGTAGGAGGCCTTAACCCTATTGATGAGTCTATGGCCTAACAATCCCAAAAACAAAAGACAGTTACCAGAAATAAATACAGGCAATTCCTGCTGATGCCTCATTCATTATAATTATTAACACTTATTTATAAGGCCTCAGTATAGTCTGCAGCACTGTATAATAAATGGGAGTATTCCCTGAACATACAGATTACATACAAAAAACAACTGATACATAAGATAAAGAGGGCCCTGCCCAAAAGAGCTTACAGTCATGGGAATAGAGATAAATGAAGCAGCCTATGGGGTAACAGTAGGTTTGGTACATACATGTAGTAGTGAAAAGTCTAAAATAATTGGACTCTGAATAAATGTCTAGTCGGTGCTGATGAATTGTTTTCACATTGTATTCTTTACAGTCTACAAATGTATTAGATGTACGACCAGTATAAGAAGTCCCTACACCCCCAGCGTGGGATGGGTAGGAAATACACTTTTTGCAGGTTAATAGCTGTTACATTCATTTCCAGTTATCTGAAAAGTAAGAAATCTCACATATCAGGAAAGGCCCTTTCTCTTGGGATCTGACATCAGTCTCCTATCAACACTGTCTGTCCTAGGCTTGTGGCCAAAGAAAAGGGCCTTGATGTGCTGATGAAGATTCCCACCTTCCCCTACACCCTTTACATGACACACTTATGCTTTCCTGTCATATTCATGACTCCCTGCTATCAGCGCTTGGATCAGATCCAAAGAGATACTCAGTAATTATTCCATGTGTGCAAAGGGGCTACACTCTGGGACTGAGTAGAGAAACCTTCTGTGGAGTCTCTTTAGTCAGTGCCATTGCACAGAAAAAAATATTTCCCTTAGTTTTAAAACAGAACTGTATCAAAGAGACCATATAAAGGCACAAGGCTGCAGGGTGAGTTATACAGGGAACTCTGAGTATCACTCATGTATTATAAGGGATAATGTACTCCCTACTGTAAATGATAAGGATATTAGAAGTCACTGAGGGGTTCTGTGACCATATAAAGGCACAAGGCTGCAGGTTGTGTTGTACAGGAAACTCTGAGTATCATTCATACAGTATAAGAGATAATGTACCCCCTACTTAAAATTATATAGATATTAGGAAACAATACAAAGGCACAAGGCTGTCAGCTGTGTTTTACAGTTCAGGGAACTCTGAGTTAGTGATGGGAAAATCGGGGCCATTTTTGAAAATTTACGAAAGGCAAAACATTCTCAAGATGCAGTTTTTCATTCAACATTTTTTTGGAATCTTTGGGTGTTGTTTCCAGAGAAGCACAGCAATATCGTAAAACAAGCAGATTCTCTCCCCGATTGAAGTGGGCGATATCGGGCTGATCCGATAGTGGGCCCTAGGGCCCAACGATCAGATCAGAATGGATCCGATATGGGCAATTGGCTTGCAGGACTGCATCTGTGCGTCTATACGGATCCAAAGGGAATTTTTAACCTGCCCGATCAAGATCTGGCCAACTTTCGGGCAGATATCAATCAGGGAAGCCCGTCGGATGGCCCCACACTGGGACTTGGTCTGTCGGCAGCTTTAAGAGGCCCGTGTATGGGGGCCTTATCACAGGGAAATATAATCACCATTCACATTAAATTGTCATCAAACCTAGTGGAAAATATGTATATAATTAAGTAAATTAACAAAAATAGAAAGCAGTTGAAAAAAACGATTGTGGTAAATATTAAAGATATTAAAATATTAGAAAACAATAAGATTTGTGGAGGTGAACTGTCCCTTGTCAAGCATAATTATAAATTATAATTATCGATTTCACTTTAGCTCATAGATTTCATGTAGAATAGCTATTTATAATACCAATTTATAAGGGCAGAGAAAGGCGAGAAGATTCGGGGAGATTAGTCGCCCAGTGACAAATCGCCTCTTCTTCGGGCAACTAATCTCCCCAAACTGCCTCCCCACTGGCTAGAATCTAAATCTCTAGCGGGACGGCACTTGGATCGCTTTGTTTTCCGAAGTCGCCCAAAGTTGCCTCACGAGGAACCTTCGGGCGACTTCGGAAAAACGAAGCACTCCTAGTGCCATCCTGCTGGCGATTTGGATTCTAGCCAGCAGGGTGGGAGTTCAGGGAGATAAGTCGCCCGAAGAAGAGGCATTTTGTCACTGGGTGACTAATCTCCCGAATCTTCTCATCTGTCTCTGCCCTAAATGTGCGCTTTCCAGAGTGGCACTGGATCAGTTTGACACCAGTCTGGACTTGGCAAGTGCTTTGGATTCAACTAGGACAAAAGACACAAGAGTAATACGTTGTTTATAATCTGACACTACTCAGTTTTAATGATTATACTTTCTATGAATGTTTTCTGCTGCTACAAAGCTTATATAATTTCACTGGTTTAACTGAATGAAGTGCAGTCGTGCAGCGCTTCTAAATGAGTGTTCTGAAAGTGTCCCAGATATTTTACTTGAGTAGGTAACCTCATTCGACAATACCTATAATAAATGTGCCTCCCAGTACTTGCCTGTTTGTGTGTGTGTGTATATATATATATAATCTTCCAGTCCTTTCATGGCCCATTCTCACAGGATGGGGAACACAGTGTACAGAAAGCTGGCTCCCGAGATGAGGTTTTGGAATGGCATCATCTTGTGATTGGACATCCTTCCCCTGCGGTTTATCACAGTCTTAATAAAGCAAAACATCCTCAGGGCCACCTGCTATTCTCATTTTGGTCAGGGCCTGTCAACGTTAATTAACTTAGGAACAGAGAAGTGAAATTAAATGTATTTCCGACATTGCTGTGAATAAAGCTGGGGCCAAAAGCTGAATAGCAAGGAGAATATGTAGACATTGTTATTGTGTTAAAAGGAAACGTGTGAGCATGGAAATGACCTGTTATATATCTCTAGGGGGAGAAGGAAGTGCAGGTGATTCATCAGGTGGGGTGTCAGATTTGAGAGGTGCGGGAAACCCAGGAAGCCTTTTTTTCTGCTTCTTCTCCCTTTTATCATCCTTTTTGCATTTCTCATCTTCTATCTCAGTTTCCCAACTCTTGAGCTTTACTCTCTAAACTTCTGAATTCTGAAACATTCCCTTTCTATTTCCCACTCAGTTTTTGGTCATACATACATGAGTGCCTCTGGAGCTAAGCAGCCATATGAGGTTTACAAGGGGTATTATTGTAAAGCTGTGATCCCAAGCAGTGGTTGCTCACCGCCCCATTGGATGTTGCTCGCCGTGGCCCATGAGTTTATTTATTAATTTCTGGTTTGAAGGCAAGTTTTAATTGCATAAAAAACATGTGTACTGCCAAAAAGAGCCTCCTATAGGATGCCAGTCCACATAAGGGCTACCAATAGCAAAACAAATCCTGTATTCGCTACTCCAAGCAACATTCTGCATGATTGTGTTGCTCTCCAATTTATTTTTTACACTTAAATGTGACTCGCTTGTAAATAAGGTTGGGGACCTCTGCTGTAAAGGGTCCATAATTTCTGGAACTCTTAACTCAACTCAGTTTGCCCTCCTTGCACAGGGTGTTAATTCAGTTCCTGATGTTGGCCATGCTAGGAACATTAAACTCTCTGATTGTTCTGCAATGGCCTAGGGCAGGTCTGTCCAACTGGCAATATGTTTGTGGCTGAAAACGTTTATATTTCCCTATAGCTAGGTCATTGCTATGAACAACACAGTCTTCTGCATATCAGTCTGTTATAACAATATGTAGACAGGAGGGATTCTCCCGTTAGACTGGAGGTCTAGGCATTTCTTTAAAAGAACCACCTAAACCTTTATTTACAGGTTCAATAAATAAAGCTTGTCCTGAAGTTACGTTTGCCTATTATTTTAATGAAGAAATATCAAGTCTGCTGAATTATATTGGGGGTGCCAATGTGTTATACACTCCTCATTGAATATAAGCACTTAATTTAGACGGTTAGCGCTCCTATATGCGGAAAAGCAAACCAGCCTGGGGTACTGTCTTTTGAGCACCACATCACCACTTCTACTGATGTCACTGCAATCCTCTTTAGTGTCCTGGACAGATGCATGTGCAGTAGAGTAAAAACTAAAGTTTTAAGTTTGAAAGATTTTTAATTTTCTGCACATTTGCACAATTCATAACTGCTCATAGGATCCCTGAGACATCGGCAGAGATGGTGATGCAGTGCTCAAAGGATTGTACTAACCAAGAGCAATTGTCAGCTCACAGGAGCACTGGTCCTAACGCGTTGGCACCCCCAGTGAATTTGTGTTGGCTTTATTAGTTTCTTGCACTAAACAGAGCAAATACTGAAAACAGTTTTACTTTCCAACATCCAGTGGTTCTTGCTTGCATCCATGGGAGGAGGAGAAGGTGATCACATTTCAGTCCAGAGATAATCCCTCTGTTGGACAGTATCTAAAACAATGGCACAGATTGTGTGTTTTCCATAGAAGTCCTGATGTTTATGAAAAATTAATATAGGCATATATTTCCTCCTTCATATTTTTGGAAATTTTAAAGAAGGTTAGTATTCTTAGAAATAATTTTCCTCCCCATTGAATTGAATGGATGGATTCACGGTTGTCAGGGTTGATGAGATATGTATGACCTCAGCTGATTGTTTGCTCTTGCATACGACTGTGTAATGAGGCTCGGTATGCTCCATACAAAGGAAGGGAGCAAGTTCCATGCAGAAGTGAGTTGCACAGATAAGTCAGTCTTCTTTCCACTAGACTGATGATTAAATTCTGACATCACGCCACATTCATAAATATTATCCTTGCTGGATAATAAACACAGAGCAAAATATGCGCTTGGATGCATACCCTGTGATGTATTCCCTTTCTGCTCCCAAATATTCGTAGAGTTATGGAAAAGGTCAGGGGAAGGGGCCTTGGAAATAATGGTATGTCACGTTGTGGTTCTGCCTTTCTGGGGAGTTTGATGGAACACAGCTCTGGAAGGCAAAGGGACAGCACAATGTTCTAGCAGCCAGTGTTCAGAAGTATTCTGAGAAGCTGTTCGGGGTCACATAGAACAGCAAATCCTTGGAAATATGTGAAAACAAGGAAATAAAATACATTTCTTGGAATAAGCTTTTTTGAGGGGGACATATATTTTCCAAAGGTACAGAAGGGCAGATTTCAGCTGTCTGGCTAATGCAAATTTATGTTTGGTACACAGACACACTAGAGTAGCAACTGTGCAATGCAAAGCTGGACTTTACTTGATAACATAGTGGTAAGCCATCTTGTCCTACAGCTGTCATCTTGTGCTTCTGTCTCCAACATGTCCTACTCCTGCCATCTTGCCTTACTTTCTCCATCTTGCCCTACTGTCTCGGTCTTGCCCTACTGTCTCCATCTTGCCTTGCGGTTACAATCTTGCCCTACAGTGTCTTTCCCTATTGCCTCTATCTTGCTCTAGTCTCCATCTTTCCTCACTGCCTTCATCTTGCCCTACCACCTCCATCATTCTTACTGCTGCCATCTTGTCCATGTTCTTTTCCTATTGTTACTCTCTTGCCCTATTGCCACTATCTTGACCTACTTTCCCATCATCATCTTATCGCTATCGTGCCCTGCTGCACTCTGTGGCCTTATTGGGAGAGTGAACTGGGTGCCAGTTCACTCGCCCATATCTTCCCCTGTGAAGGTTGCAGTTAGAGGACCATAGGCTGTTTGTACCCTTATTCCAATGAAGTTGTTCACTGCATTAGCCTTGGGGCACTATCCTGGGGCTGGCCTATAGGGAGTATGCACATTAATCTCTTTAGTAGTGATGCACCGCTTTAGATCTGTAATGGTTGGGAACATAACACGATGCTCCTGTGCTCCATTAGATATCTGCTTGGGGCCCAAGACAATAAATATTTAAAATCAGCTTCTTCTTTTGGAAACATTGTTGTGATTTATAGAGGGAACTGCAGGATAACTGCCTCAGCTGTGACACTACAGGATAAACACACATCTGAGTTGCTCAATATTCGCTTATAAGTGGATAATGAATTTCTCAATCGTATTGTGTCAGTACATGATACACTGCAGCTTGCATGCACTGCCCTCCTATTTCCTGAATATATTCTGTACCTACATTGCACTTACCAATAATATGTGTTCATGTGGTGAGTAGGGCACCTACAGCATATCTATTTGACAGTGCCTACATCACAGTTGGGACATATCTCCCTCAACTGCCTGAAAAGGGACCCAGTCTTTAAAAGTGGAACTTCACCCAAAACCTATTGTTTTTGCATGAAAAAAAAAATTCTAAGCAGCTTTCCAATTAACTTAAAATAAACCTTTTCAAGTTATTTATGATTGAATTGCTATTGAAACCCTAACCCTGTTCTAACCATTTCTATTTTACTGCACTGCTAGTTCTGACTCCTGCATCAGAAGGCAACATATTAACAGCCTTGAAGGGTGGTGAATTCTGTAACGACTTAACCCAGAGACCTCAAAACATCTTTCCCCAGATGTAATCTGATGGAATCTAATCTCCTGCATCCATCAAACCAACAAAATTATCCCCTTGTCCCCATTTTTCTTTCCTTGTTCTACTGTAGGAACAAAATGCAAAGCAACCCAAGAGCATAGCATAGAATTAGGACTCTGGGACCCCAACTTGGAAAGTCCAAATGACATATTATCCCATTGAGTAACAATTCTTTGTATTCATGTCACACCACCACCACGATTAACCAGAAGGGCACTGTGGACACAATTTGCATAGTTCTACCCACAATTCCTTGCACTGGTCTATCATGAAAACACAATTGTTATCCCTTAAAATGGACATATTGTCCAGTAGATTACAGCAAGAGGTCTGTTATTTTGGGGAGATACTTTGTTACTGCCAATAAAACTAACTGAAATATAGCTTCATAGATTATTAATGGCAGTATCACATCTCACCACTTTTGACCAATGCCCAGTATATTTTATAGAGCTGCAACAGAACAGCACCACAGTCTGATGTGCAGATAATTAGGCAATCATGTTTGACCAAACCATTTCTCAGAGATCACAGCATCCATATTTTGTTCTGCTGGAACCCTACAACCCATTTTCATTACATGCAATGCAGAAATTTATTATAGAAATTACCAGAATATTATATTGACGAAACTCGTGGAAAGCAGTTGCTGATCCCCTTTATGTTTTTGAAATATAGCCTGGAAATTTGGACAGGATCCATATAAAAAATGAGGGTCATATAAGGCGGACATAAAAATGCAACTAAAAGCCTAATCAAGATAAATGATACTCTGGGGAAAGGGAACTGGAATCTGGATACACTGAGCATATTCAGGTTCATGCCAACAAAACGATCTTTAATAGCAAATAGCCAAAATAAAATCCCTAGGGGTTATTTAGATATTTGTACAATAGTGCAAGTAAAAAATGCTGTCTTTTAACAATTAATTCATTACTAGAAACCAGATGCTAAGCATGAAGTATCTAGGCCAGAAAGAACTCACTGATTGGAATTCTTTCTTCAGTGTTTCACTGATATGGGACAAAGCTAGGTGTGAGAGCTACGTATGATGCAGAGCTAGATATAAGGACTTACAATGGTGCAGAGATAGGTATGAAGGCTAAGTTTAGTGTAAAACTAGGTGTGATGGCAGAGTATGGTAAAGTGTTGGACATGGATGCAAGGGGCCCACCAGAAAACCTTAGGCTGAGGGCCCTCTTCCTCCTAGTCTCTTTTCTCTACATACTATACTCTATTCTTCCATTATTAAGCCTCTTTGTTCCTATAAATAAATAGGGAATGACCATGAAATAGGCCAAATGGTTAGAAGCAAGAGGCCCACTGACATTTGGGTTTACCAGGAGTTTTCCTGGTATCCCCTTGGGCCAGTCCCACACTGGTATGGTACACCAAGAGTGAGAGCATGGCATAGCGCCTGGTGTAAGGGCTAAGTATGGTGCAGAGCCAAGTGTTAGGTCTGAGTTTATTAAAGAGCCAGGTGTGAGTGTTAAGTATTGTGCAGATCTAGGTGTTAGGGCTGAGTATGGTAAAGAGCCAGGTGTGAGGGATGAGTAGTTGGAGGGCTAAATTAAGTGCAGGGCCAGGGGTGAGGAGTAATAGTTCTACAGAACTAGAATTGAGGGCTTTGTATGGTGTAGAAGTGATGTATGACTGTTGAGTATGACGCAGGAGTGAGGTCTTAGTACAAATCATAGCTAGGAATGAAGTCTGAGTAAGATGCAAAGCTTGGTTTGAGGGATATGTGGGTACAGACATAGGTGAAGGGGTAAGAGTGGAACAGAGCTAGGAGTGAGGGATGAGTGTGATGCAGAGGTAGGTATGGTATTTTAGCTTAGTGCAGAGCAAGGAGTCAGGGTTAAGAGTACTACAGAGACAGGATTGAGGGTTCATTAGCAGATTGTGCTTCTCTGGGTTGGACATGGGCAGTGACATTACCATGGCATCATGACCATTATCACAAACAGATAGTCTGATAGCAACTTCCTCTTTACAGTATTATGCATCCCAATCTAGCTCAAATCCAGGTTGATATAGGCCAGAGTCTACCTGGTTCAGAAAATATTTAGTTTATACAGCTTTAAGCACAGGTCCCTGAAATTTGAAACTGGTTTAAGAAAATAACTGGATCCACATGTAGATGAAATTGTATCACTGGCAATGGAATGTCTAAGTTACTTGAACTAGAAGATTGTTGATATGCCCTCTATCATGCTAGAAGGTCATTGACACACTCCTGCTATTGGGACTGTAAGGTCAACAAGATGTCTTCAGCCATTAGGACTGGGGGTTCACCAACATATCTTAAATCATTGGGACTAGAAGGTCAGGGCGTATCCTCAATTATAGTTAACTGGAAGGTTATCATCAAACCCCCATCAATTGTAAATAGAAGGTCAACAACTTCTTAAAGATTAGAGGTCTTCAGCCATTAAGACTGGGAGTTCACCAACATATCTTAGGACTGGAAGGTCATGGCACATCCTCAATCATAGTTAACTGGAAGGTAATCATCAAACCTTCATCAATTGTAAATAGAAGTTCATCAACTTGCCTTCAACCATTTGTAATGGAAGCCCTTAGAGATGCATTGAATCATCCTGAATGTCATCAATATACCACCTAGCTAACGCTTGTATGTGGCACATTTTGTACCTGTAACTTGCTTGCCTTACAAGCTCTGTTTCTAAATTAAAAACACGTTGGGAAATTATGCAAAATCATGGTTAAGCAAGAGATTACACTACCAAAATCCAATCTAAAATGGAAATACAGGAGAAGGAAAACCAGAGAAGAAGGAAGGGGAAAAGCGGAAGGTGGAAATTATGGTGTTCCCTATTTTAAAGCCACCTAGTCCAATTGACAAAAAAAGGCTACAGCTTACAAGTATATCCAACATTTTCACAATTACAGACATTGGGCTTAATTTATTCTTGAGAAATAAATAACAGAAGGGCCACCCATATGGCAGCGTGCATTAATCTGAATAAACACACATGCAGATAAATGGTAATACTGTAACATTGTATGAAACGGTTTCATTTTGGAAAGAAGAATTTTTGAAAATGGTTTATTTTTGTGCTTCCATGGGGGAATCTATTTCTTTTATTGCCTAATTTATTACAGAAGGGCAACCAATATGGCAGCGTGCATTAATTTGAATAAACACACATGCAGATAAATGGTAATACTGTAACATTGTATGAAATGGTTTCATTTTGGAAAGAAGAATTTTTGAAAATGGTTTATTTTTGTGCTTCCATGGGGGGAATCTATTTCCTTAAAAGCAAGAAAAGTAGAAAAATTAAGAGCTTTACTTAAGGCTCTCTTAAATATTGTTTATAGGCATAAACACAGTTATATAGATGAGTAGTTATGTGTGGACAATATCCCTTTAAATTTAAAAAATAGTCATTTAATGTCTCCTGTCCATGGAAGAGGTTGTTATGTCACTGTATATCCTCACTATCCACAGGCAGGCTGAACGAGAGTTCATCATGTGGACATTCTTGTGGGTGGACGTAGGAAGGACCATAAAACTCTGCGGTGCCTCTGTATAAACCTTTTCCCGACTTTAGCCCAATGTGGGATTTTACTGTAATGTATAATGACAAATCCACAAGCAGGGCTGGAGACAAGAAAGTGCACTGGGATGGTGGATAGGGATGAACAGATATTCTATAGTGCAGGGTGACCCTGGAGTGTTCAGTGATAATGATGTAACCAAATCAGAGGTGAACTTGCCAAAGTCGCCAGTATGGCGGGTGGAATTCTGCTGACTTAATCTCAGGCCCTTGATGGAGCCAGGACAACATATGGAATAAGCATCAGTATACTCTAACACTTTCTAATAGACTAGAAACCCCAGGATGCTCCTTGCTGGGCTGTAATATTGTTAACTGGCTATACAGTGATTCCAGTCGTGTGGCTCGTCAGCTCTGGGATATTTACAGCTACAGTTGGAGGGTACAGGGAGATGTAGTTCAACAGTAGATGCTAGGAAACTGTGTGTGTTGTAAAGTCAATTGATTTTGACGTTTACAGTCCAAACTCTAGTTGCAAATCTCGCCATTACATTTTTATGTCAACTTTGCCCTGACCAGTAGCCTATAGAAACCAGTAGCCTATAGAAACCAGTAGCCTATCAGTGAAACAGTGGTTACTGGCAAGATTATACATTGTTGATAAATGAGCCTCACTGTGTGCCATTAAGCAAGGTCCTTTTTTTGCACTGGGCCACCATTATAGCTGCCTTGGCTGGGACCTAAATATGTATTTAAAGGATATAGGGTTGCATTTGTTTAATTGCAGCCATGGGTTTAAAGGCAGCTCTTGTAAACCAGAATTGTGCATGTGGCCACTGTGAACATCGCTTAACAGGCCCTTAGCAAGCAATCAGCAAAGAACCGAATGGTTGTTTTGGGTAGTGGCGCTGGTGCAAATGAACAAATCATCAGTCTTTTTTCTGAATGTCCTATTGGTGATTTCCTACTATTGCATATTTAATTTATTTGTAATAACTTACTCTGCCTTGTGATTACCATTATAATTGCATATCTATAATCAATGAAGTGATCTGTATTCGTGGAACTGGTATGAACTTCTTCCTTTGCTTATTGCTGTTTTAGGAACAGGAAGACCCAAACAAGCTTGCAACCAGCTGGCCTGATTATTACATTGATCGGATCAACTCCATGGCTGCGGTAAGGAGCTTCCATTATATGGGAATATTTATTTCATGCTCAGTGATATATATATTATATAATCAGATTTCTCCAGTTACCTTTTGCAGTCCCTATTCACACAGGGCAACAGTTCCAATGTTCTAAGCAATCCCAGGCTTACACTGGCCATACATGGGTTTGGTTTCTCTACTTGGACCCCCCAAACTGAGTTGGGTCAGTGTATGGGGCCAAACAAACTGTCCAATACATATCTGATAAAACTTAAACAAGATATTGGATTGGGTTTAGGCATATATCTATTGGGCAGTGTGGAAAATCCATCCAGGCAAGGTTTGCCTTGGGATATTTAGTTTTTTCTCTTCACTGGTATGCATAGGTCACAGTCATGTGATTCTTGGCCAAAATTGGGTGCCTCTTTATAGGTCCATGGAAATGCCTCACCTTGATTATGCAGTGCAGCTTTGGTCTCCAATCTTTAAGAAGACTATTAATAAGGCTGAAGAAAGTGCAGAGTTGTACAACTGGACTGGGAAAAGCAATGGAACAATGAACCTATAAGAAAAGACTGTCACGGTTGGGGTTGTTCTCTGTAGATGCCTGTGTCCCTGTTGGGGGGACATGATTACTTTTTACACATAAATCATTTGGTAGCATGTTATATTCTCCTTAAACCTTTAACATAGTTGTGTTGATTATGGAAATTATTTGCAGATGTTGGTAAATATGCTGTTCAATTTTGTCCATCCCTAGAATCCCAACAGTAATGATACGTAAGATGAGATGGGCCACAATTAATTAATATATGTCTGTTTAACTTTTTGATCAGCAGGGCCCCTGTGCTGTCTGCAGGGCTATTATCTGCAGCACATTTGTTTCTCAGCAAAAAACAAAACTCTTTATCCCCCTGCCTTTTGCCAGATGTTCAGCAGAAATCCTTTGTGTTCTACGGCTCATTACCCTGCAAATGGCACATGTAATAACCACGTTGTTATTAGGCGGCCATCAAGCCAAATCTTCTCTCAGCGGCCATGAAATGACAGGTCTGTTCGGCACAGTTCTGGGTCTTTCCAAGGTTTTAGGACAATTGATATTCCAAATGCACTTATATAATTGGAACCATTAAGTTCCAGACTTCAAGTAATAAAGCTAGAATTCCTAGAAAATTCACAAAGGCCATGTAATTTAAATTTAATGGCACCAGGAGCAGTTTCCATTTTCATTAACCTTTTGGGCAAAAACATGGGAATCCATGTTGTGTTTCCGTATCTAAACAGGGCAACCCCCGGGGGAAATTGTATGTGTGAATGAGAAGAAATGTTTAAAGAACAAAAATAAGTGAAAAAAGTTTCAGCCTGATTCTAGAACAGTAATTCATGATTAATGGGTCAGGGCCCAAGATTGGGTCACCATGTTGATGGTTTGGTCTCCATGATCCTCTTTAAAAAGTAAAATAAGGTTGACAGTAGATTCTAAACCAGTTATTGGGTCATGAAGCTGAGTCCCAGACCCCATAGAGAAAAAATGAAGAAGTCCTTTTCTAGAATTTTGGAATCTTGCATGAGTTTAGGGAGCAGAAGAGCTGGGGCACAGATCAGAGGAGATTAATAATAGAAGTGAGTTTCAGGTTGCGTTAGGAATAGTATTTAAGGGGAAGAGCCTTGTACTAAAAATTAAGGAAAGTGATATAGTGTCATGAAAGAAAGATATTTTCATATGTTGACAATGTAACAGTTTCATCAGTACTGGTTGATTTTACATATAAAACATTTTGTCCAAATGGGACCAATTCTGCTGTTCAGAGAATTCATTAATAGGCCCTGTCCTAGCTTGTAAGCTGCCTGAGATTTGAGACAATAATTGAGACTTTGTTGCACCTACAGTAACTGAGTGACGCCAGGCACATTTCCTCAGTTTGATCTACCCACTTCCTCCCTTGCCACCATTAATCTAGCGGAAGACTCAATTCTAGAGAAACATATGTGATTTCAGTTGCGTAACTGATCTACCGTGTCTGGCGTGTGTCATGCCTGCCAATCCAGTCAAGATTGATGGTGTTGCTACCTGGTTACACATATGTTTCATCCAAATCATTTGTCTTCATAATAAGGAGCGTAGGGCCCCAATTTTTATGTTCAATGACAATCTTTCATCTTCCTGCTAAGGAAAATTCCCCATTCATCATTCACCCTAAGTCACTTCAGAAATGCCCGTATGTTAATGACCTCTGACATTTTCTGCGTCAGGGAAACAGGTTGGAGAGTTACAGGAACATTCCAAACTGGTTCTGGAAAACAACATAATTCATTAATAGAAGTGAAAGGCTACATTGGATTAGGTGCAAGGTTAAAAAAAACAGGATGGTATTTTCTCTACATTTCACTTTGAAAAACAAATGCGTGCAACCACTTTCCCCCCAAAGTTAAACTCAGGGAGCATACTATATAGATATTAGTATTACCCAACACCCAAAGCATCAGTAATTATTAGGGATGCACCGAATCCACTGTTATGGATTCGGCTGAACTCCCGAATCCTTTGTAAAAAAATTCAGCCGAATACCGAACCGAATATGCAAATTAGGGGTGGGAAGGGACGAAAAGTCCCTCCCCATCCCTAATTTGTATATGCAAATTAGGATTCGGATTTGGTTCGCAGAAGGATTCGGCCAAATCCGAATCCGGCTGAAAAAGGCCGAATCCTGGCCAAATCCCGAACCGAATCCTGGATTCAGTGCATCCCTAGTAATTATTATAAACAAGAACCTTATAAATGGTGCATAGTGGTATCTTCAGTTATCATTAATATTTATTGGTTACTTATACGGGGTTGGACTGATGAGTGCCGGGCCCACCAGGACTGCTGCCATAGGGGCCCCCTCACCCCCCGAGGGGGCCCTGCCTCAACCCCACACCCCTCTACAGGGAAACCCGTCCACCCATCCTCCCCCTGCCCAGAGTGTGCTTAAATTAAACCTACCTTCAGTGCATCAGGCGAGGGAGATCAGCGGCCTGGTTTCAGGTCTGGACCGGGACTTATATCACAACACAATAAAAATATAATGTACCCCTGTTATAAATAAGAAACATATGCACATAAGTTACTCTGGAGTTCAATGCTCTGGAGTTCAAACCTGTGGCCTCTCACAATCTTCGCTCAGTTGTGGCATTTCATAGCCTTATATTTTAAAACAGGGGTACATCATGTCACATTTAATTATTATGTTTTAAAGTATATATGTAAAAATACTGAGTAGAGGCATATGTGGGTGTTAAAAAATATTTTTAAGGCAAGGGGCCACCTTACTTACTATTTCAACTTATGAGCACTAAATGCCAGGAGATCGTTCCTACAATACTGATTGACTACAATATAGAGTAGTTAATAACCCATGATTCCAAAGCCAGCAGGAATCTTTGGTCATGGTTCAAGTAACTGTGCATTCCCTAAGCCCATCATAGCCAGGTATTGGTGGGGTCTGGGGCAAGATAGACTTTATATAAAGTACGACTGTCCAACATATTTAGCCTTTGGTCTGTTGTTAATCTAGAGCTCCAAGCACCTTCTGTCTTAGGTTGAACTATAAAATGCAACCACTAAAGTTTTTTTGCACCAGGCCCTACAACCAATACAGAAGTGCCTACTTCTCATTAAACATTCTTGCTTCATCCTGTACATACCCACCATATCTGCACTATGGGTGCAAGTTAACCATTTTCAGTTTAGAATGCTTTAGGATGATGAATAAGATCTTCTGCTGCATGGAATGCAGAAAAAGGTCAATACCAGCTTCTACTGGCCTAGTGCCCTGCTCAACTAACCCATAACACTTTAGCCGTGCCTCTGTAACTAACCTTTAAAAGAAAATAAAACCCTGCAGAACTCCCTTCCCCCCTCCTCTCCTGAACTGCTCTTCTGGGGACCCACATATGTTCCCTGTTTGCTTTACTAGAACATTTGCTCAACTCTGCTTTCTGAAACCAGGTATAAGCAACAGATGGGGCAGTAGAGAGGATTCCCAGTTGTGCATTTCAGAAACCATTAGGGAGAGCTCTGGAAGTGGTCAAGCTATTAAGCAGGGTTTCTTTGTCTTTCAGCAGATAACACTTGGCCTGTGAGTAGGATGTCTCCTCACTCCCAGATCATTATATTGTATGTCACAACTTCCACTGTTTACCTTAATAGCCCAGAGTAGAAGATCCAAATAGGATTGGGGCTTGCAAGAATATGGGCAGAGGTTGGGTTACAAATACATGAACATTGGTTTATCTGCTATTCAATTCCAAGAAAGTCTACTGCAGCAAAGATATCTCCACCCCAAATTTCATCCTAACTGGCCTTCAAGCTGGACATTAAGGACTAGCTTTTACTTTTATTCTTTTATTTATACAATACAGACATATTTAGGGGGCTGCTTTCCTTTAAAGAATGACTTTCGCTTATTATTACAGTTTGTGGATATGTGTATGTCTGACCCAGCAATAAAGGAACCTTCTAACTAGTTTTTTTTTGCCTTTGTCAATAGATGCAGACACTGTATGCCTTTGATGAAGAGGATACAGAAATGAGGAACAAAATAGTAGAGGACTTAAAGACGGCACTAAGGACCCAGCCAATGAGGTATAACTGTAACCCTGAATGTGATGAGTAATGTGCTAGTCATCCCCATATCTCTATATTTATTATCATAATGATGTGGTGATGTCAGATATATCACACTGAATAGCATTGTACTTTTTAAGGGCCCTTTATATAAATCACTCTTACAACTTCAGTTGTTTTGGCATATTAAAATTCTGCATACAAGACAGCATGCATTCTTTACCTAGATTTTAAACATGGGATGCACTTTTGCTATAGATTAAGTGCTTTGCTGCCTTTCCCTCAGCATGATTGTTGAGATCTGCCAAACTCAGCCCACAGCAGGCACCATCTTTCTTTAACTTCATAGGAGGAGCACTTCTTTATGGCAAGGTTGTGATTCTTGGGCAAGATAGTCACATTAGGGCAATAGCTCAGTACAGAAACAATACAGTACATAAAGCAAGATGGTGACAGTATGGTAAGAAATGGACAGAAGGGCAAGATGGAGACAGTAAGACAACATGGAGACAGTAGGACTTGGTGTGACAGTAAGGCAAGATCGTCACTGAAGGGCTAAATGGAGGTAGAAGGGCAACATGAATACAGAAGGACACGATTGAGACAAGATTGAAACAGTAGGGCTAGACTGTGACAGTAGGGCAAGATGGAAACAGTATAAGAAGATGGAAACAGTAGGACAAGATAGTGACAGTAGGAAAGATGGAGACAGAGTAAGGCAAGATGGAGACAGTTGGGCAAGATAATGACTAGGAAAGATAGAGACAGTGACAGTAGGGCAAGATGGAGACAGCAGGGCAAGATAGTGACTAGGAAAGATAGAGACAGCAGGGCAAGATAGTGACAATAGGGCAAGATGGAGACAGCAGGACAGGAGAATGACAATGAACAGTAGAGCAAGATTTTGACACCAAGACTAAATGGAGACAGTTCAACAAGATGGCAGCAGTAAGACAACATGGAGACCGTAGAACAAGATGAACACAGTAGGACAAGAACAATGCCATTCCATCAAATGTTTTGTAGAAGGGATTCTTAGAATTGTAGTTCAGCTGGAGGGTTACAGGTAGAAAATACTTGGTGTATTTACTAAAAAGATGTTAGGAGTGTTACACAATATACTATTGACCATCTATGTCCCATGTAACTCTGTGAATGCTGAAAGTGCCTCAGTCTTAAGAAAAGAAAAATAGGTTTGAGCTCTGGTTGTCCTGCAAGTTCAAAAGGAGTAACAATGATTTCATGTTAAGTCTGTAGGAACTGGTGTGAAGCAATTAGTGAAGGCAGTAATTGTTTTCTTTCCTGACGAGTTAATGGCTCCAGTGTAAGTAAACACAGTTCCGTGGAAGGATCATATCAACGTGCGCTCAGTAGTCTCCTCCAGACAGACAAGAGCCTGGCTTTTTCCTGAAATATACTGACTGCAGTTATAAATATTACTAAATATTAGTGTTTCCCAGGCCACCAATTCAGTGATCCTAATAAAAACTAGGATTATTTTCTATATTGTATATAAGCAGCCTGCAACCCGTTGGACATTGGTATGTTTTCCTGTTGTCCTTGGCTCACCTCTAAAGGGGTGTAGTTTGAGGAGCCACTGATAACAAACAAGAGGGACCTTATAACTTTATGTGGAAGGTGAGACCTCCCAACCAATGCCTCCACTCTACAAGCAGAGTACGTCATTCCATATTAGAAAACTGGGAACACAAAACTAGCGGAGAAAATAATACTATTCCCTTAACTAATGGCTTTGGGGCACACAGTTCACATCCATCAGGCAGTGGGGCAATCACACCATGGGTGCCCATAATCCAGAATTTGGTTAGAGATGAAGCCAAATCTCAGCATCCAGATACAGACTGAGCTGAAACCACAATATTCACTCCAACCAACAGCAAAGTCATAATGTCACATGACTTGAAAGTGCTTGGTAAGTGAATACAACAAACATGGAAATCTTGGGTTCTGGATTAAGTTTGGTTTTCCCCCCAAATATTTTGTGGGGGAGTCTGTATTCTAAAAAATTTGAAGATTATCACGGGGTCACTTATGATTGGATAGGGGTGTTACGGGAAGCAAAAACTGACCTAAGGGGGTTTTGTAAAGAAAGGTACTATGTTTGCCCAGGAGCAGCAATCGATGGCAACCAATCAACAGGTACCATTTACTCATCACCTGTTTAAAAGCATCTTAATGGTTGCTGTGGGTTACTGCTCCTGGGCAAACATAGTGCCTTTGATTATATATTGGGGTTATATCTTATATATACACTAAATGTATACGCAGAGCCTGCAGCAGGGATTGAGAAGTTATTATGGGGTACCCTTTCCAGAGGGCCATTCCACCAAAGCTGTGGTTTGGAGATTTGTATGCAGGACTGCCATCAGAAATCACAGGGCCCCATACGACAAAATTTCCTGGGCCCCCTGGGCTGCGCCCACCGCAAGCCCCACCTACAGGTTCGCCCCCCACCCCACAGTACAAAAGCAAAAAAAATATTGGTGGCTAGGGTTCCCACATGTTAATAAAAAATAAAAAGATATTGGTGGTCAGGGCCCCCCATTAAAAAACATTTGTGGCCAGGGCCCCCCCCCATTAAAAAATATTGGTGGCTAGGACACCACATGAGAAAAAAAAATTGGTGGCCAGGGCCCCCCCCACATTATAAGAAAATTGGTAGCCAGGGCCCCTTTAACGTCCATGCCTTCCCGAAGTCAGCAGCTCTCAGTAAGATGGGGGGCCGGCTAATCAAGTAAGTGTGGCGTGGCCGGGCCCCCCTTACCCTCGGGCCCCCTACAACTCTCCCCCCTGTCCTCCCCTGATGGCTGCCCTGTTTGTATGCCTTCCCTTGTGCTGCCCCCTGGAGTTAATACTACCAAATCTTGTGCTGCTGCCTGGTGTTGCCTGTCGTTGCATGGTGTTGCCTGGTGTTGCATGGTGTTTCATGGTATTGCATGGTGTTGCCTGGTGTTGCCTGGTGTTGCCTGGTGTTGCATGGTGTTGCCTGGTGTTGCATGGTGTTGCATGGTGTTGCCTGGTGTTGCATTGTGTTGCCTGGTGTTGCATGGTGTTGCATGGTGTTGCCTGGTGTTGCATGGTGTTGCATGGTGTTGCATGGTGTTGCCTGGTGTTGCCTGGTGTTGCATGGTGTTGCATGGTATTGCATGGTGTTGCCTGGTGTTGCCTGGTGTTGCATGGTGTTGCCTGGTGTTGCCTGGTGTTGCCTGGTGTTGCATGGTGTTGCCTGGTGTTGCCTGGTGTTGCATGGTGTTGCATGGCAAGATCAGTTAAAATATGACTTACACAATCTGATCAAAATCTCCCATGAAGTTAGGCACTTGTGCACCACTGTTCCAGAGCATGGCTTTTCCTCTAATTGTTACCGTAATGGATGTTCAGCAACACAGCAGTACCTATAAAATGTGTTTATGAGCCGGCACCAAACCCAAGTGCAAAGAGCACCCAGCGGATAAAGCCACCGTGTAGCGACCCATGTCAGTTGGCAGCAAATATTCAGAACTGGAAGAGCTTAATAAGCCGATCCCACCGGACTTCCAGAGCTCAGCCACCATGGACCCCAACAGCAGAACCTGACGAGCAACAGCAGCCGAACTGCTCATGGGCTGTGATTTCTGGGGGCAAATCTCACGCAGCTGTTTGTTTGATGAAATGGAATCGGCTCATCTGTTAATAATCAGGGGAATGTCAGCTCAGCAGCGCAAAGTCCCTCGCTCCACTCGCAGCTAAACTCTTCTTTTAAGCTTCTTGGCACAGACTTAAACCCTTTTAATAGGTGGAAGCAGCCAAGTTTTTAGTTAAAGGCCTGTGTCTCAACTAATTTCCAGAGACTCAACTCGTTGGCTGCCAAATGGGCACAGGGCCAGCGGGTGGACAGGGGCCAAATTCCTTAAAAAAACAAAAAAAAAAAAAAAGCAATGGAAACCAATGTAGATGAGCAGGGCAGGTTTAATAGAGCTCAAACCATGTCATGCACAGACGTACATCTCCTATCTAGCCTGCAGGGCCTTATCACTACAGCCACATGTTTATAATTAAAGGGAACAGTTATAATATCCAGCTGGATGGTGCTACTTTGTTTCAGGTGGCAGAACCAGCAGTGTAAAGAATATCCAAAAAGTGCAAATAGATCCCAATTTCAGTAGCAATGAAATTTGCTTCTAATAGGTATTTAATATGTATATAAGCTAAAATTGTGGATCCTCTCTCCCTCCCATGATGGCCGCTGTACATTGCAAACTGTTACAGCAGCCCCCTTGTTATCAACTGTGAACTATTCAAAGCAACGAGGGGATAATTTAAGGCTTTTTAAGATTTTCTTTTTTAATTGAATAGTTCCCATGGCAACGAGCTGTCTTGTTATTACAGTGCTACAAGATTTACTTCCACTTTACTGTTTGTAGCTCTGGTCAGATAAAACTGCTGGGCAAATGTTTCAGTGTGGATGGAAGAAGTTTATCTGGGGATTCTACAATCCCACTTGCCCTCTGTACAGTACGTGCCGAGAGAGAGACCTGCCCTTTTGTGCAAGTTCATATTTAGGGATGTCAGCTTTCCTGTTCTGAATATTATGAAAAGGATGATTGGATGTTCCTGAGCTTAATTAGCCTGGAATGCCAGTCATGGCCAAGGGCCAAAGCCACTCCGATGTGCCTCCTCTATAGGTCATTTGATGTCAGGGAGTGGAGCCAGATTATTTCGGTCTCATTAGCTTTTTATCCTAACGATCACGGCACATTTCTCTGTGTTTGGCAATTACTGTATTTATGTTTTCAGCATATGTCTAACATTGTGACACTGATGCTGAGGATGGGAAAATAACCACCCCATCAGTTCAACCCTTCAGTCAAATAGTCCCTGTCTAACCTTAGCTAATTCACAGGCAATTAAAACAAGTGCCTGGATCCATTTTGTACTACGAATCAGCCCTGGACTGGGATTCAAAATAGACCCTGGCATTTCAAGTACACACAGGCCCAAACAGCCCCCCACCAGCCCACTAAATAGTGACTGTCTATAGCAGGGGTACCCAACCACCGGGCCGCGAACACTCCTGCACTGGGACTGCCAAGCCCAGCCCACAAAAATGTGGTGCACCTAATTGGACGCGGACTAAACTTGTTGCTGACCCCGCCGACCCCACCCCCGACCCGCCAACCTCTCCCCCGACTCTGCCCCCATCCCCGAGCCCACACCTGGTCCTTGCAAAAAATAAAGGTTGGGGGCCGCTGGTCTATACTGTAGTATCTTACAGCAGCCAGCATTTGCCAGAACCCACAACCAGTCTTCCAGGGCTTCTTCAAAATTGTATCGGCCATCATATATCCCAATACTTCCAAATGACAGGTATGGGACCTGTTATCCAGAATGCTCAGGACCTGGGGATTTCTGGATAAAGGATCTTTCCATAATTTGGATCTTTATACCTTAAGCCTACTAGAAAATTATGTAAACCTTAAATAAACCCAATAGGCTGGTTTTGCTTTCAATAAGGATTAATTATATCTTAGTTTGGATCAATTACAAGGTACTGTTTTATTATTACAGAGAAAAAGGAAATTGTTTTTAAAAATTTGGATTATTTGATTATAATGGCGTCTATGGGAAATGGCCTTCCTGTAATTCCGAGCTTTCTGGATAATGGGTTTCCGGATAACAGATCCAATAACGAGCAAACAGTGTGTAGTTTTATTCAAGATCCCAGCAAACATTTAGGGCACCCCCTTCTTCGAGTGCTCTTGCTACATATTTGACTTGATGGTCATTGATCCTTACCCAGCTGTAGTTACTACATAAACCAAACTGTCTGTTTACCAAACATCTTGGTATAAATTGTGCAATGGATTTTATGAATAACAGTCATAGCTGTTTTTAGAACATCCAAAGTGAAGCAATTATTCTGACCCCCCCTTATTATTCTTGAACCTGAGTTTTATTCCCAAAGAATGAATGGTAAGTGCTGCTTCGCTAGGATGAACATGGGTTTCATTACCCAGGGACAAAGATTAATGACACCTGACTATGGTGACCTTGGGTCTCATTTCCCAGGGAGAAAGACTAATGACACCTGACTAGGATGACCATGATCATGGACTTCAATCCCTAGGAAGAAAGGCTAGTAACACCTAAGTTAGGCATACATGAGCACGTTTTATTCCATAGGGTGGAAAGCTGGTGACGCGGTTTGGATGACCTCCATTATTTTTATAAAAAACACTGATATAAGAAACAGGTTATACTTGGAGTGTGCCCAACACAAATCCGCAGGAGTTCATTACATTCTATTGAAAATCAGCAAACCTAAACATTCCTCCCTTTCCTATAAAATAAGTTACATTTCTGCTGCTGCTCGTTCTACCCAACAAGTCACGAGGGATAGTCTGCTCCAATGTTTGTGTTTTGAAGCCACGTATGAGTCTTGGCTCAGGTTCCTCACAGCATTAACAACACTGATGAATATTATTTGTGCTCACAACTGTATCGTCTCTGTAAAGCTGTTATATCCAGGATGAGCCTCATAATTCCATTACGACCACTTCTGTTAGGGAGAAGATTGAAACTTGGTGCCTTTCCTTAGCTTAGAACTGTTGTATCTGCCAGTGCAGCAAGAGGGATATCATGACGATAATCTGTAATAGATCCTAATAAAACAAAAGATTGTTTTTTCTTGCTTCTGCACTGCCTAGAATCTATCATTACTGAACATTATTGGGTTGGTCAATTCCCTGTGATATCAGACAACAACCCTTCTGGTAGACAGAGCTTCTCCATGAACCACTGAAAGCTTCTTATAAGTCACAAGATTTGGCCAACATTTATTAATTCATAATAAAGTCACAAACATGTGCAAACATTGTATTGTACTGTACTGACCTTTCAGCTACAGCTTTAAGACTATCTGGAACATTGAAGAAGTTTTAACCCCCAATCTCTAATTGACCTCCAAGAGGATCTAGAAGAGGAAATAGGCATTGTATCCAGACTTCAGACTGGGCCTCAAACAAAGGCTTTGGGCCCAACAGTTAGGCATCCAATGTTGTATGGGAATTAGCACCCTTCAGGGGAGCTAGATTATACAGGAATGGGACCTGTTATCCAGAATGCTCGGGACCTGGGGTTTTCTAGATAAGAAGTCTTTCTGTAGTTTAGATCTCCATACTTTAAGCCTGCTAAAAATATCATTTAAACATTTTATAAACCCAATGGGATTACTTTGCCTCTAATAAGGATCAATAATATCTTAGCTGGGATAAAATATAAGGTGCTGTTTTATTATTACAGATAAAAAGGAAACATGTTTTAAAATTTTAAAATTATTTGGTGACAAATCTCCTCTTCTTCAGGGCGACTAATCTCGCTGAACTGCCTTCCGCAGGCTAGAATGAAAATCGCCGCCGGGATGGCACTCAGAGCGCTTTGTTTTCTGAAGTCGCCCAAAGTTGCCTTATGAGGAAATTCAGAGCTTTCTGGATAACAGGTTTCCAGATAAAGGATTCCATACCTGTATTAGGGTGATAAGATCATACTATACTCTACTCCATTTTAGCCCTGTAAAATAATTAAAACTGTAGTGTTTTAAGACTAGAAATCCTTCATCTGAAATAGTGAAGGTTGCCATTGTTTACCTTCGCTCCACTGCAGCTTGGATAAAGCTTAAAATAAGGTATTTCTATTTTTTTATAATATAATAATAATACAGGAATGGGACCTATTATCCAGAATGCTCAGGGCTTGGGATGGATATTTGCATAATTTGGATGTGTAATAGAAAATCATATAAACATTAAATAAACCCAATAGGCTGGTTTTGCTTCCAATAAGGATTAATTATATCTTAGTTGGCATCATGTTCAAGGTACTGTTTTATTATTACAGAGAAAAGGAAATCATTTTTAAAAATTAGAATTATTTGCTTATTTGAACTCTATGGAAGATGGCATTTCCTCAATTAACAGCTTTCTGGATAACGGGCTTCCGGATAAGAGATCCCATGCCTGTGTAGTATAATGAAATGTTGTTGCAGTTGCACAACGGTATCAATGACTTGCTCACTCATTTCAGTATTGCATTTCCACCAGTTTTGATATGCTCCAACTGACCATCATTATATCTATCATTCCTAAAGGACAAAGGCAAAGGCAAAAAAATAAAATCCCAGTTTTACTTTCTTTAATGAAAAAGAAACCTTTCTCCAATCTACTTTAATTAAAAAATGTCTACCGTTTTTATAAGTAACCTGACTGTATGCAGTGAAATTCTTCATTCATTTAATGCTATGGATAGGAATTGTCAGACAGTCCCTAACTGCTGGGCAGGGAATCAATCATACTTATGAACAGCAGGGGGAGCCATGAGCCATGATTTCAGAGCCATGCAGAACTCAGGCAGCTTTGTTTGTTTCCCTGTAGAGCAGTCGGCGACTATGTCGAGATTTGTATTGGATTTTATTTTTGCCTTTACATCCCCTTTAGTGTTTCCAACTCCAGCTGCAAAGATCATGGAGACAGATTTAAACAGATAAACTGGGATTATATATGGAGTTGGATAAAGTTTGTATTAAACAATACAAAAACTATAAAATTTATATTAGATTACATGAAAACACAGGACCCAGTGCAGTCTGTATATTCTGATTATTAATCTTAGTCTTGCAGTATCGGCAGATATTATTTGACTTGTGCTGTTTTGATAATTTATGGTGATCCTTAAGCAGCCCAGACCACACTGAGCATGTGCACAGTCTTGGTCTTGCAAAGATGTTTAACAAAGTTACAAGATGGTGACCCCCTGTGGCCAACTTTTGAAAGCATAAATCATTTGTTTGATTAGGCTTGTGGTGCAGTAAGTTCATGTTTATGTTAAGTATACAAAATACAGCATTTCTAGCCTGATTCTATTTTAGACTTTACTTCCCCTTTAAAACACTAGCAGTCAGGGACACCAACTGCCCCGTGCAGTTGGATTTCTATACATGAAGACTGCCATTTGCACTGTGAGCTCTGCTGTTCTTCAACTGCAGAAATTTGTCCCTGGCACTTCAATCTAACTGATAGAGACCTCGAGCTAATCGGTGAATGTGTAGGTGCACTGTATGGCACCAACTGATTTATATGCACATCTAAATTGTTTTCTTTCTTCTCCTATAGGTTTGTAACAAGGTTTATTGAACTAGACGGCCTGACCTGCCTGCTGAACTTCCTAAAGAGTATGGACTATGAAACCTCCGAGAGTCGAATACACACATCCGTTATAGGGTGTATCAAGGCTCTTATGAATAATTCCCAGGGACGGACACATGTCTTGGCCCACCCTGAGAGCATCAACATCATCTCCCAGAGCTTACGGACAGAGAACATCAAGACCAAGATCGCTGTCCTTGAAATTCTAGGAGCCGTGTGTTTAGTCCCTGATGGGCACAAGAAGGTGCTTCAAGCCATGTTACATTACCAGGTCTATGCTTCGGAACGAACGCGATTCCAGGTATTGCATGGGTTTAGAGTTTTTCGGTGGCCAAAAAAACCTTCTAGTGTCCATTAAATTCGTATAGACAACAGTGTTCCTTTGGCCTTGTAATTAACTTATTTCACACTCATACAGAGAATTGTGAAATTCGATATAAGCTTATTCAGTAATGTTTATTAGCTTAAAATTTTCTCACCATTAAGCTAAACTGGCTCAGGTGCCAATTGCCCCGAGCCTCTCACTTAAGGAAGGGGGGAGAGAGAAAAACCATCCCCAACTTTGATATCCCCAGTCTTTAATTGGGTATTTAGCTTACCGGATTCCTGCTGTGACCCGGGTGCAGCCGCCCCGAGTCCGTCGCCAAGAAATAAACGCCAAGTTACGATTATTGATGCATGGCAGCGCACTCCAGACCACATTCAATAGTCACCAACACCACAGTCGCTTGTTAAAAAGATAAATTTTATTTGAACATTAGGCTAAAAAGCGTCTGAGGTCTGACGCGTTTCGTGTTCACACACTTCCTCAGAGGAAGTGTGTGAACACGAAACGCGTCAGACCTCAGACGCTTTTTAGCAAGATTTAAAAATTTATCTTTTTAACAAGCGACTGCGGTGTTGGTGACTATTGAATGTGGTCTGGAGTGCGCTGCCATGCGTCCTTTGGCCTTGTACTTTTATATGGTCATGGAATCATTGGTAACCTTATATTTTACAATAGGGGGTACTTTATTCACAATATATTTAAAGGGATACCAGTTAATAGTGCTGCTCCAGCAGAATTCTGCACTGAAATCCATTTCTCAAAAGAGAAAACAGATTTTTTTATATTTAATTTTGACATGGGGCTAGACATATTGTCAGTTTCCCAGCTGCCCCCAGTCATGTGACTTGTGCTCTGATAAACTTCAGTCATGCTTTACTGCTGTACTGCAAGTGATATCACCCCCTCCCTGTCCTTCATCAGCAGCTTAGTGAGTGAGTCAAGTGATACAGACACGTTCCTATAAAAATCATAGGAACGTGTCAGTATCAAGTAGTTGATGCACCTGGAATATTTTTCCTCAAAGCCCCCCTCAAAGCTGCCCCCAGCCCTGTGAACCTGCTCACAGTACTAACAGATCTTCTGTTCAAAGGCGCTGCTTGGCGCATTTGCTTGTAGGCGCCGCTCGGCACTCCTCAGTGAAAGGTGCAGTGCGCATGCATAGATGGTGCGGCACATAAAAAAAACCTTTTTTTCTGTCAAGTACAATCGAGGCAGGGGACTGGCCCGGCAGGGGGCCCATTAAGGGTCGGGGCCGACCAGGTTTTTTCCCGGTATCCCGCCGGGCCAGTCCGACACTGCACACCAATTTTACAACTAAAAAAAAAGTACACTTGCTGGTTCCGAAATGAAATTTTATATGGTAGAGTGAATTATTTGCAGTGTTTAGAAATAAAAACGACATCATAAAAATCACGACAGAATCCCTTTAAGCTGGCTAACTACGTCAAAGTAATCCCTGATCTGGCCAGTCCTACACTCAATTTCATTAGTGATAAGCAAATCTGTCCTGGCTTGCTTCGCTGAAAAATTAGCAAACCCCCGAAAAAATTTCCAAAACTGCGAAAAATTTGCGAAACACATTGATGTCAGTGGGCATCAAAATAATTTTGACGTGTGACAATGTTATGCACATGACAATTGTTACAAGCGCAACTTTTTTGTCCAAATGCATTAAAGTCAATGGGAGCCAAAATTTATTTTACGCCTGTCAATTTTTACACACACAACTGAATTTTTCTCAGGCAACTTTTTGCAGCAGCTTCGCAAAAAAAAAATTGCAGGTGGCAAATCCATGCCTGGTGAATAAATTCGCCCATCACTAATTTCATCTGATTCATCAGGAATTCTACTATTTCATTAAACATTTTACACAAGGACTACGTTGTGCGTTGTAAGGTAGGAACACTCTCCTCCTATAAGTCTATAACCATTTTAATACAGGACATTGTCTTGCTGGTTCTGGGTAGGGTAGAAAAATCTGCGGAACTCTGGAATCTTAAGGGCAGAGACACACATGGAGATTCGGGGGCTCAGCGACAAATCACCTCTTCTTCAGGCGACTAATCTCCCCAAAACTGCCTTCCCTGCAGCTAGTATCTGAATTGCTGGTGGGATGGCACTCAGAGCGTTTTGTTTTCCGAAATTGCCTGAAGTTGCTTCACGAGGCAACTTCGGAAAACAAAGTGATCCGAGTGCCATACTGCCGGCGATTTACTTTCTAGTCGGCGGGAATGCAGTTTGGGTAGATTATTTGCCCGAAGAAGAGCCAAATTTGTCGCCGGGCGACTAAATCTCCCTGAATCTCTAGGTGTTTCTCTGCCCTAATGGGGTAGACTCCAAAGTTTGGGAAACTCTACTCTGTCTTGACTGACACCAATCAGAAACTCCACCTCCCAAGCAAACAACTTGATACTCTCCCTTGTTGATACTTTGTAACACAACAGTAATTTTGCCTCTGTCTGAGACTTAGGGTAACGTTACACCACAACAGTCAGAGCCAGCAATTCATAGTGCTCTGAAACCGACGTACGAGACAGCTCGTTATTTTAAATAAAGTTTGTAATTGCAGAGTTGTTCAGACTGGACCAATTTCTTGTCCTCACTGTTGGACGTTCCAAATCCACATCAGTGAAAGTGTGAATTCCTCTGTGGGGGGAACGGCAACCGCATTAATGTATACGCAGCGTCTGGTGCATAGGATAAATCCGAGGATATATACCTGCTCCTTTTTTTGGATTGTAATTTTAAAGGAGAAGGAAAGTCGTTTACCACTTGGGGATGCCAAATGTTAGGCAAATGTATTTACTTACCTGAAACACGGGCCGGTGCTCCTATCAGCAGTAAAACTGCACCGGCCCGGGGTTATTCCATGAGCACCACGGAGTGATCCTCTTCCAGTTTCTTCTCTATACTGTTGGAATCTAACTCCCAGCACCTCTTGCCAAGCGACAATTTTTTATACGGGTGACTATTTGGTCCAAATACATTAATTTTGACTCGTGACAATTTCAATGTGCGGCACTATTTGAATGCACATACAGACACGCCAGATTTTTTTTCACCAGCGAATTGTTGCAGCATTTTCGTGGATTAGTTTCGTGTGTGGCAAATTTATTTGCCCATCACTACGTACAGGCAGATGATGTATTAACACACATTATAATTTTTTTCTGAAATTGGGGTATATAATATATTTTATATAATTTTGAGGTTTTCTTTCCTTATACTTTGCTACCCAGGGTGTACAGTAATTTGACCATCTCCATGGATCCCCTTCCATGTGCCTGTTCCCTCTGTGTTACACTGTTACTATTTGGAGTTAATCGTTTGGTCATTGCTTGCTCTGAAATGAAAGCAATCAGTATGAAATATCCCATGGCTTGTGTTAGGGAACAGAAAATGCTCATTTGCATTAAGCAGAAACATCAGAGGAAAGTTGCGGCCGGCTCCCAATAATCAAATACAAGTCTTACAGCCGGAAGGTGTACTGAGACAAGTGCTTTATGGTTAGAGGGAATGGAAAATATGCGGCTACAATTCATAACAACTTGTAATGGAAAGTGTGAACGAGACGTCAGCACCAAGACATCTGGAATTCAGGAGAAGTCATACTGCTTGGCTCTGGTGCAGTCCAGATGCAAGAAGGATTATTCTCCAAGCTCTTTGTATTTATGGATGGGACCAGTAGTACTAACACATTGCACAACACGGTCACCTCTCTTGCATTCCTTCTGTCTGAACTAATCACAGCTTACAACAAAGAATTCCTCATCCAGACTGGTTTTGGTGGCGGTTGGGGTCCTTCAGCAAACAATGCTGCAAATTTAGCAACACTTATTAAACGTGTTACTTGGCCTACTGTCACCATTTTACCCTATTGTAACTATCTTCTTGATTTACAATCTTCATCTTGCCCCACTGTCCTTATCTTTCCATACTGTTGCAGTCGTATCCTACTACCTCTATATGACCCAGGGATCTTGTCCTACTATCTCCATCTTTCTATATTGCACGATTGGGTCCATCTCTCTCCATCACGTCCTACTGTTGCCACGCTGCACTAAAATCCCCATCTTCTTCTAATTTCTTTGTCTTCTCTTCTTGTCTTCTTCTTGCCTAGCCATCTCTATACTGCCTTATGTCCTACTGTTGCCATGATGCCCTCTTGTCTCCATTTTGTCCTGCTGCTGCCATCTTTCTCTATATTTCCATTGAATTCTATAATACCTGCTATGTCCACTTTTCCTATTTACTTCTGTTTTTTGGAGCCCAATTTCTTTTTAAAGTTGCTTTAGCAGCCCCCCTTGTACTTCCCAATTACACTTAATCCATCCTCCTTGGTTCTTCAGAGCAACTGTGAAAGTAAAAAGTCAATCTGACAGATGTTTAAATATACTAAAAGTTAATTTTGTAGGTTTGGAGAACACCAACAAATTTTATACAATTTGCATAGGAAGAATCACCAGAACACAAACTTGTTTTGGGAAAGGAGTTCCCAGACGTCTTTGGAAATGAATATGTAGATTGTCTGTGGGTTTTAAGCCCGGCATAACACTACAAGCCGAGTCTGTGGGTGTGCAAGGAGAGTTGAAACAAGGTTAAGCCTTTGGGGATATCTATGTGCAAGACACAGTAAGAGTGGAATGCAAGATAAATGGACAGGACCCAACATGGAGAGCAGACAAAATTTAATAAAACAGGCTCGTCAGTCTCAGCTCAACATGTGAGATTCATTATTTTGCGAGTCCTGATCTACAACTGAAGGACCTTTCTAGTGTAGAGTCTGGAGAACAGAACGAGGGGATTCTTCAGGCCAGCAGATGGTGAAGACAAGATAGAGCAGAATATGCTAATGATATGAGATGTTACTGATGTAATGACGCACCTACATACATCAGGACAAGGGGTCACATGTACCATAAACATTTATTTCTTAATGTAATCATAGCAAAGAGTATGTATCATTATTGCCATTTATTAGATTATCTAAATGTCCCTGATTGATCACTACTCTCCCAACCAAAGTGTTTTCCATCTCTTCAATTGGAACTTGCTTAAGGTGCAGCCTCCATTCTCCAAAACAAATAAGGAATCGAGACAAAGTATAATAAAGTAGAGGCATGACAAATATAAGGAGGGAGAGTCACATAAAGTAGAAAGGTGGGAGACAACAATACAATTTAAGCTGTAAAAGAAATGCATTAGAATTTATTGATAAAAAAAGTTGCAGAGGTCTCAGCTTCCCTTTAATGCAGATATGTTGATTCAGAGGGGCTGACAGAATAGAGTTTGCATCAGTATGACAGTAGACAGCAGAGACAGAGCTCTCAATACAACATTCCCCATGTGATGATCATGGAGAATCCTATTTCCAGGCCTGAATAACTTCCAGTCTCTCTGATTGAAACCATCTGCTTTCTCCTCACCCCACCTCCACTAACACAGCCAAACGTCACTGGAGTCCATGTGTTTTGCCACTGAGTTTCACATCATTCATTTAACATGAGAACTAGATACATCCCAACAATGGAAATTGCCCTCATCTATATGCGATTTGGAGAATAACGGAGCCTGCCAATCCCCTTGTTTCCTGTAAAGAAATAAAACATTCCAATGAAAATCTGGGGTAACTCTCTCTCTGCACAACATTCAATACTCTTTCATGTAGTAGCACAATCTACACTGTATATTTGCAACAAAATCAAATGTAAAACGGTCGTGACTGAAAGTGAATTTGTAGTTAGAACGGCCCACCGTAAATTTTGTTGAACTGAAACTTGCACTGGCAGTTGCTCTTCTCCCCAAACACATCCCATTCCCTGCTCTTTGTTTTCAAACCCTCATTCTGTTGTAGGAAATCTTTGCCAGACATTTGCATGGGTATAACGTTACTCTACACCTGTAGGTTCCTTGGTGCCAATGACATTCAGTGCAGCCTCACACGCCTGAAATATTTTATGACCTAATATTTAAACTCACCTGCCTGTAGTAACTGGATCACCTTCCCATTACTGCTCTTGTGTCAGCTACCAGAATTGAGGACAAAGACCTTTCACCTTATTGTGCTAACTCCAGAGAAACCGGTGAATGACTCAGAATATAGAAGAACCGAACTGAATCAATAAAGAGCAGCCAAGTGCATATGAAATGAACTGTTCATAGAATATATTTGGAAGACCTGATAGTGGCACCCAGAGTTCTACATCAAGTAGAGGGTTGCTATTGGGCAACACTAATATTAAGTTTTACCCTCTCCACCTTATTCTACTTTGTCTGTCTTATCATACTGTCACCATCTTGCTTTATTGTCTCCATCTTGTCCTAATGTCTCCATCTTGTCCTACTTTCACCATCTTGCCCTACTGCTTCAATATTATTCTGTTATTACAATCTTGCCCTATTATCACCAGTGATGGGCCAAGCAGGACAGGTGCCCTAGTCAACCTGGTCAGCCAATCCAAACACTCCCATGAGTGCAACAACATGAACTGGTGAACGGTGGGAGGACAAGGGACAGGGTCTGTAGACAGAATAGATATGCAAACAGAAGAAGTATGTGCCTAGTGCACCCCCACATACTGTTGCACCTCTAGGCACATGCCTCCTCTGCCTACACCTAGTTCAGACCCTGATTGTTACCATCATGTCCTATTGTCTCCATCTCACCCTACTGTCACAATCTTACCCTACTGTCTCCATCTTGCCCTAGTGTCTCTATCATGCCCAGCTGTCTCCATACTGTCCTACAGAGCTCTCTATATCTGGAACTGTTGGTTAGAAGTGATCTGCAATTTAATACACTTGGCATTTTTAAGTATATAAAATGTTATGGATTTTTTTAAACCAAGCGCTATTCATTCTTAAAATAATTATGCATCACTTTTTATTTTATTATAAGTATTTGGAACAACCAACCTTTAGAACAAGTTAAATAGGTACTAACTTTTAGTAGTTTCCCTTTTTTACTCTCTCGTTTTGGTTTCTGAAATGGGGGATAAACATGATAAGGATATTCTGAATTCAGTCATTATCTGGAGTGGAGAAACCGATTCCTCTCGATTAGACAACTGATTTCATGTGACGGTGTTTGTGTTTTTACCCCTAGACCCTGCTGAATGAGTTGGACAGGAGTATGGGCAGATATCGGGATGAAGTCAACCTCAAAACTGCGATAATGTCCTTTATCAACGCTGTTCTGAACGCAGGTGCTGGAGAGGTGAGAATTCAAGGAAAAGCAACTCTACATCAAGTTTTAGGACAGTTTTTATTACTACAGTATCTGAGACTGATAAAAGACACACATCCATAAAGTTCAACATTTTTCTCCAAATGAACTCTGCCTTATTGTTAGTGCTAATTCATTTTTTTTACAAAAACGGTCACTCTTGGCCTTTTTAGTCACTGTGGATCAATTGGATGAAGCCTGGTTGCTCTCAAGTCCATTTGGAGTGAAGTCTGGGAATTATCCGATGCAGAACAGTGAACTGGCTGTGGGTTTTACAGGCTGAATCCCTGCAGTTAGTGATTCCCATTACTGCTGAACAGCCAAAATATGGGCTGTTTTATATCACATGCCAGAGCCTACAGACACTTCCTAACAAGAGGTGCGGCGCCTTTTGCGCCCTGACAGAAACAATCTAGTTCTTGCGTTTCAGTGTTAAAAGATAGTTTATTTCTTTCCCCCAAACTGCAGTTTTTCCTGTCTGCAGGATTAATGTGGCTCGGAAAACTGCAGCATTAAATCTGGGAATATTCCGGGATAGGATCTGAATCATAATTATAATGTAAATATAAAGGCTTAGAGCAGGTTTTCCTGTTATAGTTCTGTATAAATGGAGAATAAGTGAAGTGTTAAAGGGGGGAGTTGGTACCTCTCAGCCTGCAGGGCACATACAAGTATATATATCCCTGTATATATATATATAACACACAAAAGGTCTGCACTCTCAGGACTTACTTTAAAATAAAAAATGTTTTATTAAAAGACTCATATATATATATATATATATAGACCTGTGAGTGAGACTTATATGGACCATATAACTATTTGATACTTCGAGGACTGCACCCAGGCAATCGTTTATCCTTTTTTTGTGAGTGCCGATATCCATCCAAAGTGTAGATATATATATATATATATATATATATATATATATATATATATATATATAAATGTTCAGATGGTGCACAGACCTGCACTCGAACTCCAACTTCTGTTTGCGAATGCTGGGTCAAATTCAAATGTATAATTCTTATAGATGGACCCGCACTCCAAATTCATGTGAAAAAAAGGTTTTTATTTGTTCATCAATACATCACTCGTGCATCCAACATTTCGACCCACTGTGGGGCCTTTATCAAGGATCCTTTGTATTGATGAACAAATAAAAACCTTTCTTTCACATGAATTTGGAGTGCTGGTCCATCTATAATAATTATATATATATATATATATATATATATATATATATATATACACATATATATGTTTATATATATATATATATATATATATATATATATATATAAACATAAAACAAGAATAAAAAAAACATGTATACATACAGTTAGGGCCTAATGAAGAGGCTACTATTTAGCTAGGGAGATATGGTATTGGGGTAAGGCAGAAAGGGCCTCGTGGGGAAAAATAATAATAGTTACTAGGAATTAGAGCCACCAAGGTGGGATAGCTAGGACTGCTATAAAAAGCTGGGGCTGGCTGTCATGTTCTTTTGTTTCCATTCCATTCTTAGGATAATTTAGAATTCCGTTTACACCTTCGATACGAGTTTCTGATGTTGGGAATTCAGCCCGTCATTGACAAGCTGAGACAGCACGAGAATGCCACGTTGGACAGGTATTTCCAAATAGACCACAAAACCATATTTCCTATCTATCTATCTATCTATCTATCTATCTATCTATCTATCTATCATCTATCTATCTATCTATCTATCTATCTATCTATCTATCTATCTATCTATCAATCTATCTACTGTATCTATCTATTATCTATCTATCTATCTATCTATTATTTATCTATATATCTATCTATCTATCTATTATTTATCTATCATCTATCTATCTATTATCTATCTATCTATCTATCTATCTATCTATCTATCTATCTATCTATCATCTATCTATCATCTATCTATCTATCTATCCAAATTCTGAAAAAATACTAAGACCTTTTTGATGTAGAAACACAACAAGTCCATGTATGTAGCCATAAAACTCTATTGACAAATAAGTGATGAACTTTTTGGAGCTCCTGTTGCTCATAGAGAAAATGTATAACTCCGAGATACCATAGTCCAAACGGCACGTGATCAGCAGTGTGTAGTAGTTTGTGTAGTAGTTTTGATGCTCTTTATTCTGCTGAGATCTGGATAAACAGCATCAAAACTACTGCACATTGCTGTTCATGCGAGTGCCGTTTGGACGTTGGTTTATTGGCGTTAGACCTTTTTTTTTGCGGGGTAATTAAAAGTGTTTTTTTACTTGGTGCTTAGAGGGAGTATGTAGAATAAGATATTTTTTCGGTATTTAATTTTTGGGGGGCATTTAGAAGTATTGTGTTTTGGCAGTATTTTTAGTTATTTGTAAAAGTCTGTACTTTGGGGTATTTTTAAACATTGACCTTCCCACGTCTCATACGCAGGCATTTAGATTTCTTTGAAATGGTGAGAAATGAAGATGAAACTGAACTGGCCAAAAGGTTTGAAATGGTAAGCACTTTTTATATATAATAAAAATGAATATATTCCTGCATTAATCCATTCATATTCCTCTGTTATGTGTTGGTATTTAACATGATAGAAACAAAAATTCATCACATTCCCAATCCATGGGGATTAATATGAAGTTGCCCCTCCCTTTGTTGCTATAACAGCCTCTACTCTCCTGGGAAGGTTCCTACTGGATGTTGGGACAGTGTTGCTGGGAGTTGCTTCCATTCAGCCACAAGAGCATTAGTGAGGTTGGGCAGTGATGTTGGGGATCAGGCTCATTGTTGGGGGTTCCAATTCATTCCACAGGGGTTCAGTTGGGTTGAGGTCAGGGCTCTGTGCAGTCAGCTTCTTTCCATCTCAGTAAACCCATTCTGCCTGGACCTTGCTTTGTGCATGGGGATATTATTGTGCTGGAACGGGAAAGGGCCTTTCCCAAATTGTTGCAGAAAGTAGGAAACATGAAATTGTCAGGAATGTCATTATAACCTGTAGCCTTAAGGTTTCACTGCATACAGGGGCCCAAATCATGGAAAAGCCCATACCAATTATTCCTCCTCCACCAAAACTTACCATTGGCATTATGCATTCAGGCAGGTAGTGTTCTCCTGGCATCTACACACCTCAGACTCTTCCATCAGACTTCCAGATGGTCAATTGCCATTTATCGCTCCAGGCGAGTTGTTTCTATTAGGGATGCACTATTTTGGATTCGGCTGAACCCCCGAATCCTTTGCAAAAGATTCGGCCAAATACCTAACCGAATTATGGATGGAAAGGAGAAAACATTTTTTACTTCCTTGTTTTGTGACAAAAAGTCATACAATTTTCCTCCCTGCCCCTTATTTGCATATGCAAATCAGGATTCGGATTCAGTTCGGCCGGGCAGAAAGATTCGGAAAAAGGCTGAATGCTAGCCGAATCCTGGATTCGGTGCATCCCTAGTTTCTATAGTCCAACATGTCCTTTACACCAGTCCAGCAACATTTGCATTGCACATGGTAAGATTAGGTTTATGCCTCTGATTTTTTTCAGTCGGGGCTGTCGGCAGGCAAGCTATGTCCAGTAGTGTTGGGCGAATTTGTCCCGTTTTGTCCCAAGAAATTTGCGAAACACGAATTTTGAAGCCGGCGACAATTTTGACGCCAGCGGCATTTGACGCACATTAAAGTCAATGGGTGTCCGTTTAATTGTCGCGGGCACAATCGGAAATGTATTCGCTGGCGAAATGTGGAAATTCACCACGAATTCGCACTTGCCAAATAAATTCTCCCATCACTAATGTCCAGAGGTCATAACCATAAATCACAGTAGAAAAGGGGCAAGACTAGGCAACAGGCAGGGAATAAAGTAACCCAACAACTAAGAACCAGGCAGGGGATTAGGAAGCACTCCAGCCAATGCACATAGTAATGTCAGGTTTGTCTGCCTCTGATCTCCTATCCACCCCACACTCTAAACAGATTGTTCCTGTATTTGTAACTCAGCAGTGAGACCTGGTATTTTACATGGAGTGTCTGGATACTTTTGGATAAAAATACTTCCTATGTACATATATACATATATGAGGCACCAATATATGAAGAAATCCATTGGGATTTTTGTGAATTTTATTGCTGAACACTCAAATATATCAAAAACTGCTGAATGGCTTTTCTCTCCTCTGTAACATGTTTAGCAGCTCCAGATTTCCAACAAGCAGTTACCCAATACAGAAAAGGAAGGTGCCGTACATGACATGAATGGTATTTAGATTAAGAGTTTTATTACACAATGTTGAATATTCATCCTCACATGAGAGAAGGGCGAACACTTTCCCTTCCAAGCGTCATTGACTGCTTTAAAGCTTCTCTGGTGCTTTTCCAAAAAAATCCCCAGAATGAAAACACGGCCAGACAAAACACCAAGAGGAAGTGTAGTAAAGTCTGTCAAACAAAGGCAGTTCCCTTGCTTAATAACCTACAAGGTTTCTTGTTAATAAGAGTGGCGCTGCCGGAACAAGGGAAACCAATGAGAGAGCCTTGTTCTTCCATATGTGCCACAATTGTTTCTCATCCAACACCAAGAATGAATGATGTGCTAATGCTGAAATAAAATGAACCATATCAATGGCTCTGTCCCAGGTCCCCACACATTATCAATAGCCACACGTACAATGCTGCAAATGTAGAAAGGGAATGTGCAACAGGCCATTGGCAGGACACAGCTCCGGATCTGTTTTATTAAGGCCTGGCGGGAATGAGAACGCATGGTTGTTTGGGTGACATAAAACTAGTGGATTTTTCTTCTCCAATAACTGCAAAATGCGTTAGATTGAGGCAAGAACAGTTTGACGGAAATAAGAAGTCGGCAGAGTATTAGTGTCAGGAAGGCTTCATTCACACTTGCAACTTTGTATGGCAGATTCAGCAGCAAGGAATTGGGATCCAACTGAAGGGCATGATTTCATGAAAAATTTCCAGTATAAGATTCAGCCTGACAGATTTGAAATAGAAACGTTCCTCTGAGAAAACCCAAAATAAAGAAATATAGACATGGATTGTCTACTGACTGGCTGAGTATAGATGGGATGGAGTCCCTATGCTGTGTTACACCAGAATATGGTTTCAAAGACAAGTTATATTACGGCAAAAAGCAATAACCGCTCAAGATGAACTGTGGAGACAATGGGGCTAGTCCTGTATGAAGCCAAGGTCTGGAAAGGCAGCAGAAAAGCAGAATTCAATAGATAGGCCAAGGTCTGGGCGTTGGAAGGCAAGTTGTGTTTAGGGAATGGACCAGAGATCAGAACCAGAAATCACAATAGACTAGAAAATGGGCAGGATTCAGCAACAGGCTGGGAATTATATAACCCTATGACAACCTATATTAAATTGATGAATTGATATATCCCTTTAGTAAGATGGGGCCTATTCGAAATACACCTCCATTTCAAAACTTGCCACCTGTAAACACATCTCTATAACTGATTTATAAATGTCAAAATATACTATATGGTGCCGTGATGCAGTGTCCAATATACAGGTGTTGCTCCTAGGTTATCTTACATAGTTACATAGTTAAATTGGGTTGAAAAAAGACAAAGTTCATCAAGTTCAACCCCTCCAAATGAAAACCCAGCAATTCTATATACCTATACCCATACTAACTATAGAGTTTAGTATCACAATAGCCTTTAATTTTATGTCTGTCCAAAAAATCATCCAAGCCATTCTTATAGTCATTAACTGAATCAGCATCACAACATCACCTGGCAGTGCATTCCACAACCTCACTGTCCTGACTGTGAAGAACCCCCTACGTTGCTTCAAATGAAAGTTCTTTTCTTCTAGTCTGAAGGGGAGGCCTCTGGTACGGTGATCCTCTTTATGGGTAAAAAGGTCCCCTGCCATTTGTCTATAATGTCCTCTAATGTACTTGTAAAGTGTAATCATGTCCCCTCGCTATGCGCCTTTTTTCCAGAGAGAACAACCCTAACCTTGACAGTCTCCCCTCATAATTTAAGTCTTCCGTCCCTCTAACCAATTTAGTTGCACTTAGTCTCTGCACTCTCTCCAGCTCATTTATATCCCTCTTAAGGACTGGAGTCCAAAACTGAACTGCATACTCCAGATGAGGCCTCACCAGGGACCTATAAAGAGGCAGAATTATGTTTTCATCCCTTGAGTTAATGCCCTTTTTTATACAAGACAGAACTTTATTTGCTTTAGTAGCCACAGAATGACACTGCCCAGAATTAGACAACGTGTTATCTACAAAGACCCCTAGATCCTTCTCATTTAAGGAAACTCCCAACACATTGCCATTTAGTGTATAACTTGCATTTATATTATTTTTGCCAAAGTGCATAACCTTGCATTTATCAACATTGAACCTCATTTTCCAGTTTTCTGCATCTTGGACAGATGTTTGCTATGTTCTAGTCTTTAGGGTTAAAGTTGCGAGCTAACTGTCATATACTACAAAAAAAAATTCATTACCAATAGATTAGCCACAATAGTGCAAGCTATAACACCATATTTATTCTGCAGAATGCTTTACCATACAGCTATAGAAGCTCTCTCTCTTTGTTTGGGATTGGAGCTGCCATATTAGCTTGTTGTGATGTCACTTCCTACCTAAGTTTCTCCCTGCTCACTCTTAGCTCTGGGCTCAGCTTACAGCAGGGGGGGGGAGACGGAGGGGGAAAAGGAGGGGGTAAAGGAGAGAGGAGCAAACTGAGCATGCCCAAGCCCTAGCCCTGGAGGTTTAAGCTGAAAACAGGAAGTCTGATACAGAAGCCCATGAGTACACAATAGAAGGAAAGAAATGCAGTGTTCTTATGACAGAGGACTTAGATCAGCATTACTTTGAGGGTTTACTGGTGTATTTATATAGGACTTTCTGATAAAGCTTACTTAGTTTTAACCTTTCCTTCTCCTTCAAGTGAAAATGTCCAGAATGATCACATTGGGTATATAGTGTATGCAGAAAGTGTATGCAGAAAAACGAAATCTACTCAATATAATCACACAAAAATATATTATATTCCTGATTCAGCTTTTCAGACCTTTCCATAATTAGCTTAACTGCTTGACAAATGATTGCTGCAGTATAATAACGATAACCCTGTATAAAGTATGTGTTGGCTTCTATTGTCGGCCGTCTATCCCACAGAACAGTCTTCTTTTATAGTGCCCTGGGCAACTGTATTCTCAGGTGTTGGAATGTGAGCAACAAATGGTGAAATGATATCAAGAATTTATCAAGCTGTGAATGTATTTAAGGTCTTGTGAGCGGTTAAAAGATGTATTTAATGCAGTGCAGTTTCCATGGTGAAGCACCAGATTCATGAAATCACCAAAAAACATTTATTAATCATAATCCGAATTTATCAGATTTTTTAAAAATAAAAAAGTCAGACCAAAAATCCACGATATGACCTTATTTATTATTTAAAAAGCACAATTTAATCGGCATGGGGAAAAACTCCCGAATCTTTAATCGCTTGATTTTTCGTGGTCTTTCCAAAAAAATTCAGAAATTTTTGGATTTTTGCCTGAAATACTCAGATTTTCAAGCTAATTCCAGCGCAGACCATAGAAACTCTATGGTCTAATAGGATAGGTACCACTCCCACTGACTTATATACAACCTCGGTACAGACATCAGCGCAGTAACTAGGACCTTCCCCATTGACTTATACAGGAATTTTAGAGCTTTTAGATGTTGGGGTTTCGGTTTTTAGAACATCAGACTTTAATAAATCTCCAAAAATGTCATTGAAAACTACAAATTATTCAAGGTTCAGATAGTCGGAGCTTGATAAATAACCCCCTTGGTGTATTTTTGGACATGCTCTTTCTTTCTAGCCAGTGTTCTGTTGCCACAGCAGCCCTATTGGCTTCCTCTTGTCCTGAAAGGACCTACTCTTTAAGGCTCCCCTTATAAAAATGGAGCATTTGGAAGTTATTTGAGCCGTAATGATACGGGAAGTATTTTTGTGCCCCAAGGGATATTTTTATAGTGAATAAAGTTTCTCCTTTACATTGAATGTATTTATAGTGATGTGGTAGAATTAAATCCAATGCGCCCCCCCCCCCCAATATAGTCACTCCTAGATCTGGAGAGTAAGTAGAGGAAGGAACACGTATCCTTAGGGTAAGGATAACAGGATAATTAGTGCAGCCTCACTGACCGCAATGCAGATCCTGTATAGGAGCCTCTAAATATGTATTATTGACCCCTAGATAGTAAGGTAACAGATAACCCGCAGAAAGGATGTTTACCTGAGGTGTGGACACTGGAATAGCTTGGGGCAACTTCACTGATGATCTGTATCCCCTATGGTAGAACTCAAGGTAGCCCATCTCACAGGCAAGATCAGATAACTCCCTTTGTAGTATATGGGGCTGGTACTGAGAAAGAACCAGCCATTTGGACCAGTTTGGATCAGAAAGAGTCAAGTCTGGTGGCATTTTCTCAGTATGGAAAATGTGTTTGTCTTATAAGCCCCATAAGTAGTGATGGGCGAATTTGCGGCGTTTCGATTCGCCGAAAAATTAGCGAATTTCGCGCGAAATTCGCGAAACGGCGAAAAATTCCATTTTTTTCGAAAAATTTTTTTTGACGCCGGCGAATTTTTTACGCAAATTTTCGCTGGAGTTTCGTGAATTTATTCGCTGGTGGCGAATCTCGCAAATTCGCTGCGAATTCGCGCCTGGCGAATAAATTCGCCCATCACTACCCATAAGACATGTATTTTAACTTGTAGAAGTTGACCAGAAACTGAAGAAATGAAATAAAGATTCTATAGCAATACCGTAGATCACAATGTCTCTTTGGAAGTTCTTTCCAACATGGTCAAGGTGTCCACAAATTCTAATTATGACATCATTTGGGGCGCCACATGCAGTCCATGCTAAAAACACAGAATCAAGATGTTTAAAATCCCCCCATTCCCTCCATGTATGTATCAGTGCAAGTGATTTTTTTTATGGGGTTCTTTGTCCGAATGACAACTTGGGCAGTCAAGGTGCCACTGAGCTTTCATCTCATGGATGCTCATCTTTTTGCCCACAGATCCACATAGACACCAAAAGTGCCACACAGATGTTTGAAGTTGTTAAGAAGAAACTGAAACATACGGATTCCTACCCTTACTTGTTATCTATACTCCAACACTGTTTGCAGATGCCATGTAAGTTACAACACTATGAATTCCCACAAGGGGGAATGTAAGGAGCACGATTTGCCCTAACATATTAATCTGTAAGAACCAATCGACAGGTGGCAGGTTCACCATTTTAAAGACAATCATCTGATTGGTTGCTAAGGGTTTTGAGACCAGGTAGAAACACAATGGGGGTCACTTATAAACAGGGGGCAAATTTGCTCCTGGGCAACTAATCAGATGATTGCTTTCAATACTTGTAGACCTGAAATAAGCTAATCAGTGATTAGTTGCTGCCCAGGAGAAAATTTTCCCATTGATCCCCAATGGCTTTTAGGATATTATTCAGTTGTAGGGGGCTGGGATTTAAGAAGCTGTCATCCTGGGAATTGCAGAAAGGCATTGGGCCATATTGTTACGGGAGAGATGTCCTATAATTTTAAACTATGACAGTATTTTGGCTGCAGGTTCGACAACCCTGACGAATATACTGGAATCTAAAGTTGATACACGATACAATGTGTCCTATGTGCTTTTATCAAAATATTTTCCCCCATAGATACTCTATGATTCTGGTAGCCCATAGTTAATGCCCTCTCTTCCCTACCCTAAAATCATATCAGAGGGTTTAATATTATACAGCTATCTGTACACTCAGTTACATGGTGCCAATCCATCCCTTTTCTTGTTTTGTATTTCTAATATCTGCATTTTGTATCAGTAACAGGGAATGTCTTTTATTTTGTATATTTATCTATTATTACACAGATAAGTGGAATGGCAGCACTATCCAGCACTGGCAACTTCTAGATAGAATATTGCAACAAATCGTTCTACAGGATGAGAAAGGAGAAGACCCCGATGTTGCACCACTTGAAAACTTCAATGTCAAAAACATCATTAAGATGTAAGTTAGACAATTTCATCCTCTGTCTCAAAAAATAGTTGTGTTTGTGTGTAATTCTTTGTTCATCCAAGTGGTTCACACTGAGCCTACAGCTGTGACATTAGCTGCACTAGGCTATCTGTGATTTAGCCATTTATTTTGATAATTCTATGCAATAATTCTGATTTCTGGTATTACTCTGGTTATTTCTTGGCTAGCTCATGGTGGACTTAATTCTCCTCAGTCCCTGTGATTTTAGTTTCAGGTTGTTGGAGTCACTAAGATGCAACAAACAAGGAAGTAAACTGGGGAAAGCACACAACATTGAGACTGCTTCCAAACTTCTCCACAGACCCCCTTGTTTGCAGATATTCAGGGAGAGGTTAAATGGGGAATTGGAATGGTGAAAATGACAAATAAGCAAAGAAATGTGCATGTAAATGGAGTAAAATGGAACTAGGGTTTAAAGAGGAGGGAAGGAGAGCAAAAGTGTGGGAGAAAAATAGTAAATACAAGGAACATGAAAAGAACAAATGCAAGGGAGGATTTAAGGTGAGGAGAAGAGCTGGAGAAAGACATAGAAAAATAAAAATTCAGAAAGAAGGGCAATGGAAAAAATAAGTCAATTGAAAAAAGATTGTGGAAGACACAAAAGGGAAGAGAAATAAAAGGTTGAATTGATGTAACTTAAGTTACTTTAAAAGGAGAGGAGAAAACATTGCACTGGTGTGTACATTGGGCACAGACCAAAGAGGATTTAATAAAGGTGTTCTTTTTATAGGTATAGTTATTTTCTTTAGCCCATTTTTACATCAGGAACCATATATATTATTAAAGGTCATGGGAACACATCAGTTAATAGTGCTGCACTGAAATCCAGATTTTTTTTATATTTAATTTTGAAATCTGACATGGGGCTAGACATATTGTCAGTTTCCTAGCTGCTCCCAGTCATGTGACTTGTGCCAGTACCGTAACTAGAGGGGGCGGGCCATTGTGCGTGACGCGCAGCCGGGCCCCCGCCCTCCTCTGTACAGCCCGCATTTCCTGCACCCCCTGCTCCCCCGGTAGTTCCGCCACTGACTTGTGCTCTGATAAATTTCAGTCACTCTTTACTGCTGTACTGCAAGTTGGAGTGATATCACCCCCTTCTTTTCCCCCCCCCAGCAGCCAAACAACAGAACAATGGGAAGGTAACCAGATAGCAGCTCCTTAACACACAAACACACGATAACTGATCCCTGCTAGCTATAAGAACAGCAGGTCCCACTGCAACACATTCAGTTACATTGAGTAGGAGAAACAACAGCCTGCCAGATAGCAGTTCCATCCTAAAGTGCTGGCTCTTTCTGAAAGCACGTGACCAGGCAAAATGACCTGAGATGGTGCCTCCAATATTACAACAAAAAAAATACACTTGCTGGTTCAGGAATGAAATTTTATATTGTAGAGTGAATTATTTGCAGTTTAAACAGTGTAATTTAGAAATAAAAAAGACATAATAAAATTTGTGACATAATAATAATAATAATTTAATAAGGAACCATATATATTATTTGTTTCCACTGCAAGTGGAGAAATCACAGTTGGCTTGATATTGCAGGACAAAGAAATCAATTATCAACTTTGCTTGAATGCTGAAGATAAAACTTCCCAACGATTTCTGTTCGAGTCGTTTCAATTTTTCTATAAATATCAACTAATGATGATAAAAAAGACAAATAGTGATAATAGCGTGAACCTGAATGTTCATAAATTTCGATTGATTTGCCTTTTTGGGAAAAATCCCATAGAGCAAGTGGGAAGGCAGCAATAGAGAATGTATTTCATTATTGAAAGTAAAACACTGTGGATGGTTTTGCTTGACTACTGTAATATTCTTAATCTCGCAGGTTAGTGAATGAAAATGAGGTGAAACAGTGGAGAGAACAAGCTGAGAAATTCAGGAAAGGTGGGTCATGTTTTCAATTATTTTCCATTGTTTTCTTCTTCACAAGTCACTTCACAAAATCTTTCCCACGACTAAGTAAATACAGAGTACAGCTCACATGAGCTCATCGCTGCAGCCAGGTACAGGTTCTGAAATAAGAAAATCAGTATACAAACGGGGTAAAACAAAGTAAGTCTAAAGCTGAGTATACACTGTAAAATTATTTGGGGATGCCTCCAAACAAGTGTGTCCACGCAAATTTTCCTACCAACATGCTGGGCTAAATCAGTATGATCTAATCATGTGATTCCTGAAGACCCAATTTGGATTGGTGCTGACATAATCCTTGTCCAAATGAGATTTTCGATTCTGCCTGATAGATCTCAAGACATAGCTTCACTAATGTCACTAAAGGCAAAAGACGGAGTGTGTTGTAGGCTCTGGTTGCTTAGTGGGGTTCATTGGACTGAAAGCCTGCTCCATTCTAAGGGCAGAGACACACGTTGAAATCCGGGGAGATTTAGTCGCCCAGTGACAAATTGCCTCTTCTTCGGGCGACTAATCTCTCGGAACTGCCTTCCCGCTGGCTAGAATGTAAATCGCCAGTGGGACGGCACTTGAAACGATTCGTTTTTCAGAAGTCGCCTGAAGTTTCCACGTGAGACAACTTCGGGCGACTTTGGAAAACTAATTGCTCCAAGTGCCATTGTAACTAAATCTCCCCGAATCTCTTTGTGTGTCTCTGCCCTAAAAGTTTAAAGACTTTTTGAATTTCAGTTTTTGCCATCAGAAACCTTGGATGTTCACAAGAAAGAACAACCCAAAAGATCCCACTGTTTGGTTTCAACAGGACACCTTCCCTCTTCTGTCTCATAATACAGATATGGGACCTATTATCCAGAATGCTCAGGACCTGGGGTCGGATAACGGATCTTTCCATAATTTAGATATTCATACCTTAAGTCTACTCTAAAATCATGTAAACATTAAATATACCAAATGAGCTGATTTTGCTTCCTATAAGGATTAATTATATCTTAATTAGTACAAGGTACTGTTTTTTTATTACAGGGAAAAAAATTTAAAATTTGGATTATTTGAATATAATGGAGTCTATGGAAGACGGCCTTTTCGTAATTCTGAGCTTTCTGGATAATGGATTTCTAGATAATGTATTCCATACCTGTACTTAGCAGCTAATTTTGACTGTATTGGCATGTATACTGTAGTTATACGTTATATATATTCTGCATTATTCCTCTTCTGTTCCATTAAAGTATTGGTTGAATGTACAGCATTGAGTATACAAATAGAATATACAAATCAAAACATTCATTTATAGATACAAAAACACTCATTTGCCAAAGCTGGAAACTGATAGATCCCAACTGGTTCACATGAGACAGATTCTGTTGGCTTGATAACTCCTTCCCACCCACTTTTCCCAATGAGAAGGCTAAACAATGTTTAGAAGCAGCAGTGCTCCCACAAAGGCTGAATTTGAAGACTTTCCCAATTGTTTCTAAGATGACTTTGCATTTCCCAGTGAAGCCCTGCAGAAACCACCTGATGTGTCCAATATATTGACTTGGAGTCTATTTGTATAAATTTCATTTTAGTATCTTTTCTGCTATAAGACCGTTGCCTATAGCAGAACAATAACCAGTAGTGACTTGCAGTGGGCCAATTATCTGACATATAATAAACCCTTGGAGGTTATAATAGACATTGGGACTATAAAATATCTAGTCTATATGATGAAGTAAAGTGGTAATGCTTAATCTCTGCTACACAGTAGTCTTCCTAGTTGAGTGTGTACATGTTATCTTCTATTAATTATCTTGATCTGCCATGTACAATTATAATAAAAATATGCATTCCTTGTTCCTAATCCCTAGAGCACACAGAGTTGAGCAGCAGGTTGGAGAAAAAAGAGCGGGAGTGTGATATAAAGACGCAAGAGAAGGAAGAGATGATGAAGACATTAAATAAGATGAAAGACAAACTGCAGAAAGAATCATTAGAGCTCAGACAGGCGCGGGATCATATGACTGATCTCATGTCCCAGCTTAATGAGCTCTCGGTGGGTAACTTCCAGCTGTGTCTGGTTAGTCTCTATGGTTAAACCCATGTGCAGATTCTACAGACGAAGTCATGTGCACGCTAATCCCTTTTATCGCTATTCTTTCGTTATACTGGTCTTGTGGGCATTATATGAATGTACAGTATAGCTTTACCTGAAACCAGTATAAGTTCATGTAGTTTCTACCTTAGTGAGAAACTGCTTGTTCCATTCTCCTATTTCTCCCAATTAGACTCACTTTATGTCATTACGATCAATTGCTGCTAAATATACCTGGCCTGAAATTTATTTTGGTGGAGGAATAATAGCCTATGTGTCTTCCAGGGAACTGTGAAACATACTGTATATTGTTTTTCTAACCAGCTGTCTGTGTGTCAATCTCTCTGTGGGACAAAAGCCTAATGGTTTTGATTTTTGAATTTTGCACATAATATAAGTCAGTCATTTTAGGTACAGTATTCATGGCATTTTATTGCAGAATTATACATTCAAAAAACCTTTTTTTGTTGATATGTTTTTTTTTTCTTTTCAGAATGGGGGAACCCTTTCATTCCCTCCTCCACCTCCCCCACCACCTGGTGGACCATTCGTTCTTCCTCCACCTTTACCTGAAAACTTGCCACCCCCACCACCACCTCCTCTGCAGTTCACTTCTTTCCCACCACCACCTCCACCTCCTCCACCACCACCAGGAGGACCGCCTCCTCCCCCTGGAGCTCCTCCTCTTTTTAGCATGGGAATGCAAGCCCCCCCTCTCACCACATTTAACTATGGCACAAGTTTGAGAAAGAAATCCATTCCCCAGCCTTCCCATCCACTGAAGTCCTTCAACTGGTCCAAGCTGAACGAGGTACAGTGCTTACAACTTACAACCCTGACAAATTAAGTCCTTGTTGCATCTAACTGTTCTTCTGCAAAATTCTCAGTGTGACAGTGAAGAAATGTGGCCTGCTTTAATATGTCCCTTGAATAAATATAAGGATTTTCTGTAATGACATGGAATACCCAACATGAACAATTTAATATTCAAGCAAATTATGTTTGATGATGTGATGGCATTGAATGGCATCACAAGTTCTACTCCACTAGATTGTGTTGAATTCAAAAGGCATCTCACAAAGAATCATCTCTTTAGAAAACCCAACACCTCTGTATCCAATGAGGAAAAATATGAAACAATCACAGTATTGCCCTAGGGATCCCCATAGTGTATAAAGTATGACACCCGTTTTTGAATTGCAAAGCCTCACATTAATATAATTGTCTTGTGTTTTAGGGAACCATGTTATGTTAGAAATGTGAGCCATTCTGCATTAGTTATTGTCAGTTAAGACACTGGATAGTAATAGATAATCCAACATGCAAAAAGGCTGCATTTGATGTTATTATTGAGTAATTGGGTTTAGTCAGATAAAGATCTTGGAAGAAGTGCGACCAAATAGATGTTTGTGCAAGACTTTTTTCTTCTCCCTTTAACTTTCTTCTGTCCCATGAATTCCCCCTGAGGAACACTAGAAAGCAATTTTTAGGTGATTATGAGCTTATTTAACCAATCTTGTCCAATCCAGAAATCCTATAAAGTGATTTTGCCACCTCGTTATTCTTATTGATTGTAGTTCTTTGGGGAAATACCAAACACACAGGCTTCTGTGCAAAACAAAGCACCATATCTCTTCACTGAATAGCATTCTTGTTTCCAACAGTTCTACAGCATTTTGCTGCTTGGAAATTGTGATGTCTGGCGCCGAATGACTTCATATTGAAAGCTCTTTTTTTCCCAACATTGTCTGTTTAATAAACAGTACTTGGCTCCTTTCCAAGAGTCTTGAAGATTCCCTCTCCCCCCAACTCTATTGTTCTTCTCCGATAACATTACGCTGCCTTGGGCTAACAGCTGCCTCCAAAATCCAGCATCTTCAACTGATCACTCACATGGGGCCTCATAGAGAGCATTAAGGATGAGTGTCCTGGGACGGAAAGACCGCCAGAAGAATGTGCTTTTTTCTTTGTATTGTCCTGACTATTTTTATTCAGATAGTAAGCTATGTGCATTTGTATCTGCAGGACACACAAGTTTGCCGGAAGCTTCTGGAAATAATTATTTGTTATTGTATAAAGCTCAACTCAAAAGACCATTGTAACTCTTGTAACCATTGTAATTATTCAGGCCTTTCGTAATACATTTTTCAGTAAAATTCTTTCTCCTGTAGGTCATGTTGCCAAGCAAAAGGAATTAGGCCCGTTGTAATAGATAACATTGGAGAAATGTATCAGTTTTGGAGAGTAGAAAGATGTCATTCTTTTAAAGGGCAATGACACATGGTAGGGTATTGTCGGGAACAAATGGAAATCTGCAGCTCAAACCAAATAGTTTTTCAAAGCAGTAGGTTTCTCTGAGAGGACATTAGCACTAAATGCCTTGCATGCGATGGATGTAGGATGGGAATGAACACCTGTTAATTAGCCATGGGGAACTTTTTGTAGACTTGATATAGGGGAGTATTTGAAAAGGACTTTGTTTAAGCAAAGTCAACAAAATATTATACCTGTAAGAAAGGTTTTTCAAGGATCTATAAAAAGCCAATGCCAACCTTCTGAATTATTATATACGCAGGGGATATTTATAACTGAAAGCTAAGTCAGCTGAGAAAATTCGAATATCAAAATTTATCATATACTGTCTCTTTAAAAATTCGACTTCAACTATTCGCCATATAAAAACTGCCGAATTGCTGTTTTAGCCTATGGGGGACCTCCTAGAACCAATTTGGAGTCATTTGGTGGACTTTTGAATCGAATCGAATTTGATTGAATACAGCCTATTCACCCAAAGTTAAAAAATTGGATTTCTTTAATAAATTTTGGTTGCTCTTTTTTCATTCGAATTTCAAACTTTGAGGTGATGCTTTTCAATCAAGAGTCCATTAACAATTTAGACTTTAAAAATGAGATATTTTGCTCAAAGGATATTAATCTGCAGAAACAAACAGTAGAGCCTTTTTGCAACATCTGCAAGAGTAGTTAAAAAGGGCTGAGGGAAGCCCTCCTGCTCCTCCTTCTACTCCTTTCATTTGCCCTCACTGGCTGTGTAGATGTATGTCCGTCTCTTATGGACAGTTAAGATGTACTGAAGGACCAACTAGGGCAGGTTTTCTCTTGCAGTAATAACCTTCATCCATGGACAAATCCCCTGTGATCAGGACCATCCTTTACAGCTTATTGCAACCTGGTATAAAACTATTAATGTTGGCTTTTCTTGAGTTCCAGTGTTGTGTTTAAAGGGCATGTAAAATCAAAAAAATAAAATCCTATTTTTTCTTTCTATTTCTAATGAAAAAGAAACCTATCTCCAATATACTTTAATTAAAAAATGTACAGTTTTTATAAGAAACCTGACTGTATGCAGTGAAATTCTCCCTTCATTTACTGCTGTGGATAGGAATTGTCAGACGGTCCCTAACTGCTGAGCAGGGAAACAATCATACTTATGAACAGCAGGGGGAGCCCCCGCCTTACTTCCCAGCCATGCAGAACTCAAGCAGCTTTGTTTATGACGATCCCTAAGCAGCCCAGACCACACTGAGCATGTGCACAGTCTTAGTCTTGCAAAGATGTTTAACAAAAGTTACAAGATGGTGACCCCCTGTGGCCAACTTTGAAAGCATAAATTATTTGTTTGATTAGGCTTGTGGTGCAGTAAGTTCATGTTTATATTTAGTATACAAAATACAGCATTTCTAGCCTTATTCTAGTTTAGACTTTACATGCCCTTTAAGAGTGCAACCATGGTAGATTAATTACAATAAATTACCTTAATAACCAGAGTCTATGGAATGAGGATGCACCTAGCAAATACCTCACTGCTCTATTTACTGCCAAAGCAAGCCCATCCCTCCTCGTGCCATTAAACACGCATTTTTGGTTTATATTTATATATATATATACTATTTTATGTCAAATTGGGGGTAAAAACAGTCTTTAATAAATGACCCCCTTTGAATAGAATGCCCTAAAATGCTAGTTATTTAAACCAAAGTCACAAGGGGTTGCAGAAAAATGAAGAAATAAACTCAGCTCATTTGCTCAAGAGCCTTCCCAAAAGTAGCACATTTTTACATAACATTTCCAAAATGAACATTATTGCAGAGCAGAATATTTGCAGCACAACGTTATACCCATTTCCTGTGCTTTCATTAACTGCTTGAGAGGGAATGCAGTTTGGGAGAAAAACCTGCCAAGAGGCCAAATCTCACACCTTCTGCTGCTCCGGTGTGAAAAAAGCACTTTAATGCATGAAGACCACAAAGGAGCCTTTAATTGGAGCCAAAGATATTTTCACTGTGTTTAAAGCTTAAAAGGTTCTTTCACAATGTAGCACAGAACAGAAAGTCCTACATTCCCTCAAGTGCAAGCTTTTCCTATGAAAGAAACCATTAAACCAGAAAAGAGAACAGGGGTAGACCCGATGGTCTGTCATGGACCCTTTCCTTTCCAAAGACTTTAACTTATTCCAATCTGGTTCTTCCTCTAAGGAAAATACCATAATAATCAGCCCTTTACTTGATGATGACAAGTATAATGAAATGACTCTTATATAGATGAGCTTTCACATGTATTGTCAGTGTTGGAGTCAGCATAGTTATAAGCATTCTTCTCCTCAAGATGGTCACAGACTGGTCCTAGTTTGGTCAGTATTAGAATGCTTTGATTGGCTACAGTGGCGTAACTAAATATTACTGGGCCCCACAAGAAAATTCTTTTTCAGGCCCCCAAAATGTCTAGAGGTTGACCTGTTTTATAAATATTTATTAAAATGATACATAAATTAGGGCCACATGGGGCCCCTATTGCTCCTGGGGCCCCTGCAGCCACAGTGTCTGCTTCCTCTGTAGTTACACCTCTGATTGGCTATATTCTCTAGCCCTGTGATTGTTCTGATATTCTGATTGGCTACGAGTGACTGTCAAGAAGTATAGTTTCTGCTGGGACTCAATGTGATTCGTGTTTCTCTTTGGTTACAGGATAAAATCAACGGAACCATCTGGAATGAAATAGATGACATCCGTGCTTTCAAAATGTTGGATTTGGATGAGTTAGAGAGAATGTTTTCAGCTTACCAACGGCACCAGGTAAGTCTTGGAAAGAAGATTCTAAAGAAGATTTTGTCTATATTATGGACTCTCATTGTCCAACAGATTTTTGGAAAATGCCTATGATTTGAAAACAGAATATTATTATATAATACACAAATACTAAAAAACTATCTGTGACCCTTACTCAGCTCTCCTGTTATCCCTGAAGCATGTCCTCCATTAAAATCCAAGGTTCTTTATAGATTACAATAATAATAATAATAATTACCCAATGGAACATTTTGTAGAATTTCAACAAACCTGCCTCGGTATGTGCTTACTTTTTGATAGGGATTCAACCAATTGCCAAATGCCAAGATCTGGGCCATTTTGGGCAATTTATCCCACCACATCACATATTGGCTGAACTGAATAACAATCGTCTTGCCCATTATGTTGAAAAAGTGGATATGCCCAGTCGTGGGCAGCTCAGGAACCTAAAGACCATAGCTGGCATATACTGTAGCCCTGCCCAAGAGAATTCATAGTCAGATCCACATGCTGTTTCTCAGCATAGAGTACAAGTTTTAAATAAATTGCTACATTAAAATCCCTCCTATATAGAAACATAGTAAACTCAAAAATCTAATTGACACACGGTAACATCAAAGACTACAGAATGCAGCACAAGTACATCTGCAGGTGTATTCCACTATCATCACTTGTAGCCATCCCAGTACACAAAAAAACTGTTGTTGCCATCAAACATAAAATCTGGGATTCAAACCTTCGACCAGAATGTGAACTCCCACAAACCCAAGGAGATGTATGTGAAAATTAACATTATTCACCCAAATATTAAACAGGAAGAATGTGATGTTTTTAGAGTGGACACTGCCCTCTAATGGCTCTATACTTGTCCATTTCATGTGGATAGTTTATCAGTTACAGAACAGCACATGTGTAATCTTTTATTTACTAAATTCATATTTATCTGGTTGGGCTTTTTGGGGCAAAAACTACAACTTTATGTGGAAAAAAAACCAACAAATTTTTCAAGATTTATTATAACCCGACGCTGCAAAAAGCCAGAATCCAAAAATCTGCCATGTCAGACCTGTTGAGGTCATGTATAAGTCAATGCGAGGTGTCTCTTTCCCAATTTGAAGATATCGCGGTTTGGGCTGGATTTAGCCGGATTTTTAGCCGGAAATTTAGCTGGGTTTTAGCTGGAAATTCAGGTGATTTGGGAAAAAAAGAATTTGGGAAAAAAGTCTGAAAATATTGTACAATTCGAGCTTTCGTTCAATTCTATCTGTTTTTTTCCCTGAACCGATTTTTTCGAGTTATTTCAGTAATAAATAATAACCCCAAAAAATCGAACAATTCTGGAAAAAAGTTTGAAAAAAAACGTATGATTCGACTTTTCGTTTGATTCTATCGGGTTTTTTCCCAAACCGATTTATTCGAGTTATTTTAGTAATAAATAAGGCAAAATTGGGCATGGGAGTTTGGTTGAGCTTTTTTTATTAAAGGGATACTGTCATGGGAAAAAATGAATCAGTTAATGAATCAGTTAATAGTGCTGCTCCAGCAGAATTCTGCACTGAAATCAATTTCTCTAAAAAGCAAACAGTTTTTTTTATATTCAATTTTGAAATCTGACATGGGGCTAGACATATTGTCAATTTCCCAGCTGCCCCAAGTCATGTGACTTGTGCTCTGATAAACTCCAATCACTCTTTACTGCTGTACTGCAATTCGGAGTGATATCACCCCTTCCCTTTTCCCCCCAGCAGCCAAACAAAAGAACAATGGGAAGGTAACCAGATAGCAGCTCCCTAACACAAGATAACAGCTGCCTGGTAGATCTAAGAACAACACTCGATAGTAAAAACCCATGTCTCACTGAGACACATTCAGTTACATTGAGAAGGAAAAACAGCAGCCTGCCAGAAAGTATTTCTCTCCTAAAGTGCAGGCACAAGTCACATGACAAGGGGTAGCTGGGAAATTGACAAAATGTCTAGCCCCATGTCAGATTTCAAAATTGAATATAAAAAAATCTGGAAAAATGGATTTCAGTGCAGAATTCTGCTGGAGTAGCACTATTAACTGTGGCGTTTTGAAAAAAAACATGTTTTCCGATGACAGGATCTCTTTAAAATAATGAGATAAATTCAGATTTTAGTAAATAACCCCCTAAATATACGATTGGGCATCGCTTCCCAAATTAATTGAATACTGAATTTAAGGTATTCTAGAACTTTCTTAAAAAGAATGGGACATTTGCTTCCATGGTTCCCAAACTTTGGGCCTTTCTCCTCTGGGTGGTGGTAGTTAAAGTTCAGACAGGGTAAGATTTAAGGAATATATATATATATATATATTTCCTTGCTATGATCTTGTGGGGGGCCCTGGCAAAAAGTTGGTCCTCCAAGGGAATTTGAACTAAAAAAGTCCAAGCACTACTGTAGTTATTGGCTGTAAGAAGGTAATTACAGGTCTCACTGGGCCCTTTGGATAAATCACTAGTCTACTGCCTAGTCGTCACAGTTGTTGGTAACTTACCTGCAGAATTTAAGAGGCCCCTGGGGGTTACTTGAGCTAAGACTGACTTACTATAAATTATTATAATTGGAGAGAGGAATTTGCATTCAGGCCATAGCAGATGATTCGATTATAAGAGGAGGTATCATTGGGAATGCTGGGCTGCAGATCTGCGGTGCTGGAACGAGTCTTTTCTCCATACCGTTGTCTCGCCGCGGTAGCTGAATTATCCCCCCCTCGCCAGAATTGTATGAACCTTACGTTTGCCTGCAGGAATCTGCCATTTGGCTGCACATTGAATGGAATCCTTAAAACTCTTGCTTTGTGAGAACATCTCAGAGTTGCAGTCGTAAAAACCACAATGTAATTATTAAATTGTTTGCGAGCAATTACAGCATTTATGCACTGAAGTCATAGACCAGTTTGTTCATGAGTGCATTTCCTTCTCAGCCTTATTGCACACTACTCTCTATGATAAAAAGACTAGAAAGATCATTTCCTTTTTTTATTCTCCCCATCATAAAGTTGGTTAAAATGACATTTTCTCATTGTACAACAGGAAAAAAAAAACACTTTCTGGGTGGACATCCCCTTTAAAGATCGAATGCAGGAATGTCGTACAGTTGCAAATACAGAGAGAAAATCAAAACGTTCATGTCTTGATGCTGAGATCATATTTTAATGCTCTTGGGGAATCATGGGTAGATTCTACTTTATGCAAATCAGTTCCACAAGGATAATCCTAAACTGCTGTCAATTTTATCTCTGTTTCTAGTTAAGAGTCATGGGAAGTTAAATGCAACATGAAGGGGCAGATTTATTAAGGTTCGAGTTGTTTTTCCCACAAAAATTTGAGTTTTTGAGTTGTATTCTTTGGGCAAAACTTACATTTTCAAGGTTTTTTTTTAAAAAAAAAAAACTCGATTAATTTGAGTTTTCTGGTTGCGGGACTCAAACATGCAGAATCAGGTTTTTACCATTTGAGTTTAAAATAATATGCCATTCGAGGTAAAAAAAAACTCTTAACACTAGACCTTTGATAAATAACCCCCTAAAAAAAATCCTTTTAAAAATGTGAAGGTGCGCTGTCAGTAGGGTTGCCACCTTTTCCGGAAAAAAATACCGGCCTTCCTATTTATTTAACTTTTTTTCCTATTAATAACCTTGGTATCAACCATCATTTTTACCGGCCAGGTGGCAACCCTAGCTGGGAGTCATGTGATTGTAATAGGCAGTAATGTAATCTATTCAGGTATGAGTAGGAGTTGCATTTTTGTTTGTAGCGATGTCTTTTGGGGGTGTAAATAAGAGAGAATGTACAATGCCCTTCCCTTTGTTGCACTCTACATGCTACATTTGGCGACAGATTGTGAGAGTATGGCAAGATGGATACTGTGGGGCAAGATGAAGAAGGTAGAGCCAAGTTGTTTTATTAAGGCTAGGTGGTTACAGTAGTACATAATAGAGACATTAGTGTAAGATGGAGACAGTAGGAAAAGATGATAAATATAGGGCAAGATGAAGAATATTGCTTTATTAAGTTAAGATTAAAATTCGCCTGTTGCAAACTCGCGAATTTCTGCGTTTCGCCGCCGGCAAATAAATTTGCGAAACTCCGGCAAAAATTCAGCAGCGTCAAAAAATTTTGGACGCACATCCGAAAAGTGGCTTGCGTCAACACTATTCGAACGCCCATTGACTTTAATGCCAGCGTCAAATTTGATGCAAACGATTTTTCAGACGCGCATCCCAAATTGACGAGGGCATCAATTTTCGACTTATGCAGGAAATTCGCTAATTTTTCGGCAAAGCGAAGCGGGAGAAATACGTCCAAACACTAGTTAAGATAGTTACACTAGGAAAAGATTGAAACAGAAGGACAAGATAGAGACAGTTGAAGACATTAAGTCAAGATGGAAACAGTAGGACAAAATTGAGACAGAAGGACAAGATGGAGATAGTAGGGCAAGATGGAGACTGCAGGGCAAGATGAAGGCAGAAGAACAAGATGGAGACAGTTGGATACATTAAAGGGATACTGTCATGGGAAAATATGTTTTTTCCAAAATACATTTGTTAATAGTGCTGCTCAGCAGAATTCTGCACTGAAAACCATTTCTCAAAAGAGCAAACAGATTTTTTTATATTCAATTTTGAAATTTTGACATGGGGCTAGACATATTGTCAATTTCCCAGCTGCCCCAGTCATGTGATCTGTCCAATTTTGCTGGGTACCAATCTATGAAGTATTATAATCTGTTTATGGATATTGCTTTCAGCATCATGTAATGTGCTTTATTCGTTTGATTTATTAATTATTGCATGCTTTCTTCTTGGTTTCCACATGGCTGCCTCCACAGGATCTTCTCAGTAACACCTCTCTCAAGCAGGTGAGTAGGAGTGGCTATTCCAAAAATCAAAGAAATGCCAAATTATTTCAAATAAGTTAGACTCCATGTCTTCCTTGTGGGAATTTTTCCAGTATTCCAGAATTCTTCTGTTTTGATTTTAATTAAAGGTGATGTAAACCCTCCATGAAACCCTTCCACCGCTCTCCCCCACACCCCTGAGGTGGCCCAAGCCTAATTACAAATGCATAAGCAGGCTCTGCACATGTAATATGTTGATATTACTGCTGAATGTTTTGCTTGATCATATTAAACTGTAATGAAATTGTAATAAAACTAGAAGGGCAGACACAAAGCTGTTTTAAGTGTTAGCCATTGATTTAATGCCCTCAAGTAGCATGGTATAGCTCAGAGGGTACACAGTTAGACCGCTGGCCCTGTAGAGCTATTGAGTCAATGCCTCTTTTAAGAATCAATCCCTGATAGACCACAGATCTCAGTATTATTAAATTGAGATGAGATCTGTTCCAGAAGAGTGGCACCCAGAGCTAATATCTACTCCGGTTGTTCTCAAATCCTCAAAATCGGTCAATGCCATTGCTGGAAATGGAAGTTACGTTTTAGTTTCTGACCAAACGGTATAATCAAGCCAGTGGCTCTCACACATTGGGGTTGCCCCCACCCAGAAAACTCAATGCTTTGGATAGGGGATGGCCCGGCCTGAAGGTCAGTTAGGGACGTATGTATAGATAGAATGTCAATGTATTTTCCTGGAGGTCAATACTAGAAGCCAGCGATAGATTTGCGGTGAACATTTATCAGTTCCCTAGATAGTCTTGGATGACTGACTGATACAGCAATATATTTATATGTTTGTAACCTTGTTTGTAGGGGAATCTGATGGACGAATGTTGAGCATTAAAGGGAAAAGTCCAAAAACTGTCTCTAAGCATGTTTGGGCCCACATGCCAAAGATTTTGTTCAGTCAATCTCTGGTGTAATTGTGGCACAACCGAGCTGCCAAAAAGAAAAACTAGGCAATCCAATGACCAGATTTGGTACATACGTAGGGTCATTGACCAAACTGGTGCCTTTCTTTAGGGTAACATCTGATCTTTTGACTGGATAGTGATGCAACACCATTCTCATTCTGGATGGAAATGATTTTCTTAATCATTCAGGGCGGTCACGTCCTGCAGCTCCGACGTGATTTATTGGCTTGATAGTGAGTTCCTTGTTTGTGAGTTGGATACTACTAAGAGAACTTGGCCCAGGGACTGCATGCAGTAGGCTAAAATAATCTCTGAGTGAGCCAGGATCTGAAACATTCAACGATTCTGTCCATATTTCCGTAAGACAGTTTATTGAAAGAGCAGGTTATGCTCCTATGCTACTGGCACACTCCCTTGCCGAGTAGCTACAGGCTACCCATTAGATCCTCATTCGTCATCTCAGTGGCTAAGAAAGTAATTGCTGTTCAGCTGCCCAACATAATAGTCACCTCAGACATAAATCCAGCAGTTGGAATGATGAACTATGAATATAAACCGCTCTGGTGTTAGGCTGCTGTTTGGGAGTGTTGGGAGTTCAATTTGTCTTTTCACACAACCTCTCCCAAACTTGTGGGTTCAATGATCAGAAGAAAGCAGATTAAAGGTGGTCATAAAGGTTAAGTTTCACATTTTAGTGACTTTGCAAAACTAGCAAATCGGCCCCAGATGGTAGGCCAACGATCAGATCAATTTTCCATCTAGTATGATCAATATAATCTCAGGGCTGAGGCTTTTTACAAAAAGCTGTTTAATGTGATGTTCCTATGTCGTTTTTGTTGCAGAAAGACATGGACTCAATGGAGGATCTTTATCTTTCCACACGCAAAGTCAAGGAGTTGTCTGTCATTGATGGACGAAGAGCACAAAACTGTGTCATCCTCCTCTCCAAGTGAGTGTCCCTTTAGCGATACAGACTTCAGTATTAACACCAGCCTATTCTGCTGCTGGGAATGGAATCTGTCCCTTCATTGGCTATAAGTATAAGTTGCAGAACCTTATTTGCTTTGGTTGGTTCTCCTCTCTTGGAGGCCCTGACTCTAGATTTGATATTCAGCAGTAAGAGTAGGTAATATAAATGACAGTTCTGGGCAAGAAGGCAAGACAGTAATGTTAGGTCAAGATAGTGACAATGAAGCAATAGAGCTACAATAACAAAAGATGCTTGCGGTAGGGCAAGATAGACAGCAGGGCAAGATGGAGACAGTACGTTGAGCTGGAAACAGTAGGACTGATTACAAAAAGGCAAAATTACTTAAACTGGAAGATTTGTTGGCAGAAACACTGTAGGGGTCATACAAGTGCAAGAGCACTAAGGGGCTCAAGAGTGATCGACTTAGTGCTTATTTAACAACAATTGCACCCCCTGGGGTTGTTGCTTTCTGAACAGAGTACTAAAATAAAAAATATGAGCCTGCCTTCAGCATATAGAGATGATGGCCCTATCCTTACGTAGTAAATGTAATAAACTGGTACTTGTTCCTCTGTAGTTTAGTTTAGGTATCGCGGCACCTTGCTTCCATCCAAATAGTAGTTCAAAAATTATAGGTGTCGATACAAAACAGCGCAGAGGTTCTGCTGCAAAAGTGCCTTTATTTAACACGACATGTTTCGAGCACCAAGGTTCTTTATCAAGTGTGTGAGGCCCTATCCTTACCGCCTGCCTTTTTCTGCTGCCAACTTGCACATGCAAATTACACTCAAATAAGAGGCAGGAGCGGAGGAAGCCTACATGCCTACCCTGCCCCTTTATAATCGAGTATAACCTAATGCAGACCATGCTCGATTCTAGGCACCATCCGCAGGTCTCTGCACTTCGAAATGGAGCTCAGAGGCCTGTGGCTATTTGCATAATGCCCACCACAAGGCAAAGTGCAAAAAAGATGACCAATTGCAGCCTTTTTTTGCATTTTAACTAACAAGTAGGGTATTGTGAATGCACCCTTATATACATGTTTCAAAAACATGGCCTTTGAGTAAAGAATTTAACACGCCAAACACAGTAGCGTCACTAGAGGGGGCGGGCCCTGGTGCGTGATGCGCAGCTGGGCCCCGCCCCCCTCCGTGCGGCCGCATTTGTCAGTGGCGCATGGGTTGCCAGGGGCCCTGAGGGGGTGCGGACCCTGGCCCGCTTGCTCCCCCTGCTCCCCCGGTAGTTCCCCCACTGGCCAAACATGCCACCTTATTTTTAAATGCAAGGTGGTTTAAAGGCACATTTTGGAGCATCTTTGGTACATTACTACAAGGAAGGCTATGGATTGAACAATTGTATTCATTTTATCTTAAAGCTTCTTCCAGAGCCACTTAGCTGCATTATATACCCCATAGGAAACACAAATGGATCGTACAATATAAGGCTAATAAGATGGTACATATGTTTAACCTTTTTACCAGGCCTTTACATGCCAGAGATTGTGTTTCTAATTGTTCTTCAGCAGCTGTTTCCAATTGACATGAACTTTGCATAGATCTTTGCGGTTACTTCTCCCCCCCTCTATTTACACGGCTCTGACACAATTTTCTTGTGAAATAGCATTTTCCGTTCATTAGGGGTTTCTTGTTCACATACACAGTGTATGGAAGCTTGGGGTGTAATAATATTTCATATCGCACCTTCGCTGAGAATGGGGTCTTTGTGCTCTTTCTCCTCCTTTGTTTTACTTCAGCTTCGTTTCTCAATCCACCAAATAACTTGCCATTGAACAATGAACTGTAGGTTCAGGGCCAAAGCCTAAGCATGACAATGTGATTGGTCCCCCACCACACTTTAGCATTTCATGAGCTGTACAATGTGTGATGAAGCTGTTCCATACTGGCTGAAGTCTCAGGTATTTTCAAGGAATGTCAAATTGGGCACTGTGCTGAAATGTCATTAAGTGATGCAAAGCATTGGAGAAACCAGTGCAGCCTACAGCATGAATCTCAGATCCTCAGCATGGAGCTAGTTTTATGGAGGTGTGTTGGCAATCCCTACCCAACTAACATCCCACTGAAGGCTTATGGTAGTTTCTGGTTATAGTCAGGGCCGGAACTAGGGGTAGGCAGAGTAGGCACGTGCCTAGGGCGCAAAGCTGGGGGGGCGCAAGGCACGTACCTGCTCTGTCGCCTACCCCGTATCCGGTCCCATCTCTCTCAGACTGCCGAGTGTAACTTTCACAAAAATGCGCCTCTGCACATGCGCAAACACCATTTCGCGCATGCGCGCTGTAGCAAGCTTTGTGCATGCGAGCTGGTGCGTAGTTTTGCGCATGCGCAGTTTCCCACACATTGAGCCGGCGCTGTGCCCGCCAGGTTGCCTAGGGCGCATGGCCGGGTTGGTCCGGCTCTGGTTATAGTTCATATTTATAGTTACCCTTATCTGCAGTGCATCATGGGTGCTTTGCTTTCACTCTGCAAACAAACTTTGTATCTACCTATTTATAAGGGCACAGACACACGCAAAGATTTGGGAAGATTTAATCGCCTGGTGACAAATTGCCTCTAGGCACAAATTTGTGGCGATTTTCTGTGTTTTGCTGCCGGCGAATAAATTCGCAAAATTCCTGTGAAAATACGCCAGTGACAATTAAATGGACACCCATTGACTTTAATAAGTGTCAAAAGCCGCCGGCATCTGAATTGTTGCCTCAAAATTCGCATTTGACAAATTTTTCGCCCGTTGGTGAGCAACATGTTGCTCATAAGTCACTGGTTGGGGACCACTGATCTAACCCATTCTGGACAAAGATGTATGTTGCTTCCTTATCATGGGCTTTTTCTGCTTTGCTGGCATGCAAGCGCTGGAGCACTGGGGAGCAGCACATCCCCAGTGCTCCCCATAGAGCGGCTGGGTGGCATGCCGCCCCGAAAAATGTGCCGTCCTAGGCCCGGGCCTATGTGGCCTCGCCACAAATCCAAACCTGACGAGGAAACTTCAGGTGACTTTGGAAAGGCAATTTACATTCTAGCCGGTGGGAAGGCAGTTCAGGGATATTGGTCGCTCAAAGAAGAAGTGATTTGTCACTGGGCAACTAATGGTTCTTGAAAGCCACAGCCTAATCCCTCAAGCAGCAGAAAAAGGCCAAGATAAGGAAGCAACATACATCTTCTTCCAGAATGGGTTAGATCAGTGGTCCCCAACCAGTGGCTCATGAGTAACATGTTGCTCACCAACCCCTTGGATGTTGCTCTCAGTGGCCTCAAAGCAGGTGCTTATTTTTGAATTCCAGGCTTGGGGACAAGTTTTGGTTGCATAAAAACCAGGTTTAATGGCAAACAGACCCTCCTATAGGTTGCCAGTCCGCATATGGGCTACCAAATAGCCAATCACAACCCTTATTTGGCACAAATAATAAATAATGTTTGTGTTGCTCAACAACTTTTTTACATTTAAAAGTGGCTCCCTGGTAAAAAAAAAAGGTTAGGGACCCCTGGGTTACGGAATAGATTCTCCAGTACGTAAAGGCTTTCTGCAAGATCCTGACAAATGTGAGCTTTGTAGTGGTCTTTTCATTTGTGTACCAGCGTGAAGGTACAGCAGCCCTAGCATTTAAAAACAAAAACCATCATGTAGTCACCCCCCTTCAGTATATCATAAAGTTACATAGAAATACATAAAATCATGGCCATAACTATGGCACAAACAAGCACCCCCTACTAGAACAAATGTTACCATTAGCTATATGGAACTTGGAGTGTTTTCTCTGCGTATAAGAAGTAAGCTCTGGCACTCACTCCATGAATGCATTGTGGAAACTGAATAGTGCTGAATAGAGGACTTTTCATGGAAAAACATTTTGTTTTCACTATCCAGTATGGGCTTTGTTAGCCTGCAGCTCTGGTGGGGAAAACAATTTTTAGGTGCCGCAGTGTGCCGGGCCCCTTGAAGTTTTTTTGCAGGGGGGGCAAGATTGATATTTTTTATGCCACTGGATCAAAAAAAAACAGTTACATGGAGTTCTGGAGGGCATTATATATGACTGAACCCCAACCTAAAGAAAATGTAAAAAATAAACTCAGATCAGCAACTTCCCAATCTTATTTTTAGCCCCTCCCGCAGCCTGTTTATTGGAACATTCTGAAACTTTACAAATAATGAATAATTTCAGCAAATATTTGCAAATATGGCAATTAGAGACCGCTCAGATTTCCTGTTTGTTAACAAACCCTTAATTACCTCCCGCTCCCCCCCCCCCCAACTGAACTTCAGCTGTTTCCCTGGAGGAACCTTGGCAGATATCAACATCTTTAATCTCTCTTGCAATCTCTAAGTTTATATTGACTGCAACATAAAAACAGAGCTAAATAACTAATAATGCTACTAAATAACTGTCCTTTGTGGTCTGTAAGCCCCAAACCAGTTTAAACTGGCCATAGATGTTGAGATTTTTAAAAGATCCAACAGAGATTTTATAACCTGCCCGATCAATTTCCTGACAGATGTTGGCCAAAATGTACGATCATTCAAATCCCACTAACCGCACGATAATTCCGAAGGATTGGTCGGACTTCGGATTGTCGCGTCTATGGGGAGCTTAAGTGTGCAGGCTTACCCTTCAGACAAATTCTACTGCCACTTTCAAATACTAGTAGAGGGGCCCAGAGATGCCTTTGGGGCCTGGATAAATTAAACGCATTACTTGAAACAGGGTATCCTACTCATTGCCAGTGACTATGGTTTACTTCTCCCACCCTAACTATCCTCTGTCCATCCATTTATCTGTCCCTAGTGATGGGCAAATTTTTCCAGTTTCGCTGAAAAATTTGCGAATTTCCTGAAAATTCACAAAATTCACAAAATGCAAAAAATTTGTGGGAAAAATGTGAAATCCGAAAGTTTCACGGAAAAAATCATAATATTCTGACATTTTCATGAAAAAAACGTGAAAATCCGAAATTTTCACAAAAAAATCGTGAAAGTCTGTCATTTTAATGAAAAATCTTGAAAATCGGAAATTGACACCCATGTCCAAGCTGATGCTGGATTTAAAGTCAAAGGGCGTCCGAATAGTGTTGACTCGGGCCGATTGTGACGAGAGCGACTTTTGGAACGTGCGTCCAAAAAATTCTGATTCCGGCGAAATATTGTGAGATTTGCGCATTTATCCGCTAGTCACTAGTCCCTGTGTAACCTGGCACCTTCAGTCTACAGCATATGTTTCATCTGGGACTAAATATCTCATCTACTACAGGTATGGGATCCGTTATCCGGAAACCCGTTATCGGGAAAGCTCAGAATTTTGGAAGGACTCCATTATAGTCAAATAATCCAAATGATTAAACTCTATTTCCCTTTTCTCTGTAATAATAAAACAGTACTTTGTACTTTATCCCAACTAAGATATAATTATTATTATTGGAGGCAAAACCAGACTATTGGGTTTATTTCATGTTTACATGATTTTCTAGTAGACTTATGGTATGAAGATCCAAATTACAGATCCATTGTCCAGAAAAGGTCCCAAGCATCCTGGATAACAGGTAACATAGTAACATAGTAACATAGTAACATAGTAAGTAAGGTTGAAAAAAGACACATGTCCATCGAGTTCAACCTTTTTTTTTTTTTTTATTAACTACCTATCTGCCAGTTGATCCAGAGGAAGGCAAAAAACCCATCTGAAGCCTCTCCAATTTGCCTTAGAGGGGGAAAAATTCCTTCCTGACTCCAAAATGGCAATCGGACCAGTCCCTGGATCAACTTGGTCTATAAGCTATCTCTCATAACCCTGTAATCCCTCACTTGCTAAAAAGCTATCCAACCCTTTCTTAAAGCTATCTAATGTATCAGCCTGTACCACTGATTCAGGGAGAGAATTCCACATCTTCACAGTTCTCACTGTAAAAAACCCCTTCCGAATATTTAGGAATGGGTGACCTCGTGTCAGCTGGAAAGACCTACTGGTAAATAAAGCATTAGAGGGATTATTATATGATCCCCTTATATATTTATACATAGTTATTATATCTCCCCTTAAGCACCTCTTCTCCAGCGTGAACATCCCCAATTTGGCCAGTCTTTCCTCATAGCTAAGATTTTCAATACCTTTTACCAGCTTAGTTGCCCTTCTCTGTACCCTCTCTAATACAATAATGTCCTGTCTGAGTGATGGAGACCAAAACTGTACGGCATATTCTAGATGGGGCCTTACAAGTGCTCTATACAGTGGAAGAATGACCCCCCTCCTCCCTTGACTCGATGCCCCTTTTAATACAGCTCAAGACCTTATTTGCCCTTGATGCTGCTGACTGGCATTGCTTGCTACAGCCAAGTTTATCATCTACAAGGACTCCAAGGTCCTTTTCCATAATGGATTTGCCTAGTGCAGTCCCATTAAGGGTATAAGTGGCTTGGATATTTTTACATCCCAGGTGCATGACTTTACATTTATCAACATTGAATCTCATTTGCCACTTAGCTGCCCAGCTTGCCAGTTTGTCAAGATCATGTTGCAAGGATGCCACATCCTGGATGGAATTAATTGGGCTGGATAATTTTGTGTCATCTGCAAACACTGATACATTACTTACAACACCCTCCCCTAAGTCATTAATGAACAAGTTAAATAAAAGTGGACCCAATACTGAGCCCTGGGGGACCCCACTAAGAACCTTACTCCAAGTAGAGAATGTCCCATTAACAACTACCCTCTGTACCCGATCCTGTAGCCAGTTTCCTATCCATGTGCAAACAACTTCATTAAGCCCAACAGACCTTATTTTAGAAAGCAGTCATTTGTGGGGCACAGTATCAAACGCTTTGGCAAAATCCAAATAGATCACATCTACTGCCCCCCCACTATCCAGAATCTTACTTACCACATCATAAAATGCAATCAAATTTGTCTGACATGACCTATCCTTCATAAAGCCATGATGATTGTTGCTCATAATGCCATTCATTCGGACAAAATTTTGAATGTGATCCCCTAACAAGCCTTCAAATAATTTGCCCACCACAGATGTCAAGCTTACTGGCCTATAATTGCCAGGCTGAGATCGTAATCCCTTTTTAAATATTGGAATAACATCAGCTTTTCTCCAATCCATAGGCACCATACCAGATGACAGTGAATCTGAGAATTTCAGAAATAAGGGCTGGTCTAAAACTGAACTAAGCTCTCTTAGAACCCGGGGGTGTATGCCATCAGGCCCTGGAGCCTTGTTTACATTAATTTGCATTAAAGCTTTTTGAATCATATCCTGAGTCAGCCACTGACTAGATTGAGCTGAACCATTCGTGCAGTTATTAAGTGAGCCTGTGAACCCAGACTCCTCTATTGTATACACTGAAGAAAATAACTGATTTAACACATTTGCCTTATCTGTATCTGTTACAACCATACTGGTACCATTATTTAATGGAGCAACACTCTCAACCTGCATCTTTTTACTATTAATATATTTAAAAAACTTTTTAGGGTTAGTTTTTGCCTCCACCGCAATTAACTCTTCATTTCTTTTCTTAGCCTTCCAGATTGCTGATTTACAACATTTAGTGTTTATATTCATTAAATTCAGCTTCTGACCCTACAGATTTGTAGTTTTTAAATGCCTTTCTCTTCTTTCCCATTAACTTCTTTACTTCTGTATTAAGCCACACAGGATGATTCTTAGAGCTTCTACGTTTAGTCCTTAAGGGAATAAATTGAGAACAGTAATGATTTAATATCATTTTAAAGGACAACCATTTCTGTTCTGTGTTTTTAGCAGAAAACCTAATGCCCCAATCAATGCTCTGTAGGGCAGCCCTCAAGGCACTAAAATTAGCTTTTCCAAAATTCATGGTTTTTGTTGCCCCAGTATATTTTTGTTTTTTGCACCAGACATTAAAAGATATAACCTTATGGTCACTATTACCCAGGGGTTCAATGACTTGCACATTTGCTATAAGTTCTGGGTCATTTGAGATCACTAAATCAAGAATAGCATTTTTTCTGGTAGGCTCCTCAACAACCTGTGCTAAAAAATTGTCGTGCAATAAGTTTATAAACTTGTTCCCATTAACTGATCTAGCAGTACCGTTGCTCCAGTCAATATCTGGGTAATTAAAATCCCCCATTATCATTACTTTACCTAAACTAGCAGCCTTTTCTATTTGAATTAGGAGCTTTGTCTCTTCCTCCTCACTTACATTAGGGGGTCTATAGCATACCTCTACGATTAATTTGCTGGATTCTTTACAATTGGTGAAGAACTCCACCCATACGACTTCTGCCCCCTCATTTTCTAACATAACCTCCTCCTTTATATGAGCTTTTAAATCCTGCCTAACATACAGACATACCCCTCCTCCTTTTCTATTGCCTCTGTCCCTCCGAAATAAAGTATAGCCACTGATATTTACTGCCCAGTCATGCGACTCATTCAGCCATGTTTCGGCCACACCAATCACATCATATTTTCCTTCCAACACCAGCAGCTCCAGCTCTCCCATTTTACCAGTCAGACTTCTTGCATTTGTAAACATACATTTAATACTGGCACCAGTGGTCCTCCCTATCCTTAACAGTATCCCCAGCCAAATCTCCTCCCCCATTTTCCCTTTCTTTGCCCACTATCTCATCTAACCTGTCTACCACTGAATCTTTTACTGAAGCCTCCCCCCCCCACACCTAGTTTAAAATCTCCTCCAACCCTCTAGCCATCTTCTCTCCCAAAACAGCTGCCCCATCATCATTGAGGTGCAGCCCATCCCTAGCAAAGAGCCTGTAGCCGAGTGAAAAATCAGCCCAGTTCTCCAAAAACCCAAAACCCTCCTCCCTACACCAATATTTCAGCCACGCATTAATCTCCCTACGCTCCCGCTGTCTCCTTAGTGTTGCACGTGGCTCAGGTAATATCTCTGAGAAAATTACCTTGGAAGTCCTCGCCCTCAGCTTAGCACCTAGTTTTTTAAAATCATTTTTGAGGACTTCACCACCTCCTCTAACTTTGTCATTGGTACCTATGTGTACCAAGACCGCTGGATCTTCCCCAGCCCCTCCCAATAATCTGTCCACTCGTTCCACCACATGCCAAATCCTAGCACCAGGCAAGCAGCAGAATGTTCGGCATGTAGCGACAGATTACCCTATCCACCTTTCTAATAATTGAATCCCCTATAACTAGAACCTGCCTTTCCTTCCTTGCACTCCCCCCACCACCCGTATTAGAGCCATACCTGTACTGTAATGACGGCACATAGGCTTTGGGACCCATGACACATTATAAGTACCACATTCCTCAGTTTTAGTTCCACTTCTTATTAGTTATTGCCCACTGGAGCGGTTAACTGCACCCCTTTGCAATCTGATGTTATAGACAGCCCTGTAGCTGCTAAATGATAATTCTCATACATTACATTTCTCTCTTGATCTCTTTTGACTCCACCACATTTGACCCTTATAAACAGCTGACAATATTCATGGGTAATGGCAAGTTTAGGTCACCATAATTTCGATATCCTTACCTTTAGTCTACCAAGAAAAATGTAACCATGAAATAAACCCAAGAGGATTGTTTTGCTTCCAATAAGGATCAAGTAGAAGGTACCATTCCATTATCACACAGTAAAAAGGAAACCATTTTTAAAAAATGTAATTATTTAATTGAAATGGAGCCTATAGGAGATGGCCTTCCCATAATTCAGATCTTTCTGGATAATGGCAGTGGCATAACTAGATGTTACTGGGCCCTACAGCAAATATATTTTAGGGCCCCCTTCATATCTAGAGGTTGTCCTATATTACCAGTATATATTAAAATGCTCATTAATTAGGGCCTCTTGGGGCCCCCTATACCTTTTGGGCCCCCATCTGCAGCCGCAGGGTCTGCTTCCACTGTAGTTATGCCCCTGGATAATGGGTTTACAGTAATGATGTGCGGGCCAGGCTGATTTCTACAGGTAGGACGAGTTCGGGCCGACCTCGCACCCCTATTCGCGGGTGGCAGGTAGGTCCGGGTTGAGCTCTTCTTCCTGCTCCTCACCCACCACTTTACACTGCCGTCTTCCGACTTCCGGATTCTTCTTTTATAGATGCGCGCCTGCTCACCCGCCCCTTTTGTGACATCATCAGTAAGGAAGCCGGTAGGTGGGTGCAGGCGGGTGGAGGGAGGGCGTGTTTCGGCAGGTGCGGGTCGGGTGAAACTAGTTTTCAGATGATGGATCCGGAATTCAAGCCACTTATCCATTGAAAACTGATCCGTTCGCATACAGTAACCGTATTTTATTCACTTTCAGGCTCAAGTTGTCAAACGAGGAAATCAAGAGAGCCATTATGGAAATGGACGAGCAGGAAGACCTCCCAAAAGACATGTTGGAACAGGTAGGCCTACAAGTGTACTGAACTGTCCACCTGGTGTCGCTCTATCTGTCATTGGATTTTAACTCCCAGCACCCCTGCATTTGAATTCATTCAGTTGTGTGATGTCCTATGCTAAAGTACAGAATGACAGTAACATGGAGCCCATTCTTTGTGCATTAAGGGATGGTTTGAGCATCAGCAAAGGAAGGGTTCTTGTGCAGAAGATATGAAGTACCTTATGTATAATGGTGGCAATAGATTAATTTAAGACATTTTAGATTTTTTAATCTGGTGATCATGGTTGAATTTATAGGAATTTTCTACTCTCTTTTCTGACTAAATTGGCTACTGTCATCATAATAAATATATATTTTGTGATGTTTAAACTGATGTGTAATGATCATATAACTTTTCCCAACCTCAGTTATAATATAAGAATGGCTGGCCTAGGCACCATAGCTAAAAGGATCAACACCATGACAGCTTCCTTCCCTAGAGAGACGGAGTAAACCGTTTATGAATCGACATCACTGCACAGATGTTACTGCTCCTTTAAATGTATTATGCCTGTGTTTATCTAATTGCAAACAGTTGCAAATGATGATGAGGCTCAGTAGAGTCAGTAGGATCCATAACCTGATTTGTTCCAGGCAGGTAATCTTGCGGCTAATCCTTTTATCTCAATCCCTGACCCAGGCAGCCGGCAAAGCATCTGGATAATCTGATTTGCAATTGTTTCTAAAGAAATTCCACCTCCATTTCCTAATTTTTGTCAGAGAGGGATGTGATGTTACATTAAGCTCCTGTTGGATAGATATTTCTATTATTTGCAGATACGACCCAAGTGCAGATCTCAGTGTGACTTGTGTTCCTTAGGCCTTATCTTTTTCTCTACAGTCTTCTCACTCATATTATTCACACCTGTTCTAATGATTCTATCAGTTGTATTTATATTATTAATTGTAAAGTTCCCCTTTAAATACATACTATAACCACATAATGCCCCTTCCCTTTAGAGCAGTGATCCCCAACCAGTAGCTCATGAGTAACATGTTGCTCTCCAACCCCTTGGATGTTGCTCCCAGTGGTCTCAAAGCAGGAGCTTATTTTTGAATCCCAGGCTTTGGTTGTATAAAAACCAGATGTACTGCCAGACAAAGCCTCCTGTAGGCTACAAGTCCATATAGTCCAAAACAGCCAATCACAGCCCATATTTGGCACCCCAGGAAGGTTTTGCATGCCTGTGTTGCTCCCCAACTCTTTTTATTTTTGAAAGTGGCTAAATGGTTGGGGACCCCCTAGGGCCCACAATTGGATCAGGCCGATATCGCCCACTTCAATGTGGGCATATCGTGGAGAGATCAGCTCATTTGGGGTGGATCTCCCTGTGTATGGCCCCCTTAAGGCTGGCAGTCACTCAATCCCTCCCTCACCATTTTCTATGTTAAAGTGATGGATTTTGGGACTTGATGGCCATCTGCTATACAGAAAATCTATGCAACACCCACCACAGGAAGCAGAGGGACTTCAAGTCCCAAAATCTGTCGCTATAACATAGAAATGTATGGTGGTACGAGTCAGAGGTGGAGTGTTATGCTTCTTTTCAATAAAAATGGTATTTGTTATCCAGAATGCTTGGGATCTGGGGTTTTCCAGAAAAGGAACCTTTCCATATTTTTGATCTCCATACTATGGGGCATGTTTACTAACATTGGAGATAAATATCTGGAGAGATTTCTGGAGATGTTGCCCATGGCAACCAATCAGATCTTTGCTTTTGTTTTCTAACTTGGCTGTGGCTGTTTAAATCTAATTGCTGATTGGTTGCCATGGGCAACATCTCCAGAAATCTCTCCAGATATTTATCTCCAATGTTAGTAAACATGCCCCTATGTTTGCTAAAAATTACTTAAACATGAATTAAACCAAATAGGATTGTCTTGCCTCCAATAAGGATTAATTATATCTTAGCTGGGATCAAGTACAAGGTATTGTTTTATTATTATGGAGAAAAAGTGAGTAATTTTTAAAGATTTGAATTATTTGATTAAAAGGAAGTCAGTGGGAGATGGCTTTCCCATAATTTGGAGCTTTCTGGAGAATGGGTTTCCAGATAATGGATCCCATACCACCAAGGGGTCTTTCCGTAATTTCGATATCCATACCTTAAGTCTACCAAGAAAAATGGAACCAATAAGAATCAAATAGAAGGTACCATTTCATTATCATTTTCATTACACAGTAAAAAGGAAATCATTTTTAAAAAAAACGAATTATTTAATTAAAATGGAGCCTATAGGAGATGGCCTTCCCATAATTCAGATCTTTCTGGATAATGGCAGTGGCATAACTAGATATAACTATATATATTTGTTTTTGGTTCAAACTCATGGGGCATAATAAAGAATGTAGGCAAAATGGAGGCAGTAGGTCAAGATGGAGATTGTAGGGAAACATAATGACAATAGGATAAGAGCAAAATTGAGTTTTGTTGTTGTTTTATCTAGAAATAAAGATCTAGAACATGATTACTCTTTACATTAGAGGACATTATAGACAGATAACGGGGGGCTTTTTTCCCATAAAGACGATCACCGCACCGGACCTTTAGACTAGAAGAAAAGAACTTTCATTTGAAGCAACGTAGGGGGTTCTTCACAGTCAGGACAGTGAGGTTGTGGAATGCACTGCCGGGTGATGTTGTGATGCTGATTCTGTTAATGACTATAAGAATGGTTTGGATGATTTCTTGGACAGACATAATATCAAAGGCTATTGTGATACTAAGATCTACAATTAACATAGATATTGGTATATACAGTTTATGTGAGTATATAGATGCTGGGTTTTCATTTGGAGGGGTTGAACTTGATGGACTCTGGTCTATGTAACTATGTAACTATGTTATAGGCAACACTGGGGCCCAGGCACATTCCTTCTCTACCATCCAAATGCCCAGTTACTATGCTGTTTGTGCCTATTTATAGAAAGACAAACACTGTCTGTAGGTCACAACATCCAATTTATCAGACTGACCTATCTGCCATTAGCCTTGACTAGAGTAATAGTTACGATCTGAGCAGTCTGCCTTTCAGATGAATGCCCCATTATATCACAAATGATGAGCAGAAAAGAGCCGGATTATAGGATTGGGTTTCTTAGAAAGAAGAGGGCACCAAAAATGTCCTGACGGGGCAGAAAGCTTTTATAATGAGATGAATGATCCTCTGGCCTGGGGCCTTATCTGATTCACTGTATCTCTTTTGTACAACCAGCCTGTGCCATTTTGTGAACTGGGGGGGTCATTGTCTGTTCCTGTTAGTGAGATATTTCCACTTAGCTTCCCCATTAACCCTAAAGTAGCCAATTATTAACTGTATGCAACTGCGTGTTCTTATACCCTGTAGGAATCCACACTAGGAACCCTTATAATATACTTCCATAGTCAGGTAACCCCCAACTCGCATTAATTAACTCATCGTCTTTGATAGTTTATCATCTTCATATTGCTGCCCTACCTTGTTGCAGAATAACCAATAATTGTGTTATTAGATTCATTTGCTTTGAAGAGGGGCTTTGGTGAATCTCCCCTGAACGCTGACAAGGAAAATACACTATGGGGTAAATTTATCAAAGAGTGAAGTTCCGTCACTAGAGTGAAATTCCGCAGCTCTCCATTCATTTCTATGGGATTTTGAAAGACTTATTTATCAATGGGTGAAAGTGAAATTTCACCCTTTGATAAATACGCCTTTAAAAACCCCATAGAAATGAATGGGAAGTGGCGGAATTTCACTCTAGTGGCGGAAGTTCACTATTAACTTCACTCTTTGATAAATATACCCCTATATCTAGAAATGCAATTTTTCATGTGAGCTGTATTTTTTCCATTCAGCTACTGAAATTCGTTCCTGAGAAGAGCGACATCGACCTCTTGGAGGAGCACAAGCATGAAATTGATCGAATGGCTCGGGCAGACCGATTCCTGTATGAAATGAGCAGGTACAAGCTTTGGCTCTGACCACCTTTGCTTTTCAGCCAAGCTCGTTTCTCAAGCGATCCCAAGGGGCAGTGTCAGGGGTGTAACATTGCGTCCCCAGTTGACCCTACACAAAGAAATTATATTTCAAGGTCTGAGTCCTGGGTTACTATCAATACTTTTCTTGCTGACCCCAACCCAGGGTTATGAAACCACCTAGATCAAGTGCTGCAAGTTTCTCCTTCATACCAAGTTGGGGAGTCCAAAGCTCTGAACTGCAGTATTGATAAAAAGGATTTATGTCTGTTTTGATTGGCTACCTTGGTCTGATCCAGGCCAAAAATCTGATTACTGGGAGGCATCTGCAGGCCCATTAATAGAGGAACCCAACCACTGCCTAATGCATTCCATACCCTTTCATATTTGTCAGCCATCCAAACTGATATCTGGCCAAACCTTATGGGAGACTTTCCTTTTTTCCTCAAACACATAAACCCCAAAATATGTCCTCCCCAAAAGTCATTCTCCATAGATTACTGCTCAAGAAAATCTGGTCCATATTACCAACTATTAATCTGGGCCCCATTATCTGTATATTCTGTTACCTTGTCTGATGTGTGTTGCTATGTAAACTTGATGTATTTTCTTGATCTTCTGTTTCCTTAGGATTGATCACTATCAGCAGCGACTTCAGGCTTTGTTTTTTAAGAAGAAGTTACCAGAAAGGTTTGCAGAAACCAAACCCAAAGTTGAAGGTGAGATTATATAGTCAGCTTGATGGATTCGGTGATAGTAATTTGAAAATATAGAAAAGTAGCCTGTAAAATATAATTACTTATAAACTGTGCCTAGTGTCATACTGTAAGTTACAATCAGTGTTTACTGATGTCTCTTATATCATATATAACCTTGTTGTAAAAGTTTAGGGTATTAGAAGCCTCCTGGGAATTCCATAACTTGTAGTATAAAAAGACACATTTTTCAGAACTCCCTGGTGACTAATCATTGATTATAATTTATAGTACAGGTATGAGATCTTTTATCTGGAAACCTGTTATCCAGAATGCTCGAAATTACAGAAAGGCCATCTCCATTTTATCCAAATAATACAATTTTTTTAAAAACGATTTCCTTTTTCTCTCTAGTAATAAAACAATAGCTTGCACTTGATCCAAACTAAGATATAATGAATCCATATTGGAAGCAAAACCAGCCTATTTTGTTTGTTTAAAGTATAAATGATTTTCTAGTAGACTTAAGGTATGAAGATCTGAATTACAAAGAGATCCATTATCCAGAAAACTCCAGGTCCCTAGCATTCTGAATAATAGGTCAAATACCTGTAGTTGATAAATTATCCCCTTATAATACATGAGTGGTCACAGAACCCCTCAGCGACTTCTGATATCCTTATAATTTACAGTAGGGGGTACATTATCTCTTAAAATACATAAGTGTTACTCAGAGTTCCCTGTATAACTCAGCCTGCAGCCTTGTGCCTTTATATGGTCACAGAACCCCTCAGTGACTTCTAATATCCTTATCATTTACAGTAGGGGTACATTATCCCTTATAATACATGAGTGATACTCAGAGTTCCCTGTATAACTCAGCCTGCAGCCTTGTGCCTTTTTATGGTCACAGAACCCCTCAGTGACTTCTAATATCCTTATCATTTACAGTAGGGGTACATTATCCCTTATAATACATGAGTGATACTCAGAGTTCCTGTATAACTCAGCCTGCAGCCCTGTGCCTTTATATGGTCACAGAACCCCTCAGTGACTTCTAATATCCTTATCATTTACGGTAGGGGGTATATTATCCCTTATAATACATGAGTGATACTCAGAGTTCCCTGTATAACTCAGCCTGCAGCCTTGTGCCTTTATATGGTCACAGAACCCCTCAGTGACTTCTAATATCCTTATCATTTACAGTAGGGGTACATTATCCCTTATAATACATGAGTGATACTCAGAGTTCCTGTATAACTCAGCCTGCAGCCCTGTGCCTTTATATGGTCACAGAACCCCTCAGTGACTTCTAATATCCTTATCATTTACGGTAGGGGGTATATTATCCCTTATAATACATGAGTGATACTCAGAGTTCCCTGTATAACTCAGCCTGCAGCCTTGTGCCTTTATATGGTCACAGAACCCCTCAGTGACTTCTAATATCCTTATGATTTACAGTAGGGGTACATTATCCCTTATAATACATGAGTGATACTCAGAGTTCATTGTCCTGTCCACCTCAGTTCCCCTGTCTCCAACTGCATCCTTGTTCTTAACCTGACTTCCTTTTTCCTATCCCTTTAAGCCCTACTGCTGGCATGCAAGGAGCTGATGCGAAGCAAGCGGCTAAAGCAGCTCTTCGAGGTGGTCTTGGCATTTGGAAATTATATGAACAAAGGTCAAAGAGGCAATGCATTTGGATTCAAAGTTGCAAGCTTAAACAAGATAATAGACACCAAATCCAGCATCGATAGGTAAGAGTTTCTACTAAATTGAGCCTTTTCCATAACAGCGAAGAACCTAATATTAAACAAAATTAAACTTTGAGTAACGGCACAAGCTGCACTTGCTTATATATATACGCCAGCATATGCTTTGTAAGGCTGACAATATGCCCATCAGAATGTGTAATTCCTTTTCAACAAAGTTGGTCCAGGTGAAAAAGCAGATTTTCTTACGATAGAGTTTCTTTACTAAAAGAGCAGTATGTTTACTCTGCGAAAAATTTGTGAAACGCATCAAAGTCAATGGGCGTCAAAATAATTTTGACGTTCCTCCATTTTGACGTAAGCGACAATTTTATACTTGTGACTCTTTGGTCCAAATGCATTTAAGTCAATGGGTGTCCGAATAATTTTTTTGCGCGGCACAGTTTCGCGAATTAATTTGCTTGTGGCGAAAGTCGGAAATTTTACGCGAATTAGTGTCCGGTCGAATGTATTCGCCCATCACTTGTAAGGGGCATAACATGAATTCATTTCTTACCGAGAGAAGTGATAATTTATTTATTATAAAGATAGTTTTAAAGCATTTTTAGCAAAAAAGGGCAGTAGTAATAATAACAATGATGACTTAAACATTCAGTAGTCAGTAGTCATTTATCTGGAGAGTAATCTGTTTTCCATTTTGGGATCAGGAGGGATTTTTTTTTCCTTCCCTGGGAGGCTGAATTGGCAGCGGGCCACTGGGGATTGTGTTTGCCTTTCCCTGTTATGGAGTGTTATGGAAGGGTTTAACTTGATGGAAGTATGTACTTATTAATCTAATTAACTATGTTAGCATAGTATTCTTCTCTAAATATTTAGCCAGCATACAACATACACATTGGGTTGAGCTTTCTGTATGGCTTACAAGCAAAAGTCCTTCTGGTTTCTAATAAATGATAGTGATAATGGATTTATATCTAACACTATGGTACAAAGAGCTGCCATTTCTGGGCAGGTAGGAAAAGGACGTTACATGCTGCAGTAGGTTATAGTATATATATATATATATATATATATATATATATATATACTATAACAAACAAGGGAAAGTTGTGCTCACCACTATTTTTTAAAACCATTAGGTGGGGGTGCAATGAGAGTGTGACCACAAAATACATATAGACAAATACAAGAGTCCTCTGCACTCAACCCATTATCAATATATTTAAGACAGCGACATTTTGTGCATACTGCTACTAAAAAATGCCTTACCCTTTAAACAAAACAGGGATTGTTTGTCCATATATTGCAATATATTTAAGCTGAACAACTACGTCAAAGTCATCCCATATCTGGCCAGTCCTATGCTCAATTTTATCTGATTCATTAAGAATTCTATTGCTTCATTGTACATTTTATTTTTCTATATATATATATATATATATTTATTTATATATACACACACACACAAGAGCAATGAATATCCTGTAAACTATAGCTTTATAAATGGTGAATGTTCTTTTGTTGCAGGAACATAACCCTGTTGCACTATTTAATAATGATATTTGAGAGGACCTACCCCGATATACTGAACATCCAGACTGAGCTTCAGCATCTTACAGATGCAGCTAAAGTCAAGTAAGTCATGGGCTAAATGAAGAGTTTGGGGCATAATTGTTATGTTTAGACTTTTGCAATTATTGTTTGTTGACATGTAAACAGAGATGAAATAATCAAAGAGCTAAAGTGATACTCGCACCATCTTGCCATTCTTTCTCCATCTTTTCCTACTTTCTCCATCTTTTCCTACTGTCTCCATCTTTCCTTCTGTCTCCATATTTTCCTATAATCTCCATCTTTTCCTACTGTCTCCATCTTGTTCTACCGTATCTATCGTTCCTTTTTATCTCCTTCTTTTCCTACTGTCGCCATCTTGCCCTACTATATCTATCTTTCCTTTCCATCTCCATCTTTTCCTACTGTCTCCATCTTGCGTTAATCTTGTCCTACTGTCTCTTCATTTCTCTACTGCCTTCATCTTGTCCTACTGTATCCATGTTGTCCTACTGTCTCTATCTTTCTCTACTGTCTTCATCTTTCTATACAGTGTACATCTTGCCCTACTGTCAATGTCTTCTCTACTTTCTCCATTGTGTCTTACAGTCTCAGTCTTGAAATACTACACTTGCCATCTACCACTCTTTCTTTCTTCCTGCAGCTATCTATCCTACATCTACTACTCATTTGGGCCCTTGGGTTCTTGACAGTTACTATAATTACAGTTATTATAAATACAGTTACACTATAATTAAAGACATTTTCCAAGAGTTTTGCTGCAAATAGCTTCTAGTGAAATTCTAGCAATGAACTGTTGCATTGTCTGTGCAACCCTGATATCTTAGGAGGGGATAATGCCCTCTTAGTTTTATTTTAACAGAGCTTGCGCTCTTGTTGCTCTCTGCACAGAGCACCAGATTGAAAAGATCATCCCAGTCCTTACCATCTGCCTGCGCATGTTTTCCACTCCCTATTTGAATGACACGCAAATTGGGGGTCAGTGGAGAAGATGAGTACATGCCTCCTGTCTGCCTTCCCTTTAAGAATCTAGAACATGCCTAACACAGCCCACACAGTCACTTCCAGGCACAGACTGCAGGTCAAAGCACTCCAAAAGGGAATGCCGAGGCCTGCAGCTACTGTATGTAAGCAATTCCTCATGCAGTGTGTGTGCAAAGTGAAAAAAAACTGGCCAAACTGTGGGCTTTTTTTGCACTTTGTGAATGCCTCTCTTGTGTCCCTTGTGTCCAAAAATATTGATTGTACTACCCTTATTCTTCACCCATTTCTTTCATTATCAGCTTGGTGGAACTGGAAAAGGAAGTTGGGAATATCAAGAATGGGCTGAGAGCTGTAGAGTCAGTAAGTATGATTATCTGTTAGCTTTTAGCTTCAATTGTATAACTATAGATGGATCTGAGATTGAAGTGGACAGGTGTTTGAAACCTTCAAATTTGTGGTTGTGGATGTCAGTGGGTCTGTGCTGTGGGATGAGCATTCTGGTTTTATAGGTTTTATAATGATCTTACCATTTATCAGTATCAAAGTAGAAGGTTTTGTTGTGGCTCCAAGTGGATAAAAATAGTGGTTGTGGGTGCAGGTAGGGGTGCATTCCACCTACACAGCTTAAGGCAGGTCTCTATATCAAAAGCAAAGCTGTGAAAACATGTGCTCTAAAAGCTTATTGTAAAGTGAACTCTCATCTGTTCCTCGATTGCTTGGAGGGGAAAGCTTGGCCACTTTATTACTTACTCCCCTTGACTGCCTTTGAGATCCTGTCAATTTACATGTGGGGAATATTGACCCATTAGGAACAAGTCTGACGTCTATTTGACCTCATGCGAGCGGCACAGCTGAACTTCAGGGCTTGAGTTCTGTTACATTAATATATATAAAATAAATGTTCCCTTTGTGGTGTATCTTAGATTGAGTTTTTGATGTAATACAATCCCACAGCTGACCCCAGGTTCTGTTAGCTGAGATTATTGGTACCCTGGGGTGGCTCAGGGTAGAACTCACAGTGCAAATATTTACCTTCTCTATGAAAAGCCCATTAAAGCCAGAGGATACGGAGTGTGCACTTGGGGTAACCCAGCTGGCAAAGTCAGTTCCCGGTCATTAACCCTTATGACCATATTTTATTCCTACTGGGTTACCGCACTCTCTATCCTCCGGCCAAATGAAAATATTTGTACTGATCAACCACAGTAAAAAGAGATGTCTCATTTCTGCAGTTATTCACATCAACTGGCAAACTTGTGTTTATAACAGAATTTTATTTCATGATGAAATCCAATTCTCTTTCACAATCACAAGCTGAGTAGGGGCTTTTGCTATTGTTTCTTAAAGGAGAACTGCTGCTATATATAAAAAAAGTTGAATGAAAATATTAAGTTAGGAGGTGCACACCCAGGGAATAAATCCAAAATGCTAATCCACGGGAGGCTCCTCACGTGAGTCTCCAAAATTAACATGAACAAAAATCAAATTGCACACTTTGGCTCAAATAAAGAATATTTATTACGTAAAAAAAGGGGGTTACAAAAAAAAATACCAAAATAAATATGAAAATAAATATCATCATTAGCCCTAATGATGATATTTATTTTGGTATTTATTTTGTAACCCCTTTTTTATGTAATAAATATTCTTTATTTGAGCCAGAGTGTGCAAAAAGGCAACAGAGAAGGCAGAGCAACAGGTAACAGAATAAAAACTCATCTCAGGAGTGAGGAATTTTGTCATTGGGCCAGTCCCCTCAGAAATGACCATAAGTTTGCAGAACTGCTTTCTTAAATTGTTCCCTGTGTCGGCTGCCAGTAATAGCTGGGCCTGTTTTATATTACTTGGTATCGTGCTGCTAAACCTGAGGTCTTAATATGAGGGGAAAACAAGAGGCAGCTCTCTCCATGCGCCCACACAAAGAGTCCATTGTTTTCCCTAATGTGCTGGAGGATTTCGATTTAGACAAAGTCAGTGTGAGGTGTGAAGCTCTGAAGTTCTGTATCCTATTATGTCCATTCTGTATATTATATACTGAACTTGTAACATGTGCTCATAGAGGCTGAACAAGATACAAGGTCAGGGAACTCATGTATTATAAAGGATAATGTACCCCTGCTGTAAATTATAAGGATATTAGAAGTCAACGAGGGGTTCTGTGACCATATAAAGGCACAAGGCTGCAGGCTGAGTTATACAGGGAACTCTGAGTATCACTCATGTATTATAAGGGATAATGTACCCCCTACTTTAAATGATAAGGATATTAGAAGTCACTGAGGGGTTCTGTGACCATATAAAGGCACAAATCTGCAGGCTGAGTTATACAGGGAACTCTGAGTATCACTCATGTATTATAAGGGATAATGTACCCCCTACTTTAAATGATAAGGATAATAGAAGTCACTGAAGGGTTCTGTGACCATATAAAGGCACAAGGCTGCAGGCTGAGTTATACAGGGAACTCTGAGTATCACTCATGTATTATAAGGGATAATGTACCCCCTACTTTAAATGATAAGGATAATAGAAGTCACTGAAGGGTTCTGTGACCATATAAAGGCACAAGGCTGCAGGCTGAGTTATACAGGGAACTCTGAGTATCACTCATGTATTATAAGGGATAATGTACCCCCTACTTTAAATGATAAGGATAATAGAAGTCACTGAAGGGTTCTGTGACCATATAAAGGCACAAGGCTGCAGGCTGAGTTATACAGGGAACTCTGAGTATCACTCATGTATTATAAGGGATAATGTACCCCCTACTTTAAATGATAAGGATAATAGAAGTCACTGAAGGGTTCTGTGACCATATAAAGGCACAAGGCTGCAGGCTGAGTTATACAGGGAACTCTGAGTATCACTCATGTATTATAAGGGATAATGTACCCCCTACTTTAAATGATAAGGATAATAGAAGTCACTGAAGGGTTCTGTGACCATATAAAGGCACAAGGCTGCAGGCTGTTATACAGGGAACTCTGAGTATCACTCATGTATTATAAGGGACAATGTACCCCCTACTGTAAATGATAAGGATATTAGAAGTCATTGAAGGGTTCTGTGACCATATAAAGGCACAAGGCTGCAGGCTGAGTTATACAGGGAACTCTGAGTATCACTCATGTATCACTCATGTATTACAAGGTAGACTTTTTAGACTCTACCTTCTCTCGCAATTCACCCTTCCACTTGCTGTCCCCAAGTCTGTATTAAGACGTAGAGGCCAAACAGCTTGGAAATGACTTAATACTGTGACTATTTAAATTATGTCTCTCTGAGACAGACAACATGGAATGACTATATAATTATAGCCACAGATACAGCAGAAGACCGCTTACAGACATACTGTAATAATTACAATATTGAAAATGAATGAAAAGTGAAGAACTGACAATATTAATTTAATTTTAACGGCTGGTCGCAGCCTATTCACTTCACATTAGAAGGCAGAAGAAATGAATGGCTTCATTTAGAGGGTCCGAGCTCTGCAGGCACCAGACCAATTAAGGGGCTATTAGGACGTGTACTCTGTAACACATTCAGTGGGAAATGGAACAGGAAACAAGAACATAGACGGCTCATTAAAGAGTGTTTGGGCCACCAGTTTAGTTTTGTGCTGTCCTTATATTATTATCATATTATTATTTTCACCATTTCATAACTATCCCCAAGATTTAGTCTAGTGTCCTGGGCTCCCAGCATCACAAGGACCCATTATGGGAACAATTTTATATTTTTGTAACAATTATTGATATTTTCAGCATATGTAGTCAACAGCTGAAGGGTTGCTACTTGGATCCTGAACTTTGTTATTTAGGCATTACATTGTGTTAATTGCTTCCCAGCAATGCCAAGGCCCCCCATATCTCTAATTCCATTCCATGATGTAGAAACAAAGACAAGATTAGTCTGGGGGAAACCAATCCGATTTTTGTTGCCATGTGTCTTGCTGCATTAGATCAGTATTATCTACCAGCCAAATGGTTGCTATGGATTAATAGGCCAGGAACTCTAAGCAGGGCCGGAACTTGGGGTAGACAGAAGACAGGCACCAAAAAATTATTTTTTTCTCCAAAATAATGTAAAAGTATAATTAAAACTTCAAACCATTTATTGGGACATAATGGTGAAGGCCTGACGCGTTTCAAGCCTGTTGGAGCACTTACTCATATGTATAGACAGAAGAGGCACCTGCCTAGGGTGTAACGCTGTGGTGGTGCTGGGAAGATGACTGTTTAAGATTCTTCTGCCTACCCCTAGTCCTGATTCACTCCCCTCTGCAGGTCTCGCCTACCCCCTCTGTCCCTCGCTTCATTGTCCCTCCTTCTCTCACTCCTCTGTCCCTCCCTCCTCTGAGATAAAAATCTCTAAAACACAAAAGATTTACTAGATCAATCACACTTGTTTGTTGCACCAAAGTGGTTCTATTGCCAATACCCGGTGTGTTGCCAAATCCACGTTGAAGAAGTGGGATCTGTCGTCTCTTTGTAAGAAATTTGAATTCTGAATCTAATTAAATTGTACTTGAACGTTCATTAAGCAAGGTAAACCACAGGCTGTTATTCCATCTGCTCCCAAACCCACTATATGATGTCATTATAATTACCAGGAAGCCCTAACTTGGCTATAATTTCATTTTAATTAAAACAATATGGAGGACGTGATTGCTGAAAGGAGAAAGTGGTATGAAAAGTCAACAAGAGGCAGCTGATACCTCTATGTGTAAATAACGTAATAGGGTTTGAAGTTGTGGTTCGGAGCCATGTTGCTGTCAGCGTACCACTGGAACTGCTTTAGATATTGTTAAATACGTGTTAAATGAAATATGGTGTTTCGGAGGTTTCTGTAACTGTCAGACGTTGGCTCTAAATGGCGGGGCTTGACATTCTCAGTTTCTTTTTCCAATCTGGATTTCTTCTGCAGCTTGTACATTTACATTACATTTCTTTTCTCATAATTTGTGATGTGTGATTGTTCAATTAAAGCGAGTCATACCAAGCTGTTGGGTGTATGGGCATATGTTTCATATTCACTTTGGCCGGCTGTGAGGACACCCAAGTCAGTCAAGGGGCATTAACACTTGCTTTAAAGAGGAGAAACATTTTCCATGTGTTTGCTTCTAAATGTAATTAAACACCCATGTTTTTTAATAAAAAGATTTGTTCTACAGAGGTCCCACTAGGAATACTAACACAGTATAATATATGGAGATTAACTACCTACTATAGCACCAACCCTCACTATGTAACACATTTATTCTCAATCTTTAACTTATTAAGAACTTTGAATGGGAAAAACTTCAAGCTTTAAAGGTTCACACTGAATCATTCCCTAGCCAAAGTTTCTTTTCTTGGGGCAAAGCTGTCACCCCATGTAGATATATATATACAGTATAGGCAAGAAATTGATATTTTTCAAAGCATTTAATTTGGATATAGGGGGTAAGTGGTCCTTTTTTCTCCACCGGAATGTTCACTGGTTATGCAGGTAGCTGCTACAGCAAGAGTTGACTGTTCAGGGTTTGGCAGGTTTATACTGTAGACAGTTTATGGTTTGACAGAGAATGTGTCACAGATCCAAAATGGTTAATAGGCCAAATGCATGAGTTCATGTTAAGCTTCTGTTATTGTGAATTCATGTTACGTATCTCATCCCTTAGGAACTTGATTATCAGAAGCGCCAATACAGAGAGCCAGGAGACCGTTTTGTGCCAGTCATGAGCGACTTCATCACCGTGGCGAGCTTCAGCGTCTCAGAACTGGAAGACTTGCTTAGTGAAGCACGAGATAAGGTAGGAGAACCTGACCAAAGAAAGTTTTAAGTCCATTTCTCACAGTAGCCCAATATGAGATAATACCTACATGTGGGACTGGAAGCTCAATGGAGGCTTCCAGTCACCAATGACATCCTGGGAACACTAAACACAAGATATGGATGTGAGCAAAGTGGCCATGTTGGAAGTGTATTGTTGAAGTATAGGTATTATGAAATGCCCTTCAGCTGATGGCACATAAAGTGCATAAATGAATTTGTGTTGGGGAGTATTTTGCTAGGTTTCAACATGTTGTGGAATCCAGGCTTCCTGGTTTTCAAAATGCTGCTTTTGGTGGGTTGGTGGTAACCAAGGCAGCTAAGCCACTTCTGGTGCTGATCAATGAGCAGGAACATATAGTCCTGACTTCCAATACACATGCCCCTGATCTGCAATAAGCATGGCACCAGAAGGAACAGAGCCAAACATGGTTGCAGTCAACCCCCATCACAGGGGAACATGAACTCTTTTGGAAGTCACTTTAAAGTAGTTTGAGGTGGGTGGAGGGGTGTATGCGCAGGGGTCAGGATGTTTAAAAAGTGAGGGGGTTTAGTTCCCTTTCACCTATTGCAATAAGTTTCTGTTTTGGGTTTTTAATTTCTACTTCTTAAATAAAATGTAAGAGCAGTTGTAGCAGTTCCACAGCCTTACAGATTCTGTCCAACTAGAACTCTCAACACCCAAAGCAGTAATTTGCAGCATGGGAGCCCACCAGCAATCTAAGCTAAAGGAACAGAAGAAGTGGGTGCTATCTGAGCTCAGCTAATTGCCTTCATTCCAATTTCATTTAATTTGCTGAGGGAATTTTCGGCAAACCCCAAAGTGCTTAGCTAGCAATTTTCCTTCCCACGCCCACAGTAGCGGGACTGTGATTGCTGAATGGGGTCTCTGTCTGAAGCTGCTCAAAGAAGCTTGTGTCTGTGTATGTTTTGCTCTCATACTATAAATAAGGACATCAGGGAGGACCCAAATGGGGGGATTAGCTGTTTAACATCCCCAGAGAAAAGGAAAGACACAGATTAGTAAATGCCTTGTGGAACTAGATGTGTATCATGTGTGGTTAGGAAATGTATATGATGTACAGCTCTGTGCTTCTATACAGGTAACTACATGCTATGGATTAAAGAGGAAGTAAATCATAGATGTAGGTGACCCTCGCAATCAGATTTTGTGATGCAGTTGGTTAGTGTAGAGTAGGTGACTGTAGGACAAGTTGGTACTGTAAAATACAATGGAGGTAACAGGGCAAGATGGTAGCAGTAGGGCAGGATAGAGACAGAAGAGCAAGATGTAGATAGTAGGGTAAGATGGAGACAGTTGGGCAAAATGACAAGAGTATGGAAAGGTGGTGACAGTAGGACAATATGCAACAGTAGGGCAAGATGGAGACAGTAGAGTGACTCAAGCAGTGGGTGGGAATAGAATACTCTGATGGACGCTTACAGGCAGAGGTGTATGGAGTTTGTGACTCAAGCAGTGGGTTGAAATTGAATACTCTAATGGAAGCTTACAGGTGAAGGTATATGGTGTCTGTAACTCTAGCAGTGAGTAGGACTAGAATACTGTGATGAAATCTTACAGGGTAAGGGACAAGGAGTGTATAAATAAAGCAGGAGTGGGGCAAACAGTCTATAACTCAAGCAATGGGTGGGACTAGAACACTATATTGGAAGTTTAAGGTTGAGAGTCAGCGAGTCCATAATTCAAGCAGTGGAGAGTGACTTAAACACTGTAATGGTATCTTACATGGAATGCACAAATAGTATTAGAATTGAACATTTTTGAGATATAACTTGGCCTTGCATTTCATGTGGGAGAATGTCAGATCCCTGCTCTATTTGCACTGGCAAAGGCTTAAGCAATGTCGTTCATCCATCATTTATTTTCCACCGATGTAAGAACTTGGAGAACTGCTGACCCCATCATGTGATATTGCCTACAAACTCCTGTGTTGCTACGGTAATGGAATCTTCAAAGCAGTTAGCAGAAACTGACGCACATCCACCTGTTTGGACTTTCCTCTTTAAAGAACTCCAAACAAACAGCGCTGATCCGAGTCGTGGGTTTAGTAGGAATCTGGCAGGGGGAAATGGGGAAAGAGAAGATTTTGGCATTGAAATATAGAATGAAACGTGCCAGGGAAGAGATCATTTCTAAATCGCTTCCAACAGCACAGCCGGGTGGTTGAGCCGATACACACAAGAGGTTAGAGACGTGTCAACTCACCCACATTTTTCAGTAGTCACCCTAATTTAAGTCCCCTACAGTAACAGGTCTGTCACCCACAGTCAGTAATTTGCACATAAAACCTAACATACCCGTCCATTGAAATGCATAAATATGTCACCCAAAGTCCTCTGATGCCCATCTGAAGACGTGGAGCAGGGTGTAAAGCTTAGCAGGGACATATACTTCTTTGTATCAACTGTCAAATAATATTAGGAATTGGCATTTGTTCTGGCAGGTGAAAATGTTAATTGTGGGAGTGTATTGCAAAAATGGTGAAATCTCTAAAATGTGTAATATAATAATCTTACTGCTAAAATACTATTGTTTATTTTGTATAAAAAGGCTTTTGCTTGTGAAGGGAAACACATCCCAGGCAAAACTGTAGCAATGAAAGGCAAAACTTCAATATTTATAAAATATAAAATGTCATTACCAGCTTCACACAGGAATCCTAGAGGTCTGGACAATCAGGATGTAGCACTGCCATAAAAGTACTGTTAGGCTTTCATTTTGGCCAATCAGGAAATCTAAGGCTCATTAAAAGCACTTTATAAGCACAGGCTGCAGCCAATCAGGATGTTGTTGGCCTTAATGTCAATTTTTTCAGAGTATGTATAACTGGCGGTGGGAGAGGCCAGTTCCAATACCTTTTCCCCATAACTATGATTTTTTTGCGTTGGCCTTAATATCAGCCAATCACACAGAGGCAGACTTGTAAAAGAGCAGGCGGCATGTTTATTCGCTCAGCACTTTATATATAGAAATTGGGCCACATACGCTGAACAAACGGGCAATCGTAATTTACCGAACTTTCTGCTTTGTAGGAGAATTTAAATACTACAGAAATGTAATAAAATCACTCTCTTGGCAGTTTTTAGGTTTTTTTATGAACTTACAAAGTGAATTTAAGTAGTGCAAAGAGCCCCGGGAGAGATGCAAAAGATTAATTGCCGAAAAGGAAAAAAACTGCGTAATTAGCGTCTTCTTATGCTTCATTTTATACTGTTATGCCTGGAACTTAAAGGGAATGTTTATCTTTAGCACATTATAAATATAAATAATCTTAGCAACGTTGCAGTTGGCCATGATTTTATTACATTTTAATACAAGAGCCATTAAATAAAAATCTAACCGGAGACCAGTTTTCATAGCCATCATAGTAGCCTCTTGCTATAGACATCTTTAAGGAACTTAAAAAAGTAACCCCTATATATATAGTGGTGTAGTAGGGTAAGATATGACATTATGGTAAGATGGAGACAAGGTAAGATGTTAAGAGTAGGCAAGATGGAGACAGTACAGTGGGTTGGTAAGAGTAGGGCAAGATGGAGACAGTAGGGTAATATGTTAGGACAAGATGGTAGCAGCAGGGCAGGATAGAAACAGAATGGCAAGATGTAGATAGCAGGGTAAGATGGAGACAGTCAGGCAAGATGACAAGAGTAGGAAAAGGTAGCAACAGTAGGACAAGATGCGACACTAGGGCAAGATGGAAACAATAGAGTAAGAAAAAAGACAGTAGGACAAGTAGGTGACTGTAGTTCAAGTTGGGACTGTAAAATAAAATGGAGGTAACAGGGCACAATGGTAACAGTAAGACAAGATAGAGGCAATAGGAAAAGATAGTGATAGCAGGGCAAAAGTAGGGCAAAGAGAGATAGTAGGGAAGGATGGTGACAGTAAGTCAAAATGGTCACAGTGAGGGCAAGATGGATAACAAGATTGTGTTGGTAGAAGAATATGGAGACATTTGGACAATAATGAGAAAGTAATGTAAGACAGAGACAGAGGGACAAAGACATTGACAGCTGGATAGGATGAAGGCAGTAAAACACAATGGAGATAGTAGGGAAAGATAGTGGGGAAGTATAGAGACATAAGGGCAAAAGGTTTGCAGCAAGAAAAAACTGCTACTCAGCAGGGCCCAGGTTGATTATTCCATTTTGACTCCCCTAAAGACATCTCTGATTATGGGTATTGCAGATTGTTGAAATGGATTATAATCTGACTGACCCGAGTCCTTATAATGTTGTGTTGTCTGAGTGAGTCTGCTCCATGGAGCCCCCCGACCAGACGTGTGATACTGATTTCAGCACGTGTGAGCTGCCATTACAAACACCAGAGATAAGTTAAACAAGCCCTTGGCCAAGGCTATGGATTTCAGTAAAATATTTACAATGGAACACAAGTGAAGGAGCTGGTGCACTTAGAGGTGTGAGAAATGGTTTGAGCGGAGTCATAAAACAGTCAGAGCAGCTCTGAAGAGCATCTTGGAAGCCATGCAGACTGCAGAAGCTTTTCCAGCAGTTAATATAAGGGCAGGGGCAGCTAGAGTTTCTTTCTATGAGCTTCTGTGCTTCCCATAGACTGATAGCACTAATACTCCATGGCCATTAAGCCTCCCATTCCCCTGCATCCTGTAGTTGTCCTTAATTAAAGGCAAAGCTCTAACAGTTGGGTGCTTTTAATTGTGCCTTGTGCTGAAAGTGTTACCTGCTCAATTGAACCAATTACACCTTGTTTAGTTCTCAAGCAAACTCTAAAGGACAGTCATTCTGACACAAATGCTTGGGGTTTGGGGCCCTACATCCCTCAGCGGGGGTTTCACTAGAATAGCCATTATCTGGTTATATATGGTATAGCAGGAGGTGGTTCTTGTCAGGATGACCAACTACACCCACATATCAACACTGCTTTACTTTAATAGACATAAGAAATCCTCCAAAAAAGTCTCCATACTTTTTGAAATGCTCCTTACCTGTGTTTGAGCAACAGGCTTGAGACCCACAGTAATTATCATACTGTTTATTGGCAGTGATCCTATCTAAACATTATAGGCATCATTTAATGCCAAATATTTCTACAGTATATATACTTTCTATATATTTATTTTTACACCACTTCTAATGAGCCTGAGATAAATCCAACGTCTGATTCCCGTCTACTGGCTGTCTCTGATTTATGATCTCTGGCTGGAAATAAACCCTATAAATGAAATGAATATGATTGGCTGTTTATGTGAAGCCTCCTTAATCTGTTGAAATGCCTCTGCTCTGTGAATATGAAAAAGTTACATTGTGATTTATTATAATGGATTTGGGGCCTTTTAGGGCTACTGATGTCACAGAACCCCTACCTTTTCATAATGGTCCATTTATTATTTGTTCTGGGCTTTGAATATTTTTTCGGTCACGTCAGAGTCAGAGGTACAGATTTCATATTTTTTGGACATTCTGAAAGATCAATGGTTTCCAGCTGGTTTCTGCCACATTGTTTGAACAGTCAGAAGCAGCAGTGCAGAAAATAGCAAGGGACAAACAGATATATATGACTTAATGTGTCAAATGTAGCTTTTGTAGTTTTTTTTGTGAATCTTATTTTTGTAATGGATTCCCTCATATTCTGTTCTTATTAATAGTACACCAAGGCGATGAAGCATTTTGGAGAAGTTGAGGGGAAAATGCAGCCGGATGAATTCTTTGGAATCTTTGACACCTTTCTGCAGTCATTTGCAGACGCAAAACAAGACCTGGAAAACATGAGGAAGAAAAAGGAGGAAGAGGAGCGCAGAGTTCGCATGGAAGCTATGGTAAAAAAAAAATTGGTAACCATTACCCCTGAACTTCCTAAAGCTCCTCACGACTCCCATGCTGGCAGCTACATAAAGTGAGAGTTAAGTGGAGAACCTCAGAGTAGACCACTGCTAGCCGCAATTGTGGGACCCTATAGAGGAACAGCTGTAGACAGCAAAAGTGATGAAAACAGGTTTAGTTAGACAATATTTAGGCAAGATGGTAGCATAAGATGGTGGCAGAAGGACAAAATGGAAAAATCAACAGAAGATGGTGACAGTAGGAGAACATAGAGACATTTGGGCAAGAATGAGGCAGTAAGGCAAGATGAAGAAAGTAGGACAAGGACAGAGACAGTAGGGCAGGTTGGAGACAGCAGGGTAAGATTGAGACAAAAGTTCAAGATGGAGATAGAGTAAGATGGAGACAGTAGGACAACATGAGATGAGATAGTGACCATAGGACAAGATGGAGACAGCAGGACAAGATGGAGAGAGTAGGGTGAGATGGTGATCATAGGACAAGATGGAGATACAGTAAGATGGAGACAGTAGGACAACAAGAGGTGAGATAGTGATCATAGGACAAGACGGAGACAGCAGGACAAGATGGAGAGAGTAGGGTGAGAAGGTGATGTAGCTGGACATGGATACAGTGTGGTGTTAGAGCACCAAGTATTCTATGAGATGTATCCACCCATAATTGTCAAGCCATTATAGCCACACCTAATACCATTTTGTGGTATTCCCATACTAATGCAGGAGTGGGGCCCATTGTGTTATACTTTATTTTAGGGTGCATCTGCGTGACTGTCTTTTTTTTCTTTATAACTAATCAACTATGACAACAGTTTAATTGGCCTATGTGCTTAACAGGAGTCCCCACACATTTTTACTTAGTTTTATGCAGACAGACTGAAGGGCATGCATTGTATAGAAGTCAGGATATTCCCTTAATAGGTCTGCTTGTCATTTCAGAATTCAGAATAATATGGCACTAGGGCTTCTTGCAGGGATGGGTGAGAGAAGCTGAAGGAATGATGGAGTTATTTTTTTGCACTCCCCTGGGGTTCATGGGAATTCGCTTCCCTTGCATACTTCATGTTTTCACAAAGGCCAAGCATTGAGCTGATTTGTTCCCAGTTCATGAATTTTCCCATCACTTAACCCTTTCTCTGATGGAGCGACTTATTCGGGGACGTAACAGGGAACAGGGCCAAATCATAGACAGACTGAAAGTCTTTGTTAAAATGTTTTTGGATCTTGCCGCAGTTCTTCAAGGGTAATTAGAACGCATTTGATCTTTAGAGGTGACTTTATTCCCCCAAGAGGACTTGATTCTCCAATGTCATAATCAGAAACAAAATGAACAGCCACCCTCTCCTCCTGCCTGTGCCCCAGCAGCGCACTGATTAGGCAATTAAGGGATTAATCCAGCACAATTCCATTTTTTTATCTAAAAAACCATGCCAGTTCCACCCAGACTTAATTTATTTTTTGGTAAAATATCAGCCTTATCTAATATGGGGAGTTTTTGGACTTTTTAAAAGACATGTTCACCTTAAAATGACATTTAGAATGATGTAGGCGTTGGCATTTCAAGGAACTATAGGACTTATTTATTATGGGGGGGGCACAGAGAAGAATCATCAGGGACATAAGCTGTTCTGGATACCACAAATTTAGCCTTTCATCTTCATTTTGTACTATTTGATTTTTAAGTATTTAACTATATTTTGAAGCTTTACCCCATATGTGCGCATTTAAGGTCAGAGACACACGCAGGCAGGATGGCACTTAGATTGCTTTGTTTTCCGAAGTCGACCCGGTTTCCTCGTGCGGCAACTTCTGGCGACATTGGAAAACAAAGTGATCCAAGTGCCATCCCGCTGTCGATTTTGATTCTAGCCGGCAGGAAGGCAGTTTGGGGAGATTAGTCGCCCGAAGAAGAGGCGATTTGTCGTTGGACGACTAATTCTCCCCGAATCTCCACATGTGTCTCTGCCCTACAGGAGTAGAATCGCCTTGTTACTGTACTTGCCGGGCGAGTTTCAGCATAAAAATGCAGATTCTACTCCTGTCAATAAGGGGCGTTAGAGAGCTTAATTAGTGGAGAAATCACCACATGAATCATTAGTCCCCTCTTGGGACCCTCTTGGGTAACCTGGTAGTGATTTGAATTACAGTTTGGAAGGATAATAGAAGAGGGCCCACACAGAGAGATAAGTAAAAAATGCTAATAATATCAATAACGGTTTTCCGTCAGAATAAATCTGCTATACGGCTACTGGGTACAGCTCACTGTAGGAATTAGGTCACAATTTGAATTTCATGTTCTTAAAAATTACAATAACTACAAAAAAAGTAATTGCCTACATTATTCTAATTAATTCTAATATGCATCCAATCCTGCCAATCAGCTTTAGAACTGGTTCTACGGATCAGGTCTTCCAAGAGTAAATCTGACTTTGTGCTCCATGAACTGTTCTTTTATACCTCCATGCAGTCAGAATGCTAAAAAGTTCATTTTGAAAGTCTCTATAGTCTGTGTCTATAAATCATTTTGTATTAAGCAATATTGTTGTGACTATAGAGTTCATGATTGTGGTGGGCCTAGTAAGGTCCCACAGTTTCTCATTCCATCCCTGGTATGTGTGGGGTGGTGGAAATATATTGAATGTCTGAATTAATGAGTTATGTCCATTCATTAAATTCTATAGCAAAAATAAAGCAAAACTTTAATTTCTCACCAGCTGAAGGAACAACGCGACAAAGAAAGACGACAGAAGAAGGCCAAAGCTGACAGCACCTCAGAAGAAGTTGGAGAGTTTGATGACCTTGTGTCTGCCTTAAGGTCTGGCGAAGTGTTTGACAAGGACTTATCCAAACTCAAGAGGAACCGCAAGCGTTCAGGGAATCAGATATTGGACACCAGTAGAGAGAGGGCTGTGACAAAGCTAAATTATTAGAAGCGGTATCAAAGAACCAACACAACCAGTCAACTTAGAGCTATTGCCTCAGGGTCACCAGCGAGTGGGGTTCTTGTGGGGTGACAAACTTTGTTGGCTTGTGAAAGAATCACCTCCAAGGAGCCTGTCGGTTCCTGGAAAGTGAAGAACTTCCAGATGAGAAGCAGTTTGCAGGAGATAATGTTGGAATGCGTATCGGACTCATTGTGATCTTGCTTTATAAAGTGCCAAATAATTATTTGCACTCATTTGCAACATTTCAGAAATAATAGCAACATGTAGACTTATTTATCCAAGTCAACTGCCTTCCCACATAAAGACTGGTCAGATTCTCCCAAAACAGACTGAAATAAAGATAATCATAGGTTTCTGCACCAAAGAAAGGGTCAGGCTTGAGCGGTGACGGACTTGGACGTGACTCACACTGTTGGCATCACCAGTCGACTGTCAACATTTCTGCACAACACTCTTGCTAGATACTCCAGCCTCCGAAGGGTATTGAGTGTTCCCCGCTGCAAGTGCTATAAACTGACCCTGGTCCAAATATGGATCTTGTACAGAATGTCACAAAAACAGATTTTTTTTTTTTGGAATTCCAGGATTCCCTCCAGTTTCTAAAAACTAAACATATAAATCACTGTGTGATCGCAAAATGGAGCGCACTTTTCAACCTTTCATAATGCTGCCATGTTTAAATTTGGCTCAGGAGATGCTTTTTCCTGGGGTCAGCGTGCAAACCCTTCTGGCTGGCCAAACAAAAGCACAAGATGTAACAGTGGAGAAACAGAAACAGAGAATCATCAGATTCTGGGCCTTAATTCATGGGCACGTGCCAAATTGTATTTCCCATAGAGCTACATTTCACAAGTGGAAAACAAAGTGTTTAATTCAGAATAAATAAGAACCATTCAATCGGAACCCAAGGACATTGGCTTATATGTCAGTGTCTGCAATGCTGTGGCCTAAGCCTTTCTGGGCAGGAGGGGGATTGTGGGGTCTTTCATGGCGGGACTGTGCACCACAGCAACAACAGAAACTGCTGCCAAAACTCTTAGGAAGGGACTCGTGTATAAAATTGATAACATTCACCAGCGTAACTGTAGGTGGAAGCTAAGGGGGAGAAATTATGGTACCCAAGTGGTCTTGACATTATCTGTTTTCTCATATTTCCCTTAGGGCAAGTTTGCTTTTAAGACAATACTATCTTCTCTTGTCCTGCTCCATCCTAGCAGACATCATTGGGGCTGGAACGGCATAATTGAGTTACAGGGATGTAGGCAAGTATTTTCTCCTGATCAGTGTTAACAAAGAGCAATATATATGTTTCTCTGCCATTTGCTCAAAGCTCTACAAGTCATGTCCACTTCCCTTTTTAGACTGTATATCGGGGATTGTTCATTTGATGTTGGGTTGTTAAGGCTAATCAGAAACATACCAGGATAGGCTCTTCACTGGCCACAGTTATTCTGATATATAGAGGTTATTTTACCGGAATCTAATGTTGGTTGTCCCCTAAGGGACGACAGTTACACCAGAAAGATAACTAAGTACATGTAGAAGGTAATGACTATATGCTTCCACAGGATCTTGCACTGTACCTTATGAGAAGTTGGGGTACCTCTGGACCCATCTCCAAAATAGTTAACCCCAGGGGTGAGCAACATGAACTTAGAAAGGAGGAAAAAGCTTTGCAGCACATAAGTCCAGTTAGGGCAGAGGTTTATAGACCTTTCTGGATTCAAGACCACCTATGGCTTCTGGGGCACCTAAATTCTAACAGGGTTACAGATATATATGCAGACATGGTCGTAATAGTCCAGTGTTTTGGGAAATCCATGGCAAGAAATAAGCATTAGCCAGCACATTTCAATGTATTTGTCCTGTATAGCATTGGGCTATCCTGGGGGGGGGGGGGGGGGGGAGGGAGTACCAGGGTCCTTAAAGGGCATGTAAAGTCAAAAAAATAAAATCCCATTTTTACTTTCTTTAATGAAAAAGAAACCTATCTCCAATATACTTTAATTAAAAAATGTGTATTGTTTTTATAAGAAACCTGACTGTATGCAGTGAAATTCTCCCTTGATTTACTACTGTGGATAGGAATTCTCAGACGATCCCTAACTGTTGGGCAGGGAAATAATCGTACTTATGAACAGCAGGGGGAGCCCCCACCTTACTTCCCAGGCATGCAGAACTCAAGCAGCTTTGTTTATGACGATCCCTAAGCAGACCACACTGAGCATGTGCACAGTCTTAGTCTTGCAAAGATGTTTAACAAAGTTACAAGAAAGCCAACTTTGAAAGCATAAATCATTTGTTTGATTAGGCTTGTGATGCAGTAAGTTCATATTTATATTTATTATATAAAATACAGCATTTCTAGCCTTATTCTATTTTAGACTTTACATGCCCTTTAAGAGCATACCCACTGGAGTAGAAGCTTTGGAAAGTAATGTTTGGGGAATGTGGATATAGTGGTTATTCATGTACAGTTTTTTTATGGGACTTCTTGAAAGATATGAAGAATTACAGAGTAATATCCAAAGGTCTTTTTTCTAAAATAAAAACAAGATATAAAAGCCATACGGAGGGTAACATTTTTTGTATATACGTGCACCTTGAATCTGCCATTGAGATCCTGACGTAGGGAGCTGTAATCCTACTCTACAGCTTTTAGAAGAAAACAGGAGACCACTGGTAAGTTGCCAGAACGTTGACCCAGGAGAGCACTTTTACAGCGATACATCCCATTGCGTGGGGCAGCCTGTAGGGGGAGCTGTTTAATGTTATTTAGGGCAATAATGCAGGTTTGTAACTAATGGAATATATATATATTTAATGTTTTTCTCTAAAGAATTGCAACTGAAATGACTGATTTTGTAGCACTTCCAGATAATAATAATAACCAAACAATAAACCTGTAAAGTGACTACAAAGTGCCTGTTCTTGCTACATTGGCTCAAACATGGAGTTATTCCCAAAATGTCAGAGTTTGATACACAGTAGTTTCAGCTACTGATTTGAGGATTCTGGGCGTTGTAGTTGTAGGGAATAATGGGTGTATAGTTTTATGGCACTGTTTTGGCAAAAGGGATAGGACTCCTAAGAAGGGGGTGGGATTGTGTAGGCAAATGGGCATTCCTGAATGGAGGGGTGGCTAAAATGTTGATTGTTTATCTCGATATGTCAAGAAGTTTGCTTTCTAGAATAAGGTTCTCTTAGATCTTCTTTACTTATCATAATTGCCCTCAGTCCCCAATATTGCAACTAGGGTTAAAGATGTCTTCTGTACAGATGCCCCATTTAAATAGGCTTAAGTTAGATGATATATATATGCTATTCCCTGAATAGACGTTGAATATATGAGGAGGACACTTTAGAATGGAAAGTCAACCTCAAAAGTGGTGCCATCTATTCTTGTTCTGCACAGAAGTCAACAGAAGCCAGTTTCCTATATGTTGGGAGATCCTTGCACCTTATTTGTACATATATCAATTTAAACTCAAGCGTGTCCACGGCTGAATACTTGTCATTTACTAAATAATGTTGAAGGTTTCATGTTACGTTCCAAAGCCTTTGCATAAATAGCACTGGAGCAGTTAGGAACCTGTGAACTGTGGTCTGACCGTCTGGGTGGAGCTGGTGGGCATGAGCAAGACATCAGGGTATTTACCACTGCATGCCGGCATTTAGAACTGAGCATGTTCCTTACTTATCTCAGAGATATCTCTGGGGCTGATTCAGTGTGTTGGGTATGGTGGCTTCCTAAACTTCATGAACAAAGGTGGAACATGTTGTCATCATATTGGAATGTCCTACTGATCCTTACACTCTCTACCATGTCCAGACAGTCATAAGGTTCCCCATTGCACTTTAATTTTACCAACCATGTAGACATTGTCACAAGCATGTAGAACAAAGAGAAGGCAGCACAAGTCAGCCAATCCACCCTTAGCTGCAGAGTTGACTCTCTATCAAATTTACTGTGGCCACCATGAATGTTATGAGTAGGGATGTAGCGAACTGTTCGCCGGCGAACTAGTTCTCGCGAACTTCGACTGTTCGCGTCCGCCGCAAGTTCGCGAACGTCGCGCGACGTTCGCCAATAGGCGTTCTCGTCAAAAATCGTTCGATCATTCGACCATTCGATTCCTTCGACCGCTAAAATCGAAGGATTTTTGTTCGAATCGAACGATCGAAGCCATTGGATTGAATGAAATCATTCGATCGAATGGCTTCGATCGTTCGATTCGAACGAAAATCCTTCGATCAAAATCCTTTGATCGTTTGAATCGAACGATTTTCGGATGTTCGAAGTTCGCGAACTGTTCGCGAACTGTTCGCATTTTTGCCGGTGTTCGCGAACGGCGTTCGCGAACACATTGTCGGCGGTTCGCTACATCCCTAGTTATGAGACTTTCTGGGGTTTAATATTCATTAGAGAAGTAGTAACGGTTAAATCTCTAAAGGACCTTCCTCCCCCTTCCCCATCTTTAGCTGTGCCGCCCCTTGTCTTGTTCTGGTGAAGCTATAAAATGGGAAGGAAATGTTTAATGTCAGACTGGCACCTATCAGCTCTCTAATGGCTGGGGATCAGTCACCTGGGGGACAATACTTCAGAGCTCTGCTATATTTTTAGCCATGTACTTAATATCCCTTCGGCAGAGGTTCCCCTAAACCCAAATCCCCCTCCATGCATATGTATATGTTGTGTGCAATATTTCTGGAGTTGTAGGACCTTTGTGGAACTGCGCTCTACTTGCGTACAAACCACCTTCGACCAATGGCAGCCAAGTGCTGCCCTAGCATGAAACCAGTAAGAATTTTGCTCTTGGAACAACAGGAAAATCTCATTTCCCGTTTCCCTGAACACAAAGCAAAAAACGCTAGGAATATTATTCCTGTTAATGCCACTTATTAGTGATTAGTGCAGTGGTCTTGCCTGCTCTGAGTCAGCTAAACATGCCCGTGATGCCACCCAAGGGTGGTCTTCCCAAACTCTCTCTCTCTACAGATTTACTGATTGGGCAAGGATCAGGATTGTAAATGACTCTGATCAGCATCAATAAATGGCCACTGGGCAGCTGTAGAGTTTAGTATGGCCGTGGGTCAGAGGGCTGCTGTATTTCTATACTTGTACAGCTCACTAACTAAATACTTTATACAGCTGGGCATGTTCCTCAAACCTGCATCAAGGGTCAAACCTGTAGGGAAATGTCACCTCTGAGTTGCCCCTGTAAATCTGCCAACAGCCCTTTAATAGTGTTTTTACATCAAAACCTTGAGATGTTTTTGCACCTCTGGGGATCAGACTCCAAACAGGGGAAATTACAGCATTTCCATGTGACTCCTTGTACAGGAATTATATCTTATTACACCCCCCAAAATTACCTTTCTTAAACTGAAAATGTGACTGATTGTGGGTCTGTATGTGCTTTTTCAATAAGTGAAACAAAGAATGAAAAGACTACATGTAAAGGAACAGAAATGTGATTATTTTTTAGGGGGAAAAAGTAGAAAAATAGACGTTACGTTGGAAGTTCCATTGACCCGAAATAAATGTATTCTGTGACGTTTGTATAGCGAATTGTATTTAAAGGGCAAGTTAACCCAAACATAAAATCTTTCATAATCAAAATGTATTTCTAATCGGCTCCCCAATATCCTTCCACTCACTGTCTAACTTTCATTGTGTCTGTCTGTCACGGTCTGTCTGTCCCGCCATTTCAATTCCCTGCACAGACTGCTAACAGGCAGAAAACAGCAACGGACGGACAGACAGTGACAGACAGACACAATAACAGTTACACAGTGAGAATGAGTAGTGAATGGATATTGGGGAGCTGCTTACAGTTATATTTTCATTTGGAAACATTTAATGTTTGGCTTTGGCTCCCCTTTAATTCTGGATGATGATCTCCCCATCTTTTAAGGGGATGATGTGATTGGCTGGATAAAAGTGTTGTGAATGACTGTATCCGCTCTGGGATACGCCAGGGTGAGCTGCATGTGAATGGGACTGTATTGGGGTTGTTTCTGTTGTAAGTATTCTCTATGGATCACAGGGGAGACCTTCATTTGATAAATAATACAGGAAAGAGATTTCTAACAACAAAGAGCCCAGACAGCAACTCTCAGAATCCTCCGTCGGTGTCTGATTGGTTTACTTTACCTGGCATAAGTTAAAGGGCAACTTAACTTAAGCTTTTATTTACCCTTTGTGTTTGTCAAAAATGGAAATATTAAGAGATGTAATTTTGCCTTTGCCTTAACCTCCTGCTAGCTTCTATGGAGGAGTCAATAACTGCTTGTAGTTTCAGTCTTGTCTAAGCTGCCATTGTCTTCGGTATTCCCCTGTACTAAGCACAATTCAGCAGGAACAGCCCTAAGTTTTCTCATAGCCTGTACAGAGAGATACCATGGACCTATGGCAGCAGGGAGATGGGGGGGGGGGGGTGTTGTTGGGATGTTGGTCAGTGTAAAATATACTTTTTCTTAAATGAAGTTCATAGTGTTCTTTCTATTTGCACCTTTTTTATTAGAATCGAATGATACGAGAAATATTAAATCTATTTCCCTCATTCCGTGTGTGAGTCTCATTCATAGAATTCTCTGGGCATTGCATGTACTAAGAGAGGGGCGGATGGGTCGAGTTGGTTTGGGTTGTAATGTCTGGAAATGTAATCATTATACATTGTAAACTAATTAGGGGTCATTTGTGATTACCCCAGGTACAAGGGGCACCCCTATGGGCCCAGAAATATACATTCTCCCTCCCAGTTCTACCCCTGTATAATGATCTGTCCCTTATCTATTCTGCCTGAGATCCAGTATCACTGAGGGACATTCTCCTCCCAGTTCTACCCCTGTATAATGATCTGTCCCTTATCTATTCTGCCTGAGATCCAGTATCACTGAGGGGCATTCTCCTCCCAGTTCTACCCCTGTATAATGATCTGTCCCTTATCTATTCTGCCTGAGATCCAGTATCACTGAGGGACATTCTCTCTCCCAGTTCTACCCCTGTATAATGATCTGTCCCTTATCTATTCTGTCTGAGATCCAGTATCACTGAGGGACATTCTCCCTCCCAGTTCTACCCCTGTATAATGATCTGTCCCTTATCTATTCTGTCTGAGATCCAGTATCACTGAGGGACATTCTCCTCCCAGTTCTACCCCTGTATAATGATCTGTCCCTTATCTATTTTTCTAATATATGGTGTTTTGCCCCCATGTCTGGCATTTTTCCTCTCTTAGTAGCTGAGACCTGGGGGCAGATCCCACCCCTTGTGTCTTTGCTCAGTTAGACACAGGGTTCCATTCAGTTCTGGGGCAGATCCATCAGACGATATAATTACAGCAATGAGTGTGAAATTGCTCCAGTCGTCCCATAGACCCCGCATTGTAGGCCAAACTGCTCCCCAATTACCTATTTCCTTGTGCCACTGAGAGAAACGAGCGGCTGCTCCAGTAGGAATTGTGTGAATGACTTTCCTTGTGTAGCGCACGCCGGGCCCATACGGGAAAATAAACACTTATAATTGGTTTAATCTGCTCGTTATTCCGGGAGCCGAGAAGGAAACACAGCAAAGGATACTAATGGTTATTTCTCAGATCAGTCAGGTCAGGATATTCACTTGGTGGCTTCTTACTCGTGTGACATGTTCCTTGTACTGGGGGCTTCTTATGTGTTTAGTAATAAACCACAACGGGATTAAGGTACTAATAGTTTTAAAGGGCCAGTAACACCAGGAAAAAAAGCACATTGATACATAATCCGTGTATCAATGTAATAAGGTCTTTGCTCAGAGGCTCCACTATATTTGTTAAGAAGGAGCTGCTGAGTGGTCCCAGGGCTGCACTAGGGCAGGAGGGTTACTTTGCATTGTAAATAGCAGATTTGTTACATACATAGATACTCAGTAGCTGAGGTTGTCATCAGAGTTCATATATTTGGCCGGGTTGGCCCATAAATAACCATAAACATCAACCAGAAAGTCCTGGAGCAATTCTGCTCTTCCATCAACTTCCTTCCTTGGATATTTACCTCTCCCTGACACTAGAGGGCCACCTCCTAATAGAACTGCACTATAGTGATCCCTGTTTCACACTGCCACCTAGTGGCTGAATATCCACATGAAGCTGGGGGGAATTTTGGTGAATTCATGCTCATTGTCAAAAAATATTCCATTATGCAAAAATATTTTCTTTTACACTAACTGAATATAGTGTTTGAAACCTCACGGAAATATGCAGCAGCCTTATCCTTGCCCCCAAGGAAAGAAGATTGCGCTAGTGTGTAAATAATTCAAAATTATAAAAAAGAAAAAAAGACCACTTGAACAGTTGCTTAAAATTAGTCATTCTATAACATACTAAAAGTTAAATCAAAGGTGTAGCACCCCATTAAATGATTTTTTTTGTTCTACAATTTCCCAGTTTTCCCTGTATCCCTTTCCCTCCATACATGACATCGCCTTTCATCTATTTGGCTTCCTTGTTTCTGTTGGATGGATATACTGGCATAAGGGAGTTTTTATATGAGCCTCTTATTTATTTAGTGATATAGTGATCATATTCCCCTTAACTTCCTTTTCTCCAGTGTAACCAATCCCAACATGGCCAAGCGTTGCTCATAACTGATCCCTTCCAATCCCTTTATCAGCTTAGTTGCTCTTCTCTGTACTTTCTCTATGTCATTACTGCCCCATATATATGTATATACAGGGTCGGATCTGCATGCGAACCAGGGAGCAGGAGGAGCGGACGGGGCAAGTGGACGGAGCAGGCAGGACACAAGGATAGAGTGGGCGGGACAAACAGGCAAATGTCAGACTGTGTGGAGCGGGTCTAGGCTGGCGGGGTCCACTCCAACGCTGGTTAAGGGGGATATATTTATATATAGTGAACCTTGTAAGTACAAAGACCCCACTGCCTCAAAACTGCTTCTCTGTGCCAATTACTAAACAGCTCTATAAATATGCCCTGTAGTAGTATATGCTCTATACATGGAAATCCAAAAACGGAATTATAGGCAGAAAGTGCCCCCCCAGTCACACTAAGAACTCTACAAGAGTCACATTGTGTTGGTGCCCCCCATTATATATATTGGGATTCATTGAGTAGGTTTCAGCTAAATGGCTTCACTGCTTCTGTAATATTGACAATAAAGGGGTAGATGTCCCAGCTAATGCCTTTCAGCTATTCAGAAGCTCCGCTAACAGCGCCCCCAACAGGCTCTCAGTGGGCACAGTAATTTAATAACAAATAAAGGACTGCAGGTTGGGGCTCCAATTTTATCTCTGCTATCCTTATCTTGCCCTGCTGTCTCTATTTCCTCTGCTGTCTCTGTTTTGTCTTATTGTCCTCTTCTTGCTACACTTTCTCCAATATCTCAATTTTGTCCTACTGTCTCCAGCTACTTCCTCCATTTTACCCTACTGACTTCATGTTCCCTATTCTATCCTTCTTGACCTTCTGTCTCCATCTTGTCCTACTTTCTCCATCTTTTCCTACTGTGCTCATTCTGTCCTTGACATACTGACACCATCTTATTCTACTGTAATAATTTGATCTACTGTCTCAACCCTACTGCCCTACTTTAACTTCTGTCCCCACTTCCTTCCTACTGACAGTTGTTGACATGTGACACACCATGTGCCTTATTCTAGGCAGTTGCCCCAGGGGTATGAAATTTGTAGATCAACAGGAGCTGAAGGCCTTAGGTTGGTCTTAGAGTTTCCCAGAGACGGTTCTTAATGTCTTTGATGACTTCTTTGAAGAAAATTCCATTATTAATTCCACAATCAGAGATTCCCCACCCTTGGGTATAACACACCAGTCTCTTTTCTCTACTTTTATATTTAACTGTTCTGAAAACATTTAAACTCAGGGTTTGATCACTGAAAGATGATCAGATCTTTGTGACCAGCTGACTTTCATTTGGGAGACAGTGCTCTATCTGAGGGCATCTCTTTCCATAGGAATGAAGAACTTCAATGCAAATAAATAGCAGTTTAGTGATGGGGGGGGGGGGCAAACCACAGTGTGAAGAATGAATCAGAAGCCAGGCCTGGAAACATTTGATATATCAATAGACTCACAGGGTCTCCCAATTAATGAATTAAAGGCCATGTAATGAGGCCATTTACTAGTCATAGTGACTGAGAGCTCATTACTATGTGCATATATTAACATTTGCTGGGCTTAATCTTTATACAAATGCTCATTAGCAGCACAGCAGATGTCGAGTTTTATTGCTGGTGTTCGTTTCTATAAAATTGCACTTTTGCCCCAAATGTCACTGTTTGTACGTACTCTCCCAAGCCTCATTAATGGGCACTGATTAAGATTAAGGTTTTTCCAGACATAATACATAATCCAGCTCCTACAATTCTACATCTCAATCTAGTTAATTTTCTACCTTCTAAAAGGAATGACTTGCCCCTTACACTACAGTGTTGGGGAAATATAAATGCAATTGTCACCACATTGCCCTACTGTATCCAACTTGTCCAGATGACACCGTCCTCTCCCTCTTTCTTCATCATACCCTCCCATCACAATCTTACCCTACAGTTACCACCTTAACCAACCTTGCCATCTTGTCCTACTGTCTTTTTCTTGTTCAACTGTCACCATTTTGTTTTACGGTCTTCACCTAGTGCTTATGTCATTATCTTTTCCCACTGTCTCCATCTTGTTCTAGTATCTCAATCTTGTCCATTCATCTTACCTTACCATCACCCTACTGTTACAACCTTAACCGATTCTTGCCATCATGGTCTATCTCCATCTTCACACTTTCTCCATTTTGCCCTACTGTCTACAACTTAATCAACTGTTGCCATGTTTTCATACAGTATTAATCTTTCACTTCTGTCTCCATCTTGTTCACTCTTGTCCTACTGTCTCTGTCCTATTCAATTGTCACATATTGTCCATCATCTCTCATCTTACCCAATCCATCACCATTTCACTCTGTTACCACCTTTCCCAACTCTAGTCATCGTGGCCTATGCTCTCATCTCGTACTACTGTCTCCAACTTACTCTTCTGTCTTCTTTTTGTTCAACCATCTTCATTGTCTTCTTTTACTGTATTTATGTTACACTATCTCACCCTACTGAGTAACCACTCTTGGCATCATGTCCTGCTGTCACCACATTGCTATAATGATGCCATCTTGCTTCATTATACCACTTATATCCCATTCCTACTGTTTTTCTACAGGGCCTCAGAGACTCCATTCTATGCTTTGCAATCAATAAAACCTGGAATTTTTTATAAACAAATCATTCACTTGACTTTCATCTAAACATTTAGAGCTCGGAGTTTCCTTTTATGTTTCCAGTCCAGATTCTTGTGCCTTTCCCTTTCCTTATGTTGATGAATGGAGATGGCTGGAAGCTTAGGAGCAGAAATGATGGGGGGTAAAATCCAGGGAGTGACACCATGTGGATCTGGAATGATAGCACTTTGTTTTCCAGTCAGGTTTGAGCACACTGACATCTCACCTCCATGGGTCCCATTTTACTCAAATAAAGAATCGGAGGGAAAAGGAGAACCTTTTGCTTGAAAGTAAAGACTGGCAGTTTATTTGTTTTTTAACCTGATTCCGTGTTGTAGGGTTTCAGCACTACTGACAGGCTTCTATTGCAATTCCCATTGGAGCATCAAGAATGTCATGTACTGTATATACAATGCCCCACTGCATATTAAATATATTAAGTGAATGTGAGGGCTCACAAGGGAAATTTAGACAATGGGGCCCATTAACCAGTCTCCAGCTTTTTTTTATTGAACGCCTCCATTTTTTTTATCTGCTCCCTTTGTTTCTACCATCCTCACTTCTTCCATCTCTCATTCTTGCCATTTTATTTTGCCCCTTATTGTTTCGCCTTATTCTCCCTCTTATATATTTCCCCTCTACTCCCCATTTGTCTCCTTACTCCCCAATCCCTGTTTCCTTCTCTTGTTTGGCCTTACTATTCCCCCATATTCTCTCTTCTAACCCCTTCTATATTTCTCATCTACTTTCTATTTCTTTTCTCCCTAATCCTCTGTCCCTTCTCCTCTCTCTTTTGGTCTCTCACCCCTCTCCTATTCTCCTCCCTATCCTCCCTCTTCTATATTTCTCCTGTCCTCCTCATTTGTCTCTCTACTCCCTAAAGGTGGTGATAGAAAACAATTCCAAACTTTCCTGCAACCATTGGTTCATTCATTTTGAATACAGACATGTTACAGCTGAATTATCAGATATAAAGGAAGAAATTATAGAATTCTGTTTGTAACTGATTCAGCCGTAACAGAGGCCCGAACAATGAGTCAACCAACATCCAAGTCCTCTGACGACATCGGTCGTCTCCCGCCATATACACACTGAATATCGTATGATATCGTACATACGTTATCACTGCATCTATGGTCTCTTTAACCCTATTCTCATTCTTAACTGATCTTTCCTTTTTCTCACCATCATTCTCTCTATACCCTGTCTGCATAGTTCCCCCTGTCAGGGTCAGAATTATTATTAGACAGCAGAAGCATTTGCCTATGGAGCAACTAGTGGGGAGGGGATTTTCCTTACACCCAGGGAGAATGGGTTAATAAGGCAGAAACAGGAGGCTCATCTCCCTCTACAGAGAAGGGGACATACGGTTTTTTGGAAACACTCAGATTAAAGTTGGCATTGTGAGAAGACAAAGTGGGTTGAGTAGGACAAAGGCAAGGAGGTAATGGCGTCTAGATGAGGAGTGGGTGCTGAACAGATGTCTTGGGTGGATCAGAGCCGCCCTTAGGCAATTGGGTTACTATATAAGGCATTGTCTGATACAACATTTAGAATGCACAAAGCCATAGAGTTCTAACTGGGTGAGGACCTTACTCAAAAGAACACCATACTGGATTGGACAGGAGGGTAATTAGGGTGAGGGATGAGAGTAATGGTGCTGGAAGGGAATTTAGGCCACGTGGCTGGCGGAAAAGTGGGTCCGTTGAAGTTTTGACCACTGCATATCCTGATATAACACCAATGAGAATGCAGCTTACCAAAAACTTAAATATGTATGAGAACTTGCCAATAAAAAATGCTCTTACATAGGGAGAATATTGGGCCATTCTGGCCCAATGGTAAAACATTGGAATCAAACATCAGGAGAGGGACAGAGAATTGGTTGGAAAGGTTAATTTTATTTAACTAAAAATATATATTAACTTCTCATTCTTATTCCTATAAATAGAACATACAAACTCATGCGGATGGTGTTGCAGCCCCCGCAATGCAGAAAGGGTTAAAGCCATGGAGGTTAAGCGCAGCGGGAAACCATGGAACACTGTTGATTTTATACGTCCCATTTAACTAAATATTTAGAGATTCCTCTCTCTGTGAGTGACAGCTCGGCGGGTCTCTGTGACAGAGCAGTGAGAGACGCGCGGGGGGATCTACACATTGCTCTTATCCCTGTAACTTATAGATACATACTGGCCTCTCACGCATCTCTGCTTCATATTCGAGGGCAGTTATAATCATACGAGGACTTGGAGCCACTCGGAAGTCCTACCAATCAGCCTGAGACAGGGATTCAAGTGGTGCTAATATAAATTCTTACCTGCACAGACACTCCATAGCTATGGTACACCTCAAAATAACTGGTTTAATGGGACTCGCATATACAGCAGCGGCGTAAATGAGGCCTCACTTGTTTCTTTAAGATATAAGGAGTCATTATTATGTGCTGGGCACAGCTTAACATGCAAAACATGGGTGCAATGTTCTTTGCAATCTACACATTGTAGAAATGCTGCAGGTCCAGCGTGAGCCCAATGAATACAGAGTTGCCTGCGATCATCAGTGCTGGATTCATGGGTGACATGGGGCACAGACGTATCATGCATTTTCAACCCGCCCCTTCTCAACCTAAACCCAAAGTTAGGAAGGGACATAGCCAAGAAGGAATGAGAGGGAACATTGTTTTTGTGCGCAAAAAAGTTGTGTGGGCATTTTTAAAAGCGTAGGTCAAAATAAAGGCAAAATTTATTCTGAATTATCGTGAAAATGAATATAAGCTACATCATACTGAAATAAGAAAATTTCTAAATATAATCTATTAAAAAATCGGTACCGTTTCTGAAATACATATATCTCACTATCTGTATTTCCGCATCGGTTTCTCTTCATTGTCTTCAGGCAGGAGTTGGGTGTCAGATAATCATTGAAGTTAGATCCAATATATCTTATAGGGGGGCTCCTTTTGCCTAGAAGATGTATTAGAGCTCACTCTATTAAAATCACCAGAAATCCTGTCTCTCTACATGCAGGATTTGTGCAAACGGCAGTTATTTTGTGAGATTTTGTTTGTACTGGAATCGGTTATTTGAGTGAGCTCCAATTCATCTGCTAGGAAAGATATATTGGATCTAACAGATGCTGAGAGAGGAATAGTGAATATAAACTTGACAATGCAGAATATTTAATTGATTATATTTAGAAAGTTTCTTATTTCAGTATGATGAAGCTTATATTAAAATTTTCAGTTTCACGATAGTTCCCCTTTAACACAATTTGTTGTGTGCGCTGTAGTGATGTCCAACCCACCCCCAACCCTAACCCACCCGACTTCCTGCTTCCATAGTCAGGCCCGTGCAGATGACGTCACAAAAGGGGCAGGGCAGGAGGCACGTGTCTTTAAAAAAAGGAAGTCGGAAGCCGGCAGTTCTGGGTGGCGGGCAGGGAGAGCAGGAAGAAGACCTCACCCACAAATAGAGGTGCAGGGTCGACCGAACATGCTCGACCCATGGGTATTGGGCCTACCCATATTTCACTAGTGTGATGGCCTCAAAATGTGTGCGTACGCACAGCTTAGAGGGAACATTGGACATTAAGAGCTGAGCCTGCACCCTTAGCGGACATCTGAGATGATGTAAGAAGTGGGCAAGTTTAAGAATTACTCCACCAAGGACGATGCTAGCTGCCTGGAGCTCAGCCGCAGTGCACAAATGAAATTATATGTGCTGTCCATGTTTCAATCTGGACCCACCCAACCCATGGGTAGTAGGCATCTTCAGTCTCATCCCATAACTTGCTCATGATTCAGATGTATCAATTAGGGAGCAAAGTGGACAAAAGTCCCAATACTTAAAGTCTATCAAGCCGTAAGGACAAGGTTGGATTGTGTCTGGCGATGCGGCTCTCTGCTCTTTGAAGAAGCACTAAAGTGTGTGCTCTTGAAGGTCTGGCCAGAGCCATAGTAAATGACCCAAATAAAATATTGCATGGAAACTTAGGGTAGCCAATAGAACCTTCCCTATGGCACATTATTCCCTGGATTCCATACAGAAATAAAAGCATTAAGAAATTGGAAAGTCAAGTAACATTAGTGTTGAGTCTCATTGAGATTTAGGAAAAAAGTTCAGCCACATAACACAGCGCACCCATCGGGTGGAGGAGAAACCTGTAGGATACACCTGCTGGGCAGCTACATCGCAAGCAGGAGAAAGATAAAAGGGCTGGGGTAGATGCACAGGCTGGCATGCTGGTGATAGTCTTGTGCCAACAGAGTCGTGAGTCGGGCAGATGTTTTTAGAATGAAAGAATTTTTACATCAGAGACATACGAGATACTTCCCTTCAGATTCCCTGAGTCTTTGCTATAAGCTGTATAGGGCTGTCGTATACAGGGCTACATAAAGCAGGCCTCTGCATTGAACAAGTGGTTGATCACTGGGTCCAACAACACGGTCTCTAGTAGCGATAAGTGTAAAGCAACTGCACTTGCCGCTCTAATGAGTTTTGAGGGGTTTTCAAGACCACTTAGCAAGGCCATTTGCTTTAGACTAATTGCTACAAAATACTGTATATATCATGACCCTAAACCCTTCATCGACAAGTGGTAATACAGTTGCCCCTGAGAGTAGGGATCCAGGCGCTACATTAACATCAATGGCCGACCTCGTCTTCTGCCCTCTGGAAATCCCCCCTCCGGCCTCCCGTCTTGCTCACAAGCTTCACCTCCTCAATCACAATGTCATGAGTAACCGCCTTGCACATGTCGTACACCGTCAGAGCCGACACACTGGCAGCCATCAGGGCTTCCATCTCCACTCCGGTTTTACCGCTGGTGCGGCACTTGGCCTCAATCACCACGGCAAATCGAGACTCGTCCAGTTTTAATGAGATGGCGACTTGATTTAAGGGGATGTTGTGGCACAGCGGTATCAGCTGGCCGGTCAGCTTGGCCCCCTGAATGCCGGCGATCTGTGCTACTGTCAGCACGTCCCCTTTCTTTAACTGATTGGCCTTTACCAAGTGGAAGACTTTTGGACCCAGCCGGACCACTGCTGAAGCAACTGCCGTACGAGTTGTGTTAGACTTATCTCCCACATCTACCATCATCACCTTCCCTTGGGCATCAACGTGGGTCAATGAAGGGGAGTCTCTGTGCATTTCTGTTTGGTCACAGGCAAAACTCACGTGGTACAGTTTATCGGAAGACACATCTGTATTAAGGCACATCGATTGTGGGGTGACGTCCCCCCGCTGGCTGCAATAATGTCGCTGCGGAAGCACCTTACAATTTGTCCGTTTGATGCTCAATAATGAAAGTGGCACCTGATTACTGCCCCTACGTCTACATGAGGGTGGCGTTTGGATACTCGACACTGCTGTCCAATTTGCAGTGTCTGCGCTCTCTTTTATAATTTGTCCTCTTAAATGCTGAACATTTGTCGGGGTGTCCCGAAATAGCTCCAAAGGTCTTGATCCACCAACTGAAAGACAAAATAAACCAAATATCAGCATGTGATTAGCGTTACGGAGGAACAAAGCGATTGGCTTTCAATGTGATGGAAGGGTATTAACAAAGGAACTCAAATACACGCATTTATCTCGCCGACGTCCAATCACCCGTTATTCCCCCCACATTAAACATTTTTTATCAGCTCCAGCCGTTATTTACACAATTCTGCATTCCTTCAGCGTGAAACTGCCAACCCCGGTGAGAAAGTTATAACAACGAGGCGGTGATACAGTGAGGCGCTCATTCTGGTATTTAGAAACTGTATACAATGTACGACCCCACTGAGCAATACAACCCGAGTGTCAGCCTCTCCGGTATGTAATCAGATCAGTGAGCACCAATAACTGCAGCGCAGAATCTGAAGTTATGGGAAAATATTGCTATTTTTTTTTTTTCAATTGTCCAACAAAAGAATATACAATAACAAGAAGAAAAGGAGAAGGAAAAAAGAAAAAAGACAGAGGGAGGAAATAAAGGATAGTGATGCAGGGGCACAAATTACGTACCCAACTCAAGTACAGTCAAATATTTCGCAGATCCAGCCACGTCCTCAAATGGCAGCTATATTGCTATTTAAAGGAGAACTAAAGCCTAATAAGTAGAAGTAGGCTACAAATATTGCATGTTTTGGGCTTTTGTACCAGTCTAAGCCCACACAGCCCGTTAGCAGGGAAGATCTGTGCCCCAGAAGATGCCCCAGTAGCTCCCCGTCTCTTTTTCTGCGGATTCCCAGTACATGCTCTGTGCTGCTGCCACTTACCTGAGCTTAGGGACCCACTCACAATATACAGTATAACACTCACAGTCAGGGACGTAACAATAGCACAGCGGGCCTCCCACCAGATATTTTTTGGAGGGCCCAGTACACATGAGCCCTCAGGGTCCCCATTTCCCCGGGCCCCCCCACACAACCACAGGGTCTGCTTCCTCTATAGTTATGCCAGTGCTCACAGTATAAGGCTGATTAGTAATGAATTCAGATTCAAATTACATGGCAGTATAGAAACCAGTGCATCAGAAGTGAATCATAACCAGCCCTGTAGCATCAGCTTCTATGACAGATGAACCTCATTTCTGCTTGATGATTTCCCCGACCCCTAAGTTTAGCTTCTCCCCAGAGCCCACTGAGCATGTGCAGTGTCAGGGACACACAAAAGATGCCTAACAAAATCCAAGATGGGGAGCTGGATCATTACTGTTATAGGACTGATGAACCTCTGGGCTGGTACAGTAAGTACAGTATATAAAATACAGCATTTCTAACCAGATTCATTGTTTATTTCTCATTTAAAAGAAACTTTGCACATTGGCATCCAAGCAGGTACAGCACATGCCTTTAACAACCATAAACCTGAATCAGTGAAGGTTAAACACAAGTAGACTGAATATAAATTGCTTATAGCCGGTTCAATTAGCTCATCAGCGTCCTATGAAATTATTCCATCAGTGAAGTCATTTGCCAACTAGAAATATAAAAGAATAAGGGCCCCACCCACTTACCCAAAGTACTATTTCAATGTATACACTATAACTAAATCAGTGCAGGCAAACTATATGTAGACATAGCTGGTGGGACACAAGAAGAATATCAGAAGGGGGTGTTTCGCACACCTTTGGAACGTACCATTTACAGCAGCCCTATGCACCCAAACACAAGCCCCTAGTTATCCTGTTTACTAGCCAGGATCAGAATCAAAGACATGCTGGGTAATATATGGGCCATTGTGCTGTACCATTTAGTGGGTAGTCAGTAAATATGAGCATAATACTAAACTCTGACTGCCCTACATCCCCATGCAACAGCTCAAACGGGGAATCAAATCAGTACCTTCCCTAAATCACCGTGTCCTCATTTAGCCCAAGATCTGGGCTTCATTTCCAATAAGAGAACGTTCCCCTCGGTCTTAGCGCATAGGTCGCACACCAATGATAATCTTTTAATCCGTTTATCTCGTTTCTATAGCTGGAGAATTTCCTCTGCTGAGGCACGAGTTCTGCATGTCCTAATCCAATTACACAGATGAGAAACATCACCAGCGGCAACGAAATCAAAGACCACGAGACTTGCCAACAGAGGAGAGATACTGGACCAGATAACCGGCCCATCCTGTGTCTCTTGAAATAATTAGGAGAGAACGTAAGAACAGCAGGTAAAGCTCAAATGGACCAGCGCCATTCGCTGGCAAAGACCAATACGCCAATAAACGTATTTAATGGGGTGATTCACTTTTAAAGGGCATGTAAAAGCAAACAAATAAAATACCATTTTTACTTTATTTAATGAAAAAGAAACCTATCTCCAATATATTTAAATTAAAAAACATGTACCGTTTTTATAAGAAACCTGACTGTATGCAGTAAAATTCTCCCTTCATTTTCTGCTGCGGACAGGAATTATCAGACGGTCCCTAACTGCTCTGCACGGAACCAATCATACTTATGAACAGCAGGGGGAGCCCCCGTCTTACTTCCCAGCCATGCAGAACTGAAGCAGCTTTGTTTGTTTCCCTGTAGAGCAGTCGGCGACTATGTAGAGATTTGTATTGGATTTTATTTTTGCCTTTAGGGCAAAGATACATGTAACTATTTCGGGAGATTAGTCGCACAGCAACAAATCGATTTTGATTCGGGCGGCTAATCTCCCTGAACTGCCTTCCCGCCGCCTAGAATGCAAATCGCCAGCAGGATGGTATTCGGAGTGCTTAGTTTTCCGAAGTTGCCTCACGAGGAAACTTCGGGTGACTTCGGAAATCGGAAGCGATCAGAGTGCCATCCTGCCGGCGATTTACATTCTAGCCGGCGGGAAGGCAGTTCATGGAGATTAGTCGCCCAAAGAAGCAATTAGTCACTGGGCGACTAATCTCCCGATATAGCAGCGTGTCTCTGCCCTAAAGGCAAAAATAAAATACAATACAAATCTCTACACAGTCGCCGACTGCTCTACAGTCTCGAAATAGCAGCATGTGTCTGCCCTTACATTCCCATTACTGTTTCCAACTCCAGCTGCAGGGACAAAGATCATGGAGCCAGATTTAAACAGATAAACTGGGATTCTATTTGGAAGGATTATTTTGCTGCAGCCACTGGTTCTGCAGAGTTGGAGAACATTTTTATTAAACAATACTGCTCAGTGCAGTCTGTATATTCTGATTATTTATTAGTCTTGCTGTATCGGCTTCTGGCAGATATTATTTGACTTGTGCTGTTTTGGTCATTTATGACAATCCCTAAGCAGCCCAAACCACACTGAGCATGTGCACAGTCTTGGTCTTGCAACAAAGTTACAAGATGGTGACCCCCTGTGGCCAACTTTGAAAGCATAAATCATTTGTTTGATTAGGCTTGTGGAGCAGAAAGTTCATGTTTATGTTTAGTATACAAAATACAGCATTTCTAGCCTTATTCTATTTTAGACGTTCATCCCCCTTTTATTTCTAGTATGTTATAAAATGAGGATCCACATTTTATTTACACAAAGAGGAAAAAAAGTTAACCTGATCCCTTTCAAATTTATTATTGAGAGCAGAAAGGTTGCACAGACCAGAAAATCTTTTTTGTTGACAAACCCAAATAAGCAATGGCCCTATACGTACTGATTTTGTCACCCACCAATCAGGATCATGGGGCGATTCTTCATCTGGGAGATATTAAACATACCTGAGGATTGGAACACAAAGAAAGGTATTAGTACCCCCCTACTACACAAAGGACAGTATCAGTTGCTAAGCGATGCCCCTTCCTTACTGGTATGAAAAAGATAACTCCTTCCCTGAACTAATTAGTGCTGTAAATGAGATACACCAGTCTTTGTATGCTCACGTATGAGTCCCTGGGGCAAATTCACTAAGATGCCAAGTTGCGCTTCGCCACACTTCGTTTCGCCAGCGCTCCGCAAATTCACTAAAATCCGAAGTTGCGCTCAGGGGTAGCGCAAGTTTGTGAAGTTGCGCTAGCGTTGATTCGCTATGTAAAGCGAAGTTACGCTAGCGAAGGCTAATTTGCATACGGCGCGAAATTCAAATTTCAATGGAGGAATACGTATCAGCACTACAGATGCCAAGAAAACCTTCAAATCTGCAAATAAAATTTTTATTTTGCCCTACACATGTGCCCACTGTCTAGGTAAGTTGCCATGAGTCAGGAAATGTAGGGGGGAAGGAGGGGAGCCCCAAAAAAATTTTCGATCTTTTTCAGCCTATCACCCATCATGTAGAAAACACGCCAGCATTTTTTGGGACTTAGAAAAATTTTTTGACTTTTTTGGAAACAATCCCTATCTACTCTATTGCGCTTCGCCAGGTCTGAGGTGGCGAAGGAAGTCTAGCATAAAAGGTAGCGTTCAGTACACTGCGCAAGTTAGTGAATTTGCGTAGTTTCGTCGCTAGCGAAAATTCGCCTGGTGTAAGGTTGCGAAGTAACACTAGCTAAACTACGCCAGCGTTCGTAGTGAATTTGCGCAGTAGCGAAAATGCCAAATGCTAGCGAATTAACGCTAGCGTTCGGCGCTTCGCATCTTAGTGAATTTGCCCCCATGAGTCTGAGGGGTCTGTGACATCACTGTCCAGGCTGTATTAAGTGGTCGCGCTCCTTGCTGGAGTCCCGGGGGACAAAGGGAGTGAATCTCTCAATGAGAAGAAAATCAAGCAGCCAGTGCAGTCACAGACAGAAAGTGAGTCTGTTACACTTTATTGCACTGGTGTGGGTTCTTGTAGTCCAGATATATTCTGGATAAGGTGCGCCATGCTGGTGCTAGAAGTATTGCCCCTAAATGTAGAAAATCTGTTCTCCCAACTGTGGCACCCTCAGAAATTCAGCTTTTTTGCCCGATTGCTAAATATCCATATTGGTGAAAGCAAAAGCCAGTCTGGCCACAGGTACAACCACCAGCCAATCAGGAGGAAGAGCTGAATGTGCCCATGTGACCAGCTTAATGCAAAATAGCCTTCACTTACCTGCATGCTGCTTCTTCTTCCTCCCCACAGCAGCACCTATGATCTGTATCAGCTCTTCCTCGCTGACTTCTGAGCGTAGACAGTCCCTCAGGGACACTTCCGAATTTCCAAACAGGCACACCTAGTGTTAAGGAGAAGAACAAAGCAGAAATAAGCTCCTTTCATTCCAATATGCAACGGGCAAACAAGGTCAGAACCATGTAAGTGACATACATTAACTAGTAGGGATAAGTCTAAAACAACTGGACTTGCCAAGTCATCTTGATAACGTTTCACCACTCATCCGAAACGGTTCTTCAGTTCCACTAATTCCCCCAGGAAAGGGTAATACCTTCATAATAATCAACCCCAATGGCTCCAATGAACCATTGTAACCTACAACCCATCGAGGTGCCATTGTTTAAAAGATCAAATATAAAGATAAATGGAGGGCACACTCAATCAAAATATCTGGCAATATGTGTTTAGAGGTGCAGAAAACCTAAAGTTACCCCTACATAGAGAAACCAAACACTAACAATATCAGTTAGGCAGAAAGAACATTGCTTTGCTGTTGGGTTGTTTGGTTGGACCGGTTTCTATCTCAATGTGCTGCTCGGTTGGAGAACCACAGGAATGTAATGTTTGTTAAACACCCTCTTAAATGTTTCCGATGCTCCAGAAACATATGGCATGACCATATTATTATGTCTTCTGTGTGTCGGTCTGGTGTGTGTGTGTTGGGCCTCAATTCTGCACTGACCAATATAAAAGCCAAGTCTGGGGAGCAGAATGTTTTCAAAGCAGATTCCTTGGGTTTTCGGACTCCATCTTGGTTGTGCAGATTTCTGATAACCCCCCAGCTTATGTTCTGATTATACTGATCAGTATGAGGTTTCCCAGAATTCTTTATGCACAGTTTATGATTATCTGAATTTCACGAGAGTACAAATAAAACAGTTCCTCTATAGTAAGTTTTAAAGTTGGAGGATTTACTTTTATCCCCTTGTTTGAAATTTACCTTTATGATGCTGCTAGTAACAAATTTTATTCAGAATGGTCGGGACCTAGGGTTCTCTGGATAATCTTTCTATAATATGGATCAAATCTACTAAATAATAATTTAAACATTAAGTGGCAGATTTATCAAGGGTCAAATTGAACATTTGAATTTGAAATTATGGCATGACCATATTATTATGTCTGCTGTGTGTCGGTCTGGTGTTGTGTGTTGGACCTCAATTCTGCAGTGACGAAAGGGAGTTTTGGGTCGATTCCATTCATCCGAGTTTAAAAAATTAGATTTTTTAAATAAATTTCAACTGGTCGAATTTCGATTTTAAAAACTCACATGACTTCAAAATTCGACCTTTGATAAATGTGCCTCTAACTCAACCTCACAGAATTTTTTGCCTACAATGAGGATTAATTATATCTTAGTTGGGATCAAATAAAAGCTACTGTTAGTATCTTATATTTAGGAATTATAAGGAATTAATTAACTCCATAAATGGGCCTGAGAAACCAAATGCTTGTAGCATATTTTATAAATGATGCCATCAAACCTAATTAAATGCCTTTTCTGTATCGATACCTGTAAAGGCAGTATATAACTTTTAAAAAAAAAAGTTTGTATGCTTTTAATGCCTGACCTTCCATTTTATGAACCCTCTTTGGTCCTGTGAAACCAAATTTGGAATAATAGCAGCAGTAGCAAATCTATTAATATAATGTTTGTAAGGATTCTGAAGTCCTGGTTCATTAGAGTTATTGGTATGAGTTAGTAAGCCTTGGATCTCTTCCTGGTTTATGTATAATTCTTATATTAGTATTTAAACTTGAATGAAGAGATTCATCTTCCAAAGAAGAGACTCTTTCTTCATTTTTTGAAATTCATGTTCCTTGTGAGTTAATTATCCCTTTAATCTCTATCATAACCGCAAAGCATCTTGGGACTCAATAGCGGCTTTCACAAAGGGGGCACAAAGCTGTGCTGTAGTGCCTTTGTTCACTTAGGTGGAAGACCATACCACATACCTTTAGGTTCCCATCGGCTGTGAGTCGCAGCCTGTTGCACGAGCCGCAGAAGTGCTCAGACATCGATGTAATGAACCCAATTTGGCCTTCAAAATGTGGCACCTTGTAATTCTGGTATAAAAAAACATGCACTTAATCTTCCAATCATTAATAAGCCATATATTATTTAAGGGAACAGTGGAGAGAGGAATTGGACTCTTAAAGCCACTTTGTGGAAAGTGGAGAGTGAAGGCTGATGGGAGGAGTGTTCTAGATGACACATACCTTTGATGTGCTAGATGCTTCTGCTGGAAGGGTTTCCAGTTCAGGCCACCTTTGGCGGATGGTGTCCAACATCTCTTGATAACTCACCATTTTCTTGAAGTTCCACTTATTGCCTAGTAAAAACCGAAGGAAGTAATAAAATGACTTGCACTTCTAATAGCCTTATAATTTCCAGCAGGGGGTACATTAGCCCTTATAATACATGATTGTTACTTACAGTTCCTGGCACTAAGGAAGTCAAAGCTGTGGTAGGTCACTTACCATCGAATGGCATATACTCTATAAATCGGACCTCCAAAGGCTGCTTCTCTGTGAGTTCCACAAAATCTAAGAGTTCGTCCTCATTTAGGCCTCTCATAACCACACAGTTGACCTAGAAAAGAACAGCAAAACCATGAATATTCTCCAAAATAAAATATAATTACTCCCATTATAAAGTAGTTATATACATGCTCCTTTATTATCTAGAACAAAATCACAGGGCAGAAAGGGGATGAGAGATTTTGAGACGTTTAGCTTCAAGCCCCTCTCCTTTATTGGTGCAACATTTAAGCCCATGGCAAATGAGGACTGCCCTCTGTAAGTTTGTGTGTTTTCCAGCTGATAGAGAGGAACCCAAATGTCACCCTGCTACTTATATGAATGGAAGACAGACAGGTTCCCCATACACTTACAGACGTGCACTGCCTCATTTAATTAGAGACAGAATAAGTGGAACCTCAGCCTGTAACAATGGACGGTGAATTGTTTTTCTGGTAAATAGAAGAAATCAGAGGATTCCACAGCCTCTCCAAACAAAACCCACAAATGACTGGAAACATCTGCCGCGGCGCATGTGTGGGTTTGGGAGGAATGTACTTGGCTTATTTATCACATAGTGCAATTTCATTGATGCAAAGGTATAAGCTCAGATAAACATGAGCCCTCATTATCCCCTAATTCTTTGTTCAGAAGGGGGCAGATATAAAGACAGAAAAGGGGATAACTTGGGGTGTATTTTCGTTTAGACAGTGATTTATATTGTTTTATTGTTTGTTCCATCTTCCTCCAGCCTGAGCCAATATAATTTGCCTTTCAGTGAAGTCTATTGTAATTATATTTACCCAGCCCGCGGATAGTAGGTTAACCCACAACATGCGTCTTTGATGAGGCCTAAAATAACTTTCTTCGCCCTCTATTGGCTTGGAAGGCTCAGAAGCTGTATGGCAGCTCTGTACATGCCACCATCTCCTGGTTAAAGGAGAAGGGAAGGTGTTGTACACTTGGGGGTGCCAAATGTTAGGCACCCCAACTGATTGCATTGACTTACCTAAAACCCCAGGCCGGTGCTCCTATCGGCAGAAAACTGCACCACGGAGAAACACATGAGCAGTAGAATGAAATAACCGACTTTTTAGTTAAACTTCAGCTTTTTGTTAAACTGCTCATGGTGCTCACTGGTATAACCCCGGGCCGGTGCAGTTTTCTGCTGATAGGAGCACCGGCCCGGGGTTTCAGGTAAGTATCACTTTGGGGTGCCTAACATTTGGCACCCCCAAGTGTTCAATGCCTTTCTTTCTCCTTTAAGAACAGACATATCTAGTATAGGTCAATCTAAAAACAACTGGACTTGCTGAGTAATCAATGAAGACGTTTCACTACTCATCCGAGCAGCTTCTTCAGTTCAACTGACTGGTGTGGGAAGTTCTCGGCATATATACTCTTCCACTAATCCATTTACAATGGCACATTGTAACTCTTCAAAGAGGTGACATCTGAAGAAACTCACAGAGGTGTTGATTCTGTGTAGTTGTGATAGGATTATCCAATGTGTCATGCAACTCCTAGATACAGGTGTTACTTGTGAGAGTTGCATGAATGGATGTGTGAAGTGTTCTGAATCCGCCAGGGTACAGATGTTAGAACAGCATTGTATGTAGCAGACAGGTGGTGTCGAAGGCCCCCGCCTCTGTTCAGAGATGGTCTCTCCACCTTGACATGAATCGCCTCTTTCACGCCTCGTTCAAACCAGCGGTCTTCTTTATCCAAGATTTGGACCTTGCTGTCTTCAAAGGAGTGTCCCTTGTCTTTTAAGTGTAGAAAGACAGCTGAGTTTTGCCCTGTAGAGTTCTCCCTCCTGTGCTGAGCCATTCGCTTGGAGAGCAGTTGTTTTGTCTAACCGATGTATAGATCTGTGCAATCCTCGCTACACTGGACTCCGTATACCATTGCTTTGTTTTTCTTTTGGTGTTTGATCCTTTGGGTGTACCAGTTTTTGTCTCAGTAACACCTGTATCTAGGAGTTGCATGACACATTGGATAATCCTATCACAACTACACAGAATCAACACCTCTGTGAGTTTCTTCAGATGTCACCTCTTTGAAGAGTTACAATGTGCCATTGTAAATGGATTAGTGGAAGAGTATATATGCCGAGAACTTCCCACACCAGTCAGTTGAACTGAAGAAGCTGCTCGGATGAGTAGTGAAACGTCTTCATTGATTACTCAGCAAGTCCAGTTGTTTTTAGATTGACCTATACTAGATATACTATGACCTGGATGAATGAAAATCTTCATAGTCATTTAAGAACAGACATTTACAGAATCTATTCTGGTGCAACACAGGAAACCCCAGCATTGGATATGAATGGATACAACAGACAAAGGAGGGTATTTGCCTCTATATCAATATAAGTCAAGAAGGCATGAGCCCCTGTTGTGCAGGGAATTGTGGGATTAAAGCACAGTGGCCCTACCTTAACAGGATTGTATCCCAGGTCTATGGCTTTATTGATTCCTTCCATCACTTTGTGAAAACCTGCAAGAGGGAAACAGAATTTGTTAGTTGTTTCTACCCATGAGCCACATTCACATGTAAAAGGAGTCGGGAGCAACACAAGCATGAAAAATTTTCCTGGGTGGTGCAAAATAAGTGCTGTTATTGGTCAGTCGGTAGCCCCGATGAGGACCGGCAGACTACATGAGGTTCTGTTTGGCAGTACATCTGGTTTTTATGCAACTAAAACTTGCCTCCAAACTAGGATTCAAAAAAAAAAATCACCAGCTTTGAGGCCACTGAGAGCAACATCCAAGGGGTTGGTGAGCAAAATGTTACTCACGAGCCATTGGTTGGGGATCACTACTATAGAGGCTGTAAGTTAGAAAGCAATTAAGCTGCGCACAGGTACTGACAGCCATTAATGCACAACAGCACATAGTTAATGCACAATTTAAATACAGGTTATTAAGACAAAACATATTTCTACAATGAGCAAAGGTTCTGGATTCAGACTATAGACTGCTAACTCATTCTGGCCACAAAGCATTTGCTGGAGTCACCAGTTTGGTGCTTAAATTGGCACCTAGATTCTAGGCTCTAACAGTAGGGGGAGTGGTTTGGAAAAGGAGTGGTTCTAAATAGATACATGAAGTTAATATAAAGATGATCTATGAGGCCTAACTGGGCTGTTACACACCTTTCCTGCGCACAATAAACTCAAATTTGGGTGGTACGAGGGTATCCAGGCTGATATTTAAAACGTCCAGTCCGGCGTCTTTCAGTTTTGGAAGCTGCCGTGTCAAGTTGATCCCATTTGTCGTCATTGCAATCGTCTTGAGACCTTCCAGTTTCCGGAGCTGCGCTGTAAAGAGAGAGAACATCATCAGGTTAAATGCACCTTCATTGCCACTGGATCAGCAGGAGTAATTGGGAATCATGGTGCATCATGAGTAAAAATATAGCCATTGGAAATGTTCTTTTGTTGTATACTTACAGTAAACGAAGCAGGTATATGAACTGTGTAACACTGCCATCTAGTGGTCACACTGCTAAAGACAACTATATTTGCATTAAACACCGGCACCTGCTAGAATGGCAATGTACCATCATCTAGTAATACTGACAGGGAGCTCTGGCTTCTTGTGATGATCCCCAATGCAATCAATAAGAAATGGCCCGATACAGTGTTTCAGTTGGTACATACAGTATAGGGATAGGGTCTAGAGCTGATAACACCTTTTGGTGCCTTTGGACGATTCATTCGAGACTTATGGAACCTCTGGGCTACAGTTCTTACAATATACAGGTTGATTGGTGAGGGACTAGTCCCTGGATCAACTTGTACTGTGAGGAATAGGTATAGGAATCACTACATTTTTTAAAGGGGAGCCAACAGAGAATAGCTGGGTTGGTGGAGTTAGAACCTATAGAAAAGAATGGAATCAGATGGCAACCTGCAGTCATTCTTGAATTGGCTGAGAGACAACCCACAGGAACCACTGGATTGGCTGAGTGAAACCTTACAGGAACCACTGCATTGGCTGAGAGACAGCCTACAGGAACCACTGGATTAGCTGAGAGACAACCTACAGGAACCACTGGATTAGCTGAGAGAACCTACAGGAACCACTGGATTGGCTTAGAGACAATTTACAGGAACCACTGGATTGGCTGAAAGACCACCTACATGAATCACTGGATTGGCTTAGAGGCAATTTACAGGAACCACTGGATTGACTGAGAGACAACCTAGAGAGACCACTGGATTGGCTGAGAGACAACCTGAAGATCCTCAAGTAAAACACTGCTTCGTTTTCCCTGGACCCCACAACTACAGCCTTATACAAGTGCTAGCTCCATGAGTCACTCACCTACAATATCCACTATATCCGGCCGAATCAGTGGCTCCCCCCCAGTCAGACGGATTTTATCCACCCCCTCACGGACAAACAGTTTAGCCAATGTAACAATCTCCTGAGTGGTGAGCAGCTCAGATTTGGGCGTCAGCTTGACTCCTTCTTCCGGCATACAGTACTGACCTAAACAGGGGGGGAAGAGATAACACTATCACCGCCGTGATGGGACTAGAATTTCCAAACCTCTTCCTGTTCACAGGAGCACTGTACCCAGCGCAAGTCTCTGTACTTACATCTGAGGTTACATTTCTCTGTAACAGAGATTCGAAGGTAGTTGTGCTGCCGACCAAAGCTATCAGTAAGGAAAGCAGAGAAAGGCACAGGATGCTCCTTCATGAACCTCTTCCTTTCAGTTTCAGACACGCCCTGCAATGGCACAAGAGAACACATGAGAAGCTGAGTGTATTGAGTACATACAGTATATTAGTTATAGCAGTAACCAGCAGGTGTAGATTCTTTCACCTACCGCAGCTCTACTGGGAGTTACATAAATAAAGAATAGTGAAATCTCAGGGCGGTGCTCCAGCAATGGTTCCATAGGAAAGGCATGCCCCGCGTCAGACTGATCGGCTATGCTGAATCCCATTACTTTAACACTGGCCGGGATGCAATGTCCACTCAGACTGAAGCATGGCATTGCTTATTAAAGGAGAAGGAAAGAAATGCTGCTCTGAGTCCTCTGTCAAAATAAACACAGCATTTCTTTCCTTCTATTGTGCACTCATGGGCTTCTGTATCAGACTTCCTGTTTTCAGCTTAAACCTCCAGGGCATGGACTTGAGCATGCTCAGTTTGCTCCTCTCTTCCTCTCCCTTTTCCCCCCTCACTTCTGTTATCTGAGCCCAGAGCTATAAGTGGGAGAGTCAGGCAGGAAGTGATGTCACACCAAGCTAATATGGCGCTGATATCCTAAACAAACACAGAGAGCTTCTAGAGTTGTTTACTCAGGTATGGTAAAGCATTCTAAATTCTAAATATAGTGTTATAGATGCTCTTTTATGGCAAATCTATTATAATAGCTGCTATCTGGTTACCTTCCCATTGTACTGTTGCTAGGCTGCTGTGGGGGGGGGGGGGTGATATCACTCCAACTTGCAGTATAGCAGCAAAGAGTGACTGAAGTTGATCAGAGCACAAGTCACATGATCTTAGGGCTCCTGGGAAACAATATGTCTAGCCCCATGCTAAAATTCAAAATTTACAAAAAAATTTGTTTGCTCCTTTAAAAAACAGGATTTCAGTGCAGAATTCTGCTGGAGCAGCACTATTAACTGGTGTGTTTTGGGGAAAAAAAACATGTTTTTCCGCAACATTATCCCTTTATAAATAATGAAGACCAATTGAAAAGTTCCTTAGAATCTGTCCATTCTATAACATACTAAATGTTAGCTTAAAGGGATACTGTCATGAGAAAAATTTTTTTTTTCAAAATGTATCAGTTAATAGTGCTGCTCCAGCAGAATTCTGCACTGAAATCCATTTCTCAAAAGAACAAACAGATTTTTTTATATTCAATTTTGAAATCTGACATGGGGCTAGACATATTGTCAATTCCCCAGCTGCCCCAAGTCATGTGACTTGTCCTCTGATAAACTTCAATCACTCTTTACTGCTGTACTGCAAGTTGGAGTGATATCACCCCCTCCCTTTTCCCCCCAGCGGCCAAACAAAAGAACAATGGGAAGGTAACCAGATAACAGCTCCCTAACACAAGATAACAGCTGCCTGAACCACCCCTTTAATGCAAGATAAAGATAGAAGGGCACAGATAAAACCGAGGGACCAAAGTAGTGGCAACAATGTGAAAAAAATGGGAGAACAAAACAAGATGGGAACAAAAAGCTACATGGTGACAGTAGGAAAAGAAGGAAACAGTCGGGCAAGAAGACGACATGGGGTCAGTGGGACTAGACAGAGACAGTAGGAAAGAAGGGGATGTAAAACAAGGGCAAGGGTTTCCTTATTTTGGGCAAGAAACAACCCTCAAAAAGGCCTCCAGCAAAGTCAAAAAATGGAACGGAGGGCTCAATGGCCCAAGTAATAAGGAATCTGTTGGAATTAAGATAAAATTTACAGCCAACAGACTAGTGAGCGTTATGGTTTTTTTAGGTCACTGACCCCAACAACTAAAAAAAAAACATGTCGAATTCACTTTGTCCATCGGATGCATTTTCTTTATATTCTGTCTCCAAAGAGATGAGTTTGTATTTGAGTTTGTAACAGATGAACTTCCCTCTCGGCGCAGGGACATTTGGAATGGAGCAAATGAAATGAAAATTGCCGGTAACAAAAGGGATTTTAGAATAACAGACACGGCGCAACATTTAATCAGTCTCTCTCCCAACAAGCAGTTGTCTAAATGCAAATCCCTGTCTAATCCACTCACATCTCTCTATGGTTTGTCTCATCTATCAGAAGACAATGACGAGGCGAGTGTCGATTTAGGGACACGGGAAGAAATGGCAAGAAATTACATTTGGCAGCAAATTGTCCTTCTAATCGCCGGAAGGTTAAACCAGATCTATCCAGCGAGTGTGCAATGAGAGAGGAGGGTTGTACAGATATAACCAATCCACAGTCTAGTTACTTAGCTCAGTGATTCCTGACTGCAGCCACCTTTTTTTCTTTGCTCCTGTATATCAGGGCAGCTGGGAATGTGTATCTTTTTCTTCTGCCCAGCCCTGTGTCAGGAACCCAAACCTGCTTCCAGTCTATAGCTAATATCACTTTAATGCAAAATGTGCACTAAAGCATGTTTATAAGTTCTATTGTGTCATCACTACTGTCCTGCACCTTTTCCCTAAGCTCCATTGTTTCATCACTCCTCTTCTGAGTTGAAATTATGCTCCGCACTCGTTGAGCACTTATTCACCGAGCTATGTCCACGGTGAAGCTGCACTTTAGCACCATTGAGATGGTTCAGTACAGAAATCCAGAGATTTACCCACAATTCCTATACCAAAAGCAACAAAGTTGTGGCAGAATTTCTTCACCCATTGTGAGTCTCGCAATCACTGCGTGGCAACCAATGCTACGTTTGGTAACCCATCAAATTGTTTGAAATCTTTACACATCACTATTTCAGTGAGACGGCTGAAGTTCAGGCTGCAGGGCGGTAAAGCAATAATTAGTCGTCATTTAGATAAGGAATACTTGCATTTCCCTCCTTCAATTACAATCCTATGGTTGGGCGGAGGCACAATAACATCCATTCCCATATGTAATTAGAGACGCGCCTATTAACACAACTGGATTTTCACCTTTTAAAATATTAACCCCCCACATGTAATATAAGGCACTAAGTTTGCCCAAGGGCAGTAACCCATGACAACCAATAAGATTCTTGCATTTAAACAGGTGACTAGTAAATGATACCTGCCGATTGGTTGCTATGGGTTATATGCCCCTGGACAGATTTAGTGCCTTTTATTACATAACCCAATTGTAAATGGAGATTCTGCATCAGAGAAGAGGGTTTATAGCGAGCAGAACAGTAAGGATTAGACACAGAACTAAATCTGAACCCGATCAATTTCACTCTCTATAATATCGTGTGACCAGTCGGCCAAGCTAGATCAGCTTTTGAGCAGAGCCTGGTTAATAACACTCACCTCTGGTCATTAATGCTTATAGTAAAATATTTCGCAACACCCACAGAAAGACATAACCCCAAATATCACTGAGGAGTCCTGTGACCATATAAAGGCACAAGGCTGCAGGCTGAGTTATATAGGGAACTCTGAGTATCACTCATGTATTATAAGGGATAATGTACCCCCTACTGTAAATGATAAGGATATAAGAAGTCACTGAAGGGTTGTTTTGTGACCATATAAAGGCACAAGGCTGCAGGCTGAGTTATACAGGGAACTATGAGTATCACTCATGTATTATAAGGGATAATGTACCTCCTACTGTAAATGATAAGGATATTAGAAGTCACTGAGTGGTTCTGTGGCCATATAAAGGCACAAGGCAGCAGGCTGAGTTATACAGGGAACTCTGAGTATCACTCATGTATTAGAAGGGATAATGTACCCCCTACTGTAAATGATAAGGATATTAGAAGTCACTGAGTGGTTCTGTGGCCATATAAAGGCTGCAGGCTGAGTTATACAGGGAACTCTGAGTATCACTCATGTATTATAAGGGATAATATACCCCCTACTGTAAATGATAAGGATATTAGAAGTCACTGAGGGGTTCTGTAACACAGAGGGACAGGGTTCAATTCCTTGGTGGATCCTTAAAGTTTATGTTTCACTAGCAGAGAATATAGTACAAACCTGTTGCCCTTTGTGAGAGAGGCATCAGGTCAGTGAACTGTTATCTCTCGTCTCCAGAAAAAAATAAAAAAGGCGAGTGAGTAATATTAGTAAAGTGAGTATAATATGTAACTAGCAGATAACACTCACTAACAAATCCAAAGGTCTCCCTGTCCCTGGGCAGAATTGTGCTGTATACAGCAGATATTGCATGAATGTAGATTTACCAGTAATGTGACTGTGTGTGAGGTTGGTGCCCGTCAGCTGATCAGCAGCAAATTCATCTAATGATCTGCTCTTCAAAGCACAAGGCTGAGCAGGACACCAGATCAAAGAAACCCTCATGCCATGGCGAATTAGCCTAAAACCTGTGAAATCCTGTGATTCTGGGGCCTGATAGACTAAACAGGGCATTAAAGGCACAGTAACACTATAAATCAAACAGGATGGGCATGCGCTTTTTAGCTTGGGTAGTTTGAATGATGGTTATATAAATAAGGCCTCTCCTATTCATATTCCAGTCTCTTGTGCAAATCAATGCATGGTTGCTAGGGTAATTTGGACCCTAGCAACCAGATTGCTGACATTGCAAACTGGAGAGCTGCTGAATAAAAAGCTCAAAAATCACAAATAATAAAAAATTAAAACCAATTCCAAATTGTCTCAGAATATCACTGTATCACTATGTTATACTAAAAGTTAACTGAAAGGTGAACAACTCCTCTAAGCTGAAATAGGGCTCTAGGGCCCACATTTACACTGCAGATAAAATATACACGGTGTATATGTCTCAGTGCCTATTGCAGCACATGGTGTGGCGCTCAATTTCTCCGCACGATGGATCGTCGCCCTGTCGCCATTTCTGAATGGCTGAAGACATTGCAAATTTAAAGTTAAAAGTGTCTTGGTGGTTTGCTTTTTTCGTAAAGTAGAAAGAATTTTTTTTAAACTTTTTTTTATGTTACTGGTCCTTTAAATAGGGTCAATCCCCTTTACATTAACTTTTAGTATGATGTAGAGAGTGATATTCTGAGACAATTTGCAATTGGGTTTTCATTTTTTTTTTTATTTATTATTTGTGGTTTTTGAGTTATTTAGCTTTTTATTCAGCAGCTCTCCAGTTCGCAATTTCCTAATTCCCCTAGCAACCATGCATTGATTTGAATAAGAGACTGGAATAAGAATAGGAGAGGCCTGAATAGAAAGATGAGTAATAAAAAGTAGCAATAACAATACATTTGTAGTCTTACCGAGCATTAGTTTTTTAGATAGGGTCAGTGACCCTAGAGAAGAGAGAGAAGAAGAAGGCAAATAATCAAAAACTATGGAACAGACAAAATTAAGACCAATTCAAAAGTTGCTTAGAATTGGCCATTCTAGAACATACTAAGGGCTCTTACGGACGAGCGGTTGTAGCTGCGCTCCGTTTTTCTGCGTTCAGCCGCAGGGGATCGCAGGAATAGACGCATTACATTTTTTCCAATGGGGCTGTACTCACCCAGGCACCGAACGCAGGTTGAGACGCAACATGCTGCATTTTTCCTGCGTTCGGCGCCTACACGCCCCTGTGTGAGTACAGCCCCATTGGAAAAAACGTAATGTGTCTATTCCTGCGCTGCCCTGCGGCTGAACGCAGAAAAATTGAACGCAGGGGAGCGCAGCTACAACCGCTCGTCAGTAAGAGCCCTAAAAGTTAACTTAAAGGTGAACCACCCCCTCTAAGGTGAGGATTTTGCCTATTCAAGCCGGTGCACCAATGAAAGGCATAACCCCAAGATTATTTCCCAACAGTAAGTGCTGACCCGTATAAATGACCCCTGAATAGTTGCAGATCCCTATAACGCAAGCAGTTTGTTATTAACCCACGCTGGGCCACAGCCTCAGAACACCACTGATTAACATGATCGTCAAGGCTTTATCAGCTGAGCTTGTTTGCTGCAAGAGGAGAATGCAGAGCAGCCAACTCCCCGCATGCTCTGGGAGGAGAAAACAAGTTCAGCTTGGGCCTGTTTGTGCGACGAGCTTGTTGAGAAATCTCCTTGTGAAGATTCTATGGGCCTGGGGGAATGACGCCAAACTATTTATCTTCCCAGAATTAATGAAACTTTGGTAAAATTGCAACATTTAAGTGGAACTCCACCCAAAACCAGTTCTTTTGCAACATTAAAGAAAATATTGTAACCAGCTTCCCGCTATCTATTCATTAAACAATTCCAATGGGTTTAGAGTTATGTGCAAATGCAACTTTTATTGAACGCAGAGTCTGTCTAGCTGTTTATATAGTGAATACCCCCTCTTGTAAATTATAAGGATAATATAAGTTACTGAGGAGTTTCATGACCATATAAAAACATGAGGCCGAAGGAACTCCTTTGTAACTCCGAGGTAACTTCTAATATCCTCAAATTTTGCAACTGGGGGTACTTTATTTATTATAATACACAAATTTCAGTGAGTCATGTGACAGAAATGACATCAGAACTCACTGTTTATAACTGATGAAAGATATTTATAGCTTTTGTGTTTTATATTCTCTTCACTGCTGGTTCTGACTCCTCAGACAACATAGCAGAAGCCAGCTGATTAATAGACCTGGAGGAGAACAGACTCCTGCTACAGGGTCAGACACACAGACACAGCTTTCAACTGCAATTGCAAACGACTTTAAACCCATTTTCCATGGGAGATACAGATTATCTGTCAGGGTAACGATGCTGCCATCTCCCAATCAGCCCTGAATGTGATGCAGTACCAACATTTGAATCAGAAAATCAATGTAATAAAGTCGCGATAAAGGGCTGGAATATCACCCGAAACATCACTTTGCTAGTGGCTGCTGGATATACTTGTTAAAGGGATACTGTCATGGGAAAACATGTTTTTTTTTTTCCAAAATGCATCAGTTAATAGTGCTGCTCCAGCAGAATTCTGCACTGAAATCCATTTTTAAAAGAGCAAACAGATTTTGTTATATTCAAATTTGAAATCTAACATGGGGCTAGACATATTGTCAGTTTCCCAGCTGCCCCCAGTCATGTGACTTGTGCTCTGATAAACTTCAGTCACTCTTTACTGCTGTACAAGTTGGAGTGATATCATCCCCCCCCCCAGCCCAACAACAGAACAATGGGAAGGTAACCAGATAGCAGCTCCCTAACACAAGATAACAGCTCCCTGGTAGGTATAAGAACAGCACTCAATAGTAAACGCCAAGTCCCACTGAGACTGATTCAGTTACATTGAGTAGGAGAAATAACAGCCTGCCAGAAAGTAGTTCCAGCCTAAAGTGCAGGCACAAGTCACATGACTGGGGCAGCTGGGAAACTGACAATATGTCTAGCCCCATGTCAGATTTCAAAATTAAATATAAAAAAAATCTGTTTGCTCTTTTGAGAAATGGATTTCAGTGCAGAATTCTGCTGGACTAGCACTATTAACTGATGCATTTTGGGAAAAACATGTTTTCCACATGACAGTATCCCTTTAACATTTGAATCAGAGTCATTTTTCCAAAGGAGTGTATGGTATGTCTGGCAAGCCTGGTGCAGCCCTGGAGATTTGGCAAATGTCAGGGACTGGCCCTTTGTAGGATAAGGGCCCAGCACTATGGAAATAAAATAGTACAATATTAGTACAAAAATAAAGCACCAGTTGCAGGTGAAGCTTTCTGCGTCGTACAGTAAGTTCATCGTTTGGGAAACTTTCACTTTATGCTGCTGCAAGCTGTTTGGTTTAGCCATTGTGCTCGTGTCCCAGCATGCAATGTTCAGTATCACATGTGGGTGTGGCTTGAGCAGAGAGGGAGGTGTCACTAAGGACTTTTATGCCATTTATTGATAGAATTAGGGAGCTGCCATACTTCCAGCTTGTAACAAGGGAAAATGAAGTAAGACAGTATCCCTCACCCCCAACATAAATAAATAATTAAAATGAGAACAATTAGTGGGGGGGGGGGCAACAATGACAATACAATGTTAATTTTTCTTGATAATTTGGCTTTCAGAGAGTAGGTACACTGAAACTGAACGATAAATCCAGACTGATCTACATTATACAATTCTGCCATTTTAATTACACAGAGGCCCAGACAGCCAAATAAAGAGTAAGTCTTGATGGCATCTCACAGCATCCCCTCTGGCATTTGCCAGAATCCACAGATTGCCAGTCCAGGCCAGATCAAGGGGATAATTATGCGATTAGAAGTAAAACTGCAAAATCAGCAATCTGACCTGCTCCTCTTCTGCTCTCCTAGTACTCAAACAGTATGGCATCTCCTACTCATTTTAATTACACAATATGCAGCAAAGTCAGGGGTGAGTGTCAGTGTCTTGTCAGGTAATGTGCCAGGGAGTGAGAGTGTGTCAGTCCCAGTGTGTCTGTCAGTAAGTGTGCAGTGTTAGTGAGAGTGTGAGTGTCACTGAGTGAGTGTGTCAGTGTGGGAGGAGGGTGAGTGAGTGTCAGACAGTGAATGAGCCAGTGAGTGTGTGAGTCTGCTTGTGCAAGACAGTGTGAGTGTCAGACAGTCAGTGAGTGAGTGTGAGTCAGTGTGTGAGTGTCAGTCGGTGAGTCAGTGTCAGTCAGTGTGAGTCAGTGTGTGAGTGTCAGTCAGTGAGTCAGTGTGAGTGAGTGTCAGTCAGTGTGTGAGGGTCAGTCAGTGTGTGAGTGTCAGTCAGTGAGTCAGTGTGTGAGTGTCAGTCAGTGTGAGTGAGTGTGAGTGTCAGTCAGTGTGAGTGAGTGTGAGTGTCAGTCAGTGTGAGTGAGTGTCAGTCAGTGAGTCAGTGTGTGAGTGTCAGTCAGTGAGTCAGTGTGTGAGTGTCAGTCAGTGTGAGTGAGTGTGAGTGTCAGTCAGTGAGTCAGTGTGCAGGTGCACCAACAAACCTGAGCGGGAGCAGTGAGTTCCAGAGCTGGGACCCCGGAGGCGCAGGACCTTGTGTTGGTTCCCCGGGGCCCGGTTCGGCCCAGTCTCCCCCGCAGCAGCGCACACAACCTCCCTCTGGGCAGCGCCATGGCCAAACTGCATGAAACCAGCCGCCCTCTCTGCCCCACAAACAAGCACTTAGCTGCCCGGCCTTGTCACGTGTTACCGCCTGGCCAATCAGCCGTCCCGCGCGCTTCCGGGATGAGGGAATGCTGGGGTTAGTAGTTCGACGATAGGTGGCTTTAAATAAACGGGACGTGAGTTCTCTGAGGTGAGGCCCCTCCATTCCCTTATACACCTGCTATTCCTTATCAGCCGCAGCCTCTCAGGAGCGAAGACTGTCAGTGGCACGTTCTCTTCACCAGGCCGGACTGGCATCTGTGGGTTGTGGCAAATGCCAGAGGGGCTGATATAAGACAGTCACTATTTATTGCGCTGGTGGAGGACTATTTGGGCCTCTGTGTTCTTGGAATGTCAGGGACTATTTTGACTCCCAGTCCAGGGATGACGTTACTATTCAACAGATGGGCCTGGCCTGGCTGGACTGTAATCTGTGGGTTCTGGCAAATGCCAGAGGGGCTGCTGTAAGTTGCCATAGACAGTCACTATTTATTGGGCTGGTGAGGAGCTGTTTGGGCCTCTGTGTAGCTGAAATGCCAGGGCCTATTTTGAATCTCAGTCCAGGCCTGGGCCTGGCGGTGCCCTCCTTCCTTTGCCCGTGCGCTCATGTGACTTAGATTATAATGCAGGGATCCCCAACCTTTTTTACTTGTGAGCCACATTTAAATATAAAAAAAGAGTTGGGGAGCAACACGAACATGAAAAAGTCCATGAGGATGTCAAATAAGGGCTGTGATTGGCTGTTTGGTAGCTCCTATATGGACTGGTAGCCAGGTCTGGACTGAGAATGAAAATAGGCCCTGGCATTTCAGGTACACAGAGGCCCAATCTGCCCAAACAGAGGCCCAACCAGCCCACTAAATACTGACTTTCTATGGCAACTTACAGCAGCCCCTCTGGCATTTGCCAGAACCCACAGATTGTCAGTCCGGGCCTGCTGGTAGCCTACAGGAGGCTCTGTTTGGCAGTACACCTATTTTTTATGCAACCAAAACTTGCCTCATAAGGTCCCCATAGACACAAAGATTTTTCTTTCGTGAACGACCAATTTTAGCGAAATCCGACTGATCCGTCAAATTATCGTGAAGTTAGTGGGAATCAAACAATCGTGCATCTTACAATTTTTCATCCGACATCTGTCAGAAAATTGATTGGCCAGGTTAAACAATTTTCATCGGTCCCAGTGCAATCTATCTATGTTTGCAGGGCCAGGCAGGCAGCTCCCTTCAGTTTTCCTGGCAATATCGCCTGAAATGGTCTTTTTAGTTGATGGACAAATCGATCGTTTCGAGATATTCATGGTCTAACGATAACGAAGATCTTTTAAAGATCTTTACATCTAAGTCAGGAATTCAAAAATAAGCACCTGCTTTGAGACCACTGGGAGCAGGCCCGGACTGGCAATCTGTGGGTTCTGGCAAATGCCAGAGGGGCTGCTATAAGGTCCCATAGAAAGTCACTATTTAGTGGGCTGGTAGGGTTTTTTGGGCCTCTGCGTGGGCTGATTGGGCCTCTGTGTACCTGAAATGCCAGGGTCTATTTTAATTCTCAGTCTGGACCTGACTGGGAGCAACATCCAAGGGGTTGGTGAGTAACATGTTGCTCACGAGCTACTGGTTGGGGAACTCTGCCTTATAGGGTTGTTTAGCTTCCAAACACTTTTTCCAATTGAGTTGTTTTCAGATTGTTCACCAAAAATAAAGACATTTTTTTTAAATTACTTTCCATTATTTATTTTTTTACTGTTTTTCCAAGATCTAAGTTTAAAGTCCCAGCCTCTGGTGTTTGAGTCTGGCAGCTCGGTAATTCAGATGCAGATTCGGTTACAATTTTACATTTAGTTGATACATTTCTCAGCAGCATCTCTGAAGTATTAGCAGCTATTGTATCAATTCTAACATCTGCCTTTAATGAAACTCAGGGATTCTGCTCAGCAGGGACAAAGATAAGAAATGTATCAACTGAATGTTTCAATTTAGAACAGTTTACAGGGTCGGCGACCCCCCTCCGAGAGCTGCTTTAGAAGGTGAAAAATTAGATTTACACTTCAATATTAGAAAAACAGTCACACATAGAAAATAGAAAGTAATTGGAAAGAATCGTTATTTCTGGTGAACTATCTGAAACCAACTGAACTGAAAAAAGTGTTGTAAGATGAACAACCCCTGTGTTTATCCCCACTGTAGGCAGTGCCTGAAATACCCTACAGTTTGCTGCTAATGACCCCTGAGGCAAATCTTAGCAGCTAGCAAACTCTTGTCCCTCACGGACCCAATGCTCACCCTGGCCAATAAGAATCTGTGTATGGCTGGCTGCCTTCTCTTCATTGGCTGCTTCTGATCATTACCTGGTACTGAGGCCTCCCAAGAAGGCATGGTAAAGGGAGAGTGGCATGGGAGTATCAACTGGTCCCAAGTTTATTATATAAATATATATAAATCTTATGTATTTCTGGGTAATCCCCCCAGTGTTGGACTGGAATGCCAGGGATCCACAAGAAAACCTTAGACCATGGGCCCACTTTCCAAACTATTATTCCTCCTCTCCTCACTCAATCTTTTTATTCTCCTAGTCTTTTATCCCTACATACTATACTCTATTCTTCCATTATTAAGCCTCTTTTTCCATAAAAAATGGAGAATGACAATGAAATAGGCCAAATGGTTAGAAGCAAGTGGGCCCACTGACACCTGGGCCCACCGGGAATTTTCCCGGTATCCTAGTGGGCCAGTCCAACACCCCAGCACCAACACCCAAAATATTAGGAAAAAACCCCATCACCGCTGTTACACAATTAAGGTGGATAGACGCAAACCTCTTCAAAGCCAAACACTGTAAGCCACACATGTATACAGTCGCCTCACCTGCATCTCTTTACCGCTCATATTTTATATTTTAAATCTTTTACATTCAATGCTTCATCCCTTTCAATGTACTGCTTAATATTGATGAGAACTGTCATTAATATTTTTTATAAATGGTTGCAGTCATATTTATTCAATGAAGCATAATTACTAATTAAATTAGTTTTCCCTAATCAAATAATTCACAGAGCAATACTTAATAATATTGGGCTCTCGTCTTTCCTCAAACCTTACAGCTCGAGCTGAGTAAGAGGTAAGAGTCATCAGTGATAAGTATTAGTTTTATCAGTTTTAAGTATGAGGTTCATTAATTATAAGTATGGGGTTCATCAGTTCTGACTATGGGGTTCATCAGTAACAAGTATGGAGTTTGCCAATCAAAAATATGGGGTTTATCAGTTTTAAGTATGAGGTCCATCAATCATTAATATTGGGTTCATCAGTAATAAGTATAGGGTTTATCAATCAAACATATTGAGTTCATAGCTATTAATAAGGTCAGGTATTTAAACCAATTTTGCGCTCTAATCTGTGCCTGGTTATCGTGTTTTTTCCTGAAGCCTAGCTATTCAACCTATTTCTAACCTATTGCTGATTCCTGTGTATGACCCTTGCTTGTTCCCGACTTCTGAACCTCGATGCCTGCCCAGACTTCTGCTTATCTCCGTTCCCGCTGATTTGCTGCCTGCCCTTGAACTCGGATCCAGTTTTGACTACTCCTCTCTCTAATCCCTGGTACCTCGCTTCGGTTGAGCCTCACTGGCTTCTCTCCTCTTACGGCTCCCCCGTATCACTTCCAGGTGGGTTCTGTGTTGTGTGAGCAGCTCGTGAGTCCTTATCTTCAAAGATCCATCAACTGATTATCCAGTAAGCCTGACAAACTGTACCTTACGAACAGATCTGACTACAGGGATACCCCCTTGGATATGTTTGGGGGGCTTCTTGGTGCTTGTCAGTTGCTCTTTGGTGCAAAATAGGATACTAGAGCATGGAAGTCCACTAGTGGTTTATACTTCTAATGATGGCAAGGGCTAGACATATTGTCACTTTCCAAGGTGCCCCCAGTCATGTGACTTGTGCTCTGATAAACTTCAGTCACTCTTAGAGCGCCACCAAAGATTTGGGGAGATTTAGTCGCCCAGCGACAAATAGCCTCTTCTAATCTCCCCGAACTGCCTTCCCGCAGGCTAAAATCTAAATCGCTGGCAGGATGACACTCGGAGGACTTTGTTTTCCGAAGTCGCCCGAAGTTTCCTCGTGTGTCTCTGCCCCTTCACCCCCCCATCAGCAGAACAATGGGAAGGTAACCATAGTACAGCTCCCTGGTAGATCTAATAACAACGCTCAATAGTAAAAACCCATGTCCCACAGTTACACTGAGTAGGAGAAACAATAATCTGCCAGAAAGCAGTTCTATAGTACAGCACTGGCTCTTTCTGAAAGCAGATGACCAGGCAAAATGATGAGATGGCCCTTTCAGTTACAGGTAGGTCAAATCTGTAGGTAATCACAGGAGCAAGACTTGCATTGAAGCCAAGTCCAGATACACAGAGTGCTGCATTCTCTACCTATCAATCTGATACAGTGGCACAGGTCTAAGTATAAAACTCCATGGCATCATGCCAGCGGGCGATATGCTTTGTGTGCCATGCTGCTGAAACATTAGCCCCACAGCATACAATGAATTAATGGAAAATGCTTGGGGGCTCAGTATGGTACAGGGACTTTAGTGTAACCAGCTAACTAGAAAAAGCAGCAGCCTTTGTAATTGTAATACAGGTTGCAGGGCTGTGTGTTTACGCAAAGGTATGCACATTTATTGCTATTATTATATATAGAAAGCCTTAAATGTACCCACCAGATGGCAGTATTGATCAGCTAATTCCTCACCTTTGTTTATATATTTAGGTGCAGACATTTTGGATTTGGATCACTGCTTCATTTGTGAGATTTTGGGTGTGAAATAGAGTCAAAATGAGTAAAACATCCATTTAGCTATAAAGAAATGCGATTGGTACCACTAGATAGGTACCTAATACTCACTGAATAGGGAGAGAGACCAGAAGAAAGTGTTGGAAGGTTCTGCTCTAATTTCCCTACAGAAATAGGGATTGATAGCACTAGATAGGTACCTAATATATAGAGGCAGAGACAAGACGAAAGTGTTGGAAGGGTTACTGCCTGCTCTGTTCTCAATTCCCTACAGAAATAGGGATTGGTAGCAATAGATACGTGCCTAATAGATAGAGATATAGACATATGTTGTGTTTTCCCTCTCTTTCAGTCTCTTCTCCAGATTGTGAGTTATTTGGTTCTTTTTTTGGTTTGAAAGAGTCCATATTTTGTGCAAAACACATTCTCCATCCTTAGAAGTGGAAGCCAGGGGTCCCATACCCCTTTCTGTGTTGTGTTTAATCCAACCTGCAATTTAACAGATGTTTTTGAAATACCACCCACAGCACCCATACCAGCCTTAATTAAATACTGTAATAATAGCAATATTTTTGGAACAGTTAAGCCCCACGGAGCTACTGTCTGCATATTTCAGCCATACCCCTTTATGCTGACAGATAAAATGGACCGATATTTTTTTCTAGTGGTAAATCACTAGATTTATAGACTTCACAGTAAAATTACCCATTAGAAATGCTGAGGCACCAGCTTTTATTGGATTGAGCCTTAATATCATCTCATGGAGAGACAGGTCTGATTGGGCTGTGACTGGTTTCAATGAAAGAAATAAGAACAGTCAGCTTAAGGCAGAGGAAACAAAACTTTTACAAATATGTGAGAATAATACGGCACTGGTAATTCTCATGTTGGAAATGAAGCCAGAGTTCTAAAATGGGCTAATTGCCCCTTCAATTCCCGGGGGAACAAAGATGAAGGGAACTCGCTACAGACTCTGACATTCTGTTTCTCTGGTTAATTGGCTACATGGTTATAAACACGACTCTTGCACTCGGATTGCATGGAACATGCAAAGGTTTTTAATTGATTAAATTGGAATTTGCATAATTCATAAAACTCTTTAATAATGATGCTAAATTGGAGCTTTAATCAGCCCCGTGTGTGCAGCTCCTTCTTGCTTACATACATACATACCTAAATACATGGCATGTGATCGGCAGACACAATCATATGTCATGATATGGAAATTAGGGATGCACCAAATCCACTTTTTTGGATTCGGCCGAACCTTCATGAAAGATTCGGCCGAACCGAATCCGAACCCTAATTTGCATATGCAAATTAGGGGTGGTAAGGGGAAAACATTTTTTACTTCCTTGTTTTCTGACAAAAAGTCATGCAATTTCCCTCCCGCCCCTAATTTGCATATGCAAATTAGGATTCGGTTCGGCTGGGCAGAAGGATTCGGCCGAATCCTGCTGAAAAAGGCCGAATCCCGAACCGAATCCTGGATTCGGTGCATCCCTAATGGAAATGCAAATGAGCAGAATGTTCTCTCTGCAGATCTGGAAATCATTCCAAATTAAATTAGTTATTAAGTCTGGGGAAACACGCGCCTCGTTAATTATGCTTAATAAAAAAAAGTCTGCACTTTCTGAATAAACATATTCATAAGATAAGTGGGGTTTCTTCCATGGATTAAAAGAAATACTTTTGGGGTTGAAGTTTAGCAACCAGTCAGCCGGTAGTTATTTTTCTTTTCAGGTAGTTATTTTTTTAATGCCTGATTGATTGCTATGGGTTACTGGGCCTGGTGTACTCTTGGTGACTTTTGTTACATTATCCCATTAGTATTTCTTATACATTCCCCATGTGTTGGATTTTGTTATGTTCTGTGGCTTTACTGTGTGTACTAATCCACTGCCCCTAACCTTTTCTCTACCAACCCAGACCCAACCCGACCCTCTGTGCCATCAACAATTATACCCCTGTGCCTGGCCCAACATCACTGGAGGGAGCAGTAGGGAAAGATGGGGACAGCAGGGAAAGATGGAGTCAGTAGGGAAAGATGGAGACAGTAGGGTAACATGGAGACAGTAGGACAAGATGGAGACAGCAGGGAAAGATGGGGACAGTAGGGCAAGATGGAGACAGTAGGACAAGATGTAGACAGTAGGGAAAGATGGGGACAGTAGGGAAAGATGGTGATAGCAGGGAAAGGTAGAGTCAGCAGGGAAAGACGGAGACAGTAAGGCAAGATGGTGACAGTAGGACAAGATGGAGACAACAGGGAAAGATGGAGACAGTAGGGAATGATGGAGACAGTAGGGCAAGATGGAGATAGTAGGACAAGGTTGAGACAGTAGGGAAAGATGGAGACAGTAGGACAAGATGGAGACAGAACAGGAAAATGGGGACAGTAGGACAAGATGGGGCAGTAGGACATGATGGAGACAATAGGACAAGATGGAGACAGTAGGGCAATATGGAGATATTTGGATAAGATGAAACAGTAGGACAAGATGAGGACAGTAGAGCAACATGTGGAGACTAGGGAAAGATGAAAACAATAGAACAAGATTAGGGCAGTATGGAAAGATGGGGACAGTTGGGAAAGATGGAGCCAGTAGAGAAATATGGAAACAGTATGGGAAGAAGAAGACAGTAAGACAAGTTTAGATGGGGTCAGTGACCCCAATTTGAAATGGCAAATAATTCAACAACTATAAAAAATAAATAATGAAGGCCATTCTATAACATACTAAACATTTACATAAAGGTGAACGGAAGCATCCCCTGCATATCGATAGGACAGGTCTCCCCTTCCATCCCAAGAAGTACATCCCGTACAAAGTTTGTGACCTCAGTTGATGATGTAACAGAGAGCCCAACAAACCGGGGTTATTAATGAATCCGGAGAGTGAGATGCAGAACCGGTGCTGGAGACACAGAACTTTCCTTTGAGATGAGAGATTGAAGAGAATATTTTATTGCGCAGCTTGAGACACACAGCTCATGAATCTCTAATATTCTCTCAGATTCATATTATTTTTTTCCAAATTGGGTGAATGTTTATAGGATAATCCTCCCATTTGCATCATGGGAAACAAATGCCTTAATCCCCTTTCTCATGTGAGATTTCATCAGTGTTTCTACATCTTGTCTTGTTTTCTTTACTGCCCTCTTTTTCTTTACTTCTTTGTTCTCTCTTCTTTCTATATATGTTTTCTCTCTCTACTGTTTCTTCTTCCTTCCCTCTCCCTCCTCTCTTCTTTCAACTTTGTCCTGTCTACTTCTTTCACCTTCTCTATACTTATTCTCCCCTTCTCTCTTCTTTCACCTTGTTCTCTCTACTTCACCTTTTCCCCTCCTTCTCCTTGCTGCTTCTTTCTCTATATTACCGTACTTCTCCCTTCTTTCTTCTTCCTCTGTTCTGTCTCCGTCCACTCTATTCCATCTTTTCCCTCCTTCTATCTTCTCCTTCCTTCTCTTCAATTCTTCATCTATGTACCTTCTCTCTACTCCTTCCTTCATCCTCCTCCTCTACACCCATATAATAAATGAAAAGACGTTGATGTAGAGAGAGAAATGTCAGTCTATGTACATTCACAAGGCAATTATACTGTCGATTAGGGGCATAATGCAATGTCATTTCGGGAAACGTATCTGACAGTAAATGAGAATGATCTGATGCACCAATCTGGCCCAACACCATCCTGCCTAAACTTCCTTTGTTCTCAATTGTCCTTATCTCCCATAACTGCAGTAATGACATACGTTCCTTTTAAAAGAAGCTAAAAGAGGAAGGAACCTAGAAACCTAAAATATGTGGTCTTACACCATTTGGGGTATGTCTAGCAGATATTGGTAATAGAAATGTAAACTCTCAAAACAAATGAATGTGAAACAGCTCAGTGTGCCTTCTTAAGCACATTACAATTCCATTTACATAAAAACTTGAATTTAAAACAACAGTACCACCTGCTGGTTATTTTGACCAACCATCTGTAATTGGCTGAAAATTTTATTTGCCTGAGAAAGGATATGTCGTGTAATGTTGCTCTGCTTAGAAAATTTATTTAATAAGCGGAAAAGAGTCGTCTGAGGTTTCTCTGGTCAGGAAAGCAACATCTCAAGAGTTAACACCTGAGTGTCACAAACTCCTCAAATCAATTTAAATGTCTTGTGTGGAATGCAGAACGTACACTGGGTTGTGGGTCTCCAATGGGTATTCCAGTTTCCTCCCACACTCCTAATAAATACAGGCAGCTGAATTGACCCTAGTGTGTGTGAGTGAGATGTATATTATAAGAACTACTGATGTATAATCTCTGTACAGTGCTGTGACATATGTCAGCGCTATATAAAAAATTATGATGGCAAAAGCATTTACAATTTTGGTGAAGTGAAAAAAAAAATCCTACTCTATTGTAGTTTCCTCTGCGTCCACTAGGTGTCCTACTCACACCTTTATCCTTGTCATCATGTTCCCAATGCCTTTCTCTTTCCCAGAAATGTCACGCATGTATCTACATATTTATTTCTAATGTAACAGAAACATGAACAGCAGTGCTGATACAATTCAGGGAAACATACAGTGTTGGTCATTTATTAATAGCTGGCAAATTTGCTCCTGGGCAGTAACCCATGGCAACTAATCAGATGATTGCTTTCTGTCCTCAACCTGCAGCTGGCTGAAAAAACGTGAATCACTGATTGGTTGCTATGGGTTACTGCCCAGGTGCAAATTTGCCCAGTTCTTTAATAAATGAGCCCCACTGTGTTCAAAAAATATCTCTTCATAGGGGCAAGAAGTCCTTTATTGATTAGAGCTCACACTGTAAAGCTTCAGGCTTGTTAATACAGAAAGGATTTGTAGGGAATCCCATAACCTGACTGCCCTTACACCCTCCCTATGCTGATAGTGAGATCTCCTTACCTCTCCACCAATGAATCACTCTTTCCCCCTCTCTTGGTAGGGAACCCAATAACCTGACTGTAATTAGTAAAGAAACCCTTCCTGTGCTGGTGTTGAAATCTCCTTTCCTCCAACCTCAATAGAAATTAGCCAATTTTATTGTTCAGAGAATGGATCAGACAGTCAATATGGTTTAAATACAACCTTACAAAAAAGAAAAGAAAAAGACCTATGCAAGTATTACATATAACAGTGTACATATACAGATTTAGAAGGCTGCAGTGATGCCTTTGGCACAACTATATCTATTTGGCTATTGCAAATAAATGATTTGACAGTGGAAGCAACATTAAAACCAGTTTAGTTATACCTGTATTAAAATTAAATCATGTACCTGTCCTGGGCCCATTATTATTTTCTCTTTATACTTCCTCTTTCTCCAAATGGATCAACTCGTATGGTCTCCAATACCATCTCTATGCTGACAATACTCAGATCGATCTCTACTCTCCTGATCTCAATCCAGAGTGCCTTTGGGGTTATTCTAGATCCTACCCTGTCCTTTATTCCTCATATCCAGTCACTTATTAAATCATGTCAATTTCACCAAAGGAACATATCCAAAATACAAAAATTTATCACCCAAGATGCTGCCAAAACTCTTATTCACTCTCTCATCATATTGTGTCAAGAGTACTAGAACTCTCTATTAATTGGCCTTCCCCACCAGTCACTGTCACCTCTCCAGTCCATAATGAACACTGCTGCCAGGCTTATACACCTCAGCAACTGCTCCTCCTCTGCCAATCCCTGCACTGGCTTCCACTACCTTTCTGAATAAAATTCACTGCTAATGACCCTGACATTCATAGCACTTCATAACTCTGCCCTTCCCCACATCTCTGAACTCATCTCCAGATACTCACCCAACCACTTACTTACCTCCTCTACTGACCTGCTCCTCAACTCTTCCCTCATTACCTCCTCACATGCTCACAATCAAGACTTTGGAAGGGCTGCACCCCTCCTCTAGAATTCTCTTCCTCAGTCTGTCCGAGTCTGCTTTCAAGAAATCTCATAAAACACACTTATTTAGAGGACTCTACCCTCACTCTGTTTAGCTACCAAATGCAATACCATATGCTACATCTCTCACCTGATTATTTTTTATTTTGCCCACTCCCGCCCTTGTGTCTCATTCCCTTTTCCTTTAGCTTGTAAGCTCTTTTGCACAGGGCCTTCCTCACCTTTGTACTGGTACTGGTTGTTATGTATGTAACTCTGTATGTTATATGTATGGAATTCATGTGATTTCTTTGTGTAAGCGCATTCATTTTGCAGCGCTGCACAATATGTTGGCGCTCTAAAAATATTTGATAATAATCATAATCAATAATAATATATCATCAAATCTAGAAATATCTTCGTGCCAACCCCAGACACTGCCATGCAAATCATTGAGTGGCTTGGGGTCTGGGTACAAATGGCTAAAGTTACAGTAGTTAGCATGGCACCAGTGCCCAAAGGTGTTGCAATAGTAAATAAATGCACCACGTGCAGCTAAATCGGTAGAATGTGATTGGCTTCCTTTTTCACCATCTATTTCTATGGAATCAACAGATGGTGGCTCCTCATTGCATCGTATCAGTCTGTGTTTAATTCACTGTACAGGAAGGTTGGGTCGGACAGTCAGTGCTCAAATAAACAACAGCTGCTTTTAGGCACAAGAAACCCCATCTAAGTAGACTGCATTCAAACTACCTCCTGGAGGTTCTTCTAAGGAGCTTGTTCCCTCCCCCCGAGTCATTGTGAATTCATGAAATACGCGGAATATTTTCGAGAGAGAGAAACTCAAATGCCGGCAATGTTATTGCTTGGCTTAATAATTTAACATGAACAGGTAATGTATGTGTGAGCGGGGAGCTGTCCCCAAACAATCTGGCGCAGTTACACAGGCATGCAAAGTACTGCGGAATGGCAGGAAAATGTGGATTTTTAGCAAAACGAGGAATAAATTCACTGGTATCTCAATGAAACAAGAGGGAGAGATCTGCTTAATGATGTGCAGAATGTCAGGCTAACAATTTACTGTGTTCTTTGTATCAGTCATTTGGCACAGTTATGTTGTTGCTCATATTGTGGCTATAAATTTATTATGATTTGCCTGCATGCTTTAAGCAGCTGCTCCAGGACCACACACACTGTGATAAAGATTCCATCTTACTGGCTGGGAAAGGGTTAAATTAAGTATTGCTGTCATGCTGTCCTCGTTTACCAGTAACCTGTTTAGATTCATTTTAATGGGGTTGTGACTTTTATTCTTTCTATAAGTCTTTGTGAACTGAAAAGTGAGTGGGACAAGTACCAACCCAATACCCAGTATCCAGACCTCACACAGTCAGAACCAAAGCCACAAACACAAGACTAATATTGATAAACACCTGATAGCTTGAAACACTTCCCCTAATACAGGAATCACCCATCAGTGGTGTAACTTGACGTTACTGGGCCCCACTGCAGATTCATTTTAGGGTTCCCAACATATCCAGAAGTTGTCCTATTTTACCACTATATGTTGAAATTGCTCATTAATTAGGGGCTCAGACTTTATTGCTAGATGAGATCATTGGGTTTAATGATAAAGTGTTCACTGGTTCTGTTTTCCTAGCTTTCTTTGGGATGAGCAGGTACAATTCAGAATTAATGACTAATTTCAAATTAGCCATTATATCTATGGATGTATCTAGTGCCTCTCCAGAATACGTATTACCTGGATTTAATGGGCTTAGCGGTCATTGCAGTTGGAGTTTGGTAGTTAAATGCATGGGATACTCGAGTAGACTAATTATAAGTGGGTCAAGTGACAGCCTTATTAACTGCTTGTAATATTGATTAAGTCCAAACAATTAAAGGGTGCCTTGATGTGTTATTTGATAGAGATTAATGATCAGAGCTGCAAAGCTATCAGCCTTCCATTTATATTCCCCTTAGCACATCATAGATGGAGTTCTAGTAACCTCCAGAGACAAGTGATGACCCTCAACAAGTTGCCAAATCATTCAATTCCAATATATAATCTTAGTTAAGGAGTTCACCTGCTTGTATTACATGGTGCATATTCCTATGGGATTCAATAGATTTCAGTTGAAGTGAGGGTCGCTTTTTCCCTAGGACAATTAATATTGTCATGTGGCCTAAAAAAATCCTTACCCTCATTCAAGCTAGTGGAGACCTCAAGATAGGTGAAGCAAGAGATTATCTGCCAGTATCAGCCTTCAATAATGTAATTTGGGTCTCCAATACTTAGTGCAGTGATACCAATAGGAAACCTCCTCACTTCAAAGCTAAAGTGGCTAATACAAATGTGGTACAGACTAGAATGAGGCAGATTTATAGTTGGGAGTGAGCATATGGTCAGAACTGGCAGCAAGAATGAAGGTCAATAAACATGCAGTAAAACAGATAACAGGCTTGAACAGGATCTGAACTTGCTCGTGAGCAACATGTGAGCAACATGTTGCTCTCCAATCCCTTGGATGTTGCGCCCAGTGGCCTCAAAGCTTATTTTTGAATTCCAGGCTTGGAGGCAAGTTTTGGCTGTATAAAAACCAAGTGTACTGCCAAACAGAGCCTCAATGTAGGTTGACAATCCACATAGGGTCTACTAAATGGCCAATAACAGTCCTTATTTGGCACCCCATGAACATTTTTCATGCTAGTGTAGCTCCCCAACTCCTTCTACTTCTGAATGTTGCTTAAGGGTTCTAAAGGTTAGGAATCCCTGGTGTACACCCTCATTGGTGAATCTGAAGGAGAGGGGACATGCAAGACCAACAGGACACCGTATAAACTTATTAACTTGCTACGAGGTGAGGTGGACCTTGTAGGACCACAAATGAGAGCTTGAACCCAAGAAATCTGGAAACCTTTGTCTTGACAGTATCTCTATGAGGAACGTCTATCTTTTAAAGGTGTTCTGGGATGACAAGTTCTGATATTCTACTACAGCAGAATTGTCTTTTTTAAAGAGACCTATTGTTTCAGTCTGAGGATGAAGAAGAGTGCACTGGCAGCCTGGCAAGGACACAGGTTTATGAGATAATAAGAGAGAAAAAGGCATAAGATTGTGCAGGTCAGTATAAAAAAGTATATCTTACTGGGTATCTGTGCAAATCAGGAGAAAGGGCGTAACTGCCAATTCTGAATCATGACATCTCTGTGTGTGTGTTAATCCTGAAGGGGATCGTTCTTTTTGCCAGAAATAATGTAGACAGGGTCTGACCTAGAGAAGATATTTTCTGGCTTTCACATTGAATGAATGAATCCAGATGCAGGGACAAAGCCGCAGATTTGCATGTTCATGTAATGTAAAGTAAGGCGAGTAGGCAGTCACCGTGGGATATGGCATTTTCTGGCAGTCAGTCAGTAACAACGGGATCTGGCAGGATGCCCTCAAGGTAATAATGTTCTTGGTATAAAAAAAAAAAAAAAAGTAATGCAAAAACGTGCCCTACTTACTCTAACCGCAATTTCATATTGTACATTGTTTCATATAACAGAATCTCGGCAAGCAACTCTATTTCTGACCCATTCTCACATCTCTCTCCCTGAAAATGTAACACATTCATAAAAATATACATCTAACTTTTGCGATCGTAATGGATTATTTGCAATGTAAATGTTGGCCACTGGTTGGGGGAAGTTCAAATGAAAAGGAATTGTTTCACTTTCCGAATTGTATTTTAGTAACTGTAAGTGTTTTCTAGAAATTGTTTAAATAAATAGTTCTGTAGCAGAAGCATGCAATTACTTATACCAACCCTTTAGTCAAATGGGCCCCCCAGAACCAGTGGTTGAACATAGTGGTAGCACCATAAGTTTATATTACCCAACCATGCACCTAGAACAGTGCTGTTGTAGGGAAATGTATGATATCCCTTCCAAACCATGCCCATTAGATATCTGCCCCTTAATGCGTAAGGGGAGGAGGAATATAGCCAAGGGCAGATTAACCTCCAATTTATCCATGAATGGTGCCTCGTCTTCCCTGATCCACCCAAGTACCACCCCAGTCCATCTAAGCCTCTCCATTATGGGGTCTCCTTGGACAGGTCTAATAAACATACTTGCATGCCAGATTTTGTCCGGGAAAGTCCATTATCTAAGTGAGTGAAACCAATGCCGTTCTAAACAGCTCCCTTGGGAAGGCGGAATATCCACAACCTGAAGAAGATTAAGTTAGGTAAACCCGACCTCATGAGTAACAGCCAATTTGAGTGCTAAGTTAGTAAGCTGAGATGCTGTATTGGCATTAGGGGTTATCACTGAGATTAATTTTAATTTAATTTTAAAATTAAGGCAAAATTTTCATGGAAGTCACACCAGTACACAAGAATGGGAATTGAATGTCCTCCTAAGAATAGTCCAGAGTGAGAAAGATTCATATTAAAGATGTGAGTGCCATATGCATGATCAGTATAGGTGCCAGCCAGAAGACAATGGGTTGGAAGTGTAACCAATGCTGTACTGCATGGGTCCCCAAACCTTTTAACCCATGAGTAGGGTTGCCACCTTTTCTGGAAAAAAATACCGGCCTTCCTATATATTTATCTTTTTTCCCTATTAATAACATTAGGATCAGCCATCATTTTTACCGGCCAAGCCAGTAAAATACCGACCAGGTGGCAACCCTACACATGAGCCACATTCAAATGTAAAAAAGTCCCTGGGGATGATAAATTAGGGCTGTGATTGCCTATTTGGTAGTCCCTTTGTGGACTAGCAGCCTACAGGAGGCTCTGTTTGTGTAACAGGTAGCACTCACCCTGGTGGTCTAGTGGTGCGGCAGGGACATGCGCCGCGCCATCGGCGGGGACGCCCGCCACACCGCTCCTCTTCTGCCTCTCTGCCGGCAACTTAGGGCACGCGCGGCGTGCATTCTCCTTATTTATATGCGCTGGCGTGACGGCGCCAGCGTGCAATGGCGCGAAGTTCAAATGGTATTTAAAGTGGCAGAATGTATTTCTCAGTGCCCGTTATAGGTTATCTCCTAGTGAGTTCCTGGTTCTTCTGTGCTATTCAAAGCTTCTGATTTATTGTGAATTGACTACCTGTTGTGACCCCTGCCTGTTTCTGATGATCCTGACTTCCGAAATCCTGACCCTGCCTGGTAACCGACTCCTCTATTCCGTATCCTGTCTGATTGATCTCCTAATTTGACCCTTGCCTGTTTGACTCTGCTTGTGCTCTGGCTGCCCCGGCCTGATCTGACTTTGCTTTCTGTCTATGCCTTGTACTCAGGCCTGGACTGGCAATCTGTGGGTTCTGGCAAATGCCAGAGGGGCTGCTATAAGGTCCCATAGAAAGTCAGTATTTAGTGGGCTGGTGGGAGCTGTTTGGGCCTCTATGTGGGCTGATTGGGGCTCTGTGTACCTGAAATGCCAGGGCCTGTTTTAATTCTGTTTTAAGACCTTCTGCCCAAAAGACTTCTGCTTTACTGTTGTGCCCCTTTGCTCGTTCAGAGCCCTTCAATTTGCACCTCTCTTTTTAAGACCTGGCGGCATCTGATTAGCGAGGGTTCCTCCTGAGGTGAAAGGCGGCTGTTAAAGGCGGAAGCAAGAGCTGAGAACAGGGTGCTTAGCATCGGTTTGGAATTTAGGGTGCCAACCGTGACAGTTTGGCAGTACACCTGGTTTTTATGCAACTAGAACTTGCCTCTGAGCCTGAAATGCAAAAATAAGCATCTGCTTTGAGGCCAATGGGAGCATCAATCAAGGGGTTTGTAAGCAACATGTGGTTCGCAAGCTACTGGTTGGGGATCACTGCTCTATCGTATCATTGGTGGGGGTGGGAACCTCCTTCATTACACTGTTCTTGGGGTTGTAACCTACTTACTGCTGGTTACCAACAAAACTTAAAATGGTGATTCTACTGCATATTCAAGGTTGCGTTTCCTCCCACACAATTTGTAATAAATCACCTGGGATTTAGTTAAATTCCAAACCCAATCCTAACTCTGATGCATCACTTGGGCTTGAATCCATAGATAACCAGCATGCCATTCTTCTTCCTTTCTCCTGTTGGAGGATTCTGAGATTTGTAGTTTGATGACATTTTTGCAGAATACGAATGGTGTGGTGACAGTTAGAAAACATGAGGGGCAGATCCTGATTAGGTATTCGAAAAGGTCAGAGAGAAACATTAACTGAACGCCACTTCTCTCCTGATTTCTCCCCAGATCAATTACCACCTACGCTTTACATTTAGGCCTCTCTTTCCAGCCGGCCAGAGCAGTGCTTACAGGAGTGATAAATAAAAGACCACATCACCCTTGAACTAATGGAAGAGGAATTGATGATCTGTATTGATGTGAGACAGATGCTCAGGTTGGAATGCATTTAGCAATTTATATATGGTCATAATTTGCTTTCTGTCTGAGATGAAGGGATTGTGGGTAGAAAACTGTGATTAAAAAAAAGAAACACGTCTGAAGGAATATTCGCAATAACACCCATTGCTTGTATTATTGTTTGTAATAACAGATGAAAAAGTCGGATGGCTTGCAAAAAAAAAGAGGCAAACTTTAAAAAATCTGTGGAATCAGTAATCTCTGGAATTATTATTCTTATCCTAACAAAAAAAATGATTGTCCTTTGCCTTTATTTAATTTTGCCAAATTTTCTATTTTGCTAAGAATTTTTCAATTTTAATTGCTATTTTATTCCTCAGCGGATTTGTATTTTAATCTGCTGAAAATTATTGTTTTATTCCTCTAAGACTTTTTATGTTATTATTTTATTCTGCTAAGGATTTTTATTAAATTTTAATTTTATTCCACTAATGATTTTTATTTTATTGTGTGCTGCTAAGGATTTGATTTTATTGCAATCTATATTTTATTCCTTTAAGAATATTTATTTTATTATTTTTTTCTGCTAAGGATTTTTATTTCATTTGATTCCACTATTATTGAATGGAACTAAACCATTATTTTAGGATTCGGCCGAGTACCAAACCGAATCCTAACCCTAATTTACATATGTAAATTGGGGGAAAAGGGGGAAAGAGAACCGCGTGCACAGTGCATGATTTCCTTCTTTGTTTCAGCTGAACCTGAATCCTGCTGAAAAAGGCCTGAATCCCGAACCAATTCCTGGATTCGGTGCTAGTGATTTGTATTTTATTTTATGCTGCTAACAATTTTATTTTATTTCAATTTGTATTTTATTCCTTTAAGAGTTCTTATTCAATTATTTTATTCCTTTTAGAATTTTTATTTTTATTTTATTCTGCTTTATTCCGATTTTTATTTTATTTCTATTTAAATTGTATTATGCTAAAGATTTTCATTTTATTCTAATAAGGCTTTTTTTTTAATGAAAAAGTAAATTCTGCTAAGAATTTTTATTTTACTTTTATTGTATTCTGTATTGGATTTTTATTCTATTTTAATTTTATTTTATTCCAAATCTAATTAAAAAGCTAAGTTGCATCTGTATTATTTTTCTTGTTTTTAATATTGAATAAAGTTAATAACCACTTTTCAACTTGTTTCAACTTGTTTAGCTACACAGGTCACCACATGGAAACAGGGCTGAACTGAATCGGTAAGGTTAAATGGTGGAAAACATATGTTGGGGTATGTATTATTTTCATCACAGTTAAGATGTATATGTACCTACTGTATATAACTGATTTGCCAGAAATATATAATGTACTGTGGCTGCACTGTAGGTTCCCCCTCTCTGCACAAAATAATCTTTGCCAGGCTCATAAGTGGCAAAGGTTTCTCTTGCATAGCACTCTGCATGAAATATGTTGGTTCTGGGAATACAAAAGGGTTCAATGGGGGGGGGGCTGCAATTTTCCCCCCACATTACCTTATCCCATTTGTTTTGATTAGACCTAACTTGACTAGGAAGCTTGAATAACTGAGGATAATGGCAACTACAGGACCAGATACAATGTTCACCAAGGGCCTTGGGGATGATATCAGCCAAAGTTGCAGCTTAATATCAGCTCAAGGGCCAATATAACATCTCCTTTCATCTACCCGATTGATTATTGCCTTTTAGCCTTTTTCTAAAACTGCCCCTACTAATCAGGCAAAGACACAAAATTTTACTTTTTATCAATAAATCTTAATATAATACAAAGAAATTCTTGTGATGGATGGGGAAAGGGTATTATATTGGTCGAAACTGCACACCTTCAATCCCCAAGGTCCTATTGGGGTATAAAAACCAAATATGAAGAACAAGAAGAAGGTGGACTCCAAAACAAATGTATTAAAAATACAATTTATTACTTAAGCACTAAAACACTGGCTGGCCAGGAAACACAGTGAGAAAATTCAAATGACTGTTCCTTGGTGTTGGTATATGCTTATCATTTAAAAAAGAGGATGGTTGTGAGTTGTAGTTCCACAAGACAGAAAAGTTATTTCCCGGGAGTTAGAGCTGGAATTTTGAAGCAGTGGAGGATGGTTGTGAGTTGTAATTCAACAAGACAGAAAAGTTATTTCCCAGGAGTTAGAGCTGGAATTTTCAATATCATAGTATGTCATAGTACATAGAGTGATCATTAAAGAAAAGGTGTCTATAGTTATTTTACTATATTACTGGAAGAGAAGAAGGAGAATCCAAGGAGAATAAAGGCAAGTCTGCCGAATATGGTTTCAGACAAGGAAGATCCACTGTACCCCCCAAATAACGTGGGCTCATCAGTGCCGTGCCTGAGCTATAGGATGCCCAAGGTGAGAGCCTCTGGCACAGCCCAATGCTGGGGAAGGCAAGGAGAGGGGGTATGTGCTCAGCACCACCAAACTGTTGTACCCGAGGCACAAGCCAGGGCTCATATGAACCTCATTCCCTTGCTTTTTTCCTGTGTTCCTAGTGCTAATATTCACAACAACATGTTTCTCATCAGCCCCTTGGATGTTGCTCTCAGTGGCCTCAAAGCAGGTGCTTATTTTTTGAATTCCTGGCTTGGAGTCAAATTTAGTTGCATAAAAACCAGATGTACTGCCTCCATGTAGGCTACCAGTTCACATAGGGACCAAATACCAAATCACAGCACTTATTTGGCAGCCCTTTTCATTTGAATGTGGCTCATGGGTAAAAAATGTTGGAGGACCTTGGATTAGTCTAATATCCAGATTGGCCAAATGTAAGCCTCATCAGATGAAAGCTAAAGGTTGCTTTTAATTCTTATGTTCAAAATGGCTGTAGGTTGGGCTAGCACCACATTCTATGAATGGCTATATGTTGGTCTGGCCTTTTAGACTTAATGTAGGATCTCCTAACTTCAAGTTGTGATTGGCTACAGGCTTGTATAGCCCCATGGGCATTCTAATATTAGGGTTATCTACAGTCTAGTCTACCTCTGTGAATATTCCATGGCTCTGTTTGGCTAAAGTTTGCTTATTATTATTGTTTACAACTTGTTTTGTTGGACTCGGTTGCAAGAGAGAGTTGATCTCTAGATAAAAAGGAATAAAGGTAGCGAGCAGCGGCAAGACCCAGCCATAAAATGGGCTTCATGTCGGGCAATGATGTCTGCTGTTCTCCTGCACAGTAACTAATGTAATACATAATGTGTTTGTATCAATGCAGTGCCACCATCAAATTAATTTAATTCCGACCTCCTTTTTTGCCCCATGTTTCCATTTCCAATTTATAAAATACATTTATTGTAAGCTCCATTATGGTCTCAGGTGGGAATCTTCTTGTGTGCTTATCTTAGTATTCAGGAGTCCTTCCATTAGCAACATAGCTGACATTTTGCGTATTTGCAGCCCCCACAGGTTGCCATTTTGTACTGTTTTGGGCACATCAATGCCCAACCTCACTAATGCTCTTGTGGCTGCAACTCCCAGCAAAAATGTTACAACATCTAGTAGGAACCTTGTCAGAAGAGTAGGGGCTGTTATAGCAGCAAAGGGAGGGGCAATGGTCAACCAGATATTCACACAGATAAACCCATAAAGTATATATAAAAATCATTTAGTATATGACTGTATAATGGAGATATGTGCTCTATTTTAGGTTTCCCCCTGATGCAGAGCAATGAATTTCATAGAACAAGAACTATTTGAGAAGGATATTTGGCTGTTACATTTTATAACTGAATAATGTCAGGTTGTACTGAGTTGATTTACACATTACACTGCATTAACTTTGGATCTTTATTTGTGGAGAACGTTCCTTAGGAATAAAATCCGTTTATAAAAGATTTTCTCTGTGCCACAAAAGAATATATGTTAAAAAGGGCAACTTTGTAAATGAAACAAAATCAAATTTTATTTTCTTAAACGAACATTCACTTTCCAAGTCACATTAGATAAAACCTACATGTTAATAATCTCTCGTTCTGCTTTCACTATTAATATCCCCTATTGTTTCCTCATTATTGCTCCTTACAAACTGAACCTTATTGTCTCCTGATGTATTTACAGTTGATAACATAACAACTTGAGTTGTGTAATCAGGACTCAGAGTTCTACGCACAGTAAGTAGGAAGGGGAATACATCAAAAAAGAAACGGAGGGGAGTTGGTGTAGAAAAGGTAAAATGGAGCAGAAATTACGATTATTAAAAATGTAAATGGGAATATAATTAAAAAGATAAATGTGAAGATGAGCAGATAGGAATGTTGAAAAGAAGGGAAAGCAATGGGAAATTAGTGGAAGAGATGGTGGGCAGCAAGAGAAAATGGAACGTGATAGGGGTGCTGAGCACAAGGATAGATTTAAGGAAAGGGCAAGTGGAAAATGGGAAGCAGCCAGTAATCAATAATAGATAAGCGAAGCATAAAGGTTTTCTAAGAAAGCAGATTGGAATGAATGATCATTGAGCAGAAATGAAGCAGACAAGTAGGGTCTGGTAAATAGACTGATATATTGTAGGGCATAGCGGTGGAATAAAACATATAACATGGGCAGGAAAAAGAATGGAGCTGAAAGGTGGAAAACAGAAAGGAATTGAGAAGAATGGGGATATAAATAGTTAAGAAAAGGGGAGAGAAGGAATGTGGAGTTGGGCAGAATTAGTGGGGGAGAATGAGGACTGGGCAAACAGAAGGGGAGAATGTGGAGATGAGTTAAAGAGAAGGGGAGAATGTGGAGATGAGTTAAAGAGAATGGGAGAATGGGGGAATGAAGAAAAATGACAATAATGAGAACTTCAGCAGAATAAATGGATGGGGAGTATAGAGGAGTAAAGATTCCTTTGAGGAAGGATTTGGGAACAGAGGAATTTTGGATGAGTGAGGCAAATGGAAGGAAATTGGGACAGTATGTGGTGTGGGAAGGCAGAATGGGGTAGAAAGTGGAACAGTAAGCAGACTGGTAAGGGGAGTGGGCCAGTAGGCAGAGTGGGTAGTGTAAAATGTAAGCAGGGTGGAAAGTGGAGTGGGAGTGGGTAAGAAGGCAGTGTGGGAAGGGCGGTGGGGCTGTAGGCAGGGGGGAAGGGCAGGAATGACATTCTCCTTTTAGACACATTTTTATTTCAAACTCTGCAAGTAGCCCTATTTACAGGACTTTTCTTCTGATTTAAGTGGGACACATTTATCCTGCTAATGTGTTTGTGGAGACTCAGAGGCATCAGCTACCCAGTTATCTGAATAAACATTAAGGAACAGTCTCTCTGACAGGCACAAACTCGTTCAATTCTGATTTTAGAATAAAAATAAAAATGTTCTCTTGTCCCTAATGTTCCATCAACAGTCGCTGGAGTCATCTACACGCAGGCAATAAATATCCCTTTTCCTACTAAGCAATAAACCTCAGAGCATAATTTCATGTTGGAATAAGCAATTGAAACCATTGATTCTCTGTCCAATTCATATACATAAGCTGATCAATAAGCAAGAACTCCCTCTCTGTACATTATATCCACCTGAACTGTAACACAATCAATAGCTCTATATGCAACATGCTTACTGCATACAGACTGCCTGCTTCTACTCTGTTACAGAAAAATGCCAGTAACCCTTCCAGCACTTTCCTCTTGTCTCTGTTCATATATATTAGGTACCTATCTAGTGCTACCAGTCACTATTTCTATAGGGAAATGAGAGCAGAGCAGGCAGTAACCCTTCCAACACTTTCCTCTTGTCTCTGTCACTATATATTAGGTACCTATCTAGTGCTACCAGTCACTATTTCTATAGGGAAATTAAAGCATATTTTTTGTCCCAAAGTATCACTTTTGGAATGCTCATGCCACCACCTCATTTGCATGTTTTAGTTAAGTGTAAATGTCATTGCTTCTAAAAGCAGCGTCTGATGCTTAATATTCTCTGAAACTGCTGGTTCTGACTCTTGAAACAATGTTGCAGAAACCAAGGGGGAAATTTACTAAAGGGCGAAGTGGCTAACGTGGGCGAAAATTCGCCAAGGAGATAGACTCTGGCGCAACTTCGTCCTCTAACGCCAGGCAAGAGGCGTAGTGTTACTACGCAAATTCACAAAGTTTTTGATATTACTGAACGTTACCTCGCCAGACTTTCCTTCGCCACCTCAGACCAGGGGCGAAGTGAAATAGAGTAGATAGGAGTTCCTCAAAAAAAAAGTTGAAATTTTTTCTAAGTCCTGAAAAACGCTGGCGTTTTTTCCTATTTAAAGGGTGATAGACTGAAAAAGATCGTAATTTTTTTTTTGGGGTACTCTCCTTCCCCCCTACATTTCCTAACATATGTCACCTAAACTATACTGTGGGCACATGTGTAGAGCAATATAACAACTTTATATAATTTTATTAAGGTTCCCTGGCCTTGTGTAGTGTAATGGATTTGCTGCAGCATATACGTCCATTGTACTTTAACTGCACGCCGTATGCTAATTAGCCATCGCTAGCGTAACTTCGAACTGCTGAGCGTAATTTTGCCAGCGTTCTTTTCCCAGTGCGCAACTCCGGATCTTCGTAAATTAGCATTGTCCAGACGAATTTACGCCTGGCAAAGTGTTACGATGTGCGCGAAGCCAGTGCTGGCGAATTTTCGCCGGTTAGTGAATTTGCCCCCAAGATGATTAACAAACCTGAAAAAGAATTGATTGTTGCTGTAATTAACCCTTTGCATCCGCAAAATTTAAAACAATTGGAATCGAAATATTAATGGAACAGGACGGATGCATTGAACTACTACCCACGACAAACGAAAAGCCTGCTTCTCCCACTGTTCCCATTTCACGCTGCGTCTCCTGAAATCACCTATTTGGGACTGGCTGCGCAGCCTCGCTGGAATTGACAGCTCAATGAATAGAGCAGTTTGTTAACTTTGATTCTTTTTAATTTCACTTTCGCAGTCGGCATTTTATCTGCTTTCAGTGTGCGCTGAGCAGGTTTTACAAGAACGAGGTTAAATTGGGACTTGTGTCAGAATCAAGAAACCGATAAAACAAACTGCTGATTCTTCTTGGGGAACGTGTGACATTAAAGCAAATGGAAAGGAGCAGCTGCACTTGACTTACATATCCCTCGTAGCACTGCTGCTGCTCCGTTACCCTCAGCCTCCCAGTACAGTGGGTGTCATAGTGTCTGAATGTGATACTGGGCAGTTCGGGTGAGATTTTGGGTGAGTGCTTATTTGTAGTGATGAGGGAATAAGTTCAGCAGGCACGAATTTGCTGCAAATTTCCACGCTTTACCACCAGCGAATAAATTCGCAAAACTGTGGCGAAAATTCACAGGTGAAAAACCCGATGCGTCACAAAAATTTTGGCACATGTCAGAATAGTCACACGCATAAAATATATATCTGTAACATTGTTATGAGCTAAGGGGGCCCAGCCTGAGGGCCAGTTAGGGTGATATTTGGGGTGAGTGCTTATTTGTGCCCTGGGTACCCCTGGAACTATAGCAGGGTGATTGTTACCCCAATGTTTCTATATATCTGTAACCTTGTTATGAGCTAAGGGGGCCCAGCCTGAAGGCCAGTTAGGGGGAGATTTGGGGTGAGTGCTTATTTGTGCCCTGGGTACCCCTGGAACTATAGCAGGGTGACTGTTACCCCAAAGTTACTATATAGACCATATAGTATGGTAGCTCAGATGAGAAGCTGTTATTATCGGTGACACATTTGTTCTTGAAATCAGAGTTGAAAGACAACATTTTAGAATTATTATTTGGGACACATTGTGACATCAGAAAGCTCATTTATGAATACAGGGCAATGTAAGCAGCGTGGATTTTAAAACAACTTATTTTTTTACCCATAATGCAGTGTTTCCCCCCAAAATTTCAAATTAATAGTAGCGGTTGCAAATAAGTTCCCATAGCATATTGTACTCTAGTTGTTTTGCAAATGTTTCTTGCTGCATTTGTGTTTGGCTTCCTTTCCATTGTTCTCTGGCAAATGATTAACAAACCGACCAATATCCATAGTACAAAGACATTGCTCAGGATCATCAGGTCCATACACCTCCTTCATACTTTATTTTAGGTATCAGCAGCTGAAGCCTGCAATTAATTCTAGTATCCATATCTGGTGCAGATACGTGGGGATTGTTATTGACAGAGAATAATATACAGTGAGCTACAGACATGAAACTGTCGGCCCGGTCTCCTGGTGCTGGATACACATGAGAGAAACTCTTCAAGCCCAAACATCAAATGGAAAGATCTATTTCTGAAACTGTTGAACTTCAAATCAAATCATCAGTGAATTGAATCCCCCAAGGCTAAATGCACTCTGTTCAAAGCTCAGGATAACACACAGGGAAAAGCACTGGATACAGCGAGACGGGGCGATGCTGACGACCCAGCGTGGAAACTGCGCTCGGCGAGAGACAGAAGGAAATAAAATGTATAAATGTTACTTTGTGTCACTTGGAAAATGAGATCTGAAAAGTAAAACAAAAATGGACAGAAACAAATGAATTCAGTAGAGATGATGATATATTCTAAGGCCTGACCAGATTAGCAAAGAAAAAGCTGATCCAGTTTCTCACGTGTGGGGCCAATTTTCCCACAACTGAGCATTTGGCCCTTGGAGTATATTAAGAACACATATGACTTGCAGGCATCCAAGTGATCAGCCCTCTGGTCTATCCCAGGTTAAACTCATAGGAGCAGATTCACAAAAGGGCGAAGTGGCTAACGCTAGCGACTTTTCGCCAGCGTTACCATCCGCAGCGACATCGCCAATTCACTAACAGGCACAGGCGCCAATTCCCTAGCAAAAGAGAACATCGATAGCGTTCATTCCCACTCTGTCGCCAGGCGACTTTTTGCTCTGCTAAAGGTTGTTACTCCGCAAATTCAGTAAAGAGTGGATTTTACTGAACGTTACTTCTTTTCGCCACCTCAGACCCGGCTAAGTGCTAAGAAGAAGATACATCTTCCTCAATCTTCGGTCACTTACATCATATCCTGTGTGTCCCGTAAATGCATTAAAGTTCCAAAAACGCTGGGACTTTTCCTATTTTGAAGCGGAATTGCCTGCAAAAGTCCTGACTTTTTTTTGGGTAACTGGTTGACATTTTATAACATATGGAACATTCATTTTACAGTGGGCTCATGTGTAGGGCATTATATTTACTCTCTTGTCTTTATTAAGGTTCCCTGGACGTGTAATAAAAAGCAGTAACTTCAAGCATTTGCACCAACATTTATAATAAAGACGTCCATACAACTTTAAATTACCCGCCGTATGCAAATTGACCTAAGTGTAAGATCACTAGTGAATGTTCGCTAGGCAAAAACTAATGCTAGCGCATCTTGGCTATGAAATGCTCGCACTGACAAAGTAACACTAGCGAAAAACTCGCCCAGGACGCAACTTTTCGTATTAGTGAATTAGCATACTGGTAATGAATTTGCGCCTGATGAAGTGGTGCGATGTGTGTGAATCGGTCGCTGCCAACAATTCGCTCTTTAGTAAATCCGTCCCATAGACTTGTCAGTGGTTGTCCCTGACAAGATAAGGTACCATGACCTGGTAGGAATTCCATAGTTCCCTCAATGCAATGGTTGACATACTTGTTCAATTCAAGTCCCCTTGATGGTCCAACCTTTTGTCAGGGGTACCCAGAGCATAAATAAGCACTCACCCCAAATCTTCCCCTAACTGGCCTTCAGGCTGGGCCCCCTTAGCTCATAACAAGGTTACAGATATATAGAAACCTTGGGGTAACAGTCACCCTGCTATAGTTCCAGGGGTACCCAGTGCACAAATAAGTACTCACTCCAAATCTCACCCTAAAAGACCTTGAACTTTTAGGCGCATCCAGTAGAGCAAACTTAACAGGCTGAGCCCCTCTTTCTTTTTTTTCACGGATTGCTTTGTATATAAATGAGCCCTATATTGTATAATCTTCTTGATTTCTTGCCCAGAGTTATAGATATAATATATAATATAATATATCCACCCGTCTGAGTAAACAGCGACTTTTGGGTACTTTGGGTGTCCTTGTTAAGAAAGGAAGCATTGATTTTGATTTAAAATCAGGCATGTCCAAAGTGCGGCCCGGGGGCCAATTGCGGCCCGTTTTCAAATTTACACCGGCCCTCAGCCTCCATCATGAAATGAATAATAATGAGCCCCCCCCCAGCACAGTGCGATCAGGAATCCCATAGCAGTAATATTTGGGCACATTAGTGAAATGATCTGCCACTTGGTCTATTCTGCTGTTTTATAGAGACGCGCTGTTTTCGCATACTTCTTTAGGGCTGAAGGTGTCAATAGACGTAGTGATGTGCCAGTACAGTAAACTAAAGAAGTATGGCGTCACTACGTGCCAGTACGTGTCTATTACTAACACCTTCAGCACACAGGCAGCAGTATAAACCAAGTGGCAGATCATGTCACTAATGTGCCCAAATATTACTGCTACAATTACTTGAATCCTGTAATTTAATCTGGCCCTCATTGCAAAAAGTTTGGGCACCCCTGATTTAAATGAACAATTGATTCAAGGAGAGGTATCTGACGGCTCCATTAAACTTTACAGGTAGGAAAATGAGTTCCATTCAGTCTGTGGAAAACCTTATCCCACCAGGTACAGAAGATGGAGCCATCATATGACAAGGCTGTGTATTGTATAAAGTGTTCAATGAAAGAAATTCAATTATCATTCAGCAATTCGAATAAAATCCTTTAAAGGGCAACTAGTGGTTTTAAAGCCACTTCATTGTTTCACATTCACAGCACCATTTATCTTCGGGGACTTTGTGAGACCAGGAAGGGGCAACTAAATCTGCTGACAGTGTGTGTGTCTCTTACAGACTCTCTTATTGAGTGGAAAATAAGCTTGCGATTTATTTAGCCTAGAAGCTTATTACTAAACAGTTGGACTTTTGTCTCTTCTCCCTAAAGCTCTGTCCTGTGCTGCAATCACAGAGCTGCTTCCCTTACGGACTTGTCTCCAGTAATAGCCACGGCACCAGGCTGATAACAATGCAATCTTGTAGACAGTGGTACCGACTGTCCTGGTACCAATGGGACTTGATAATTGAGTGTTTGAATAGATGGGACTGTGTAGCTGCTGTCCCCTGTCTGGATACTCATTTGCTTGATTTTTATCCGACAGAATTAATATGAATCTTGGGGAATTGGGTTGCCTATTACTTTAGACGGTATGAGGCTATAATGTATTGTTTGCTCTGAACATTCCTTTTATAGCTAGACCCAACACCATGTGTAAGTTTGATCCACTCTGCTACCCATAACTAGGGTCTCATGATAATGATGATGATCCCATCTGTACACTGAAAGAAGAAAACTGTTAGGGTTATGGATCTTCTTTCATTTTTTTCGTTTGTTATCCAGAATAATCTAGACTTGGGGTTTACCTGAGATCTTTCCATAATTTAGATCTCCATATGTTGTCTACTAAAAATTATTAAAATATAAAATAAATACAAAAGGGTTGCTTTGCTTCCAATAAGGATTCATTATATCTTAGTTCTGATCAGGTACAAGGTACAAGTAGATGGCCTTCCCGTAATTCTGAGCTTTCTGGATAACCTGGATCCCACACCTGTTACAGTAGAAGTGGAAATGTCATTCTTCTTCATATTTTTATTAACGTTATGTTTCCTTAATGACATAGTTATCACTTCGAGCAGAATCCACTGATTGTACCAATGTTTAGTTGTTGGGTTGAGGGAGCACATCCACTATTGTTTGGGTGCTAGGGGCTCTAGAGAGGAATAGTTGGAGGACCTTTGGTTGATACAGATTCAATTAGAAATGGTGGCAGTTGTGACACTTTTCCTATTCAAGTCCCCTTGAAGGGCCAACTTGAAGGAAAACCTCTAGCAGAATACATTGATTGTACCATTGCTTAGATGTTGGGTTGAGGGAGCACATCTTGTTGGGTTGATGGAGCACATCCACTAGCGTTTGGGGGCTCTAGAGAGGAATGGTTGGATGACCTTTGGTTGATACAGATAAAATTAGAAATGATGGTGGTTGTGACTTTTTTCCTATTCAAGTCCCCTTGAAGCAAATACCAAATGTTCGGACAGTGCACTCTCAGGATCCACTTCAAGGAATCGCATAGTCCTCAATTCATCGGTAAAAAAGTTTTATTTTCTTTAAATAAACATCTTGATTAACTATAAACCCTGCGCCATGACGCCTGACGCGTTTCGTGTCACTGCACTTCATCAGAGACTAGCATTTGGGGGCTCTAGAGAGGAATGGTTGGATGACCTTTGGTTGATACAGTTACAATTAGAAATGATGGTGGTTGTGACTTTTTTCCTATTCAAGTCCCCTTGAAGGACCAACTTGAAGGTAAACCTCTAGAATGGTTAAATGATCTTTGGTTGTACTGATGTAATTAGCAATGGTGGTGGCATTTTTCCTGTTCAAGTCCCCTTGAAGGTCTAACCAATGGTCATGGTTCCCCCTTTACTAACAATAAGGTTACAGATATCGGTAAATACTAGCACCAAGTATACTGTATCTGTCCTGCAGCTCAGCACCCAAAATGTTGCCCTAATTGTTCTTCAAACCTGTCTTTCACGTGTAACAAACTGATAGAGAGAGACCGTACTGGCGGGTGATAATCACTAGAAACCCCCCTGTAAACTTCTTCCAATTATGTTATGAAACCACCAGTACATTTTTAGAATAGTGCCCCCATCTGCCATTTCTACAGAAGCAGATGTTTTTAAAAGTTGTTTTCCAAAACTGGGCCAACTTGTGCCCTCAAAAGAGGATTCAAGGATCTTTCAATCAATCTTGGGATTTCTGAAGCTGCCACAGTTTCTCTCATCTGTGTATATTTATGGGCTGCACTTTGAGCCTTCTGCTGAGACATTTAGGCAGCTGCTCAGTCTATATGTAACTTCTGGAAACAGATACATTCAGGCAGCGCTGGATAATGAATGGTGGTTTGTTAACCTTGCTGCATTTCATGGTGACACTGTAACAAGTGAAGTTTCTGCTAAACGCAAAAGTAACAAGAACATAAGTGGAGCATTTTGATCTTCTGATGAATGTATCGGCTTGCCCCATATAGAAAAACTCATATTCATATCCAGGGACACTGGTTGCAAAGGGGCAGCGGGAGCTGGTGAAATCTGGAACAAGCTCGTTAAGTTGAGAGAAATGCCAGAGAGTTTCCATCAACGAGACAAGAAGGTTTAACCTCGGAGCTTTACTTGGTGATGCGATATTCATGTCTGTGCAGGACCACAGGGAAATTACTCAACCTGCTATCAGCCATTAAAAAAATATGTCTAAAATAGAGCCTTCAGGATTCGTACTGTCTAGTCATCTTGACTGCTGGTTGGGCAGCATGATCAGAGCAGAATTCCACATGGAGCTGGAAAGCTAGTTTTATCAATGTGAATATTTGGGAGATGTTACAAGGGCAGATATGCTGAAAGCCAAACAAGGTGGTTGAGGCAGGACCAGGAGGCACCACAGTATGTAGTAGATAGTAGTTTTGTTATCTAAAGCTTGGCACTGAAAATATACCTAAAATTCTGCATTTGATCAAGGCTCTGCACATAAGGATACAGCCCATAGTGGGAGTTCTGGAATCAGCTTGTTGGTTGGTTGGTGGTAGCTCCAGGGTTCCCCTGTAACAATAGGCACACTTTGTGCAATCTGAAACAGAAGGCAGGATGGATTCACTGTCACTCAGCACAACTATATGTAAGTGCAAATAGTGTGTTTAGATGCATGTTTTGCACAGGTCCAGTCCGGCAGACCTGTAACCTGACCCGCTCCCGCGACCCCACCGCAAATAGGTTAAAGGGATTCTATTATGGCTATTATGGTATAGCTTTTATCACTGAATTACACTGTGTACGTTGCAAGTAATTGATTCTACCAGTTAACATTTTATTATTGAACCAATGAACGCATTTTTTGCTGTAATATCGGTTTGTAGGCAGCCACCTCAGATTAATGTGCCTAGTTATGTGCTTTCAGAGTGTAACTGGAGGGCTGTGACTTGGGTTAGCCAGACTTGGATTTTTACTGCTGGGGGGGAGGGAGGTGGATGTGGGGAGGTGGGTCTACTTACAGTGCAGCAGTAAAGATTAACTGACGTGTATTAGAGCACAAGTCACACGACTGAGAGCAGCTTGCAAACTGATAACATGTCTAGCCCTATGTCAGATTTCAAAATGAAATATAAAAAAATCTGTTTGCTCTTTTGAAAAATGACTTTCAATGCAGGGTTTTGCTGGAGGAGTACAACTAACGTTTTTTTTTTTAACTGCATTTTTTGAAAAACATGTTTTCCCACTACAAAATCCCTTTAACATACCTCAGCCAGAAGTGGCTTCGCCAGGGACCGTAAGTGATGTCACTCCAGAGCCAGGTCAGATGGGTTAGGGTGAAAAATTGTTGTATGCACAGGAATGGGGGGAGGGGGGTGAATCTCTCCCTCTACTTAGTTTGGTTCACAGTCAGTTTGATCAGGTAATGGGGACATTCTACCCAAAACCTGATCACTTTGTGGGTTCCTGACCCGATGCAGGACTCTAGCAAATATTGCAACTGTGGTTGTAAATCAGCCCTAATGTAGAATAAACCAGAAGATTGAGAGATCTGGAGAACTGACCAGTGACGGGCGAATTTGTCCCGTTTCGCCGAAAAATTTGCGAATTTTCTGCGAAATTCGACAAACGGTGAAAAATGAGTTTTGACAGCGGCGTAAATTTGCGGGCATCAAAGTTGCCCTTGACAATTTGACGCAAATTAAAGTCAACGGGCGTGTGTTTAATTGTCGCTGGCATCAAAAAAAATTTGATGAATTTTCCTGGCAATTTCGCAAAATTATGTGCCGGCGGTGAAACGCAAAAATTCGCGTCTGGCAAATAAATTCGCCCATAAATAGAACTGACTTCTGCTACATTGTTTTAAGAGCTAGAACCTGAGAGCAGAAAGTGACAGTATCAATTACAGTTACGTATAACTATAATATTTGTAAAGTGCTTAGAATTCTATTTTCTTTTATTAGGCAAAAACATTTTGTGGTTTCAGTTCCCTTTTCAGCAGGCTGGTACTATTTGCATCCTTGGCACCAGCAGATCCATTTGTATATATGCTTCTCTATATTTGTATTTCATGAATTATTTTCAAATCATTTTCGCGTGGGATTTTCAGCTTTAATATTTGGGAGTTTGCATTTAGCCATCTCACTGCAAGTTCCAGACCATTATTTCTAGTCTTTACTTAACATTTTCATATTCTTCCCTCTATACCATAAATTGTCGCTTTCCTGTATTTCGCAGTGACCAAATAAGCCTCTAATAGAAAGTATCGCTCAACTTTGCATCCAAAGCAGTGGCAGATATTTATTTTTATTTTTGTACCATTTCCAATTTAAAGTCAATACAGGACATTGATTAGTGAGTTAAATCCAATTTAATCCCCAGACTCGTTGTTCAACGTTGCTGCCATTGCCCAGTGTGTATAGGAAGAATTTATTTCCCAATCCCTGGAGATGGTGCCGACGGCAAGACATGAAATCGACAAGAATTGTGGACTGACAAAATGGAGACTAATTGGTTTAATTTGAGGAATTTGTTCTCACTGGAGGAATGTCGTTAGGGCGCCAAGTGACTGAGTTGTTTCAATTAATTGAGTGAGCCTGGTTTATAGAATACATTGCGGGAGCCGGGACGGGGGAATGTCGACAATTTCGAAGTGTGACATTTTCATGGGTAAAAATAATGGTTCAGGTCCATAAAATATTTTATTGTCCTACCCAAACCTGCACTGTGTCTGAGCACCAGGAAAGTGACTCTGGAAAATGTAAATCTCTGCACAATAAGTTACAGAACGGCCACTTCTTGTACATAAAAAGAACCGTGTATCATTTAAGGCGCCGTGCCAGCGGTATTATTTTTTTGGAGCTTTCTGCTGTTTTTACAATTAATCCTTTTGAAAACGTGCTTAAACTGACAGTTTCCTGGACAGGACAGCACTTTATTATTTAGCAGAATTCAGTAGAACCTAGTGATAACATTTTAAGTGAGGTCTCTTTTTTTATGTCAAGTTAAGAATGATCAGTAGCAAAGGGTGAAGATGGAAAATTCTCTTTAAATGCGAACATCAGGGGCTGTCTATTGGTACTGGCAGAACCGGCTCATGGGCAAGGTGGATGAGACTGTTGCTTTAGGGCTCATAGGGCCTCGCTTGCCCAATCTTAACCAAAATTGTTTTGAAATCTATACAGTAAATTAAGCGTGAATTTTAGACCAGGGGAAGGGGTTGAAAACATTCAACATTGCTGCCTGTAGGGGACCCTTGCCCCAATTATTCTGCCACGTTCTTCTTGTATTTGTTCCCCTTTGCAGGAACTTGCCTGACTCCCTTCTATGCAAAAAAATATACACATATCTCTCTTTCATTCGTCAAAAATGCAAGCCGTGCTCATTATCCATCTCACCTTTTAGATGGTAAGCCCTTATACGCAGGGCCCTACAATCCCTTTTTTTATATTGTAACTCTTGTATGTTAAATTATTGTAAGGGCCAGGTAATTATGATGAATTTCTGCAGTGATTTTATTGTCATGTCATGGGTTAATACAGTGCTCTGAATTCATTTCCTGTAGTGATCTTATCTACATGTCTGTGATTAATACAAATATCAGAATTTATGTGATAAAAGAGTAGAGCCAGGCACTCGCAGGTCAACTCCAATCGTTTTATTTGCGCAAATAAAAATAAATAAATTGCAAATTGCAGTTGACCTGCAAGTGCCTGGCTCTACTCTTTTACACTGAATTATCCACCTTACTTGGACAAAGGCAGAACTTCAAGGTAAGCACAAGGCAAAATTGGAACCAGTAGATTTATACAAGAATTTATTTTCTACAGTGATATTATTGGCATGGCTGGGGTTGATACAATGATCTGAATCCATTTTCTCTTGCAATCTTCTTTGTATATCTCTGGTTAATAATATGCACTGATTCTATTTTATGCAGTGTGAGCATATAGGCATGTTTGGTCCTAATACAATGATGTGAGTGTTTTTTTTCTGTGGTATGCTTTTATTGGTATATCTGAGGTATATACAAAGCTTTGAATCTTTTTTGTGCAGTGTGATGTTACCAGCATGTCTGGGGTTAGAATGCTCCAAATCCATGCAATGTAATGTTATTGGCATGCCTGGAGTTAATTCAATGCTCTGAATCAATTTTCTGCAGCTTGATGTAACTGGCATGTCTGGGGTTAAAACAATGCTCCAAATCCATTTTCTGCAGGTTGATGTAACTGGCATGTCTGGGGTTAAAACAATGCTCCAAATCCATTTTCTGCAGTGTAATGTTATTGGCATGCCTGGAGTTAATTCAATGCTCTGAATCAATTTTCTGCAGGTTGATGTAACTGGCATGTCTGGGGTTAAAACAATGCTCTGAATTCATTTTCTGCAGTGTGAGGTTACTGGAATGTCTGAGGTTAATACAATGCCCTGAGTCCAGTTACAGCAGTGTGATGTTATCAGCAAGTCTGGGGTTAAGACAATGCTCTGAATCAATTTTCTGCAGTGTGATGTTACTGCCATATCTAAGTTATGCAGTGCTAGTGATGGGGGAATAAATTCGCAAAACAGGAAAATTTCTGTGATTCGCTGGCAGTGAATAAATTCGCCAAACTGCGGTGAAAAATCCGGTGCAACAAAAAAAAAATCGTTCTGCGTCAGAATAGTAGTGCGCATAAAATTGTTGCATGTCAAAATTATTCGGACACCCATTGATTTTAATGCATTTGCACAAAATAGTCGCGCATATAAAAATTTTCGATTGTGTCGAAATTGTCGCGCATCAAAATTATGTTTATGCCCAATACGTTTCGTAAAATTTTCACCATTTCGCAAATTTTGCGGTAAATTTGCAAATTTTTCGTTGAAACGGCACAGATTTGCCCATCACTATAAAGTGCTCTTTATGGCTAATAAAAGGTCAACTGGAAGGGTAGGTAAAGAGGGTGTAGCTTTTTTATTTTCTTTAGTAACAAAACCATATATGGGTCAGTATGTAATCCTTCTGTAGGGGAAGATTATTTGTGCGGAGTGAACTGAGGCTACTTTTTATGAATCAAGTTGGGGAGAGGGTTCTCTTGAACAAAGTTGGCGATTTATAAAACTCTGCTTTGTCCTGTGCTTTTGGTTTAAAAGCCTTGTTCTTTTATATTAGTGTGCAATCAGACGACTGCATTTGCTCTCTCCATTCTGGCTTTCAACTCACTGTATTATTATTATTATCATGTATTTATATAGCGCCAACATATTGCGTAGCACTGTAAAGTAAATGTGATTATATAACTACATCACACGAATTACAAATATAGAATATATGGAGTAACAAACATCACAATCAATACAGGTACAAAAAGGTGAGGAAGGCCCTATGCATAGACATACAGTCTAAAGGGAAGGGAGTAATACACCAGGTGTGGGAGTGGGCAAGATCGAAGTAAGTGGGTGAGAAATGTGTTACTGTATGTGGTGTTGCGTTTGGTAGTTAAGCAGAGTGAGGGTAGGCTTCTCGAAAGAAGTGCGTTTTCAGAGATTTTTTGAAAGCAGAAAGGTTGGGAGAAAGTCGGACAGACCGTGGGAGAGCGTTCCAGAGGAGGGGTGCAGCCCTTGCAAAGTCTTGAATGCGAGCATGTGAGGAGGTAATGAGAGAAGAGCTGAGTAGTAGGTCAGTAGAGGAGCGTTGTAAGCGAGTGGGTGAGTATATAGAGATGAGTTCAGAGATGTAGGGTGGAGCAGAGTTGTGAAGTGCTTTGAAAGTCAGTGTCATTAATTTGAATTTGATTCTGAAAGGTAACGGAAGCCAGTGCAGGGATTGACAGAATGGCGAGGCAGAGGAGGAGCGGTTGCTGAGGTGTATGAGCCTCGCAGCAGTGTTCATTACGGACTGGAGAGGTGACAGTCTCTGGAAGGGGAGGCCAATTAAAAGAGAGTTACAGTAGTCTAGACGCGATATGATGAGAGAGTGAATAAGAATTTTGGCAGCGTCTTGGGTGATAAATGATCATATTTTGGATATGTTCCTTAGGTGGAAGTGACATGATTTAATAAGTGACTGGATATGAGGAGTGAATGACAGGGCAGAATCTAGGATAACCCCAAGGCACCGGGCCTGGGGAGAGGGGGTGATAGTGGAATTGTTAACTATGATGGATACTTCGGGGATGCTATATGGTTCTATGCCTGCAAACCTGAGTGAATGGGTTACGTGCGGCGCAGAGGTCGTTAAGGGATGTTGTTAAAGAGCAATCACAGCAAACTAAGGTCAGAATAATGACTATAAATCCAGGTCGCTCAAGTGAAACACATGTATGGGATTTTCAAGCTTGCATTGATACATACGATACATGGTCATGCCAGATCTATGGAGGTCACACACCGTGTATGCACTATATATATATATATATATATATCTATATATATATATATATATATATATATATATATACATTTTAATAGGATTAAGATTGTAGCAGGAGTCAAAAAGTCAATGCTGCCCAGAGGCCTTCTCTCCTCTATAAGGAATATCTTACCAGCTGGTGATTTAAATAAAGGAACCACTAAAAGCACATGTACGCTTAATGACCGGAAAGGATACCTTAATGAAATATGTTAACATTTATATAATGAGTTTTACATTTTCACAATACTGTAATAGCACAAACAGAAAAGAAAAGTAAAATAAATATTTACAGATACAAGGATGAGGTGGCGCAGGTAAAGGGACACGTAGAGGTGCCTGCCCCATGGAGCTTACAATCTAAAAGTGACACACAATTACATATGAGAAACATCTTAAATGAACTATAGGTATGAGACCTGTTATATAGAATGATCGGGACCTGGGGTTTTCCAGGTAATGGTTCTTAATTTGGATCTTCATATCTTAAAACATTAAATATACCCAGTAGGCTGGTTTTGCTTGCAATAAGGATTCATTATATCTTAGTTGGGATCAAGTACAAGCTTCTGTTTTATTATTAAAGAGAAAAGGGAAATCATTTTTAAAAATTTGGATTATTTGGATAAAATTTAGTCTATGGGAGATGGCCTTTCTTGATAACGGATTTCCAGATAATGCATCCCATACCTGTACTTGCTAAATGTCAACCATCGATCTATTTGCCTGTGGTACTTGTTATATGATTATTCATTTATTTTAGTTTTATAGGAGGACTAAACCCTCCATACAACTGTCCTGGTAATACCCCATGAGTTGGAAGGCCTGGAGAATAGCTACATTATACATACATATTGATTTGATCTTGGCCAAAAAATCAGGTTCCTCAAACAGATCAAGATCAAGAATCTATATTTTCGTCATCTAGTGATGAGCAAAAATTTTTGCCACGAAAATGACGCCCATAGACTCCAAGGGGTGAAAAAATTGTCGCGCATCAAAAAAAATTCTGTTGCCCATATACTTCGATGCGTTTCGGCAAATTTTCGGCTGTTTCTCAAATTTTTGGCCAACCGAAATGGGTCAGATTTGCCCATCACTACTTCTCACCTGTAAGAAAAATAAGGGATCTGAAAGCTGCCAAGATCCATTTACACCAACAGACACACCAGCGTTTGACCTTTCTATCATTCCACTGGTTGGTATGAAACCAAGAGTTGGTTTACCAAAAAGAGGCAAAAGAATGACAAAATGTCTCATTGCTCAATAATTCTAATGTCTGGAGAAAAGTCAAGAAGAATCTTGGACTTTTGATCAATCAGTGCCAAGTAATCGGCCACTGTATTGTTTGCCATCAATTCAGACAGATGTAATTTCTATTTGTATCCCGTGCATTAACGACACAATTGCTGGCGATGCAAAAACTGTTGCTACCCATAAATGACTGCATCAAGGTACTATATAGAACATACTTTTACTCACTAGAATCAGACTTTGCAGAAGGTCACCTCTAACTAGGGCTAGACCATTTGCCTTCAGACACCCTCACATATGGTGCAATACACATTATTATATCCCATTAAATTAACTGAATTAGTCAGACATAGATATGTATAAAACATGGCCTTGCAGAGCTGCTCCAATTACAGTGTCTACAAAAGCACGAATGGATCATTCTGATAATAATTCCTATTTATGCATCTGCATGCTTCTAATAAAGGTATGTATAATTAATATTCCAGCAGAGCTTTAAGTCATTTATCTGAAGCAGCGCTGAACCCTAAACAACAGCGATTATTTTAGTCTTATGAATCACAGTAGGGAAAATTTGACAGCGCTGCCTTTTTCCCATCCAAAACGATTAACCATGCGTGCGGAAAACATTTGTTTTGTTTAATAAGCTTTATTGCAACAGATAGGCAGCCAGTGCACCTCTCCATCACTTGAGCAACCGAACCAATCCCAACATCTGTCACCGACTGAAACATTTTGACTCTCCGGGAAACGTCACACTGGCAGCCAAATTGGGAAATATTGGTTTATTTGTTCTCTAATGAGAATCCCTTGTAGATTTGTATGTATATTCTGTAACATGGATTTTTTAATGTCAAATACAAAAATTTGCTTAGAGACATCACGTTTCTTATTTACAGAAAGAACGACACAAGGATCCTTCATGGAAACTGCTATCTTTGGTAGTACCCAAATAAAGGAGACATATTTGTGCCCATAGGTAGTGATGGGCGAATTTGCGCCGTTTCGCCGAAAAATTTGCGAATTACCCACACAATTCGCAAAACGGTGAAAAATTTGCGAAACAGCGCCGGCGTCTTGTTTTTGATGCCGGCATCCGTTTTTTTGACGCCGGTGGCCGCTTCGCCAGCGAATTTTCGCAGGAGTTTAGTGAATTTATTCGCTGATGATGAATTGTGCAAATTCGCCGTGAATTTGCGCCTGGCGAATAAATTCGCCCATCACTACCCATAGACTGACCCAGTATTAATATGAGATCATGTTCAATCAGAACACAAACGACTACTAGGTTCACCTCTAAAGTGCTAATGATCTCCATCAAGAAAAAAATCAATTCAATTATTCAATTAAGAACAGAAACATGTAGTCAGGAGAGGTATAAACATAAGACAAATGATACAGAGGAAAAAATAACCTTAAACTACAAAATGTTTGAAGTGTCAGTTTATCAATGGTCAAGATTGGAGATGAGGGAAAATGAATGCTGATCAAATTTTTGAAGGTTTATCACTGATTTTTTTCCCCCAATTCCAACATTCTTAAGATTTTATCCAATTGATTTAACCAATTTTGAGAACTGTTCTAAATGCATCATTTATTGATTGGGGGATGAGTGGATTTTTTGATCTACTGAAATGCCACAGAAATAATTAAAACAGATATAAAACATTTTTTCTTAAATTTGCTAAATCTAAAATTTTCTCAATTCATGGGCAATACTGCCTGAAATTTTTCAAAATTGGCAAACCCTTCTTTGCTTGGTCACTGATTTTATTATTATAGTTTCGTACATTCTTAAATATGGTAACATTAGAAGAAAAAATAAGAAATAATATTCATAGGACCACCCAAGATTATTCATGAAATTTCACCTTGATTTTGAATAAATATGCCCTTCATTGTTATAATAATCATACAAATATGGGTCTTTCTTTCAGATGCAAAAGGGAAAATTCGGTCTATTTACATACGGTACCTAGAGCTTAAACTCTGACCCTCGAGCTGGTAATATGGCCTTACTATGTTTGTTTATAAATTAACTAATAAATATATAATGAAATAAATAAGGAATACGAGAATGGTTGGTTGGATGATTGGAATTAAATTTTGTTTAATGAATTTTTTAAAATATTAACAAATGAATGATTGAATACATAATTAAAAAACAAATATGAATATTAAACAAATGATACATTTTTCATTTATTTAATATTATTAATATTAAACAAATTATAACTTGTTGAAAAAGATAAAATAAGCAAAAGATTGCATAACTGTAAATGAATGAATGATTGAATGAATCGAGAAATTAATTAATGGCTGAATAAAAAAATGGCTGAATAAATTAGTCATTGGTTAAAAGGAACCAATTGCTTAAAAGAGGAAACAAAGATAATGTTTTAATACATGAATGAACAGTTGAATTATTAATGGTTGGAAAAAAGTGAATTTTGAAAAATGGTTGAATAAATGAATTACTGATTTAGTCAATATGTGAATGGCCGAATAAATAAATGAAATAACAAATGTATAAATTGCAGACTAAATAAATAAATCCATGAATGGATAAAAAACAAAATTAATAATTGAAAGAAAAACACTATAACAAATCAACGTTTGAATGAATGAATGAACAATTAAATGAACAAGTTAAAGGTTGAATAACTTGAAGGTTTAATGGAGGAGTGAGTGCTTGCATATACAGGATGGTGGGATGAACGGATACATGATTGGATAAAGACATGAGTGGTGAAGGAATAAATGGAAAGATGAATGGGTGAAAGAATGAATTGCAGAATTAGAGATTACAGAAATTTTTAACTAACCGTTTCGTTTGCAATTAATATACAATCATTTTGTCAAGGACTGAACCACTGAATGAAATTGTAAATGAACATATTCATGAATTCATACATAAATTTATTAATTAGTGGAGAAATGTATGAAAAAAAAATCCTCTTTTAGGCCCTTCTTCTTTTTACAATACAGATATTTGGAGACTTTTTTCTTTGTTCAAATCAACATATTCAGCAACTGGTCATACGTAGAATTTATTCTCATCTTCGGATGCTCTTTTCTTTCAATTTATTCCTGGAATGAGTATAATCTGGAGAACACAAAGCTCAGTGCGTTGGCTGCATCTCATTTGCCGCTGAACTGAAGAAGGTCAGCGCAAGGAATGAACCGCTATTCATATACACAAGCGCAGAACATTTATTCAGAGCCGGAATTGAATCTATCAAGACTTTTATTTTGAACAGGAAGGTGGAGAGGTACCGGCGCTGGTCCAGGCTTGAAATAAACTGTAATGGAACCAAGGAAATGTTATAACATTTCTACAGAACGAAGTACAGAGAAAGTGGCGGTGTCTGCTCTGAACAGTACGGACCTATTGTGGGAATCAGAAGAAGCTTAATAAATATGTAAAAGGTTTCATGAAACTAAATGGAAAATAGATTTTTCATTTAGGGGCTGATGGGAATTGTTTTTATTCATTATCCCACTGACCTCATTAAATGAGTGAAGTCTTATGTGACCATAATTAAGTGAGTGGGAGGCGAGACACATCATTTGTATCAGGGTTTACAGTAACTTTTGCATTCACACACATAAATAGGAGGTGCCATATTGTCTCAATTTGACCAACCATTATGTCTATTTGCTTTTCTTGTCTGACCTTAAAGCTGTAAGGCATATAAGAATAGATATGGGTTGAATATTGATTCATTAGCCTACATATCCTTGATGCTGTGATTTTGTTATGAACTGAAGGGGCATTGACCTTATTCAGAGGGACTCAAATGAAAAAAGTCTGAAAACCAGTGCCTTAGACATCATGAGAGCTTATTGTTTGCCCAGAACATTCCTTCTCTGTATATTTATATGCACTAAATGGGGCTGCTGTATTGTTTTCCTTTGATGGTGCAAGTATGGGATCCGTTATCCGGAAACCCATTATCCAGAAAGTTCCAAATTACAGAAAGGCCATCTCCCATAGACACTATTTTATCCAAATAATCCAGATTTTTGAAAAAATATAAAATTTTTCTCTGTAATAATAAACAGTAGCTTGTACATGATTCAAAATAATATATAATTAATTCTGATTGGAAGCAAAACCAGCCTATTGGGTTGGCAAATGCCCCTAACTTTTTACTTACCCTTTGGTGCTGATTCAGGGATCGGAGTTCACGGCAGCCATCTTCTGGGTCTTCGTGTCTTTTTCCATCGCTTCTGCAATTTCCGTCAATTTCGGCGCATGCGCAGTTGTCGCTAACCAGGAAATTGCTCCAACTGCGCATGTGCCAGCAACGCCGGTCTCGTTATCAGATTACTGGGGACATGGAAGGTGGCTGCCGTGAACTCTGATCCCTGAATCTGCACCGAGGGGTAAGTAAGAAGTTAGGGGCATTTGCTCAGGGTAGCAGCTAGGATGGGGGGGAGGGGGTCTATGTGGGGTATGTTTTTTTTAATAAGGGGTTTGTTTCTCCTTTAAGGTATGAAGATCCAAATTACAGAAAGATCCATTATCTGGAAAGCCCCAGGTCCTGAGCATTCTGGATAATAGGTCCCATACCTGTACAGTGTGAGGGTATAACTTATTGTTATACCCTCATAGTTTTGGTGCATCTACCTTAGGGCCAACCTCTCTACCTCATCTCTTTGAAAATGTACACCTTGAACCCATATGAACAGTGCTAGTATTTGCTTGTCTATATGTACCCTATAGACCCTACTGTCATGAGTGTCGGATGGCAGCTCCGTCTTCCGTGCCGGGTCCAAGATGGCAGCGCCCATGGCTGCGGCACAGCCATCATGTTTGGTGCCAAATTTGAAATAAAAGAGTGCTGAGGTGACAGGTCCAGTGCCCGATTATAGGTTGCATTACCTCTGCGTTCCTGGGTGCTATAATTATTACTCTTGTGATTTTTGGACTTTGAACTTGCCTGAACTTTGGACTTTGCCTGCATTCTGCCTGCCTTGAACTTTTGCCTGGAAATTGACTTTGCTTATGCCTGCTCCCTTTCTGGACACTGCGAACTAGGACTTGAACCCTAAAGCTTCCTCCTTGGTCCGCACTCCACCCGCTGGGAGCCGATAGGCCCCCTGACGTCTACATAGTATGTATGATCAGATCATAAGGAAGGCAGATCATAATGAAGGCAGATGCAGATCATTAATAAGTAGATATATGGACAGATATCGACAGGCCTGTGGGAAGACCTCACACATGGGCCACTAAGATGCTGGCTCAGTCTGGAGGGGCCAAGTCGGCAGTTTATAGGGTCTTGTATTGTAGCAAAGGAACTCGTGAATTAACAGAGACTATTCTAACAGATGCTCTACTCATGAGCATCTCACCTGTTTTTTCCAATTCACCGTGGCCCAGTCAGTACAGTTTCTATGGCAATGAATGGGCCCCATTGCAGTTCCCATGCAGTTAGACACTTAAAAGTCCACCGTGAGTTCTATTGTGTAAGAGCCCTATACCATGCTCTGTATAGCCAGCTTTCTTCTCTGATAACAAGAAAACATTTCTGCTGTAATAGATGGAATCATATCCTGCTGCCTTTCTTTTTTTACATTATAAGTGATGATTAAAGGCAGAATTTACTGCGTGTTCATATAGCCAGGTAAGTGCCCAGCATGTGTGTCCCTGTCCTGAAAAGACCTCAATTAGCCTCCTGCTTTTTAGCGTCGGCTCCATGGATCACTGTGTATTGTAGGTCCATAAGGTGCTTTTGATTCCCTATCACTCCGACTGAATGGAAGTGCATTTCTCCTTGGGTTTAGTTGTTACAGATATTTGATGGATATGGAACCTAATGAGATCTCCATAGGAAAGTGTGCCCTTTAATTACGTTTCATTACAACTTGCTCCCTGACTAAAGACGTTCAGATTTTGCTTCTATTGATTCCAACGCCCCTGATGGAAAATGGATATTTTTCTAGTGAAATGGGAAATGCTTCCAGAGTCACCAAGGGAGTAGAATGGAATCTTCTCTCTCGGGGAATGGAAATGAGGGAAAATGGAATTTGTGCAAGAAAACACAAGACAGATGGCCGCAGAACCCCGTCGGACAAGAACTCGGCACACAGAGCAGCCATAATTAGGCAAGAGAGAAACTTTCAGCTGCTACAGAGTTTGTCACCTGCGGAGGTTCCACAGAGACTCGTGCTCAGGTTATGAATGAGGGGCACTGGGCTGCAGCCGCTCTACTGACACATAAAAGGACATTGAGTTTTATTGCTGCAGGTGCCTTCACTGAGTTCTGATTCCCAGACATACATTAAAGGCTTTATTCCCTGCTAAGGCAAAACAGCCCCAAACCAACTCACCGACTCTTGTTAAATCATTCACATCCACACACTCCAGAGGTATCAGGCTGATAACAAGGGGGGTTAACTTTGCCTATAGGCCAAGCATTTATTACTGATTCATACATTTAAATGGTCACTGTGGGTTGTAACACCTTTGCTGAATTGTGCATAGAACAAGGGAATATCTATGCTGCCATAGTTTTATGGTATCTCTCTGTACAGACTATGAGGAAACTTAGGGGGCAGTTCCTGCTGAATTGTGCTTAGTACAGGGGAATACCTATGCTGCTATAGTTTTATGGTATCTCTCTGTACAGACTATGAGCAAACTTAGGGGACTGTTCCTGCTGAATTGTGCTTCGTACAGAGGAATACCTATGCTGCCATAGTTTTATGGTATCTCTCTGTACAGACTATGAGCAAACTTAGGGGACTGTTCCTGCTGAATTGTGCTTAGTACAGGGGAATACCTATGCTGCTATAGTTTTATGGGATCTCTCTGTATAGACTATAAGCAAACTTAGGGGCTGTTCCTGCTGAATTGTGCTTAGTACAGGGGAATACCTATGCTGCTATAGTTTTATGGTATCTCTCTGTACAGACTATGAGCAAACGTAGGGGCTGTTCCTGCTGAATTGTGCTTAGTACAGGGGAATACCTATGCTGCCATAGTTTTATGGTATCTCTCTGTACAGACTATGAGCAAAGCTAGGATGTATTTAGTATGGGTAATACATGGCATGATTTTATCGTATTTGTATATAAAGGTCTGATGAGTAGATCTAGGTGTGACCAAAGAAAATTACTCTGAGGGAGTGTTGGAAGGTTTTGATCCTCTAGAAATATCTGATGGAAAAAAGAGAGTTCTTGCTGGGTCCTAGAGCCCTTTTCTTGTGAAGCAAGCACTAATCAGCTTCTCATTGTTAAAGTATATGAGTACAATTAAAAGAATAAAATCTACAGAAAGTGCCACCTACCTTTGGGCCCCCTCTCATTAACTGGATCTGAGTTCTGGAGGATACAGAAAAAGAGATCACTTTAAACCATGAGTCAGATAAAAGTGATGAGAGTGAAGAAAGTCATGGATATAGTGGAGGTGGTGGAGGTGCAGGTCACTAAGCAATTTGTATGCATTTAAATTGGGATTTGCTTGAGTGGCACTTATAGAATTTATATAAATAAGCTGCTGTGTATCCATAGGGGTCACCAGTCAAGTAAATATATGGCTACAGGGCACATGGTTACATTGCAGATAACAGATAAGCCGTGTAAAATACATTGGGTTTAGTTCCTACACAGGAAGATCTATTACCATCCCATTTATGGCTTTACAAGACTATAAAATTACCCCCCCCCCCATATAAAATAGAACATATAAAATAGAACATTCCTGGCCAAAATCAAGTTTACATGTACAGTAGGTGCAGGATAAACAGATATAAACTGCATGAAGTAAAGAAATAAAAAGTAAATTCAAATTTTCCATGTTATGGGTTACTTGTCCCTTAATACAGGTAACATAGTAACATAGTAAGTTAGGTTGAAAAAAAGACACATATCCATCAAGTTCAACCTTTTAACTTTTTTTTTTAACCTGCCTAACTGCCAGTTGATCCAGAGGAAAGCAAAAAAAAAAACCCACCTGAAGCCTCTCCAATTTGCCTCAGAGAGGGAAAAAAATCCTTCCTGACTCCAAAATGGCAAACTGAGCAGTCCCTGGATCAACTTGGACTATGAGCTATCTTCCATAACCCTGTATTCCCTCACTTGCTAAAAAGCCATCCAACCCCTTCTTAAATCTATCTAATGTATCAGCCTGTACAACTGATTCAGGGAGAGAATTCCACATCTTCACAGCTCTCACTGTAAGTCTTCCTTCCGAATATTTACATGAAACCTCTTTTCTTCTAATCGGAATGGGTGACCTCGTGTCAGCTGGAAGGACCTACTGGTAAATAAAGTATTAGAGAGATTATTATATGATCCCCTTATATATTTATACATAGTCATCATATCACCCCTTAAGTGCCTCTTCTCCAGCATGAACATCCCCAATTTGGCCAGTCTTTCCTCATAGCTAAGATTTTCCATACCTTTTACCAGCTTAGTTGCCCTTCTCTGTACCCTCTCTAATACAATAATGTCCTGTTTGAGTGATGGAGGCCAAAACTGTACGGCATATTCGAGATGAGACAATTTCCACAAGAGATTGCTGTATTCCTCAAAAAACACAAGGTTTTGAGGGGGAATAAAACAGATAAAATATATATAGTGCAGTATTTCAAAATTTCCATTCGGCGAAACGCGTCAGCGATAGGATAGGACGAGAGTGTGGAAACGGCAGCCTGGTGACCCGAGGAAACTACACTGGACTAAGGTGAATGCATCGGACGGTTCAGTTACGCAAAGGACTCGGAACAATAGACCGGAATGCCACATTGGTTTTAAAGCGATTTTATTGGAGGAATGCTTGTGAGTGCAATTTTGAATTGATTATTAAAATTTTTATAACGCTTCCTTTTTACCCATTTAAGTTTTAAGAAGAATGAAAGTGGACTGAGACGCTCAAATGACATATGCCTGTATCAACTTACTTACTTACACTGGTTAAATATTAACTCCTGATGGTGGTGCATGATTTTTTTATTCACATGCGGTTATATTCGAACATAGCAAGTTCACTAAAAATATCATAATTTATTTTGAAATACTGCACTATATATATTTTATCTGTTTTATTCCCCCTCAAAACCTTGTGGTTGTTGAGGAATAGAGCAATCTCTTGTGGAAATTGTCTTTTTTGAGGGTGGAGGAGAGCCCTGCTGATTGCCTGATTGGGGAAACACCTTTTGTTCTAGAGGATCAACTACTTAACTAATTTTATTCTAGATGGGGCCTTACAAGTGCTCTATACAGTGGAAGAATGACCCCCTCCTCCCTTGACTCTATGCCAGAGCCGGACTGGGAGCAAAAAGCAGCCCGGGCAAAAAACAAACAAAGCAGCCCACATGTAAACACACACAAACACACACAAAGAGACACACAAACACGGAGAGACACACACAGAGACACAAACACACACACAGACACAAACACAGAGAAACACACAGACACACACAGAGACACACAAACACAGAGAGACACACACACAAAAAGACACAAACAGAGAGACAAAAACAGAGACACACACACAGAGACACACACACAGATACAGAGAGACACAAACACACACACAGAGACACACAGACACAGAGAAACACACAGACACACAAACACAGAGACACAGACACACAAAAAGACACAAACACAGAGAAACACACAGACACACACAGAGACACACAAACACAGAGAGACACACACACACACACAAAAAGACACACAAACAGAGAGACAAACACAGAGACACACACATAGAGACAGAGAGACACAAACACACACACAGAGACACACAGACACAGAGAAACACACAGACACACAAACACAGAGACACAGACACACAAAAAGACACAAACACAGAGAAACACACAGACACACACAGAGACACACAAACACAGAGAGACACACGCACACACAAAAAGACACACAAACAGAGATACAAACACAGAGACACACACACAGAGACAGAGAGACACAAACACACACACAGAGACACACAAACACAGAGAAACACACAGACACACAAACACAGAGAGACACAGACACACAAAAAGACAGACAAACAAACAGAGAGACACACAGACACACACAGAAACACACACACAGAGACAAACAGAGACAGAGAGACACAAACACACACACACAGATACACACACAAACACAGAGAGACACAGAGACACACACACACACACACAAAGACACAAACACAGAGATACACAAACACACACACACAGAGAAACAAACACAGAGACACACAGACACAGAGAGACACAAACACACACACACAGAAACCCCTACCTCTCCTAGGAGCTTCGTGAAACAGCACGGGAACTCTGACACCTCCCAACCCGTCTGCTGGCCAATCACCTTTGCCTTTCCCTGACTGATCGAGGGAGGAGGGAGGAGGAACACGCAGCTGCTTGGTGTGTGTGAAGGAGAAGCCCAGCGTGCATGCTGTAAATCTCTCCCTGCCCAGACGCTGCAAATCAGAAGCGGCCCATCTCAAAGGCAAATGGAGCGGCCCTTCTGGAAATTGCCTGAACTGACCTATGGTCAGTCCGGGCCTGCTCTATGCCCCTTTTAATTCAGCTCAAGACCTTATTTGCCCTTGATGCTGCTGACTGGCATTGCTTGCTACAGCTACGTTTATCATCTACAAGGACTCCAAGGTCCTTTTCCATAATGGATTTGCCTAGTGCAGTCCCATTACGGGTATAAGTGGCTTGGAGATTTCTACATGGGTATGGTATGGACCTGTTATCCAGAATACTCAGTGTTTTCCGGATAAAGGGATCTCTATACATTAAGTCTACTACAGATTAATTTAAACATGAATTCAGTCCAATAGGATTGATTTATCTCCAATAAGGAATAATCTTAGATAGTATCAAGTACAGGACACTTGTTTATTATTACAGGAGCAAAATGGAATCATTTTTAAAACTTTAAATTATTTGATTCAAATGAAATCTGTGGGAGAAGTCCTTCCCGTAATTCAGAGTGGATAACAGAATCCAGATTAAACGTCCTTTCCAAATTAGTTAGACATGAAACCCACATTCTTTTTTCCATTAAAACATCCATACTTGTTATAAATGCATTTCAAGATTTCAGCTGTCAATCATATATTACCTGCACCTCCTCTATGCCTCCAGGCACAGAGGCGGGGCAAGCAATTACTTTCACTTTCCATTCTACATTTCCTAGATGTTGCTGCACTCCCCACAGTCCCTCTCCCTGTTCACAATCTATAATTGTGTAGCCAATGCAAAGGCATTCACATCAGGTCCCCCATTCTGGTGCATAAACAAAATTTTGAGGTGTTACAATGCTTGTCTTTATAACAGTGTGCACAAAATGGCTGCTGGCTGCTTGCTGTGGTGGTGAATTGCAAGACTGACTTCAACCAAGTTTTAAATAATTTATATAGTATAAGTAAAGTTTATTTTGCTTAACACGCACGCATAGATAAGAATTTGGAATTATTTCTTGGGGTGATAGGTCCCCTTTAATATTGCTAATGGACAGCTGCTGAGTAAGTACTACTTTGTTTACAGAATACATTTAATTTACCATTTTTATCTTTTATCCCAATAACGAGATTACAGTCTGCTGCTGAGCGAAGTTTTCATCTTCCTGTTTACGCCATCTATAGGCTAATCTTGATTACTCTTTTACACATAATTACCCAAATAAATGACTCCAAAGTTCACAAGCACAGCCTAAAAATATGGCAACGACTTGGAATAATTCTTTACTTTATTTGAATCAAAAAGGAGAGAGAGGCAATTTAATTAAAGTGGCACAGCGTGATGTCACGTCAGCGACACGTTTCTGCCTCGTAGGGTCACTCGTTCCTTCTGAAATGAACAAAGACGCAGAGGAACAGAACCATGGGCAGATTGGAAAAGGTAAACGCTAATTATTTCTAATCAGTGGATTTGCGGCAATTATTTGCTTGTAGTTAAGGATCTTATTTTATCTTGTGCTGGGACATAATTACTTATCAGTTCAGATATTCTCGCCTTCCATTGAAGAAAATACTACATTTTTGGGCTTAAACCATTGACCATTGATTTTAATAAAAGGACAGTGTTCCATAGAAGCAGAATACAGGGTCTGGGGGGATGTTTACAGACAAAGCGACAATTATTCAACCACCTTGGTATCCTATCTTCTCAAGCAATGAGGTCAATAATGGCTTTAGTACAATATGACATGAGTGGGTGCCAGGGATTCTCAACCAAATGGAAGATTTACTGCACAGTGCTAGGCACTTGCCTGAGTACATCAACAGATGGAGCAAAATAGAGGATAAGGGATATAGCAAAGGTTACACATTAAACAGTGGGTTCCAAGACACAGGGGTAAATTTATCAAAAAAGTGAAGTTAGAGGTTGCTACAGTCCTCAAGAGTGAAATTCCACCACTCTCTATTCATTTGTATTTTGAAAGGCGTATTTATCAAAGCATGAACTAGAATATGTCGTACAGTTTTAGTCTTCATCTCTCAAACAGGACATTATTGTATTAGCGATGGTCCAGAGAAGGGCAACTAAGCTGGTGAAAGGTATGGAAAATCTTAGCTACGAGGAAAGACTGGCCAAATTGGAGATGTTCACGCTGGAGAAGAGGCGCTTAAGGGGAGGTATGATAACTATGTATAAATATATAAGGGGATCATATAATAATCTCTCTAATGCTTTATTTACCAGTAGGTCTTTCCAGCTGACACGAGGTCACCCATTCCGATTAGAAGAAAAGAGGTTCCATCTAAATATTGGGAAGGGGTTTGTTACAGTGAGAGCTGTGAAGATGTGGAATTCTCTCCCTGAATCAGTGGTACAGGCTGATACATTAGATAGCTTTAAGAAGGGGTTGGATGGTGTTTAGCAAGTGAGGGAATAAAGGGTTGTGGGAAATAGCTCATGGTCCAAGTTGATCCAGGGACTAGTCCGATTACCATTTTGGAGTCAGGAAGGAATTTTTCCCCTCTGAGGCAAATTGGAGAGGCTTCAGATGGGTTTTTTTGCCTTCCTCTGGATCAACTGGCAGTTAGGCAGGTTAAAAAAAAAAGTTAAAAGGTTGAACTTGATGGACGTGTGCCTTTTTTTAACCTAACGTACTATATTATTATGTTACTTTCACTCATTGATAAATACTCTTTTAAAAATCCTATAAAAATTAATGGAGAGTGGCAGAATTTCACTCTAGGGGGCAGATTTTCTAAAGGGCAAAAAAAAATTTATGTTTTTGTGGAAAAAAGTTGAACACCTTTTAATGCACTGAGAATAGGGGGGGGGGTGTTATCAGTCATTATAGGGATATTTTATTAGAAAAAGCACAGGTTATTGCCTTTTCTTTGGCTAAATGTTAGAGAGGAACTATCGCAAAAATTTAAATTTAATATAAGTTTCGTCATACTGAAATTAGAAACTTTCGTAATACAATCAATTAAAAATCTGTACAGTTTCTGAAATAATCAAGTTTATCTTCACTATTCCTCTCTCAGCATCTGTTTCTCCTCATTCTGTCTTCTTTCAGGAGTTGGGTGTCAGATGAATGATCCAATATATCTTATAGGGGGGGGCTCCTTTTGCCTAGAAGATATATTTGAGCTCACTCTATTAAAATCACCAGAAATTCTCTACGTGCAGAATTTGTGCAAAAGGCAATTATTTTGTTACTGCTGCATGAAGACAGAATGAAGAGAAACAGATGCTGACAGAGGAATAGTGAATATAAACTTGATTATTTCAGAAACAATGAAGAATTTTTAATTGATTGTATTTAGAAAGTTTCGTTTTTATGTCTATTTATTCCTTATTATCAGAGTCAATACATCTCCGTTAGAAAACTTGCATTCTGCACTCTTGTTCTTGGAAGGATTATACTAATAAAGGGGATATGAGCACACTTACTGACATATATGTTAGGTCAAACGGGGTCGTTTACTATGTGCAGGGCATGGTGCAAAATGGCAAAATCACTTGCAGTTGGACACAGTTGGGTATTGCGTCTGGACACGACTGGGATGGGGGCCTCTGGGGTGGTATCACCAGTGGTTGGACATGTTTTCTGCACTAGACACCCTCCGCTCTGAGTTCAGACAGAAAACAACTTCATCCTGTGGGGTTACCACCTTTATGATGGACTTTTGTTCTTCAGTGGGAGGTGTTGATTGGTCATCATGTGGCATGGAGGTCCAGCCCAGGGGTCAGCAAAGGGTGGGACTATGCTGGCAAGGGGTGGGAAATAGGCGGGATGACAATTTCACTGGGTTGAGAATGGGTAAGTCTGTTACATCAGGGGCAGAAAATGGGTGAATCTGGAAGAATGGAAGAAGATGGAGATGGGTGAAGAGTTTAAAAGGTTTTTGTGTCAAATACTTTAGGGAGGAGAGGAAAAGGCTGACAATTAAAAATTTCCCAGGAATGTAGTTGTGGTGTAATTACAGTATGTAGTTAAATTGTTAAGGGGACCCAAAAAAATTATTCTAAATCTTATTTTATCACGTTATTCAAGCAAAATAAACTTTAATTGCACTGTATAAATTATTTGAATCCTGTGAATTCATAATTATAACAAGCAGGCAGGGGCCATTTTGTGGACACTGTTATTAAGACAAGCCTTATATCATCTCTTGTTTGTGCACCAGAATGGGGGACCTGATGTCCATCCCCATGCCCTGGCTAAACAATTAAATGGTTATGGGTAGTGATGTGCGAATTTGCGCCGTGTCGCTTGGGGAGAGCAGTGACATCTAGGAAGTGCTGAATGGAAAGTGAAAGTAACTGCCTGCCCCTCCTCTATGCCTAAGGCCTAAGGCATAGAGGAGGAGCAGGAAATATTTGATTGACAGCAGAGGTTTTTAAACAAGTTTACAACAGCAATAAATTCTTTAATAAAAACAAGAATTTGGATTTCATGTTTTATTTGAAATGGACTTTTATCCCACAGCTTTTTATGTCTGGGTGATAGATCCCCTTTAATATAGATGAGCGGATTTTTTCACCACCCATGGATTCAAGGCAATTCCACCTTTCACCACTGCTAAACTGCGGCAAAAATTCAGAGTGGAGAAAAAACACTCTGAATTTTACACATACATTTGAGTGCATTTGGAGTGAGAAAAAACAACCATTCTTTATCCTCATCCCTGATCTACTTTTCTTGCATCCAGGAAACACAAGAAGTGCAGTTGCTAAACGTGTCACAATGCATTTCACGTGGAAATGAAATATCTTTATGTTGTGTTCTTGGCTGAGGTGTAAAGAACTTGCTCTGCTGGGCATATGGTGCACGGCAATAAAAATCAATCCAACAGGTCTTCATCTTTTTTCTTTCCCCTCCTTCCCTTTCTGCCTCATCACTTGGGTTAGAAATAATGTGAAATATAATAGGAAAAGATAAACTCTGAAGTACCTTGGAATTTAAAAGGATTAGTTGAGAGACAATTAATGCCCTGGGGTGCTGGCGCCATTCTTAGTGATCATTCAAGAAGCACTTCATTCTGGGGCATATCTGTGCTCTGGATGTTGTGAATGACATGCAACTTAGGGAGAGAGGACACCTAGGGGCAGATTTATCAAGGGTCGAATTTCTAAGTTAAAAAATACTTTGAAATTCGACCATCGGATTGAAATACTTCGACTTCGAAAATCGAATTTGGGTATCCTGCAGTCAAAGTAAAATCGAAAGATTCAAAGGATTTCAGCGATCAAACGATTTTACTCCGACTTCCAAAAACTTAGCAAAATGCTCTAGAAGGTCCCCATAGGCTAACATAGCACTTCGGCAGGTTTCATTTGGCAAAGTATTGAAGTCAAAGTTTTTTTAAAGAGAGAGTACGTTGATTATCAAATGGTCGAATATTCAAACGATTTTACTTCGAGTCGAAGTCGTAGTATCCTAATCGATGGTCGAAGTATCCAAAAAATTACTTCGAATTTTTTTACTTCGAAAATTCCCTCGAATTCACTTCGACCCTTGATAAATCTGCCCCTTAATGTATGTGCCTCCCCCCACTGGCTCCAATGAATACAGGGCTGATGACTGTAGACTACACCAAGGAGCTGTTCCTTTGTTATGGTAAATGTGTTAGAGACCTTAGATTGTAAGCTTCACTGGAGCAGAGACAATGGGGTAAATTTACTAAGCGGTGAAAATTCACCAGCGATGGCGTGGCAACCATCTCAACACTTTGCCTGGGGAAAATTCACTGGGACAACACTAATTTACTAAAATGTGAAGTTTGGTCATGGCCAACGGATGCTGGCAAATTTTCGCTAGTGTTACTTTGGCAATGTGAGCAAATCAAAGCGAATCGTTCAATTCTGCGTAGTGCAAATTCGTTAGAGGTCTGGCGCTCAGGCTAATTTGCATACGGTGGGAAATTTAAATTTGATTGGACGTCTTTATGTTCTAAGTTGCATCAAATACATTACATTTACACTGATAAATTAGACATGTCCAGGGAACATTGATAAAGTCAATAGAGTTGTTATAATGCCCTACAGATGAGCCCACTGTAAAATAATGTTCCATATGTTAGAAAATGTATGGGGGAAACCAGTTACACAAAAATGTCTTTTGCAGCCTATCACCTTGAAAAAAGGACTTAGAAGTTTTTCGACTAAAGAATATGAAGTAAGTAACAGAAGATTGAGAAAGATCTATGCACTCTATTGCATTTCGCTTGGTCTGAGCTGACGAAGGCAAGTCTGGCGAAAGAGGTAACGTCCAGTAAAATCCGCATTTTAGTGAATTTGAAGAGTAACGTCTATTTGCCAGACCGAAAAGTCAGTGGCGATAGAGTGTGAATCACCACTAGCGTCTATCTCTTTCTCTAGCGAAGTCCCTGCGGGTGGTAACGCTGGTGAATTGTCACCAGCCTTTGCCACTTTGCCCTTTAGTAAATCTGCCCCAATGAATATATTTGGAAAACAACCAAAAAGTACAAAATCCTCTACAAACATTATTTATATTAATACAGAACAATGTGCTAGAACACCATATCCCTTCAAGGGGTGGTTCATCTTTAAATTAACTTTTAGTATGATGTAGAGTGATATTCTGAGACCATTTGCAATTGGTTTTCATTTTTTATTATTTGTGGTTTTTGAGTTATTTAGCTTTTTATTCAGAAGCTCTCCAGTTTGCAGTTTCGACAATCTGATTGCTAGGGTCCAAATTACCCTAGCAACCATAGGGGCAGTGACCCCCTATTTGGAAGCTGGAAAGAGTCAGAAGGCAAATAATCAAAAAACTATAAAAAATAAAAAATAATGTCCAATTAAAAGGTTGCTTAGAATTAGCCATTATATACTGTAACATACCAAAATGGGCTTATTTACTAAAATCAGAATTTATATCACAATATCAATAAAAAGAAGCTCAACCAAACTCTTATGGCAGATTTTAGCTTTTTAATTTTAAAAAAATTGATTTCATCGGATCATGAAATAGCTCAATAAAATTGAGTGAAAACTTAAATTGTGCTATTTTTTTTTTTTCCGGATTCAGCCTTTTTGCAGCATCGGGCTATGATAAATCTCAAAAAAAAATAGTTGTTTTGTTTTTCTTCTAAAAATGTGTGTTTTCTAGTGACAAAAAATTTAAATTTTCCGAGATTTCACAACTCGACCTTTAATAAATAACCTCCTTAATCTTTTTGAACTGCCTTGCCCTGAACTATCGATTGGAGGCAAAGCTGCGCCCCCCCAGAAGGGATCATTAAATAAACACAAGTTACCTCCAAATTTGCTCAGAAGACAAGGCATAAAAGACCCCCTTGTAGCCAATGAACAATATTGATCTTATCTTCCATTTGATGAACAAAAGTACCTCCCATATACAGCAGTAAAATATCATAAATACCCTAATCTGAGCACATAGTTACAATGTTCCTACAGAGGATCAAACTATCACGTTAATGTGTTATTGCTCTTTCCTTATAATGATATCTTTATCTTCCAGTCATTACTCGTCTCATCGAGCCGAGGGATCTGCATTTTCTCTTGCCCTTTTTAGTCGACTCAGAATTATGTTTTATTTCAGGCCTTTCAAATAGCGTTTGTTAAAATATTCATTTTGGCATCATTACCTACCTGGCTGTGTATTGGTCCAGGCATCTGGGAATAGGCTCAGGGAGATAGAGCCTTCTCAGCTTTTTTAATATTTAATTGAAAGATAAGATCCTGACAGAAGAACTACGAGCCTGTACTCACACACAAAGGGGGAAAATACATGCGCCGATATGAGCAAATTGTTAAGGAAGTTGCAGGCAGAGATACAGTAAATGAGATGCACTCAAAGCTCCCATAACATTATATTGCAGTAACCAGCATAAACCATATTGTTCTCATAAACATTCCATGACACTTTTCCCTTAAGAAAGGACTGGTTGGGGCAGATTAAGTAAAGGGCCATCGCTAGTGAAAATTCGCCAGAAATGCAATCCGCAGGCACATTGCCAATTTCCTAGCTGGTTTAGAGGACAATTTGCTAGCGAAAGAGACAGTCGCTAACGCAATTTCACGCCCTTTAGCCAGATGAATTTTCGCTCATGCGAATGATGGTTATTCCGCAAATTCACTAAAGTACAACGTTTACAGAACGTTACCTCTTTCGCAAGCGTTTCCTTCGCCACCTTAGGGCAGAGACACACTCTGCTATTTCAGGAGATAAGTCACCCAGAGACAAGTCGCTTCTTCTTCGGGCGAACAATCTCCCTGAACGGCGTTCCCGCCAGCTAGAATATAAATCATTGGCAGGATGGCATGCGGATCACTTTGGCTTTCCGAAATAGCCTGAAATTTCCTCATGAGGCAACTTTAGGCAACTTCGGAAAACAAATCATTCTGAGTTCCAATACCGTCGGCAATTTTCATTCTAGCCGGCGGGAAGGCAGTTTGGGGCGATTAGTCACCCGAAGAAGAACCGATTTGTTCTCGCACTGACTAATTAATGCTAGGGAAACTTCAATAGTGTTCAGCTACTGAGATGCAACTTTGCATTTTAGTGAATTGGGGGCACATTTACTATTGGTCAAATATCGAGGGTTAATTAACCCTCGATATTCGACCCTCGAAGTTAAATCCTTCAACTTCGAATATCGAAGTCAAAGGATTTAGCGCAATTCGTTCAATCGAACGAACGAAGGAATAATCGTTTGATCGAACGATTAAATCCTTTGTGCATTGGTGCTTGGTAGGTTTTAGTTGGCGAAGTAGTTGGTCGAAGTTTTTTTTAAAGAGACAGTACTTCGACTATCGAATGGTCAAATAGTCTAACGATTTTTACTTCGAAACGTTCGATTCAAAGTTGTAGTCGAAGTAGCCAATTCGATAGTCGAAGTAGCCAAAAAAAACTTTGAAATTCAAAGTATTTTTTATTCTAATCCTTCACTCGAGCTAAGTAAATGTGCCCCCAAGTGTAGTGGTAACAAATTTATACCTGCTGAAGTGACGCAGAGTGTTCGCTGGCGAAACTTCGTCCCTTTAGTGAATTCCCGAATAGCCTACTGGTTAGTGATGGGTGAATTTGCACCGCTTCGCCGGAAAATTCATGAATTTCCTGCAAAATGGTGAAATTTGCAAAAGTTTTTGAGGCCAGCGAATTTATTCGCCGGCGGTGAATCTCGCAAATTCACTGCTAATTTGTGCCTGGCGAATAAATTCGTCCATCACTACTGCTGGTAACATCCCAAGGATTATGGGGCATATTTGTACAGCTGTGTTGTTGTCTTTACAGGTGAATTAACAAACCATTACAACCAAACCAAAACAATTAGAGTCTATGGGAGATGGCATTTCCATAATTCAGAGCTTTCTGGATAACGGGTTTCCAGATAACGGGTCCCATGCCTGTATTACAAAGTCATAGGGTAAAGTAGGATTTTGGAAAAATGTAATTGCTAATGCTAATTAAAATTTAATTGTATTTATTTATTACGAACTCTTTGTGCCAGATTCAGTTCACCGAGAAAAAGTTATCTCATAGTTTCACATGAAAGCTCATGGATGACATTCAACTCAAGGAGGAAAAAACTTTTCTCCTTATTCACTTCCATGTTTTTTTCTTAAATAGAGTGTAAGGACTTACCCTGGTGGTTTAGTGGGCGGCGGGGTCTACCGATGCTCCTTCGGCGTGGACGCCCACCGCGTTGTTCCTGCTCCCTTCAATGCCGGTTCCCCTATGTCGTGTGCACTTCCGGTTCTATGCGCCGGCGTGATGACGTCAAGAGAAAAGGCGCAAAATTCAAACTATTTAAAGGGGCCTTTCATAGAAAATCACTGCCCGTTGTTAGGTTCTATTTGGAAAGTTCTTAGGTGCCTTGCCTTGTATAATCCTATCTGTTGTTACTGGTTATGACCCTTGCTTTGCCTGTGACTATTCTGATCCTCTCCAATCCTGACCTTTGCCTGCCTGATTACTCCGACCTCTCTAATCCTGATCCTGCCTGCTTGTGACTACTCTGACCTCTCCAATCTGACCTTTGCCTGTCCACTGACTATTCTACATTCTCCAATCCCGATTCCGGCCTGTCTGAGAATTCTCTGCTTGTGCTGGCCCGACCTGCCTGTTCCTGGTGGTGTTCTTCCTTCCAGTATCCTGGTGAGATGATCGTGCCCCTTTGCTCGTCCAGAACCGTTAGCTTTGCTCCTCTCTTCAATAAAACCTGGTGGCATCCGATTAGCTGAGTGTTCCCCCCAAGGTGGAAGGCAGTGGTTAGAGGCAGAAGTGAGAGCCGAGACCAGGGAGCTTAGCTTTGGTTCTGGATATAGGGTACAGTGTATAAGGTGAACCACAAAGTTTGAAAAAAAAACTTGATTAAGATCCCCACTAATGATATCCGTTTAATTCAACTTCTTCCTGCTCCCAATAGTGACTACACTGGTTCAACAGTTTCTCCATTGGAACAAATTAAACTGATATGTGTTTCAAGTTTTTCAAAGTGCAACTGATTATCCAAAGTTAATTCAAAGGCAGAACATAATTGTCTACATGTGTGGGGAGAACCAAACACAATTCCCAACAAATCCAATACCAACTGTCAAGCATGGAAGTGATCCTGGTTTAGAGAAGATTTGCTGCTGCTAGACTTGATCAGTTAGAAGAAGAAGGAGCCCTGCACTGTAGGAGGGTCAGGTCTACAATAGAACATCAGGCCACCTCTTCACTGGCTGAAGTTAAAGTGTAGTCTTGTCATGAACTGAACCGACAATCAGACATATGACGGAACCTGATACCTGTAACCTTTTACTACATATTGAATACAATAAATAATAAATACAGGTCAGTATTTACAGTACAGAACTGTGCAGCCTCTTGAACTTCTTTACCTAGAAACTCCAAACCCAGTGTACAGGTGTGACATCTGTCATCTGTTATCTGTCGGGATCTGTGGTTTTCCAGATAACTGATCTTTTCGTAATTAGCATCTTCATATTTTAAGTCTACTAAAAATTAATTGAAACATTAAATAAACCCAGTAGGCTTGTTTTGTCTTCAGTAAGGATTAATTATAACTTAGTTTGGGTCAAGTACAAGGTACTGTTTAATTACAGTACTACAGAGAAAAAGGAAATCATTTCTAACAATTTTTTTTTGGATAAAACTGAGCTTTTTGGATAACAAATAACCGATCACATACTTGTACAGCTGTGATGGGTGAATTTGGGGCACTTGCTGAATAATTCGCGCAACTGCAAAAATTTGTGAAACGCATTGAAGTCAAAATTATTTTGAAAAGTGATCATTTTTATACGCTTAACTATTTTGTTCAAATGCATTAAAGTCGATGGGCGTCCGAGTAACTTTGACGCGCAAACATTTTTATGGCCGATTTTTCAACGTGGAATTTTCAACGTAGTTTTGCGAAAACAGTGGGTGGCGAAATGTGAAAATTTGCCGCAAATCCATGCCTGCCGAATTTATTCGCCCATCACTACAATATTCACAATATATATATATATATTGAATATTAATTTTGCTAAATACCGAATCCTGTATACACCCAAATTTGAAATTTTAACTTTTTAACTAAATTCTGAGAAAAACCTATAAACTGTTGATTTCAGTTGCCCAGAGTCACCTGACTTTAAAGATTTATATTTGATCCAGGATTGGGTCAAGCCCAAAGTGCTGGCATTTAGCTGAATCCCAATCCAATATGCAACTTACATATCTAAGGCTCCATACTTAGCACCAGGCTGATCATTTAAAACGGCTTCTCCTGAGTGAATGCGGCAGTAAAAGATCCCATTTGTTCCCTTTAAATTATGCATCGCTGAAAGCATTAGGAACAGCTCAGCTAAAAGATATTCTGTTTGTAATAAATTGATGTATACAACCATGGCTTGCTGTAATGGAGAGAGTGCGGCCAAACCATATTCATTTGATTCCCATTGAAACAGCCATTGGGCACAATGAATGCGGAGATTTAAACTTCTTCAAACAGACAGAGAACATTTTGAACAGTAGAAGAAAGGGAATGAACATTAAAGGGATCCAGGACACATGAAGCCGATCTACACTAGGCCTCTACTTCAAAATGATTTTCAATTTATAGCACAAAATCTACTGATGTAAAGGAGAAAGCAGTGCTATAATGTTGCTATAATTATTGCTATAAATATAATGTTCCACCGATCTTTGAGTATGAGATAAAATCTGAGTACTGTACTATGTTTCTGAAGCATTATCCCTTCATGTTATTCCTGGCTTCCTGTATATAGTGATGGGCGAATTGATTCGCTAGGCGCGAATTCGCTGCAAATTCCAGCGTTTCGCAGCGGGTGAATAAATTTGCCGCAAAAATTCGCCGGCGTCAAAAAAAATGGACGCCGGCACATTTTCGCAGGCGAATGTTCACTGGCATCCAAATAACGGACACCGGCATCAAATACATACGCCGGCACCGTTTCGAGAATTTTTCGGCCCAAATTCACCCATCACTACCTGTATATAGTAATCTAGATGCAGATGGGGCTGGTCATAACTGTACAACACAACATTGACCTTGAGATGATTCCACATGGAACTTCTTCTTCTACGTCTTCTACTAAATGATACAGGTATGGGACATGTTATCCAGAGTGCTCTGGATTGGCCTGGGGTTGTCCAGATAAGGGATCTTTTTATAATTTAGATCTCCATACCTTAAGTCTACTTGAAAATCATTTAAACAATACAAAAACCCAATAGGATTGTTTTGCCACCAATGAGGATTAAATATAACTCAGTTGAAATCAAGTACAGGTACAGGATTTGTTATCCATAAACCCATTATCCAGAAAGCTCAGAGTTTTAGAAAGTCTCCCAAAGACTCCATTTTTTCTAAATAATCAAAACTTTTAAAAATGATTACTTTGTTTCGCAGTAATCATAAAACAGTAGCTTTTACTTGATCCCAACTAAGATATAATTAATCCTTATTGGAAGCAAAACCAGCCTATTGGCTTTATTTCATGTTTAAATGATTTTCTAGTAGACGTAAGGTATGAAGATCCAAGTTATGAAAAGATCCATTATCTGGAAAACCCCAGGTCCTGAGCATTCTGGAAAACAGGTCCCATACATGTACAAGGTATTATTGGGTTATTACAGTGAAAAAGGTCATCCATTTAAAAAAAGAATTATTTTATTAAAATGAAGTGTATGGGAGATGGCCTTCTTGTAATTCGGAGCTTTCTGGATAACAGGCTTCTAGATGGATGCCATATGGATCCCATACCTGTATATCTACTTATTGATGAACGTATAGACAACATTAACCTTGAGGTGCTCCTACTGCAGATGGAGCTTGTATCACTTAGGGGCCGATTCACTAAATTCGAGTGAAGGATTCGAAGTAAAAAAACTTCGAATTTCGAAGTGTTTTTTGGGCTACTTCGACCATCGAATGGGCTACTTCGACCTTCGACTACGATTCGAATCGAAGGATTCGAACTAAAAATCGTTCGACTATTCGACCATTCGATAGTCGAAGTACTGTCTCTTTAAAAAAAACTTCGACCCCCTACTTCGGCAGATAAAAGCTACCAAAGTCAATGTTAGCCTATGGGGAAGGTCCCCATAGGCTTGCCTAAGTTTTTTTGATCGAAGGATATTCCTTCGATCGTTGGATTAAAATCCTTCGAATCGTTCGATTCGAAGGATTTAATCGTTCGATCGAATGAATAATCCTTCGATCGAATGAATAATCCTTCGATCGAATTTTCTGCGCTAAATCCTTCGACTTCGATATTCGAAGTCGAAGGATTTCAATTCCTAGTCGAATAACGAGGGTTAATTAACCCTCGATATTCGACCCTTGGTAAATCTGCCCCTTACTGTTCCCATGGCATGATCTAAATACAGGCTGAGCCCATGCTACTAACTGATAGCAGTACCAAATAACAGTGACCTTAAAGTGATCTAAATACAGATGTACCTTACACTACTACTTACTGATAACAACTCTGACCTTTAGTTGATTTACTTGTTCCCAGAGCTTGTACTCTTACCACAGAATTACAGGACATGTTTGTAGAAATGCAGCAGATCTGTGGCTTCTCATGCCATTTAATCACCTTTATACAATAACCCACTAATCTTCCTAGATATTAGGGATGCGCCGTACTTTGCTTTTCAGGGTTTAGCTGATCCTAATCAGATTGTATGGATTCTGCAAAATCCAAACCCTTCTAGTGCGGCGGAATACCCAATGTGCGCACAAATCGTCACCAATTTTTTTCAGTTACCTAAGGTTCAGATTCGAATATCAATCCTGATTAAAACAGCTCAGATTCGGCCGAATCCTGAAACCAGTCTAGGATTCAGTGTCTCCCTACTAGATATAAAACTGGGATACTTTTGGGTACACCCATGATCCAGTACCTACTGTAGATCCTGCCTTCATCACCCTAGGATCCACATACATTTCCAGTAAGTTCCACATTTATTTACAATTGAAAATCTAAGACTGCCAGTAGAAAACAATTAAGAAGACTTAAGGCATGACCTTCAAATGGTTAAAACTAGTGATGGGCGAATAAAGTCGGCAGGCATGGATTTTTTTTTTTTTTTTTACACGTTTCGCCACTTGCGAATAAATTTGGGAAACTGTCGAGAAAATTTGTCTGCAAAAAATCCGCCGCCACCAAAAAAAAATGTTGCATGTCCAAATTATTTGGACGCCCATTGACTTCAATGCGTTTTACAATTTTTTTGCCGTTTTGCAAATTGTTTTCGGCCAAGCAAAACTCCACAGATTCCCCCATCACTAAAACAAAAAATTTTAATAGTTACAACTTTTAAAGACAATCCCGCTTTAAAATATGAAAAAACGCCATATTTTTTTTTAAATCATTTTTTTAACTTTCCGGCATACAGGATATTATGTCACTGACATAAGATTGAGGAGGAGGTAGTTTAACCTTATCAGTTCGCCAGGTCTAAGATGGCGAAGGAAACTGGCGAAAGAGGTAACGTAATTCGCACTTTAGTGAATTTGTGTAGTAACGATCGTTTGCTTGAGACATGCAATAGGGCGCAAAACTGCTCTAGCAATGGTCTCTTTCACTAATGAATTGTGCTCTACGCCTGTTAGTAAATTGCCAATGAGATTTCTGGCGAATTTTCGCCACTTCACCCTTTAGTAAATATGCCCCCATGCCTTTTTGTGGCTGAACTTGCACTTTGCATACAACACTGCATTCATAAATGAGCCCTATGTGCAAATGAAAAAAATCTCCCCAATAATTAGCACCTAAATAATCATACTAAACTAACGCAGTATTAAATGTGTTATTCTTATCATTGCAACATTATTTGCATAATTAGAATTGTTTTTCCCTTTGATATAATTCACCTGGACTGAAATCTTGTGAGCTCTGCTGGCGAGTAACTTGCTAAGGCATCGCTGCACTTGAAATCTGTGCCGAGCTCTAACAGCTGGAGCCGCGAACGTACGAGCACCCATCTCCCTCGGCGATATTCAAAAACATAATTTTGTCTAAAGTTCCTAAGATGAAAGAATAAGGGACATTTAATTCAAAGGAAACTGGGCTTGGAATAAAGAGAAAAAAACCTATTGTGTTGGGGAGGAAGGAGTGCAAGGCTAATATTTTATGTTAATGTGTTTGTTTTGGTGATATAATAGTGCAGGCGGAACTGTCGTACTGAGACAAGATGTGTTTTCTTTTGTATCTATGAATATTTGCCCTTGGCTTTCTCAAGAACACAGTGAATTGTAGCAGATAAGAAGTAATTAGTAATTGGGGGTTAGAATAAAGGGTTTTAAAAGGCCAATGAAAATGCAGTTATAACATATAAAATATATATATATATTACATTATTTCATTTTATATGTAGCACACCCTTGAGTGTACTTTTGCTGTGTATTAAGGCGATGTGTGACCAGGCTAAAACTGCTTGTAGTGTGCCCAGACCCCCAGTGTACCCCTGCAACTCCCTGCAACTCCCGGAACCTGGTGTGGATAAATGCAGCAGGATATTCAGTTTCTTTGCAGTAAACTATAACTGGTTTATTTACAGAGAACAGTGGCAAGGTAGTAGTTCACAAGCACTTTGATGTTCACAGTAATCATAGAATAGCTTCAAACAGCAATATTCCCTCCAGGGGGTACAAGGTACAGCAGACGTGCTAATATTCAATATATCTCAAAGTTACAGCAACAACAGACTTGGGGAATAGTTACCACTCTCACTGGGCACTATCCCTCTGGTGAAGCAATAAGGCATGGGTTTCTCAGCCTGGGGTCTTGTATCTTGGCACCGGACTTGGTCCTCACCTCACCCACTGTATTCAGCCTGGGGTCTTGGGTCTTGGTATCCTATCTGGTCCTCAACTCACCCACTGTAGTCCCTGCACTAGTGGTTCAAATACCACGGGGTCCTAACCCCACTATTTCTCCTCGTTGGAGCCACATCTGCTCACTAGGTACCCTGTGCGGACTTTCACTCCTAGAGCGACTATTACTGTATTACTATCCCTATCTTACACTTAACTAACTTTCCCGGCAGACCTGGACCTGTAGTACCTCTCAGTGAGGCAAAGTCCCAGGACAGACCCAGACCGCATGGTACTAAACCCTTTTATATTGACAAACAGTGCCATCTAGTGGACAAACTCCATGAACTAATGTGGACCCAGCAAGGGACATAGCTGCCTGAGTTAACTAAAGGGCCCTTAGGTGTCCTTTACCAAGGGAAATGCCTGAGATAAATACACCCAAATCTCAGGGTCTCTATATATATCACCTAATAGGCCAGATTCAAACCAATGAGAAAACTTTATTCTATGGTATCACGTGAAGTTTTAATTTAAGGAGAAAACATTTTCCCCCTAGACTTCAATGGAGTTTTCATGTGATATACAGTGAGATGAGTTTTTCTTATTGAATTGGGACAATCTGGAACTGAATTAAGAGATACATTTTTTTATTGGTTTGAATCTGCCCAATGTGGCCAGTTATGATGGGAGACACTAGGGTTAATTTACTATGAGCCCAGATACAATCTCCAGAGCTCTAAGAGTCACACTAGTGTCCATGGTGTGGCTGCACTTTGCACCTAACACTGAATTGGAAATCCATTAGTAGATGCGCAATGTAGTAGCGGCGGGTGCAAGGCAGGTCACACACACAATATATGGGATGGGTAAAAGGGCAAGAGGGGGACTGTCTTCATGCCCAACATAAATACATCGCAGGAGCACAAACGTTTCTGCACTTGTTTTGATGCACAGGGACCTGCAGAAATTCTGTTCAGGGCACGACACAAAATGCAGAAACACAGCTGATTGCAGTTTTTTGTACTTTCAGAATTTCCAAATGATGTGCCCCTAGGCTGCCTGTCTTCTATACCCCCTCCCCCAAACACACACACACACACACAAGCAGGAATGTTGTCCTCTCACCCTTTTCGGTTGGCTCCTCTGTTCCTCTACAACTTACTCACAAGTTACATCGCTCCGGGTGTCCTGTAGGTAGGGTTGCCCTCTTTTTTCAGGGGAACAAAATGTAGGAGCAAGGCAATTGAATAGGTCACGCATGGATCAGACTAATGTAAAGTAAAAAATAGAAATTTTATTTGTATAAACAACTCATGCCTGACATGTTTCGTGTCTAAGACACTTAGTCATAGGTTTAGCCTTATATACTGTTTGTCCGCTCCCTTGAGCCAAGGGCCTGGGGCATGAGCACCTGGGCCACCTATTCAATTTGGTGAGTTGATCTATTTACGACGTTTGATGCTTATTCATACATGTTTGTTTTGCGCTATTGCCCCTTTTTTCCCCCCCAGAAAAATGGGCAGGGGGCTGGTCGGTGATATCTAGGGGTGGGCAGCATGTGCCATTGGGGCAGAGTGTGTGCAGTTGGGGGAGGGGCAGTTGACCTTGGGGGTGGGACTGATGATGTGGTGACCAGCGTTTGGAAAAGGATAGTCTTCTTGCACTTGGGGGTGCCAAATGTTAGGCACCCCCAAGTGATTGCATTTGCCTGTAATGAAACCCCAGGCCGGTGCTCCTATCAGCAGAAAACTGCAACGGCCCGGGGTTATACCAGTGAGCACCACGGATCGATCCTCTTCCGGCTTCCTCGTTCTTCGCACGGCTGTGCATGCGCAGTAGAACGTAAAACCGAACTTTAACTAAAAAGTCGCCTATTTCATTCAACTGCATTTGAAGCCAGAAGAGGATGGCTCCATAGAGCTCACTTCTACAACCCCGGGCCACTGCAGTTTACTGCTGATAGTAGCCAGGGTTTTAGGTAAGTAAATACAATCACTTGGGGGTGCCTAATATTTGTGCTTTAATGGACCCCGCCAACCCAGATCCACTCGTCTGAGTTTAGTTAAGGAGAATGAAGAAAGTAAATGGCATGTGACATGATACAGGGGGTGGACATCGGGGAGGAGGGACCTTGGTGTTGCAGCCCGGTGGCCCCCCAATTCCCCAGTCTGACGCTGTGCCCTGTAGAAAATGGCCCTCACTATTCTTTCCACAGGAAAATGTTGGGGGGACATATTGATTAGCAGGCGAACTCCTATGGCATCACCACTGATATTGCAAAAATGCTTACAGTGATGGTAGCTCTGTGGTACATCATGGTGCATTCATTACTCATCTGGTGCAGGCCAACACTGGGTGCTGAGAGTAACAAATATTATTCATGGAATGCAGTCTGCACCGTTTCTGAATGTCTCTGCTAATACCCACCTGTCTGCAAGGATCTCATGAAAGCGTTTGGCACTTATAGACACGGCCCTTTTCACGATTCAGGAAAGAAATAAGACCTGCTCATCTACATAAACACTGACGGAACTTATGAAAATAGACAATAAAAAATAATGAATTCACTCCTGACCAATCAATCTTGCCTGAAATTAACTCTCCACTAATCAAAAACAACAAATACAAAATAATGATGTACAGTATGAGCACATAGAACATCCAAAGCTCTATTTCGAAATAATAAAGTTTTATATTTCTGAGAAGTTGATACACAGAGGTTATTAGAGGTAAGGTTGGAGCTGGCGTGTCAGGAAGTGCTAGAATTTAATTGCGTTTATTTATCTGTTACCAACCACAGTCACTATATCGCATTAGGAAATAACCTTATTGAGTTTGGAAGATCTATAGGAATACAGGAATCATTAGTTACAGAGTTGGACGATCTGTTCTTCAGAAAGATAAGGAAACGCTGATTAGCAAAGCCATAAAGCACTGCTCCTGTGATCCACTGGAATAAGGACTCAATGGCTGGGTAAATAATGGCAGGTGGGAGGGGTATTTAAAGACTAGATTAACACATCTTTAGAAGTTTTAGAGATTTAATTATCGTTAAAGGGGATGTTCACCTTCCAAACACTTTTTTTTTTCAGTTCAGTTGTTTTCAGATTGTTCCCCAGAAGTAAAGACTTTTTTCAGTTGCTTTCCATTATTTATTTTTTACTAGGGATGCACCAAATCCACTATTTCGGATTTGGCCGAACCCCCGAATCCTTTGTGAAAGATTTGGCCGAATACCGAACCAAATCTGAACCGTAATTTGCATATGCAAATTGGGGGTGGGGCGGGGAAAAATGTTTTACTTCCTTGTTTTGTGACGAAAAGTCATGTGATTTCCTTCCCTACGGCTAATTTGCATATGCAAATTAGGATTTGGATTTGGTTCGGCCGGGCAGAAGGATTCGGCTGAATCCGAATCCTGCTGAAAAAGGCCGAATCCTGGCCGAATCCGGAACAGAATCCTGGATTCGGTGCATCCCTATTTTTTTTACTGTTTTTACAAAGTCTAAGGGGCCGATTCACTAAATTCGAGTGAAGGATTCGAAGTAAAAAAAACTTCGAATTTCGAAGTTTTTTTGGGCTACTTCGACCATCGAATGGGCTACTTCGACCTTCGACTACGACTTCGAATTGAAGGATTCGAAGTAAAAATCGTTCGACTATTCGACCATTCGATAGTCGAAGTACTGTCTCTTTAAAAAAAACTTCGACCCCCTAGTTCGGCAGATAAAAGCTACCGAAGTCAATGTTAGCCTACGGGCAAGGTCCCCATAGGCTTGCCTACGTTTTTTTGATCGAAGGATATTCCTTCGATCGTTGGATTAAAATCCTTTGAATCGTTCGATTCGAAGGATTTAATCGTTCGATCGAAGGAATAATCCTTCGATCGTTCGATCGAATTTTCTGCGCTAAATCCTTCGACTTCGATATTCGAAGTCGAAGGATTTCAATTCCCAGTCGAATATCGAGGGTTAATTAACCCTCGATATTCGACCCATAGTGAATCAGCCCCTAAGTGTAAAGTTGATTGTTCATGTCTCTGGTGTTTGAGTCTGGCAGCTCAGAAATTCAGGTGCAGATTCACAATTTGCTACATTAGTTGGTCCATTTCTCAGCAGCATCTCTAGAGTATCAGCAACTATTGTATCAATTCTAACAGCTGCCTTTAATGAAAATCAGGGATTCTGGGGCCAAACATAAGAAATTTATCAACTAAATGTATCAATTTAGAAAAGTTTAGAGGGTCGGCGACCCCCCTCCCAGAGCTGTTTTAGAAGGTGAAAAAAGACACTTTACACTTCAATATTAAAAATACGGTGACACATAGAAAATAGAAAGTAAATGGAAAAAGTCGTTATTTTTGGTTACCTACCGGAAAACAACTAGTTGTTTGAAGGTGAACCACCCCTTTAAAGGTTAAAAGCGGCTCCAGTGATTGGTTTCAAGGTGCAGAAAGAGAGCCACAGTGCCGAAAAGAGAGGACATGTCCTACAATGGATAGAGTTGGTTCTTTATGTCTTTTCACCAAATCTGAATGCCGTGTTCACCTACAGTAAACAGAGAAGAAAGTCCAAGGAAACAATAATCTAGAAGCTATTGGGATATTTCCTTGCAGAACAAGAGGAAATTGCCACACTCTAAGGAATCACATTGAGAAAGTAACTATTTAGGGCCTCACTAGAATTGTCCCAAAGGGCACCGGGTCTCTATATAAACCTACTGCTCTGCCTGTTTGTTTGTGCAGCACATTATCAGCAAACTAAGCTACATCTTATGGTCTCATAACAGAACCAGCAGATATTTCCATTATGTCCCTTGTTGTGCGTGCCAATGCTAAGCAAAAGCATCTTCTTTTTTTTTTAGGCAACTGCAAAAAAAATTTCAACCTGAAAATTTGTATTTATTATCAACACTGCGTTTCTGATATTGATCAGGAGTAAGAAAGTCATCCTAGTCAGGGTAGAAAGAGATGGCTCACTAGGATGTAGCTCTGTGCGATGTAGTGAGCGGCCAGTGGGTTGTTGCTTTGGGCAAGTAGGAGGGAGTGCGGACAAGTGGTACTCTTGGCTTGGTACTGATTCTAGTTGTGGACCTAGAATTAAGTGAAAGGATTTTGGTATATGCTTCATAATCTTGGTAATATATTTACTTATGTGCCCATGTGGCTTTAAATCAGGGCAGGAACTAGGGGTAGGTAGCAGAAGGCTGAAGTTAGAGGGGGAGCAATCACTTGTAGAGCAGGTTGCGGCCAGAGTCTGTTATAAATCACCCGCTGCCAGATCCAATCTCTCTTTCTCCCACAAGAAGCCACCAGAACTGATCCCCTTTCTCCTGCAACCAACCACCAGATGCGATATCCTTCCCCCGCAACCAACCACCAGGACCCCAAACCCCTTCCCCCCATGATCAACTGCTGAATCTAATACCCCTTTCCCCCAACAAGAAGCCGCTAGACCTTATCCTACTTACCCGTTGTTTGATGCAGTCATAAATTCCCTATGCCAAGTGCTCTGTGCAGAGAGGGGGCAGACAAAGTTGTAGGAACTTTGCTATTTTCTTCCCTCAAATTGCCCCCCTCAAGTTCCACCCTAGGCACTTCTAGTCTAGTTCTGGCCCTAGTTAGGGTGGTCAGTCATGACAATAGACAACTAGTTTTGCTTTTGGCACCAATACTTCTTGGCCCAGCAGATTTGAATTTGTAGGCCAAATATCAAGGGCCATTAAATACATCACAATGGGCACAAGTTAAATATTAGAAATTTTAAAATAATGAAACTCTTTCCTCGCTCATGTTGCATTTCTATCAGTGTAACTGTCCATGTGTCCAAGTGATTATTGTGAGAGAAGATGAAGGTGAAGCTAAAAGGACTGGGTTAAACCAAGTGGCATAAATGAAACATTAGATCTGATGTGTTTCTTGTATTAAATTATCTCTGCGATTACCTTTCCCTCCAAGGTCTCTCCTGCAGGGGGTTATATCACTCGTATTATAAGGGAGAATGTGAATTGTGTTTCATAATGAGGAGGAGCTCTATGACTTATGGGCCACAGGCCAAGTGCTTTTATACAGGTCACTTAACTCCAAGGTCACGTCTAATAACTTTCTATATTACAGGAGGGTGTGCATTATTATGTCAGTGTTCTGGTTATTGACGTGTCAGGAATAAGCATCACTTGTAAGCCGCGGGAGCATTAACCATTTACTAGGATACGCTGGTTGAGGAGAACTAAAGCTCAAAACAACTGTGTATATACAATAGTGATGAGCCAATTTGTGATGTTTCGCTTCGTAAAACAATTTGTAAAACTGGTAAAAAAAAAATGATCTAAACGGCAAAATGTTTGCGAGACACGTATCAATTTTTTTTTGACGTGTGTCAATTTTTTTCTTATGATTACATAATTTTTCATGTGATTTTTTTGACGCACAAAACTAGACGGATGGCACATTTTTGCTACAGTTTCATGAAACTTTTCGCCCGTGGCAAAACACGGAGATTATTCTCGAAACTGACCATGTTGAAATTTTTCATTGATCACTAGTAATGGGCGAAACGGTGGCGTTTTGCTTCGAGAAACGCATTGAAGTCTATGGGCATCGCAATAATTTTGACGCACGACAACTTCGACGCGAGAGACAATTTTTATACATACGACTATTTTGTCCAAAAGTCAACGGGCGTCCGAATAATTTTGACGCAAAACTATTTTTATGCGTGCGGCACGTGACAATTTTTTTTTCAAGCGCCAGATTTTTCCTCTGTGAATTTTTGCCACAGTTTCATGAATTTATTCGCCCGTCACTACTCATCACTAATATACAATTTAACAGTCGCATTAAAAGGCTGATTAGTAATGAGTTCAGATGCACATTAAGGGGCAGATTTATCAAGGGTCGAAGTAAATTCGAGGGAATTTTCAAATTTCAAAATCATTTTTTGGATACTTCGACCATCGAATAGGATACTACGACTTTGAATTTACTTCGAATTCGATTCAAGTAAAATAGTTTGAATATTCGATAATCTAAGTACTGTCTCTCTAAAAAACTTCGACTTCAATACTTCGCCAAATTAAACCTGCCGAAGTGCTATGTCAGCCTATGGGGACCTTCTACAGCATTTTTTGAAGTTTTTTTAAGTTAAATTGTTCGATCGTACGATAAAATCGTTCGAATCATTTGATCAAACGATTTTACTTTGATTCTACGATGGCCAAATTCGGTGAAAAAAAGTTCAAATTCGATATTCGAAGTATTGAAAGTCGATGGTCGAATTTCGAAGTATTTTTTACTTCGGAATTCGACCCTTGATAAATCTGCCCCTAATAGCCAGCATAGAATCCAGTGCAGTCTGCATCAGAATTGATTCATTAATCAGCCCTATAACATCAGCTTCTATGACAGATGAACCTCACTTTCTGCTTGATGATTTCCCCCGACCCCTACGTTTAGCTTCTCCCCAGTAGTCCAGAGCTCACTGAGCATGTGCAGTGTCACTGACACACAAAAGATGCCTAACAAGATGGGGAGCTGGATCATTACTGTTATAGGACTGATGAACCTCTGGGCTGGTAGAGTAAGAACAGTATATAAAATAGAGCATTTCTAACCAGAATCCTGTTAGACTTTATTCCTCCTTTAATCCATATATACATTTATGCCTCCATTTCATAAATTTGACTTGATCCCTTTTGTCGGAAACTCACGGGTTTGGCTTTACCGTTTGATTCTTTGCTCTCACCGAGTTCAGAGCTGCACATTTCCATCATTTCCATCAGCTTTTCAAGTTCACTGAAAGTTTCCGCTCCTAAATCTTCCTCCTGCCGCATTCAACTACAAAGTATATGGACCCTGAACAGAGCAACGGCCGAGAGCTAATAGCCATCAAATGTGAGCAGCACAAGTTCAAACAAACAAGGAGCTGATATCGATTTCCTGCAATACAAAGCAGCATCGCATCACATGTTGACAAATGCACTCGCAAAGGCAGCGGGATACAAAAATAATCTTTTCTAGTGCGAGGACTCGTTTCGCAGCAAGTGGAGGATTCAGGCTATGAACATAAGCTGCGCTCTACAGGCCGTGCTTATCTCTGCTCCCTCAAACACAAGAGCTTTATGTCTCAAGCAAATCATTCATTGCAAGACCTAAGGCTGCAACCATCTAGATCTGCAATATTCCCTTACCACTTGTTTCTAATTATTAGATCATTGAAGTGTTAAATGCTTTCAAAGGATAAAAGCAAAACTAAACACTATAAAGGAATATTTCTAGAAATGCTGTATGTTATACTGTATAAAGAACTGTACCAACCCAGAGGATCAGCAGCCCTATAACAGTCATGATGATCCAGGTCTTCTCTGTTGCTTTAAGCAGCTCTCTATCTTGGAGCTTTTGTGTGTCACTGACACTGCACATGCTCAGTGAGCTCTGGGCTGCTGGGGAGAATCTAAGCTTAGGGGTTTGGGGAAATCAACAAGCAGAAAGTGAGGTTCATTTGTCATTAGTGATGGGCGAATAAATTCGCCTGGCGCAAATTGACGGCGAATTTCTGTGCTTCGCCGCTGGCATTGAAACATTTTGGACACATGTCAGAAAAGTCGCTTGCGTCAAATTCGCTGTTCAACAACACTATTTGGACGGCCATAGACTTTTACGCGGGCAAGAATTTTCAAGAATTTTCAGGTTTCACAATTTTTCCGCCGTTTATCGAATTTCTCGGGAAATTTGCAAATTCTTGAGCTAAACAGGAGAAAATCGCCTATCACTATTTGTCATAGAAGCTGATGCTATATGGCTGATTATGAATCAATTCTGATGTAGGCTGCACTGGTTTAAACTTTTTCCCTGAAAATTGGGATAGGGACATCTTCCATTGACTTATACATGACCTCGACAGTAGTGATGGGCGAATTTGCATTGTTTCGCTGGAAAATTCCCGAAGTTCGTGCGAAATTCGCGATACGGCGAGAAATTCGTGAAACGGCCCATTTTTGATGCCGGCGTCCGTTTTTTCGGAAATTTTTTTTTGACGCCGGCGAATTTTTGCCTCGAATTTTCGCTGGCATTTATAGTTAATAGTTTTTTTAATTATTTGCTGACTTTTTCAGCTTTCAAATGGGGGGTCACTGACCCCATCTAAAAAAACAAATGCTCTGTAAGCCTAAAAATATATTGTTATTGCTACTTTTTATTACTCGTCTTTCTAATCAGGCCTCTCCTATTCCTATTCCAGTCTCTTATTCAAATCAATGTATGGTTGCTAGGGTCATTTGGACCCTAGCAATCAGATTGCTGAAACAGCTGCTGAATAAAAAGCAAAATAACGGAAAAAACACAAATGATAAAGAATGAAAACCAATTGCAAATTATCATAGAATATCACTCTCTAGATCATACTAAAAGTTAATTTAAAGGTGAACAATCCCTTTAATCAAATGCACTCTACAGTATTGCTAAAAAAGTTTTTGTTTCGAAGGGATAACTGAAAGTGTACAAACTAAAGCTAAAACTCACAAACAAATACTGTTCTCCAAATGTCCTCCTTCTCTGTATATACTGTATATATTATTGTAAATGTGTGCATACAAATGTGTGACCTATAAACAGTGTGTACATTTACCTTCACAGATGAATAATTCATATTGAAGCTGCTCAGAATAGAGCAAATAACACAGAACTTCTTAGCCGGAATAATTGATCTCAAGGTTTATTATGTTGTGAAATTGTCATATGTTTTTGTCATTTAGTGATGTCATCAGCTGCAATGAGCGCTTAGTGATGTCATACGGGTCAGTGAAAATTGGCTCCTTTCTGGTGTAAAGTAAGGAAAATATAATTCATCCTGGAATGCCCTGTATAGCAGCATTTGACCTGCAAACTCCTTGCTGACTTCTAATATCCTTAGAATTTACAATTGGGGGCACATTATTTTCTATTACCATGTACTGCATAATGAGGGTTTCCACTACCTATTTATACAGCAATATGGAAATACTGTCAGTTGTTCTAATCTCATTATTTTATGAAACATCAGCTCCACGGAAATATCTCATTCTGACTGCGTTTCAACAACTTTTTCTCATTAGGCCTAATGTAAAGGATATTTCTGACGTTTGGGCAAGTACTTCTTCTCCACAGGGCCAAATGAATAAGTTAAAAACGAGGTCTTTATTATTCAAAGTTAAAAGAGTACATGCATCTCCATAGGCCCTACGCGTTTCATACCCCCAAGGTACTTAATCATAGCCCATGTCTATAAGTCCAGAGGTTTTGAGATGCAAGTCACATGCCCAGGGTGGGGGTGGAGGGGTTTGGAGACAAGATGGCAAACAGGTGGGGTCTTGGGTGCCTGCAACTTTAGCCCGACACTGCTGGGTCTCCCTCTAAGGTTGTCTAGGTAATCCCTCACTGCCCCAAACCATTATTCTGCTGTGGGAAAAGGGGCATGGAAGTGTTGGGAAAGAAGAAAGGTTTGTGGGTAAGGCTTACCTCCCAACATTTGAAAAATGAGGAACAAAAAGATCTACAGCCCCTTTTGTGGCCACACCCCATAAATGTTAGGGCCATTTAAAACATTTTTGGCAGGTTATGGAAGGTTTGAATACATATCTGGCGGTTTTAAGGTCATGTTTATGTGTTATTACAGCTTTAATAATGAAAGTGAAATTGCCCTTTAAACTGCAAGTCTTGGTTCTCCCAATAGACCTGCTTATCTTACAACTGCATCTAAGTGCAGGTGCTAAGTATTCTGGGCTCTCTGACAAAAGCCTCCTTATCTAATTGTTTGAGAAACGTTGTTACTTTTTGATTTTAATAGCGTTAGTGCAGCAGATCAAAGAAACATGTGGGCTATTTCACTAAGAAACCAGGACTGTGGGCTGAGCTGTCACAATAAGGACTGTCTAGTGGAAATTGGGACAGTTGGGAGGTATGGTAAGGCAATGCTTTCAATCCATATTCTGCAGTGATCTTTATGGTATTTCTGGGTTAAATGCTGTGCTCATTATCTATTTTCTGTAATCATCTTAATGGCAAGTTTTGGGTTAGTGTGCTTGGAAGCCATTGGTGCAGTGATCTTACTGGTATGTTTGAGGTTATAGGGGTGGTTCTAGGGATGCACCGAATCCAGCATTCCAGGAATCGTTCTTCCTGGCCGAACCGAATCCGAATCCTAATTTGCATATGCAAATTAGGGGCGGGGAGGGAAACCATGCAACCTTTTGTCACAAAACAAGGAAGTAAAAAATGTTTTCCCATTCCCACCCCTAATTTGCATATGCAAATTAGGATTCGGCTTCGGTTCCGTATTCTGCCGAATCTTTTGTGAAGGATTCGGGGGTTCGGCCGAATCCAAAATAGTGGATTTGGTGCATCCCTAGGTGGTTCACATTTATGTTAACTTTTTGTATGTTATAGAATGGCTTGTACAATTTAGCACCTGTCTTAGTAAATGAGTCATTGCTACTGTAGCAGTTGATCAATATCTGCATTGCCTACAAGATATCATTATCCTTCAGTTATTTAGTGTATTTGGGCCAATCCCAGAATCCCTTGCTGTACCAGAGCATCGACATGAAGACGGTATTGTTCTACATGCCTCTCGCTCAACATTAATTACACTCCATGTAAAACAGAGCCACTAATTCCCACCAAGCCGAGAACGATGAGATAAAAGGACAGTCATATGGTATGACATGTTTCATGGTTAGTAATGCTTAATGAGATGCTAATTAGTCATTACGACTGAAAGAAGGAATAAATAGCACAATGGTCTCTAAAGCTGAATGGTAATACCTGTGCAACGTTCATCAGCTAAAACTTGCCTCCAAGCCTGGATTTAATAAATAAGCTCCTGCTTTGAGGCCACTGGGAGCAACATCCAAGGGGTCGGTGAGCAACATGTTACTCATGAGCTACTGGTTGGGGATCACTGTCTTAGACAGTATAAGACGAGGTGCATCTTTGTATATTTATATTTATTCATATAATTTGGAAGTTGATTTTTTCACTTAGGGGCACATTTACTAAGGGTCAAAGTAATTTTCGAATTCAAAAACTTTGAATTTCAAAGTAATTTTTGGGTACTTCGACCATAGAATAGGCCAAATTCGACTTTGATTCAAATTGAAAATACTTCGAATATTTGACCATTCGAAAATGGAAGTACCGTCTATTTAAAAAACTTCGACTTCGGCACTTCGCCACCTTAAACCTGCCGAATTGTTATGTTAGCCTATGGGGACCTCCTAGAACCTATAGCCAAAATTTGGCTAAGTTTTAAAAAGTCGAAGTAGTGAAAATCGTTCGATCGACCGATTAAATCGTTCAGTTCGAACGATTTCTATGATAAGAAAAGTTCGACTATCGAATTTGGCCAATTCGATGGTCGAATTTCGAAATTCGACCGTTGATAAATGTGCCCCTTAGTCTATACATATATTTGTTCCTTGATCATTGCCCAAATCTGGAAGATTCCAAGTACCAAAGCGTACAACGTATTGTAAAATAAAGGCAGAAAACCATTTTCATTTTCATTTTTTTTCGTTAGTGATTGAAAAAGCTCCCTAAGCAGAGTTAATTAACAGAGAGAAAAAGTAAAAAAATAAGATTTCCAAATGCCTCTTTTTAAGATTGTGTTCAGTGGAAAAGCCCCAGTAATATAAAACCCGAAAACCTCTCTGGTGAAAATCTAGCGGCGCGCTGTTAAACGTGTATATTAGCGGCTTCTTTTTCTTGGGAGCTATTTTTTGATTTGTGTGGAATAAATTAAATGTCTTTCTAGTCCCGAAAGATTTCCCACCGAGCATAATTACACACAAAACAGACTAAGAAATTGGGGCCAACAATTACTTTAATTAGAAGGTGGTTATTGAAGCTGTCAGCATGGTAATAGGACAAAATACAGGGAGAGAGAGGTGTTGGTTATGGAGTTGTTAATAAATATTTGTGCTGCGCTAGAATTAATGTTGAAATAAATACATAATCCTTGAGAGCTTGGCCTATTTATTATTTTATAAATGGTAAATAATTATAAATAAATGAATACTATTATTTATACAATTATTGTTATTAATTCTAAAAACCTTTAACTGAAAAATTTATAATAATATGGGTGTGGGATTCGTTATCTGGAAACCCTATATACCAAAAGCTATAAATTATGAAAAGGCCGTCTCCCATAAAATTAATTTTATCCAAATAATCCAAATGTTTAAAAATGATTTCCATTTTCTCTGTAATAATAAAATAGTAACTTGTACTTGATCCCAACTAAGATATAATTAATCCTTATTAGAAGCAAAAGTAGCCTATTAGGTTTATTTCATGTTTACATGATTTTCTAGTAGACTTAGGGGAAGATTTATTAAGGGTCGAATTGAAAATTTGTATTCAAATTTTAGAATTTTTTTTTTATCAAAACTGTCAAATTCGACTATGGAATTATCCAAACTCGATTCGAGTTTTTAAAAGAATTCAAATTAGATTTTCGAGATCTTTCATACTCTGGCCCTTTAAGAATTCAAATTTGACTATTCGCCACCTAAAACCTGCTGAATTCCTGTATAAGTCAATGGGAGAGGTCCAGTGACCAATTTGGAGATGTATGTAGCCTTCCTGACATTTGAGTTTTTTTGAATTTGGTCAAATTTGAATCGAATTCGATTTGAGTTTTCGGGGCAGATTTATCAAGGGTCAAACTGAATTTGAGGGAATTTTGGAAGTAAAAAAATTCGAAGTTCAAAGTAATTTTTTGGATACTTCGACCATCGAATAGGATACTACGACTTCGACTACAAATTCGATTGGAAGTAAAATCGTTCGAATATTCGACCATTCGATAATCGAAGTACTGTCTCTTTAAAAAAACGTCGATTTCAATACTTCGCCAAATTAAACCTGCCGAAGTGCTATGTTAGCCTATGGGGACCTTCTAGAGCATTTTTCTACGTTAAGTAAAATCATTTGATCGATCGCTGAATCATTAGATTCGAAGGATTTAATCGTTTGATCGATTGATTTTACTTCGACCGCAGGATACCCAAATTCACTGAAAAAAACTTTGACTTCGATATTCGAAGTCAAAGTATTTCAATTCGATGGTCGAATTTTGAAGTATTTTTAACTTCGAAATTTGAGCCTTGATAAATCTGCCCCTTCATGTCCGTTATGCAGAAAGCTCCAAATTATGGAAAGGCCATCTCCCATAGACTCCATTTTAAAAATAATTGACATTTTTTAAAAATATTTTCTTTTTCTCTGTAATAAAAAACAGTAGCTTGTACTCGATCCCAACTAAGATGTAATTATTATCTAGTTAATGTATATAGTTATTGTTTAAATGATTCCTTAGTAGACCTAAAGTATGGAGATCCAAATTACAGAAAGATTTCTTATGCAGATGGATAACAGGTTCCATACCTGTACTACTACTACTACTAATCCATTTAACTGATAACAAGGAGACAACAAGCATTTGGGAAATACTAAGTACATTTATCCGTCTTTGGGTTCTTAGTTGCTATTTTTATTCTACTTGACAAAACAGAAAAATTAAAAAAAATCAAAATGTCAGAGTTTATATAGTTCCAGTAAGAGGGCAATCATCTTTGACCCTTGGATTAAATACATTTCCAGCTCAGCAATATTCAACAACTGAATCATTTCAAAATCTCTGAAAGCACTATTATTTTATGAATCATAATAAATGGCGCAAGCTTTTTCCTCTGACGGGATTTCAAAAAGACTGGGTAAGCAAAGAACTGAAAATCAAACAAATGGAGTTTGAAACAGCGACTCACATGAACCTGTCCTTTTTCTGTAATAGCATTCAACGAGTTGACAAAATTCAAAGACTCTTGGGCTCCACTAAAATATAAAATGTTCTTGACAAAACAATAAAATGAGGCTGACACCATCATATAACCACAAGTAATCAAAAAGGATATAGGGAATAGAAATCAGGCAGGGCTGAGAGAGTAGCGTACATGAACGGGATTTTTATTAGATTTCGTTCGATTCGAAGGATTTTACAAAAAAAACTTTGACTTCTCAAAACTTGCCCAAAAGCCTCAAGTAGGTTCTAGGAGGTCCCCCATAGGCTAAACAGCAATTCGTCAGGTTTAAGTTGGCGAAGTGTCAAAGTCGAAGTTATTTAAAGAGACAATACTTTGATTTTCAAGTGGTTGAATTTTCGAAGTTTTTTCGAAAATTTTGGCCTATTCGATGGTCAAAGCACACAAAAATTACTTCGAAATTCACTTCGACCCTTGTTAAATCTGCCCCTAAGTCTATTAGAAAATAATTTAAACATTAAGGGGCAGATTTATCAAGGGTCGAATTTCAAATTTGAATAAAAAAAAACAACGGAAATTACTTTAAAAAAATCAAAGTTTTTTAGGCCGTTTATGTTCAAATTCAAATAGTACGAATCGAAGTTATAGCGCATTCGATCTAATTCAAATTGAAGTTTTTTCAAAGAGAAACTTTGATTTTTCAAAGTCCACCAATCGACTCCAAATAGGTTCTAGGAGGTCTCCCATAGGCTCAGACAGCAATTCAGACAGTTTTATATGGCGAATGGTCAAAGTAGAATTTTTGAAGAGACAGTACATGATAAATTTCAATATTTGAATTTTTGAAATTTTTTCAAATTCTAATCAAATTTGGACTATTCCCTAGTTGAAGTACACAAAAAAAGCTCAAATTTGAATTTTTTTGATTCATGGTTTTAGATGTTTTCTGGTATTTCTGATACGAACAATACGAAATAGTTGGCGTTTTCACAACTTTTCTGCAACTTTTCTCATTTGTGCTTTTTATTTCGGATTTTTAAATAAATTTCATGACATTCGTGGTTTTAGAGAAAGTGACAATAGTTTCAAAAACCTCTAAAACAACTAAAACTCGACTTTTAATAAATAATCCTACATATAAACCTGGTTGGTTTTGCCTCCAATAAGGATTAATTATATCTTAGTTTGGATCAAGTACTGTATAAGGTACTGTTTTATTATTACAGAGAAAAAGGAAATTGTTTAAAAATTTTTTTGGATAAAATGTATTTTACGGGGGTCAACCTTTCTGTAATTCTGAGCTTTCTGTGTGGCAGATTTCTGGATAACGGATCCCTGCCCTGTACAATTCACTTTCAATGAGCATGCAAAATCTTGAAAACGTAAACTTTCCAGCATTTAACTGCCAACATCTTCCACTCTAGTTTTTTCATTTGATAAATCTATAAAATTTGTTTTTGGAAAACTTGAATTAGAAAATAATCATGACTGCATTTTTTTTTCACTGCAAACAAGACGCAAATCTCAGAAAACATTGCTCAAAGCCCCTTATTTTTAAAAAAGTATATTCTGTAGAATAAAAAATATGTTTCGTTCATTGTGGAGATTCACTTTAACACAGGTCTTTATTTCTTTCCTATTTCCCAGCTGTCTCTTTCCAGCTTGGAAATAAAAGCACTAGTCTGATCCAAGAAGCAAGAATTGATTTTGAGGCTGGATTTTTTTTTTCTATATTTCTTGTGTTGTTGCTTATTGTTCTGTATCTCCCTTCTTTTACTCATTCAGTCTTGTTGCCAGATTTGAAAACCTAAGTAGAAATAAAAATGAACACAAATTGAAAATGTACCGGTACCTTTTATTTACAGCATAATAAAGTAAATTTTAAATGAAACTTTTCTTTTAACAGATAACAGATATATATCCAAACGTAATTAACACTTACAGCCATTTGACAATTCTCTTAATTCTCTTAACACCAGCGATAGGCAAATTTTTTCACCTGCCATGGATTTGTGCCAAAATTCTGCATTTTGACATCTGCAAATTTTTCGCAAAACAGAGACAAAAATTCACTGCATAAAAATTCACAGCGACAAAAAAACACCGATAAGGAAAAACACCCATTGACACCCATTTGGATAAAAAAGTCGCCATAAGAAAAAAAAAAACGCCCATTGTTGTGCGTGTAGAAAATTGTCATGTGAAAAAAAATGTTGACATCCATTGACTTCAATGCGTTTTGCAAATGTTTGCACAATTTTTGCACAATTTTTCTGCGAAGATTTGGTCATCACTACTTAACACCCATTTTTAGCATAATAAAAGCAACATTTGTTAAAATTTTCTTTTAACAAATAATGGGTATATAACCCGAAAAAACTGTTTCAAACCCCCAAAATCACAAAGGGTGACAATGCTTCACCTTCTCAAAGGGACCTTTTATAAATGAAGAATAATGGAGATTTCTGGAAGCGTAGGCTCCAACAAATATACAGTATTTATTATATTCATATAAAAATATACATTCTCTAATAAAAAGTCTTCTACTGGAGGTTTTCCCAAACAAAAATCTTACCGCCTCTCCTGCTGCCTGGCAATCCTGTTCCACCCCTTTAGTCACAGAATATACTAAATAAATATATATAAATATAAATGTTTAATGAACCATTGTCAGCTAATTAACACAGTCGTACATATAACCATGCCATGAATAATTCATTTTGGTTTCATGCCAAAAATGTGATGCTCATCCTCCCACTGTCATGGTTGGGTTTATTAAATAAAGTCAAGGTAATGTTAACCTGTATGTATCTGAGAGGTTCACCAGTCCAGATCAGGTGGTAAGGATGTGCCTTCTTGCTTTGTCCACCACCAATTTCTCCTTCTCTACATCCTCTACCTATTAGCTGTTGACTAGTGATGGGCGAATTTGTCCCATTTCACTTTGCCACGAATTTTGCAAATTTCCCACGGAATTCGTAAAACTGGCAAAAAATTTGTGAAACGACGATTTTGATCGTGCTGGCGTCAAAGTTGCCGCCGGATGTGTGCTGGCGTCAAAGTTGCCGCCGGCTATTACAGCCAATGGGTGCCAGTTTATCGTATAAATTGTCGGAACCGTTGCCGGCGTTGAAATTTTTTTTCCGATGCCGACAAATTTTCGTTAGCGAATTTCCACAGCAAATTCACGAATTTATTTGCTGGCGGCGAAACAGGCAAATTCACCGCAAATTCTACTGTTGACAAACTCATTTATCCAGTCGAACCCATTCCTAGACCAAGTTCTCCTCCATCTAGATGTCACGTCTATCTGCCTACCTCCAATACTTTCCCTGAAGACACCAATTGAGCTTATACTTTAAATTCCAGGTGCAAGAATGTAGCTTTAGGATTGTCTCTCAAAATGTATTAAAAAATGGCTGCATTATAGCCACCGGATTAGAGTGCAAGCTCTTGGAAACAGTAGCATTTTCATGTTCTGCAGCAGTTGCCTCATGTCCCCTTCACATTTCATTTTGCAAAAAAATATCTGCTCTCCATAATGAGACTATTTATCAGCACTGCCTGGGGACAGCCGTCACATATGGGGGGAAATAAATGAGTTTGTTCTGTTAATTGGACAAATAGATATTTATCTAATAAGAAAAATCTCAATGTAGATTTCTGTATCTTCCACGTCCAGTTTTTTACTGCTGAATCAATAGGTAAAGTGGATGCTAAGCTTGTTCATTTTCATGGGAATGTAGACAGTGACAAATTATGATAATTTGCTTTTGCTTTTTGTTCTTTATACATTTTTACGTTATTTCATGTTTTTCTTCTACAGCTCCCCAATTTGGGGTTTAAACTGCAATGATCTCAACGTTGGGATGAAGTATGATACTCTGTAAATCCGACTCCATTATTTTGCACTGATGAGATTATTAGATGAGAGGGAGGTTCTCAATAGAAATGTGTTTAAAGGAGAAATAAACCCAAAAAATGAACATGGCTATAAATGCCATATTTTATATATTAAACTTATTGAACTAGCCTAAAGGTTTAGCATGTCGACAGTAATAATGATTCAGGCCATCAAAGTTGTCACAGGAGTTTCCCATCTTGGATTTTGTTAGGAGTGTCTGTGACACGCACATGCTCAGTGAGATTTTTGAGCTGTTGTTGAGAAGCTAAACAAATCATCCAGCACTAAATGAAGTTTGTCTGTCATATACGCTGATGCTACAGGACTAATTATTAATATTCTGATGCTAATTGTGCTGTTTTCTGAGCTGCCATGTACCAGTTATTATCAGCCTCAGCCTACTACATTTATATTATGTTTACTATGGGGCAAATTTACTAAAGGGGCGAAGTGGCTAACGCGAGCGACAAATTCCCCAGCGTTGCCACCCGCAGGGACATCGCCAGGTGTCAATTTGCTAGTGAAAGAGACTGCCGCTAGAGTTCATTCTAACTCTATCACCGGGGGACTTTTGGCGATAGAGTGTGAACGAACGCTAGTGGCAGTCTCTAGGGATGGATGAATTTTTTCACCTTGGGTAGTAATGGGCGAATTTGTGGCGTTTCAATTCGCCGAAAAATGTGCGAATTTCCCATGAAATTGCGAAAAATTTGCAAAATGGCACTGGTTTTTGAAGCCGGCATCCGATTTGACGCTGGCGAACTTTTGCAGTGGTTTCGCAAATTTATTCGCCGTTGGCGAATCACAGGAATTCATAGTGAATTCTCTTTTCAAAAATGTTCTGATGGATACAGAAGAGGTTGGATGCTTTTTACAAATTGGTATTAGTACGAGGTTGATCCAGGGGCTGATCTGATGGATGGGGGTAAATAGGAAGTAGCACCAGTTCTCATGCAAAATGTTTCTTCTTCTCTTGCGGCTTCTTTACCATAAATTTAGAATAATTTAATTTTTGTGATATATTCATCTTTATAGGTAGGAAGTATGGGATCCGTTATCCAGAAAGCTCCAAATTACGGGAAGACCGTCTCCCATAGATTCCATTTTAATAAAATAATTCAGATTTTTTTCCGATTTTTAAAAATGATTTCCTTTTTCTCTGTAATAATAAAACAGTCCCTTGTACTTGATCCCAACTAAGATGTGGGGGCCGATTCACCAAGGGTCGGATATCGAAGGTTAATTAACCCTCGATATTCGACTGGGAATTAAAATCCTTCGACTTCGAATATCGAAGTCGAAGGATTTTAGCGCAAATAGTTCAATGGAACGATCGAAGAATTATTCCTTCGATCGAACGATAAAATCCTTCGATTCGTTTCGAAGGATTTTAATCCAACGATCAAAGGAATATCCTTTGATCAAAAAAACTTAGGAAAGCCTATGGGGACCTTCCCCATAGGCTAACATTGAGTTCGGTAGCTTTTAGATGGCGAACTAGGGGGTCGAAGTTTTTTCTTAAAGAGACAGTACTTTGACTATCGAATGGTCGAATAGTCGAACGATTTTTAGTTCGAATCCTTCGATTCGAAGTCGTAATCGAAGGTCAAAGTGCCCATTCGATGGTCGAAGTAGCCCAAAAAACACTTTGAAATTCAAAGTTTTTTTACTTCGATCCTTCACTCGAAGTTAGTGAATCGGCCCCATGGTTAATCCTTATTGGAGGCAAAACAATCATATTGGCTTTAATTCATGTTTATATGATATTTAAGATGACTTAAGGAGATCTGCATTACGGAAAGCATTCTGGATAACAGGTCCCATACCAGTACAAATATTATTTAACATAGCCACAAGTGTTTTAGCTTTAGTTTTGGAACTGTTTTCCACCATGTATTTGCCTGAATTTACAAACAGCTGAGAATATCTTTCTCGTTAGGCGCCATCTACAAAATATTTTGTCATCTGGCAATTTTTGTTTTATTGCAAACATCTCCTAAGAGCTTTTTTGTTCTAAAATCTAAAGTGGAAAAAATGATGGCTTTTAATAAATACAAATCCTGCTTGGAATGCTTTTATTGCCTGTTAGATTGCGGAATTGATCCACGGATATCCACGAGATTGAACACCTGAGGACTTGAGCTTTAGCTGTGGAGCTGAAATAATATTAGGGATTTGCCTATGGGCCGATACCATCAGTCTCTTTCATTTCCTGCTCTGTGGGTTTTATAGGAACATCTGCACATCGGTGCCCCCCTGCTGAAACCCTTCCATCAACATTTTTTTCTGTATGTGGAACATAAGCTTATACGTTGCATTAACTCAGCCTCATGGTCAGATAGAACATTGAAATACATATAATATATATATATATATATATATATATATATATATATATATATATATATATATATATATATATATATATGAGGGTTTAGCCTGCTTTAAAATGTAATATCATTTTCTGTGCCCCATACAATCCCCAGAATTAATGGACCAGCTCCATTACTCCCAGCTTTCCTTATTTTTTCCTAAAGTCGTAGACCCATACTGGACGCCTGGGGCCCCTATCTAAAATGGATCAAGCAGATCAATGTTCAACCTGGAAACAGAACCACTTCCACAACAACAACTGCCTACTGTACCTTAATATGGAATCTCCATTTTTCTAACATGGGACCTACTTGTGCCCTCTGGAAGGATCTACTGTTGAATGAAGCACCAGAGAATTCACTGCATGGTCCCCTTGTGTGTATGTATATATATATATCTTTATACAGTATAGTGATGTTATCCCTCCATAAGCCAGGTGTATAAGAAGCCAAGCTTTTTTCCTTCACAGTCTGCACCAGGCCTGGACTGGCAATCTATGGGTTCTGGCAAATGCCATAGGGGCTGCTGTAAGATGTATTAAGTGGGCTGGTAGTGGCTGTTGGGGGCTCTGTGTATTGGGAATGCCAGGGCCTATTTTGATTCCCAGTCCAGAGCTGATCCGCACCCTAAATCCAGAACAAGTACTAGACTCCCTGGTCACGGCTCTGCTTCCGCCTGTAGCGCCCGCCTTTCACTTTGGGAGGAGCCCTCCTCTAATCAGATGTTGCCAGGTCTTAATAAGGTCTTAAATGTTCCCATTCAAATATCACTGGTGGTACAGAATATCCCTAGCCTGTGACTTAGTGCCCACAAGGCACGAAACGTGTTAGGCCACCCTTTGAGATGTTCTTTTTTGCGGAATAAATCTTCTTTTATTTGCATCATATTTTGGAGTGAAGTCCAGATTCTGTGCCAGCCTACAATTGAATCGTGCTTAATAAGAGAGGAACCAAGCAAGAGTTCTCGACAGTGTCAGACTGGGATGCCTGGGGCCCACTCTCTTTTTTTCTTCATTCACTTTTCTTCTTTCTTCTTTTTCTTCTTTCTTTATTATATTAATCACTTCTCTTTACATATTATTATCCATTCTTCCCTCCATTTCCTCTCTTCTCTTAGAAATGGGGGAATGGTTGTGGTATAGACAAGGCAAATAATTGGGTGAGCAGAAGGGCCCACTGATACCTGGGCCCACCAGGAGTTTTCCTGGTGTCCCGGTGGGCCAGTCCAACACTGGTTCTGTACAAGCAAAGGGGCACGATTGTTTACCAAGTATTTAGGACAGGAAGGCCACACAACTCAAGAGGAACAAACAGGGTAAGCGATCCTTACAATTAGCTTTGTTGTCCTTCTCTTTCTCTAGTTCCCCAATGTTCTTTTTATGTAAAGGAGGTCAGGATTATTATATTGAATATTCCAAATCCAGTCTTACCAGTGCAATGAATAATAATTACACGATCCTCAGAGGAGTCTATACCATCGATTCCTTTATTTTTCCAATTTACCATGTTGCTGTTTCCTTTATCCAGCGCGTATCTCCTTAGCAAGCGGCTGTTTTATAGAACGTGTTGCCTTGAAAGAAAACGAAATCCAGAAATGTTTAAACAAAGAAGAGGAAAGATCCACTAACGTCATGCAAGTGACCCAATGCTATTTTTCAGCTGTTCTTAATTCCTACATAACAGTAAAAAAAAAAATCTATATACCTGCCGGCAACAAGGCCGTCTCTTAAATAAATGTGACATTGAAACTGTGCTACTTTCAGGCCCTCGGGGGCCAAATAATAAAACAAATTAATTGAAGTCAAAGCACTTTTCCTTTTCTATTCCTTCGTATCGCTCCTATTTTCTTTTATTAGCCGGGAACTTGGCCAAATGGGATAGATACGGGCGATAGCAGCATTTGCATTACAAAGATTCTCCCTATCAGTTCATTTCCAAGACCCCTCCTTCCTGGGGGGCATTTTCCAATCTGATTAAACCAATGCAATTTACTGTTAATCGTTTCCTAAAGTTTTTTTTTTGTTTGTGCTGGTTGATTGGGTTGTTAATTCTGTCTGTCGCCTTTGAAAAGCAAAAAGAAATTTTGTTTTACATAAAAGAACCTCTGGCCCCTCAAAAAAATTACCTGCAGTTATTCTTGTGGTGAGACATTGGGAATTATTCTTTATTCATCATATAAACATTCATCTTCTCAAAGAACTTGGGTTTAGGCTCATGGGGCTCAGTGTATAGTCTCCCCAAGTGTATTTTAAGCCAGAGGAGAAGTAAAGGAATCCAACCGAGGAGCATGTGTTTAATTTCAATTAGAAAAACCACCTGTCACCACTGGCCTAGATTATATACCCGCTAAAGGCACAGATTTATGCAAAGCCAAGATTTTTTCCCCTTCTTTGATTTCTTCTACAAATGGTAGTTTCCCAACAGGCTAAACATTTTTTCACATTAACAGATGTTCAAAAAAAAAGTGGCAACTTTTTTTTTTTAATCAAATATTTTTATTCTCTTTAATAAAACACTTAAAAAATGTATAATTGCAACCTATGGGTTGACTTGTTGCTAGTTTTAAAGTTGGTTCCCCTTTCATTTCAAACAATTTTTTGTGTACTTCGACTAGGGAATAGTCCAAATTCGATTTGAATTTGAAAAAAAAAATAGAAATTTCCAATATCAAAATTTATCATGGATCTGTCAAGTTTTTTTGGGAAAAACTTCTAATCGAATTTGATGGAACGCAATATTATTTTGATTGGTACGATTCGAATTCGGCTGAAAATACGGACCTATTTGATTGAAAACTGACCTATTCGACCAAAAAAAACTTCAACTTAATTTTGGTTGGCCTTTTTGAATTTGAATTTCGAAGTTTTTTTCAATTCGAAATTCGACCCTTGATTAACATGCCCCTTAGTATGATGTAGAAAATGATCCAAATTCCCCTAGCAACCGTACATTAATTTGAATAAGAGACTGGAATATTAATAGTAGAGGCCTGAATAGAAAGATGAGTAATAAAAAGTAGCAATAACAATACGTGTAGCCTTACAGGGCATTTGTCTTATAGATGGGGTCAGTGACCCCCATTTGAAAGCCGAAATGATTCAGAAGAAAAAGGCAAATTATTCAAAAACTATGAAAAAATGAAAAAATGAAAGTCAATGGCTTAGAAGTGAACCACCCCTTTGATGCAAACATTTTTTCAAAAGACTTGAATTGTGCGTGATAAAATAAGTACTTCCCAACTATAATAAATTCCCCCCTTAGCTGTATAAACTTCAGACTAGGGCCCACTTAATTGGCTAGGGCCCACTTAATTGGCCAAATAACTGTCCGAATAAAGGACATATTTAATAATATAGGATATTTTATAATTTCCCTACACTTTTATTCTGCAATCGTTAGCTAATTAAAAAATGATCTCAAAGAGGTTTACCACCATTGCATAAAGTTGTGTTAAAAAAATGATAAGAAGTGTAGGGACCCATTGGTTTAAAATGCCCCTATGGTTTTAAATCCCTACCCTTCCTCCTTTTCCCTAGTTGCTGGGCAAAAGCCCATGTATCTAGTTTAAGAATTATATCCAGTGTCATTGACCACTTCCTACCACACTTCCATATAGTGTTTGGAAAGGGGTGGATCTTCCTGTGGCTGCTGATGTCCTTTAAAGGGACCAGCACCTTTAGTGTTTGAGTCTGGGGCCAGGGAACCCCCATGAACAAGGTTAGCTAGACACAGGGTTATAACTGTTATAGACTCTCTAGGAGAGAAGATAGAGAGTACAGATAGTAAGAGCAACTTTGTGCTCCATCAAGGATCTGTAGCAGGGAGTAGCTCCCCAAGGCTCCTAGATTGCCTTTAATCATGGGACCACAGTGGATAGGGCGTAAGGCTTAGACTTCTTCTTCCTGTCTACTCCACTGGGTGGGATTCGGACCACTTCAAGCCTGGGGTTCCTATTGCTGCTTGACTTCAATGCCTTATGGGAGTCACATTCCTCAGCTGTGTCATCCACCTATACTAGCCTATGATTTTACATCTGCCTATACCTCATATTGACTGTAAGTAAACCTGAGGTCATTTGTCTTGTACAAATAAACTGTTACCATTTTGTTTCATCATAAAAATCTCCTGGCGTTCATCTTTTACTATTTTTACTGCATAGTTGCCTGAGAGTTGTAGTTGCACTACATCCTGTCTGAGGATTGAGTTGATTTTTACCTAAAAAATTCGAGTTTCCAAGGGTATTTTACGATCAAAACTTTTTCGGGTAAAAAAAATCTAATTTTTCTTAAAAACACAAAGTTTTCAAGATTTATTTTACCCACGAACCTGGAAATAGCTTGAATCTGAAAATACTCCAGCTAAACCTATCGAAGTCATGTAGAAATCAATGGCAGAGGTCCCTTCGACCATGTTAATAGCCTTCATGATGTTTGGGGTTTTTTCGGTGGGTTTTGTTTGAAAACTCGATTAATTCAAGCGATTCCAGTTTCTTTTCGCCCGAAAAATCAATTGATTCGAGTTTTCGGGTTCTTCACCCAGAATTCACTGCAACCTATGGGTTTTTCTTAAATCAGAAAATATTCGAGTTGTGAGTAACCACCTAAATATGTCATAATCTGTGAATCCCCTTCACAAAGGACTTGGAGCCCAAAATGTTAGGGTATTCTCCCACACACTAAGGGGCCCATTTACTTTGCTCGAGTGAAAGAATAGAATAAAAAAAACTTCGAATTTCGAATGTTTTTTTTGGCTACTTCGACCATCGACTACGACTTCGAATCGAACGATTCGAACCAAAAATCATTCGAATATTCGACCATTCGATAGTCGAAGAACTGTCTCTTTAAAAAAAACTTCGACCCCCTACTTCGCCACCTAAAACCTACCGAGGTGCAATGTTAGCCTATGGGGAAGGTCCCCATAGGCTTTGCAACAATTTTTTAGTCGAAGAAAAATCATTCGATCAATGGATTAAAATCCTTCGAATCGAACTATTCGAAGGATTTAATCGTTCGATCGAACGATCTTACGTTCGATCGAACTATTTGCAGTAAATCCTGTTGTTGTTGTTGTTGTTTTTTGGGGCACTGTGTTTGGTATGTACTAAATGATATGTTTTAATGACTCTGTCATTATACATTGTATAATATGCTTTATTAAATCACTTAATTGCATACCTTTAAGGGCAGATTCATCAAGGGTCGAAGTGAAAATTCGAATTTGAGTTTTTTATGGCCAAAACTGTCAAATTCGACTAAGGAATTGTTAAAATTCAATTTGAGGTTTTTTTTTTTAAATTTGAATTAGGTTTTGGAAATTTATCATACACTGGCCCTTTAAAAAATCAAATTCAACTATTCACCACTTTAAACCTGCCGAATTTATGTTTTAGCCTATGGAAGACATTCTGGGATCAATTTGGAGTTATTTACAGCCTTCCTGACACCCCTGAAAAAAAACTCAAATAGATTTCGATTTTTTTTTTAATAAATTTCTATTGGTCAAATTTCGAGTTTATGGGAAATTATGGGAGTTTTAAATAACTCCCATGAACTCGAAATTCGACCCTCGATAAATCTGCCCTAAGTGTCTGTGTTAATGATGTGGTGTGCAGAGTAACTTTTGTTGCTTGGAGAATTTTTTGGCTTTATTTGGGTAAGAGCCTTGACTCTTGCACCCATTGTTACATTTGTATAAGGGGAGCGCCCTCCATTAACTGTTAGGGGCAGATTTACTTAGGGTCGAATATCGAGGGTTAATTAACCCTCGATATTCGACTGTCGAAGTTAAATCAAACAATTCAAAGGATATTAATCCATCGATCAAACGATTTTTCTTTGACCAAAAAAACCTTAGAAAGCCTATGGGGACCTTCCCCATGGGATAACATTGAGGTTTGGTAGGTTTTAGGTGGCCAAATAGGGGGTCGAAGTTTTTTTTAAAGAGACAGTACTTTGACTATCGAATGGTCGAATAGTCTAACGATTTTTAGTTCGAAACGTTCGATTCGAAGTCGAAGTCGTAGTGGAAGGTCAAAGTAGCCAATTGGATGGTTGAAGTAGCCAAAAAAAACCACATCGAAATTCGAAGTTTTTTGCATTCGAAATCATTCACTCGAGCTAAGTAAATGTGCCCCTTAGGGCTCTTACTCACTGGCGTTCTGACCTGCGCTCCCCTGCGTTCCGTTTTTTGGCGTTCAGCCGCAGGGGAGCGCAGGAATAGACGCATGTCATTATTTCAAATGGGGCTGTACTCACTCAGACGCGTGTAGGTGCCGAACGCAGGAAAAATGCAGCATGTTGCGTCTCAACCTGCGTTCGGCGCCTACACGCGTCTGAGTGAGTACAGCCCCATTTGAAATAATGACATGCATCTATTCCTGCGCTCCCCTGCGGCTGAACGCCAAAAAACAGAACGCAGGGGAGCGCAGGTCAGAACGCCAGTGAGTAAGAGCCCTTAATGTGTTTTGATCATAAATGGAAGACTAGACGAAAGAAATTAAACTGTAACAAACAAACTATCTCCATTTATCCAGCAGAATCAGTAATATTTTGTTAGGAGGGGTATTTCATTAGAAAGTAGAAATAATGTCATTTTGTGGCTCACTCGTACATCATTTCCCTAAGAATAATTGTAGTCATTGATCCACAGCTCCTCACATTTCTTGTGCCTGCCAGTCTTGTGGAGAAGGGACAGGATCAGCCATAGAAGAGCCCTGTGCAGACAAGTTACTTACTGATCAATGGGGTTTCATTAACCTTCTGCCAATACTACCTGCCCAGCAAATTAAATGAGAAAAGCTGTAGGGTTAGAGGTGGAACGGCGACAGCATTGATTTCTTTTAATGTTTTTTGAAAGTTCAATTTATGAAGTTGATGACAAAATGCAAAACTCAGGGAAAGTTTAGAGCCGCTCCTTGCAAGCTGAAAGGTCATTAAAAAAACATTATTATTATTATTATTAACATTTTAGTCTTCTGCTTCTATAAAGTGAAGCTTTCTGGATGTTGCTGAACTACATTACTACACTGATCTCCAGCTGCAAAAGAGGCCTAATAAAATGCATTAGTTTCAATTAGCACAACGCATCTTTTTACATTGAGAGTAGGGATGCTCGGAATCCAGGATTCAGTTCGGGATTCGGCCTGGATTCAGCCTTTTTCAGCAGGATTCGGATTCAGCCAAATCCTTCTGCCCGGCCGAACCGAATCCTAATTTGCATATGTAAATTAGGGGCGGAGAGGGAAATCACGTGACTTTTTGTCACAAAACAAGGAAGTAAAAATATTTCCCCCTTCCCATATGCAAATTAGGGGTCGGATTCGGTTCGGTATTCGGCCGAATCTTTTGCAAAGGATTAGGGGGGTTCGGCTGAATCCAAAAAAGTGGATTCGGTGCATCCCTAACTGAGAGCTTGTAAAGATGTCCCTGTTGAATGACTTTGCATTTTCTTTATATTGTTTTTAATATGTTGATGTCACTGTTTCACCGGTGAATGTGCACCGGTGTCCAAAAAAACAGACGCCGGCATCAAAAATGGACGCCGCTGTCAAAAACGAGACCCCGGCGCCGTTTTGCGAAACAAAATGGCACAAATTCGCCCATCACTACTTATAGAGATGCAAGCCCTTCATTTGATCCTTAATCCTCCTTATTTCCTCCAAAGTCATGACCTTTGATATAATTTAAAATGTTAGCAGGACAAACAGTCCACCAATAAGATGCTCCTATAATTATTAATGACAGCAAAGTCATATAATCCTTGAGTGAGAGAGTTTGTTCACCTCATTGGCCAAGGACAGGAGATAGATCCTATAGATAGGGGCAAATTCAGTAACCTCCGGAATTTCGCCAGCGACGGCTTCGCTCACATCGCCACACTTCGCCAGGTCAACGCTAATTCACTAAAATGCAAATGTGCATCCAGGGCGCCGAACGATGGCGAAGTTTCACCAGCATTAATTCGGCAAGCAAAGGGAAGTTGTGCTAGCGTTGGCTAATTTGTATGCGGCAGGAATAAACGTATATGTTGCAGCAAATATATTACACTACACAAGCCCAGGGAACCTTAATAAAATAAAGTTGTTATATTGCCCTACACATGAGCCCAGTGTATAGTTAATGCTATACAGGCAATGTAGGGGGGAAGCCGGGTACCCTAAAAAAAAAATTTACGATCTTTTGGCACCTATCACCCTGAAAAACTGAAAAGTCGCCAGCATTTTTTCGGACTCTAGGCAAGTCTGGCGCAAGAAGTAACATTCAGTAAAATCCGAATCTTAGTGAATTTGCGTAGTTACGTCCATTTGCCAGAGCGAAAGTTTGCCTGGCCTTAGCGTGCGAAGTAGCGCTAGAGTCTCTTGCTTGCTATGGAAGGTATGCCAGCGCCTGTTAGTAAATCGGCGAAGTCCCAAAATGATGTCACACTGGTGAATTTTCGCCAGCGTTAGTCACTTCGCCCTTTAGTAAATTTGCCCCTTGGTTTGATGTATAGAGAGGATTAGAGTATCTGTGGTTAGTTATAGTGGCTCTAGAAGAACAATGTAGACACTAGGGGGCACATTTACTAAAGGGTGAAGTAACTGCTTTTGTGCCCTTCGCCGATTTACGGGCGCAGGCGTAACTTTGCTAGCGAAAGAGACAGACGCTAGTGATCATTGAGTATTACCTGCTCAAATACCCCAGTATAGCATATTACCTCCTGCGATACCCCAGTATAGGATATTACCTGCCCAAATATCTGAATATCATATTACCAGAACCTTGTAAGTGATCTTCTATACCCTGTGCCTGATCTATGTACCACTATGGGCTTCTGTGTAGCTTTCCTGCTGGATTTGTTATGTATCTAAATTAATAGACGAGTGTGACATTTTCCTTGTGCTAATTGCTGTGAATACCAGGCAGACTCGGAGCTGTCACTACATTGCAAACCCATTCATCTAAATTCCTGCCATTAGAGCTGCCAGCCATCTGTTACACAAGGGAGAGAGCCGCTCTGCAGCTGCTGCTACACCTTCTCCTATTTGCCTTTCTCTCAAGGGCTGCTGGGAAATGTAGTTCACTCATTCAGGTTGGTGGATCATTCTGTGCTACAATACCCCCCCCCACATTCCCACTTACACTGTTAAAGACGATGAGGATGATTTACTAATGGAGGTGCTATACTGCATTGTTGCAATTACCCATAGTGACCAATTAGATAGTAGTTTATATTTTTTAACCTGAGGGAGACTGATCAAACATAATTGCTAATTGGTTGCTTTTGCCGTTATTGCAACTGAACCAAATGTTCAAAATATGAATATGTTGTTTGAATAGTCCTGCACTATATACAGTAAATATCCTGGGATAATCCAAATCTGTCAGTATGATCTTAAAAAGTATCATGGTCCCCAGTGTTAGTCTTTTTGATTTGGGCCCCAGAGAGAATAATAGGGATTTGTAAGGTCAAAGGGCAGTGACACAGTATGGGGTCCTATTCGCACAGCCCTAATGGAACTGGAATGCACCCCCAGTTACAGAGTAGCTTTTTATATGATTTCTATTAGAAATTCTAAAGCAAATATGCAAGTTACCACTGGGATGGGCGAATTTTTTCACCTTGTTTTGCCGCGGATGTGACGGCCATAGACTTGTAAAGCAGCGCACATCAAAAAAAAAAAAAGACGCATGTCAAAAAAATTAACCACGGGTCAAAAAAATTTTGACGCCCATAGACTTTAACGGGCGACATTTTGCTGGTGGCGAATTGTAGGCGAAACGGGTCAAATTCGCCCAAGCCTAGTTACCGGTATGAGTTTCATTGTATTTAATTGCATAAAATGTTTTGTAATCGGACCTTTAATCTCTCGGGTGAGTCCATCACTCTCAGCATATTCCTCATATCTCTAATTAGTGCAATGCTCTGGGCTATAAACATATTCGAGTGAATCAGATCAGTGCGCCATACGATGTAAAGGTCAGGTTTCTTGATTTAAGCGCTGCCTGCATCGTAACAATCTTATGGTCAGGAGCTCATTTTCCATTTGATGACCAGGAGCCGGCGGGAGTTTAAGGAGCATGTGGGAGATTTGTTGGCAAATATAAAGTCCAACTGCTTTGCAGGTAGAAATTCTTTCCTTCCATGTAACGTTGAAGCTCCAAGTCTACTTATAACCCCCTCTGTTCTATTCCATAACTTACAGCTTACAGCAAAGAAATCTGTCCTATGCTGATGGTTAGTGATGGGCAAACTTCTCCCGTTTAGGTTCGCCGAAAAATTCACAAATATTCCTGCGAAATGGCGAAAAATTCATGAAACGCGAATTTTGACACCATCGTCAAAATATTTTTGATGCTAGAGACATTGTCGACGCTGGGGACAATTTAGATGCTGGCGACAATTCCGACGCCCATTAAAGTCAATGGGCACCTAGAATTGTCGCCCGGCATCGGAAATTGGCACAGGCCTCAAAATTGTCACTGGCGTCAACTATATTTAATGCGGGTGAAATTTCGCGGCAAATTAGCAAATTTATTCGTCAGCAGCGAAACACAGAAATCCATTGAGAATTTGCGTCTGGCGATTAAATTCGCCCATCACTACTGATGGTGCAATCTCCTTTTCTCCCAACCAATGAACCACATAGTCCCCTCTCTTAGAAGAGAATCCCATAACCCGACTGCCCCTACAGTAAAGAAACCCTTCCTATTCTCATGGTGAAATCTCTTTTCCTGCCCACCAATAAATCACTCTACTCTCTTGGTAGAGAATCTCATAAACTCCCATCCGAAAGTCTGTCTGCGCTGATTGTGCAATCTCCTTTCCTCCCCACCAATGAACCACTTATTCCCACTCTCTTGATAGGGAATCCCATGACCCGACTGCCCTTACAGTAAAGAACCCTTCCTATGCTGATTATGATATTTCATTTCATCTTCCACTAGTAAATCCCTCATTCCCCCTCTCTTAGTAGAGAATTCCTACCTAACCTGACTGCCCTTACAGTAAAGAAACCCTTTCTATGTGGATTCAGATCATATTTTCTCACCCACTAATGAATCACTCACAAATTTCATTCACAGCAATGCCCCAGAGTATTGAATGGGGATGGGGTTGGAGGTGGCTTAGTGGATGTGGGGGAGGGGGATCCGGGCAGGGCTGTGGGGTCCCCTGAGGCAGCAGCCCTGGTGGTCCCCCAGTCTGACGCTTGTGCATCAGAATTGATTCATAATCAGCCCCATAGTATCAACTTCTATGGCAACCTCACTTTCTGCTTGATGATTTCCCCTGAACCCTAAGTTTAGCTTCTCCCCAGCAGTCCAGAGCTCACTGAGCATGTGCAGTGCCACTGACACACAAAAGATGCCTAACAAGATCCACAATGGACAACTTTGAAGACCTGGATCATTACTGTTAAAGGGCTGCTGATCCTCTGGGCTGGAAGGGTAAGTACAATATATAAAATGCAGCATATAGCCAGGGTTTCCTTCTCCTTTAAGTTCAAAAATGTGTCTCTTTATGAGCCAAAATTTACAAACATGATTTTTTTTATTTGCGTAAAAACTGAATAAATTAGAATATTACATTCATTCAGCACATCTTTTGTTTGCAATTTCTGCAGCATGAAAATTCCATAAAAACATCAGGAGCCCAAAGCTCGGATTCCCCGCAGGCTGGATTTTCATTGCAAATGAGAGACCTGAACCAGGTTTGTTTAATCCACCGCGTTTCCCAAACACCTGTTCCATTTGGCAGCGACCGAAGCTTTTTCTCGTCATTTGTGCGGCGCACTGTTACAGCCGCGTGGCTGATATTATTTTCTCATTTATGGACTTAGAGCAGCAGAAATCTAACAGTGTAATATGTTCCGACTGATTACTGTGATTAAATACATTTTTTTAGCAGAGGTCGGGCCGCAGCTAAACACGATTACGGCTGAATTGGGGAAGCGCTGGCGCAGGTGAGCAGGTGCAGGAAGGGAAACATTAGCCGTGCCGCTAGGATGATTAGTATGAATGTGAATTAGAGACAATGGTGATTAAAATAAATGCTTCTGGGATCACTGCAATTTACTAATGTGCATCTAATAACCGAGGCCCACAACATACTCACCCCCTCCACCTGTGCGATTATACAGACATGTTGTTTAAAGTAGGAGTGCACCAAATCCAGGATTAAGTTCGGGATTCGGACAGGATTCAGCCTTTTTCAGCAGGATTCGGATTCGGCTGGATTGTTCTGCCTTGGCCGAACCGAATCCTAATTTGAATATGCAAATTAGGAGTGGGGAGGAAATCACATTAGTTACAAACAAGGAAGTAAAAAATGTTTTCCCCTTCCCACACCTAATTTGCATACCGATTCGGTTCGGTATTCGACTGAATCTTTTGTGAAGGATTCGGCCGAATCCAAAATAGTGGATTTGGTACATCCCTAGTTTAAAGGGACAGCATCATGATTATATCTACTGAAACAATGTGCAACATTCAGTTATTGTGTTAAAGGGGTGGTTCACCTTTAAATTAACTTTTAGTTTATTATAGAATGACTAATTCTAAGCAACTTTTCAACTGGTCTTAATTTTTTTTTTTTTTTTCTTAAAGTTTTTGAGTTATTTGCCTTCTTCTCCTGACACATTCCAGCTTTCAAATGGGGGTCACTCACCCCATCTGACAACAAATACTCGGTAAGGCTACAAATGTATTGTTAATAGTACTTTTTATTACTCGTCTTTCTATTCAGACCTTTCCTATTCATTTTCCAGTCTCTGAATCAAATCAATGCATGGTTGCTAGGGTACGTTGGACCCTAGCAACCAGATTGCTGAAATGCCAAACTGCATAGCTGCTGAATAAAAAGATAAATAACTCAAAAAACCCAAATAATAAAAAATGGAAAACAATTGTCTGTGGTGTCATCCACCTGCTCAAAATAAGCAGATAAACTCAGTTTGGGTCCCCACCTATGTAGCAGATCAGGTTAGTGTTTACTAGTGATGGGCAAATTCGCGGCTAATTCCAGCAATTCGCCGCCGGCAAATACATTCGTGAAACCGTTGCGAAAATTCACCAGCGTAAAAAAGAAACGGACCCGGCGTCAAAAACGGGCAGCAGCGTCAAAAACGAGACGCCGGCGACTTTTCACAAATTTTTCGCCGTTTTGCGAATTTCGTGGGAAATTCACAAATTTTTTGGCGAAGCGAATCACCCCAAATTCGCCCATCACTAGTTTTTACATGGCTAATATACATTTATAAAAACAATAGCACCACCTACTGTTCAGTTTATTCAACCACAGTCACATTGAGTAGAAATCAAATCATTTTGAAATAGAGAAGAGTTGTCTGACGTTTCTTCAGTCAATTCTGAGCAGAGCAACATCACAGGCTGTTCCCTTTTCTCACTAACTTCATTTTCTGCTGACAATTGTCAGTTGTCTGAACTGAACAGCAGGTGGCGCCATTGTTTCTAATTCATTATATAACCAGTGTAGAAACTGCTATTATCTTGAAAACTAGGAAAACGTACAAATGTAAATAGAAGAGAAGAGTGCTCTGAGCAATTTTACATGAACTTTTAGGGGTTTGGGTGTCATTTTAAAAAAGTTGAACTTTTGTCTTTTTTTCAACCATAGATTTTATATTTTTATATTACTCTCTATGTAAAACAGCTGCAAGTGGCCCTTTTTTTGCAAACTTTTTTTTTTCTGTGCATTTGGCAGTGCTGTATTCAATAATGGTGGCTACCTGGGCATCTCCAACGTGTCCCCTAAAGGCAAAGCCCAAGTTTGGAACTGGCAGAGGCTGTCGGCTGCAATGGGCCCTGTCTTTATGGGTGAGAAGAATATGGCTGCACCCCCTGATTGTGCTCTCTGTAACTTTGGCTGGAGTTTTTTTTATCTGGCACAAGGTACAAGGCCATTCCTCTGTCTTTTAGACTTTTTTCAGGGGGTTAGATTAAATAATACTGTATCACTGGTAGAATCAAGAGCGATTTTTGCCCCTAAGCCACCCAAGGTGACCTCTGTGATGCCGCCCTAACTCTCCCCATATTCTTACCTTTGTCGTGTCGAAAGGGGTCCAGGGGGCACATTGCTAGTGGAGAGAGCACAATTGGATTCTCTACATTAGAAGAGACAGATTTCTGGTTTATTCTCTGGAGATTGAGCACTAAGGGCACAGACACAAGCAGAAAATTGGGGGGATATAGTCGCCCAGCGACAAATCACCTCTTCTTGGGGCGACTAATCTACCCAAACTGCCTTCCTGCTGACTAGAATTTAAATCATGGCAGGGTGGCACTCGGAGCAGTTCGTTTTCCGAAGTCGCCATGAAGTTGCTTCACGAGGAAACTTTGGGTGAATTTCAGAAATGAAACGCTCCGAGTTCCATCCCACCGGTGATTTACATTCTAGCCAGCAGGAAGGCAGTTTGGGGAGATTAGTCGCCCAAAGAAAAGGCTATTTGTTGCGGGGCGACTATATCTCCCCGAATCTCCAAGTGTGTCTCTGCCCTTAAAGTTACCAGGGGCAGCTTTTTTGCCACCCCTGGTAACTTGCAGGGCATTGCTGTCTGAGGAATGTTTTTTCCTGATCCTCACATGGCAGTGGTCACTGAAGGGTTAACGCCTGTTGACCCGTGAGGACAGGAAGTAGCAAGCGAATAAAACTCCCCCCCCAAGACTCCCACCTCGTCTTTTTTTTTATCCTGTTGAAGTGAGGATTTCTCTACACACAACACCAGCAGCCTGCCTCCTCTGCTGAAGTCCTGGTGTAACGCTGATTCTGAACCGTTCCCAGGAGCCCTTGGTGACCTGGGCATATGGTGTTAACACACACAGGCTTTAAGTCCTATGAGGCATGCTTTACTGGGACCTGGGAACCTGCAGGGAAATGTAAGAGCCGATCACATCGGTAAGTAATGGAGATGCGGCTCACGCTGGAACGCATGACGCGCAACCGGAAGTCCGGATTTGACGGCGGAAGATATTTAAATTCGCAGCACAAACACGCTGGCGCTGCTTCAGCGTTCTTTCAGCGTTTCTCTTCAAGCGTTCCTGCTATGCTCTGCCCGCCATCTGCTCTGACTAGCCTCACAGTAAGTGCCAATCCAGGTCCGTCCTATGTCACAGACTGGGCTTGTATTTGTTATCTCAAAATACTGCCATTTCTCTTGCAGCTATGAGTTCCCACAGAAGGTCACACTCTTCTCACAGAGGGTGAGTTACTCTACTCTGAGGCGCTTTGCGCATGTATGTACTGCAACTACATTTGTATATTCCTACATTGGAGGCCTAACATGTCCTTATTTTTGTTAGGGACGCCAGAGATGACTGTGAACAGGAGGAACACAGAAAGAAAAGAAAGCAATGTGAAGCTTGCAGCAATCATGCCTTGGAACACAAAAGACTCTGCCGTGACTGCTTATCCAATGCAGCTGGTCCCAGTACTTCTGACCAAATCTCCCATCTCATGAACTGGATGCAGACATCTTTTGTAGACTCTATGGCTTCTGCTATATCCAAAGGCACTGAAAAAGCTGTCAAAACCATGTCACTCAGCGCACCCAGTAAATCCGCCAGAACCCCTACATCTTTAACCGATTCAGAATCAGGGGAATATCTATCAGGAGATAGTCTCTCAGATGTATACTCAGACAAGGACACAGAATCCAACTTTGACCTAGAAAAAGTGGAACCACTTATTTTGGCGCTCAGGAAAATCTTGGAACTTGACCCTGAGGAAGTTCCCTCCACTAATCAGGACAAAATGTTTAAATGTCGAAAGAAGACTTCTCACCTATTACCTATACACAAAGTGATCAAAGAAGAAATCAAGTCTGAATGGGATCAACCAGATCAGAAGTTTTTCGTCACCAAAAAGATCAATAAAATGTACCCTTTTGATACTGAAGAAATCAAAGATTGGGAGGAACCCCCTAAAGTGGACGCAGCTATCACCAGGGTAGCTCGCAAAACCACTCTACCGGTAGATGAGGGCATTTCTCTCAGGGATGCAATGGAGAGAAGACAGGATAATACATTAAAAAAGGCCTACACGGTTGCAGGATCCACATGCAAACCCGCTGTAGCTATTACATCGGTTGCCAGAGCCATGAAGCTATGGCTACACAACTTGGAAGAAGCTTTGACCAATCGAACTAGCAGAGAGCAAATCCTAGAAGACCTACAGATTATAAAACTGGCTACAGCCTACATAGCCGAAGCATCTTTGGATGCAATAAGATGGTCAGCTAAAAGCATGGGATTAGCTGTTGCAGCTAGAAGATCACTCTGGCTCAAACATTGGCAAGCCGACAACCCTTCCAAACACAACCTGTGTAAACTACCTTTTCAAGGCCAACTACTATTTGGGCCAAAACTAGATGACATCATCTCCAAAGCTTCAGCTGGGAAAAGTTCCTTTCTTCCCCAAGACAAAAGAGGGAGAAAATTCTTCAGAAATCCCAGAGATAAACAGTCTTTCCAGGAAGCTAAATCCTATCGTCCAGGTAAAAGAACCTATAACCAACCCCCTTGGAAGAAACCATTTGGGGGAAACAGCTCCTTTCGTCCCTTCAAAAGGGAAGACAAGGATAACAAAAAACAAGCATGAAGATACGCAGGCCCAACCATCCATGATAGGAGGAAGACTCTCAAAATTTCAAGATGTTTGGGCCACCACCACTTCAGACAATTGGGTGAAAAACATTATCTCGAAGGGATACTCTCTGGAATTCAAACTTCAACCAAAGAAAGATTTTTTCACAAGATCAAAATCCCCAAAGAATCCCAAAATGCGGAGCCAATTGAGGAAAATCTTGAAGAAATACTTAAAGAAACAGATCATTTCAAGAGTAGAAGAAAACCAACACTTCAAGGGAATTTATTCAATTCTATTCGTGAAAAAGAAAACTTCAGGAGAAGGCAGACCCATTCTAGACCTTCGCACAATAAACGAAACCCTCAACGTCCGGACCTTCCGGATGGAATCCATCAGAACTATTGCATTAGAGATCCAACAAGGAGACTGGATGGCAAAGATAGATTTAACAGATGCTTATCTTCATATCCCCATCAACATAAAACACCAGAAATGTCTTCGATTCTTCATTTTAAACCAGCACTTTCAGTTCAAAGCTCTTCCCTTCGGTCTGTCAACCGCTCCCAGGACTTTTACAAAAGTCTTAGCACCTGTGATCGCTTACCTGAGACTCCAAGGCATACAAGTTTACTCTTATCTAGACGACATCCTAGTGAAGAGTCAAAATCCTACAGCTCTGACAGTTCACATTCAATTTGTACTGAAGACATTACAAGCACACGGTTGGCTAATAAATCTAAGGAAATCTCATCTACTCCCTTCTCAGACATTGAAGTACCTGGGAGTAATTTTCAACACAAAGAAGGAAACTATATCTCTTCCGAAACAGAAAATTACATCCATCACAGAAACCATCAAAACGTTCAGGTTGGACAAACACAAATCGGTAAAACAATGCCAACATATGATAGGGAAGCTTATCTCCACGACGGATTCAGTCAAATGGGCCATGGGCCACACAAGGATACTACAAAAAGAGTTCTTAGCCCAATGGAACAAAACCGACAACTCCACACAGATCATAACCCTAAGTGGGAACACTCTAGAAGACTTATCTTGGTGGGAGAACCCCTCCAACCTCAAACAAGCCATAAGTCTGAGGGAACCAAATTGGCTAAAAATCACCACAGATGCAAGTGCCACAGGCTGGGGAGCTCACCTAGATGGAGTTCTTGTCCAGGGAACTTGGAAACAACAGACAAAGAAGTGGTCCTCCAACAAAAGAGAATTAATGGCGGTATGGGAAGCCATTCTAGCTTTCCAAAAACGAATTCGGGGGAAACCAGTCAAAATTGTATCAGACAACTCTACAGTAGTCAAATACATAAGCAAACAGGGAGGAACGAGGAGCACGTCCTTACTCCACATCACCCTCAAAATCCTTTATTGGGCAGAAAGTCATCTGACCAATCTGACAGCCATCCACATCCCAGGGAAACTGAATATAGAAGCAGATTTTCTCAGCAGAAGGCAGATTCACCCAGGGGAATGGACTTTGAATCAGAAGATATTCCAGAGGTTAACAGAGATTTGGGGGATTCCCCAAATAGACCTGATGGCTACCTCAGAGAACACGAAAGTGGAAAAGTTCTGTTCCAGATCTCCACAGGAAAAAGCCCTGTTTGTGGATGCTTTCTCGAGGAAATGGAACTTTCCTCTAGCCTACATCTTCCCTCCATTTCCTGTAATTCAGAAAGTCCTCAGGAAAATCCGTCAGGACAATGCGGATGTGATCATTGTATTACCGTGGTGGCCGAGGAGACCGTGGTTTCCTCAATTACTTCTAATGGCCCTGGATCACCCACTAAAACTCCCACTGAATCACAACCTACTGTCTCAAGGACCTCTCATGCATCCCAATCTGGGAAAACTATCTTTAACGGCCTGGAGATTGAAAGGCAGATCATGAAAAAGAAAGGCCTTTCTGACAAAGCTATTAACACTCTATTAGCTTCTAGGAAAGCCTCTACTTCCACGACTTACTACAGGATTTGGGGAGTATTTTTTGATTGGTGCAACTCTAATGGAGAGAATTTCCTCCAACCTACCTCTGAATCCATAGTAGAATTTCTACAACAAGGACTGGATAAAGGACTCAGCCTCAATACACTGAAAGGACATATTTCGGCTTTATCTGCCCTAACCTCAGTTCAGTGGGCTTCCCATTCCTTAATAATCAGATTCTTTCAGGCCATTAAGCATCTCAAACCCAGCTACAGAAACAAGGTTCCCCCATGGGATCTTCCCCTTGTTCTAAGAGTGTTGATGTCTGACCCCTTCGAACCTATCGAAGAAATACCTCTGAGCACTTTAACTTTAAAAGTTGTCTTCCTACTGGCCATAGTCTCAGCCAAAAGAGTAAGCGAATTGCACGCTCTCTCTATATCGGAAGCAAACCTCTCATTCTTTTCCGACAAAGCGGTATTAAAGCTGAGTGACGAATTTCTCCCTAAAGTGGTTTCTGACTTCCACCTCAACCAACCGGTGGTATTGCCTACTTTTTTCCCAAATCCTCAGAACGATGAACAACTTCTCTGGCACAACCTGGATGTTGTCAGGTGTCTAAAATGCTACCTGAAAAGAACAGAAACTATCAGAAACACTACATCTCTCTTCGTTTTTCCAGAAGGAATCAGAAAGGGGAAAAAAGCTTCTAAAAATATCCTAGCAAAATGGATCAAGGACTGCATCAGCAGAGCTTATTCCCTCAATAATAAGGCTAGTCCAGAAAATTTAAGGGCTCATTCTACCAGAGCATTATCAACGTCCTGGGCATTCAGGGCCCAGGTCTCTTCAGAGGAGATCTGCAAAGCAGCTGCGTGGTCTTCAGTTAACACCTTTATATCTCATTATAAAGTGGATGTATTTTCAGCTGCCCAGGCAAATTTTGGGCACAAAGTTCTAGAGTCTGTTTCATCTACTTAATAAAATTTATTTTGCATTCCCTCCCTTATTTTTTGTGAGATTTGGCATTTCCCTTCAGTGACCACTGCCATGTGAGGATCAGGAAAACAGAAAATTTAAAACATACTTACCGAAATTTTCCTTTCCTGATACGTAACATGGCAGTGGTCACGATCCCTCCCCTTGAATTCCTCCAACTACAACAGTATAATAAAGACGAGGTGGGAGTCTTGGGGGGGGAGTTTTATTCGCTTGCTACTTCCTGTCCTCACGGGTCAACAGGCGTTAACCCTTCAGTGACCACTGCCATGTTACGTATCAGGAAAGGAAAATTTCGGTAAGTATGTTTTAAATTTTCTGTTTTACCTTGTCTCATGACAGTTGTACCCCTGGGTAGAATATAGATAGCCCCTTATAAGAATTTATTATTTCTTTTATTATTTCTTGTGTATACAAATCATCTAGCTGCTTGGTTCTGAGGTTTCAGGGAACAAAGGAATGTGATATAATTCATCTTTGGACTTTTCAGAGGGTGATGTGAGACTGAAATAGAATCTCAACTAATGAAAGAATATATATATAGCTCCTGATAAGGACACATATGTCCCCGCATTAAAATGTAGATAGCCTCTTGTAAAAACATAGATATAAGAATGTAGATAGCGCTATGTAAGAAACTAAATAGCCTAGTTCAGGGGTGGCCAAATTTTTTGCAACGAGGGCCAGATTTGGTGAGGTGAAAATGTGTTGGGGCCGACCTTTCAGCCTGACATTCTTTGAACCATTAACATCATTTAACTCATTTAAACAAGAAATCATATAGCTGTAACAGTAATATTTGGGCACATTAGTGAAATGATTTGCCACTTGGGCTATACTGCTGCCTGTGTGCTGAAGTGTTAGTAATAGACACGTACTGGAACGTAGTTACATAGTTAAATTGGGTTAAAACAAAAACAAAGTCCATCAAGTTCAACCCCTCCGAAAGAAAACTCAGCATCCATACACACACCCCACTCTACTTTCACATACATTCTATATACCCATACCTATACTAACTATAGAGTTTAGTATCACAATAGCCTTTGATATTATGTCTGACCAAGAAATCATCCAAGCCATTCTTAAAGGCATTAACTGAATCAGCATCACAACATCACCCGGCAGTGCATTCCACAACCTCACTGTCCTGACTGTGAAGAACCCCCTACGTTGCTTCAAATGAAAGTTCTTTTCTGCTAGTCTAAAGGGGAGGCCTCTGGTACGGTGATCCACTTTATGGGTAAAAAGGTCCCCTGCTATTTGTCTATAATGTCCTCTAATGTACTTGTAAAGTGTAATCATGTCCCCTCGCAAGCGCCTTTTTTCCAGAGAAAACAGCCCCAATCTTGACAGTCTCCCCTCATAATTTAAGTCTTCCCTCCCTCTGACCAGTTTAGTTGCACTTAGTCTCTGTTTTCATCCCTTGATCAAAACATAACATCACATGACGCACTGCTCTCACATACTTCTTTAGTCTACTGTACTGGCACATCAGTACGTCTATTGCACCTTCAGCCCTAAAGATGTATGTGAATGTGGAACATTTATAGCAAAACTACTATGAGATGATTGTAGTTGGAGCTGAATTTGGATGATTGTAGTTGGAGTTGTAGTTGGAGCGTCCTACTGTACTTTTTATAGGCAAAATGTTGCTTTAGAGTAGACGCGGAAGCCACTCCTCAGTATTGGGCCTCTATTACTGATGAAAATAGAATGTAATTCACATCACATGACATATATGGAACCTGTCTAGTATTCCAAATCCTTATTTCTGCAGGGGAAATAAACATACTGATGGCTACATTTAGTATAATATGGGCAGGCAGGTGTTTTCAGAGATTCTCTTTCAATGAGTCATGGAAGAGCTGGTTCATTTGGGGCCCTACTGGGCCAAGCCTAGCTGGGTTCTGATCCCATTGCTCATTTACATCACTATCTCTCCCAATGAAGAATGACATGAGTCTCGCAGTTCAGCCTCTGTGAAACGCTTTGCATCGAAATGGGGTCTTTGGGAAATTTTCAAGAATGAAATCTTTCAGTCAGAACCTACAGGAAAGCCAAGTGCTGATTATACAAACATTATTACATGAAGTCGGCCCATTAATTACAAGACACACACATTAAGAGGCTGCATTTTGTGCTCCGTGGCTCTTATCTCCCTCATAGCCACACAAATCCCAACACAAGGGATTCATTTGACTGAAGCTCAAATTCGTCTGATCTTACAGAACGCTAGAGATTTGCATTATTACACATTAGTGGTTCGGTAGTTTAGCATAAGGAATTCCAGCATTTCGGGTTCTCAATGACCCAGTGATCCGGCAACAATTTAATCTTTCCCGTATAGTCAGGTCTATCACTTGTATGTGCGGAGACAATAAAGGGACCTCATAATCATGACCCTTTAAGGAGCGTGTCCTCAGCTTACCTTCCTTTTCCATTTCCACAACACTGAGGGGAAATATCTTGCTGTCAGTTTATTCTGTCAGTTTCTAGACAATGACAATTGTTCAGCAGCCGAATTTCCAATTCTGACACTTCCCCACTTAAAAAATACGTTTTATTACTTGTTACATCTACATGTCTGGATGAGAAACCATCTGTCACACGCTCTGAGCTTTGTGTCTCAGCAATATGTGTCTCCGTCCCGTACGCACCCAACATACAAAATCCCACGGTCTTGCAATGAACAGCCAGTGCTGGTGAGAATAATAATTATTCAACAGCATAACCATGTGACATCATGTGACATCATAACCATATGACATTTGTGAAAAAATAGAGCGGTTGGTTTAATAAGCTGGTATCCAAAGGGGTGCAATTCTGTGTCCCTACCTGATGTAGAGGTTCAACTGATGAAGGACCAATTTGAGCATTCATGAAACAATATGGCTCTAGTGTGTCCCTGAAGGGAAGATCTGCCCATTGGGGATGGGGTGGTCTTGGTTAGTTTCCATTTCTATCTATTTCCTGACTTCTCTTCCCCTCTTAACATGACCTCGGAGGTTCCATTGATGGACCCCTGTAATAAAGTTTATTTATGAAATGTGGTGTGTCTGCAACTTCATGAAAGAATAATTAAATGATCGACATTTTATTCAGCTTGTGCAGCATAGACAGGGGTTCCTTAAATCTCTGAGCTTTAATATAAAGTTTCCTTCACTAGTCTTAGATGCAAATAAGAAGCAGATTTATTCTTTCCAGTGTGCGACTGGCTCATGTTATTTATGCCTCTGATTATGGGATGTGACATATAATTACTACTGTAGATGGAAGGCTCACACATATTCCTGCCATTGACAGACAACAACATCATTCTAGGGAGACACAATAATAAATTCTTCCAATGAGCAAAACCTTTTCAGCTTCTGCAGTTGACAGAACTTGGAAAGTTTGTAGAAGTTTTCCAGTCTCCATCCGTGTGGTGCTGGGAGTTGTAGATATTCAACAAATGGGGGTAACAGTTAATACACTGAGTAATAAAACTTGACCCAGGATAGAGTCCTGCATCGGAAATACCCACAAATGATCAGGAAACCCCCCTCATAAAGGAGAAGGAAAGCTACGGAGGCATTTTATTGCCAATAGATTAGCCACAATAGTGCAAGCTAGAATTCTATATTTATTCTGTAGAATGTTTTAAAAAAAAGCTCTAGAAACTCTCTGTTTGTTTAGAATAGGAGCTGCAGTATTAACGTGGTGTGACATCACTTCCTGCCTGAGTCTCTCCCTGCTCTGGGCTCAGATTACAGTAGAGAAGGGAGGGGGGGGGCAAGAGGAGCAAACTGAGCATGCTCACACCCAGGGCATTGAGGTTTAAACTGAAGGCAGGAAGTCTGATACAGAAGCCCATGAGTACACAATAGAAGGAAAGAAATGCAGTGTTTCTTTTGACAGGGGACTCAGAGCAGCACTACTTTGGGGGTTTACTGGTATATTTAGATGGACCTTTCTGATAAGGCTTACTTAGTTTTAAGCTTTCCTTCTCCTTTGACAATGCCAGTGGTCCACAGGTACCCTGCAGTGGAATTCAGGTGGGACATAGGAGTGATGTAGGCTACTTAATTATAGTTATAAAAAATGAAATTTAGGGTTTTTCCTCTTTGATCTCTGATATCATTTCCAGTGTTAGTGATATCACTTCCAGGGTCACATATTGTACTTTTTTTTAATCAGGATTCAGTCCAGTTCAAATAGCCTGATGAAGATACTAAAGTATGGGTCCTTGGTCAAGAATGGGTCTGCCAAACTAGACCAGCACAGGACTCTAAGCTAAGACCCACTGGAAACCTGGAACTCTAGGGACCCTCTTCACCACCGCTTTTTGCAAACCCCCTCCCTGCCCACCACAGGACTAGTGGAGGTTAGTGGGCAATAGTGTCCCAACAGGACAGGGTCCACTGGGATCAGAAGCGTAGCTTGTTCAGGCTGGGCCACCCAGCAAAAAATCCAGGCACACATGCTCAAGCATAACCCCCTCGCCCTTCAGGCCTGCCTTCTAGTTTGTGGTCCAGCCAGTCACAAATGAGAGCGTCAGCAAGTTTAGAAATGGCTGAAGATGGCAATCTACTATACAGCAGACCCCACAGCCAGGATCCCTTGGAACTTTTTTTGCAGGAGAAGCCACCGGTTATGCCACTGGCATAATACCTATAAATCAGTAGGAAAATAATTATTCAGATCTGGTTGGCTGATTCTCTCATTATCATACTCCAAGGAGGGTTATGGGAAAAGATCAGAACTAGCGGATAATAGAAAACAATGGCCTAGCGAAGAAAAATGGAGTCTTACGCGAAGCTGAAAACTCAAGAGGCTTCACATTCATAAAGACTAGGGAAGCGGGAAATTAGTATCCATTCAACATGATTAAATAAATACATTTGAGGCACTTTTTAAATTATTAGACAATATGGATTGCACCAAACCTAGGACTGAGTATTTTATTTTGCAGTTTGAGATAGCGTTTTAATTTCATCTCTGATAATGGAATTATAGATCTTTTTTGGCCCAAGGTGAAGCAAATATGGCCGCATCTCGGCCTGAAAACAATTTGCGCATCTTTGCAATTTACAGCTCTATTTTTTACAACGTGTTCTTTAGTTAAAGGGATTTCAGAGACAACACTTCTGAGATTTGGGTGGAGAAGTCTGAACCGACAGTGGATTAGTGCTAGCATTATGATGAACATGTAGAGCAGGCGAGGGTCGGACACGGGGCCGGGAAATGTAACATTACTGAATTATTAAGACAGTATTATTGAAAGAAGACAAATTTCTCCAGCGTTTCCAATACCCTTTTTGGATGTTTTAATTCAAGATATTTTCATTGGTAATAAAGCAGTGAGACATTTACAGCTCCGTGGGGAGACATTTGCTTCCACAGTTTGCAGGTAATAAGGTCAGAACCAGAATATCTTGGTAATTTACTCTCGTGACAAATACTAGTGTAGTGTGTTCCTTTCCCTCCGCTTTTCCTCTTCTCTCTTTTCCAAATGTGTGCGAATCTAGAGAGAATGTCAGAAACGGGGACAAGTCAATCGATTCTGATTGTGATCAATTAGCACTACATGATGCTAAAATTGTACAGTTTTTGTTTTAGTACTCAAGCTTTTATTGTTTCTTTTCTTAAGAAATACAGGTATGGAACCCATTATCCAGAAACCCGTTATCCAGAAAGATCCGAATTACGGGATGTCATCTCCCATAGACTCAATTTTATTTAAATAAATAAACCAGTACCTTGTATTGGATCCCAATTAAGACTCTCTCTCTCTCTCTCTCTCTCTCTCTCTCTCTCTCTGTCTCTCAATACAGGTATGGGACCTGTTATCCAGAATGCTAAGGACCTGGAATTTTCCAGATAATGTATCTTTCCGTAATTTGGGTCTTCATGCCTTAAGTCTACTAGAAATTCATTTAAACATTAAATAAACCCAATAGGCTGGATTTGCTTAAAATACGGATTAATTATATCTTAGTTTGGATCAAGTACAAGCTACTGTTTTATTATTACAGAGAAAACGGAAATCATTTTTAAAAATTTGGATTATTTGGAAAAAAGGGGTCTATGGGAGACAGCCATTCCGTAATTCGGAGCTTTCTGGATATCGGGTTTCCGGATAAGGGATCCTATACCTGTATATATTCTGTGGTCTAGCAAAACATGACACAGGGGTCCCAACATGATAACATTACCCTAGCATTTCATGAAAAAATGGTCCTAGATTAATTCTTCTCATTACATATAAATATGGTACCTTCCCCTTTAATTTTATTTTAATGAAGGCACTGATAGCTCCACCCAATTATCATACATGCTCAGGAGATTATTTTTTTTGAAGGAATGTGACAGTCCCACCAGCTATGGTGTATATATAAATATAAATGTCGTTTAGAGAGGAGAGCATTCCAGGCTGAGACAGTATATTACCCACTTACTCTTGTATTGTAGATTTTATTCACATATAATTGAATATGGACATACGCTCCCAGTTTATTAAATAACAGCCTAATTGAGAGTGGCTCCATAGAGTGATTTCTTGGCGCTGCTAATAACGAGAGATGTAGCTGGTCCATGCACAGAATATTAGCAGCAATGGATTTATTGTCTTGTGCCTGGAACTTATCTTGCTAAAAACGACTGCCCGCTAAGGAGACGCGAGTCGGTTATTTTTATGCAAGAGATTCGTTCTCTTCTAAAGTCGAAAGATTGATACAAATGATTTTTTTTGCTTATTGCTGCTGCAAACCATGTTATGTACAGCAGTTTCCTACACACCCAGAACTGGGTTTTTAATGCTTACTCGTTTCAGTTTAGACTGTAACATAGGTAAAATCAGCATTATAATGATGGAATGATATATAATGTTTCAATTAGACAGTACAGTATGAGGGTTAAGCATAATATGTGCCCAGAACATTCATTCTCTGTATAATTGTATTTATACATATGGTAGGCGCCATATTGATTTCCTTAGAGAGTAGAATAAGGGTATAGTTTATTGTGTGCCCAGAACATGGATACATTTTTATTTACACAGTGCCATATTGATTCCCTTAGACAGTACAGTATGAGGATATAGCTTATTGGGTGCCCAGAACATTCCTTCTCTGTATATTTGTATTCATACATATGGGTAGGAGGTGCCATATTGATTCCCTTAGACAGTACAGTATGAGGATATAGCTCATTGGGTGCCCAGAACATTCCTTCTCTGTATATTTGTATTTATACATATGGAAGATAGACACCATATTGATTTCCTTACAATATAAGGTTATAGTTGATTGTGCGCCCAGAACATTCCTTCTCTGTATATTTGTATTTATACTTATGGAAGGGAGGCACCATATTGATTTTCTTAGACTGTACAGTATGGGGGTATAGCTTATTGTGTGCCCAGAACATTCCTTCCCTGTATATTTGTATTTATACTTATGGAAGGGAGGCACCATATTGATTTTCTTAGACTGTACAGTATGGGGGTATAGCTTATTGTGTGCCCAGAACATTCCTTCTCTGTTTATTTGTATTTATTCTTGTGGAAGGGAGCCTCCATATTTAGTCCCTTAGACAGTACTAGATGACTGTATACCGGTACCTTTTTATAAACATAACTGTGCATTAATAATTACGTCTGCAAATAGTGACCAGTGACAGCTCCTGTTAAAGGAGAAGGAAAGCTACTGAAGCAGTTTATTGCCAGTAGATTAGCCACAATAGTGAAAGTTATAACACCATATTTATTCTGCAGAATGCTTTACCATGCCTGAGTAAATAGCTCTAGAATCTTTCTCTGTTTAGGATAGCAGCTGCCATATTAGCTTGGTGTGACATCACTTCCTGCCATCTTTCTCCGCTCCCTCATAACTCTAGGCTCAGATTACAGCAGGGAGGAGAGGATGGAGGGAGGAAAGGGAGGGGAGAGGTAGAGAGGAACAAACTGAGCATGCTCAAGCCCTAGTCCTGGAGGTAAATGCTGAAAACAGGAAGTCTGATACAGAAGCCCATGTATACAAAATAGAAGGAAAGAAATGTGGTGTTTCTTTTGACAGAGGACTCAGAGCAGCATTACTTTGAGGGTTTACTGATGTATTTACATTGACCTTTCTGATAAAGCTTACTTAGTTTTAACCTCTCTTTCTTCTTTAAAAAAGGGCGCATGCTGTAATTTTTATATGGGTGTGGAGCTGCAATATTATGTCCCTTATCCCAAAATTACAGCTGTTTGACCCTCAGGCTGCTGTCCCACTTAACTCTTTATCATTTCAAGAACTGGTATACTATACTATATTGCTGCACCCCCCAGTATTAGGGTGCAACAGTTCTGCTCAAACCCCATTAATGAGAATCAGCGCAGGGAAACCTTGACTTGATTTTGAGCAAAAACAGGAATTTTTTTTTACCTACTGATCCAAATGCCAAGATGTCGAGAAGAGAAATTCAGTCCAATAAGAGCTTTGACAAATCAATGTCAAAATTCAGTAAATGGAACGATTTTGCTGTTCTAGGACTTTTGACTTTTCTTCTATGTTTTTTTTTTTAAGTACAGGAGACTGGAGAGGTTTTGAACAATACAGTGCAGGACTTTTAGGACATTGTCACATGAGAGAGATTCAGGAGGATCCCTTGGTAACAGAATGAAGAAGTAGAATCTACAAGTATGAGAACTGTTATCCAGAATGCTTGAGACCTGGGGCTATTCTGAATAATGGATCTTTCCATAATTTGGATCTTCATACCTTAAATCTACTAGAAAATCATTATATCTTAGTTTGGTTCAAGTACAATATCCTGTTTTATTATTGCAGCGGAAAATAAATCATTCTTAAAAATGTGGATTATTTGACCTTTCTGTAATTCAGAGCTTTCTGTATAATGGGTTTCCAGAAAACCGATCCCATACCTGTACCACCTTTAGGGTTGCCACCTTTTTTAAAATTCTTTACCGGCTGGTAGGGGGCGGGGACATAAAGGGGCGGGCTGTGATGTCAAAATGGGCGGGCCGTGACATCAAAAGGGGCGGGGCCGCGCCACGGACATTAAAAGAAGGAAAAGAAAAGATAAGTTCCAGGGGATTGGGGGCAGGCCGAGGGCTCTTTTTAATTGTATTACAAATTTACCGGCAGCTACATTGTCGGTAAATTTGTAATACCGGCCCAGGCCTTGGCAGGTATTTTACAACCTATGTTTTCAGTGGATTGTCAACAAAATTTAAAAAAAAGTAGAGACTTGCAATAGCTCAAGAATCCTGTCTAGCTTCATGGTCAAGAATCGAATGTATTAGTGTAGTCATTTGTTGGTGGAGGGAGATCTAACAAAAAGTTAAACTTACGCTCCCCTTCAGAAAAGGCAATCGCGATCCATTGTGCGGTGCTCGATTTCTCCTCCCTGTCATCCTTATAGGAGATAGCCAGGGAGGAGAAATCAATCGATGCACGATGGATCGTCACCTTTTCTGAAGAGGAGCGGAAGCGGAGTTTTGGTGAGTTATTTCTTAATAAAGGCTTTCCGATTTTAAAGTTTAATTTGTTTTGGTGTTTTTTCAATGTATACTAACGACTTTTTTTTTTTTTTTTTTTAATTGATGTTACTGGTCCTTTAATGGTAATTTTTTCCCACTGGAGTCAATAGGCATTTTTTTTTCGATTTATCAAGTGTGACACTTTAAATTTAGTTTAAAGAATGTTTGTTCTGCTCCCATGGCTGCTCCTGGCAAAAATGTGGACACCAGTCTTGATCTTTTGTTCAGTTACTGGGCACTGAATTGATGTGACTCATATAGAACTAACACTAAAATGTTTCACTTTAGTAAATAAATGAAATAAACTTAAAATAAATTAGCAGCAATGGAGCAGAAATCCCAGATACTGACAATTCTCAGCTCAGCAACTTTTTAGATTTCTTTCTTTGTGTAAAGTACATTTTTTTTAAGGTTTACCAAACCATTAATAACAAATAAGTCTATTTTCAGTTTGATTCAAAATTTGTTACTGTTTGTCATTAATAAACATATTGTACTGTTTGCCTGTGGCACATGTAGACTAATATCACAAAATAGAACATAAACCCTTACAGAACCCAAATTAGTTTCAGGAACTGGAGAAAGCAATGTGCCTGTATTCTCCTCAAGTTCTGAGAATTTTGTTGGCTGGGAGCTGCCTAAATAGAAAAATTGCTTTTGAATTTGTTTTGTGGCTGCTTAATGCACAGGTCTGAGAGATTCTGCCACTACATCATTTATTGTCTAATTTACTGTCCATGAATTTGACAGAGCTCTGGGTCAGAGAGAAATGACTCTGAAATCAGTGCTATTTTAGACAATTTAGAAGTAATTTGGATTGTTTAGTTCTAACCATTTTCAAGAACTCATATAAGAGGATGTGGCTGGTTTTTTTCACAGAAGAGATAATTAAAGCACATAAAAAGGATTTTAGTTAAAATACATTTCTCAAAAAAAAAGTTTTCCAACTCGAGCCTGTTTGGACTGAACAAAGTCTTCAAAAACATTAAGGGGCAGATTCACTAACTTCGAGTGAAGGATTCGAATGAAAAAAACTTCGAATTTCGAAGTTTTTTTTGGGTACTTCGACCATCAAATTGGTTAAATTCGTTCGAATTCGATCGAAGTCGAACGAAATCGAACGATTCGAAGTAAAAATCGTTCGACTATTCGACCATTCGATAGTCGAAGTACTTTCCCTTTAAAAAAAACTTCGACCCCCTACTTCGGCAGATAAAACCTACCGAAGTCAATGTTAGCCTATGGGGAAGGTCCCCATAGGCTTGCTAAGCTTTTTTTGATCGAAGGATATCCATTCGATCGTTTGATTAAAATCCTTCGAATCGTTCGATTCGAAGGATGTAATTGTTCGATCGAACGGAAAATCCTTCGATCATTCGATCGAACATTTAGCGCTAAATCCTTCGACTTCGATATTCGAAGTCGAAGGATTTCAATTCGAGGGTCGAATTTCGAAGTATTTTTAACTTCGAAATTCGACCCTTAGTGAATCTGCCCCTAAGACATAGTAAGTATCAAATTCAGACCCTAGTAAATAGTTAAGGGGCAGATTTATCAAGGGTCGAATTTCGAAGTGTAAAATACTTCGAAATTCGACCGTCGAATTAAAATACTTTCAATTCGAATATCGAAGTCAAAGTATTTTTCACCGAATTTGACCATCGAACGATCGAAGTAAAATCGTGCGATCGTAAGATTAAATCGTTTGAATTTGAACGATTCGAACGATTTTACTTCGGAAGACTTAGAAAAATGGTCTGCAAGGTCCCCATAGGCTAACATAGCAGTTCGGCAGGTTTGGAGAAGTAGTGAAGGTGACGTTTTTTTAAAGAGACAGTACTTTGATTATCAAATGGTCGAATCGAAGTCGAAGTAAACTCAAAGTTGTAGTATCCTATTCAATGTATCCAAAAAATTACTTTGAATTTCCAATTTTTTTACTTCGAAAATTCCCTCGAATTCACTTCGACCCCTGCCCCTAAATGTATATTCTTCTGAACTCCTCGACATATCTTGTGCTTTTTGCCCCACTTTTTTGGGATATTATAATTTGTCGCTTACATTAATACCAAAAAGAAGCTGTAGAACTTGCCACAATATGGAGGAAATCTAAATCCGCTGTGTCCACTGTGTGAAAAATACGAGTGGTATGAAATAATTGGATTTTACTAACGCAAGGCAGTTTCCATTCCCATATCAATAACTGTTTCATATTCTGTGAATATTGATTGAACATGGGATGCAGATTTATGAAAAATCGAGTATTTGATTTCTTTTTTTATTTTTAAAACCTCAAAAACTAAAATCTCTCAATTTCTAGCTTTTTTTTTTATAAAAAAAAACTTGTTCAAAAGTTCAAAAACGTGATTGCAATAAAAAATGCATCCATTCATTTGGACAAATTTCCCTTTTTAAAAAACTTTAGAAAAATAATAGCTTAAAAGTTGATGTATATTGACTTCTAAAGTAACTCACCACCTTTTAGTTGCTCAAATTTGAAATTGCAAGTGTGTTTTTTTTTTTATACAAACGTTATTAATAAATTTGCCCCCAGCATGTTATTTTTTAAAAATATAAACATCATTTTTGATAAATTGGTTCCTTTTCAATACTTAATAAATAAGAAATGTGATTTCGGCAAAAATGAGTAGACTTCAGTAGTGATGGGCGAATTTATTCGCCAGGCGTGAATTTGCGGTGAATTTGCGCGATTCGCCGCCAGCGAATAAATTTGCGAATCTCCCACGAAAATTTGCTGCAAAAATGTCAAAAACGGGTGCCGGCGCCAAAAACGAGACACCGGCGCCGTTTACAAATTTTTCGCCGTTTCGGGCGAAATTCGCACGTTTTTCGGTGAAGCGAAACAGCGCAAATTCACCCATCACTAGACTTCAGCTCTGTTGTCTTTTTTTCTGAAAATAAGGCTATTTGAAGAACATTGCGTTACCAATATTTCAAGTTCTATATGGCTCGGTGATGGGGAAATTTGAAAAAATTATGTATATTTTTACAGTTGAGGTAATAGTTAAGGCTTCTGGTATCATACTGGTTGTTTTGTTTGCTGGCGGATTGCATTGAATATAAGGATGCTTCTATGTCATTCAGATATAGATCTTCGATAGCAGACGGAGCACAGTTGTTAAGACAAGGATGAGAAGATGTGCTACACATACCAATTGTCTGCATAATCCCTAGACTGTGGAAAACAGTTCATAGCACAGAGAAAAGCTTCGAGCTAAAAGCCTTGCTGAGCCTTGTTGACTTTTGTCTCCAGTGAAGCATCTGAAGAATGAGATTCTTGTGCTGCGTGGAGCTGTCGGGGGCTCTAGAAGCCCAATGATTACAGGACAGTCACAGATGACAGAACGTTTGCTGGAAGAGAATGAGGACGATGCAAAGCTGGGCCTGGGAACATGAGCCTTTAGTTGTTTTAAGTTTACAAATTAGGGCTCATCTGGATCTGCGTTTTATATTGGCTGCTGTAGAACTGCTCTAAATAGGAGCTTTCCCAAGATGCACCTTACAATGGAGTCTTGTACAACAGAGCCTATAAAGTTACTGGTCTCCACAGCAAAATCTGCTTAGGACTTCAGAACCCTTAGGAAAAATTTGATTTAAAACTCTTTTGTTGACTTGGCACATCATTAAGAAAAGAACTGTCCAAATGGGAGTTTGAAGGCCAAAGGTGACTTTCCAAATAATGCTTCCCTTTGTATAATATCATCACAAATGCAATGTGAATAGAAGAAATTGGTTTTTAGTGTTGTCATTAATGGCTGGAAGTTAAAAAAAAGCTCAGAGAGTTGAAGAAATGTATGCTGGCTAAGCATTCTCTCGTTGACAGTATTTAGCACAGGACCATATAGAATAAGTAAACATTTATGTTTCTATCTCTAAAATTACTCTAAACAGCCCCCAGAATAACATCGTTTTCCCCTGCTTTCAGATTTATTTTGTTTCTCTCATACAGTCAGTTCTCTTCACAGTAGAAGAGAAAAGAAGTGCTCAGAATGCAAAAAAGACGGAGCTTCACACTAGACAAAGAAGTGACTTAAAGAGCTGCAGCTGAGCTGTTTGTGATAGAAAAATAAAATAAATCTGAATGCAGGAAAAGATATGTTGTTCTGGGTGCTGTTTAGTGGGTTTTTTTTAAAATAAAATATATATAAAATATGTATGATATAGTATCCAATAAATTCGTACGGTTTCCACTACCACCTCTATGCTGACGATACTCAGATCTATCTCTCATCTTCTGATCTCAACCCAGAACTCCTAACTCGCGTCTCCTCCTGCCTGTCCGCTATCTCTACCTGGATGTCGCAACGCTACCTTAAATTAAACCTCTCCAAAACTGAAATGGTTCTCTTTCCTCCAAATAACACCAGTAGCATCCCCGAAGTATCCATCATAGTCAACAATTCCACTATCACCCCCTCTCCCCAGGCCCGGTGCCTTGGGGTTATCCTAGATTCTGCCCTGTCATTCACTCCTCATATCCAGTCACTTATCAAATCATGTCACTTCCACCTAAGGAACATATCCAAAATATGATCATTTATCACCCAAGACGCTGCCAAAATTCTTATTCACTCTCTCATCATATCGCGTCTAGACTACTGTAACTCTCTTTTAATTGGCCTCCCCCTCCAGAGACTGTCACCTCTCCAGTCCAAAATGAACACTGCTGCGAGGCTCATACACCTCAGTAACCGCTCCTCCTCTGCCTCGCCATTCTGTCAATCCCTGCACTGGCTTCCGTTACCTTTCAGAATCAAATTCAAATTAATGACACTGACTTTCAAAGCACTTCACAACTCTGCTCCACCCTACATCTCTGAACTCATCTCTATATACTCACCCACTCGCTTACTACGCTCCTCTACTGACCTCCTACTCAACTCTTCTCTCATTACCTCCTCACATGCTCGCATTCAAGACTTTGCTAGGGCTGCACCCCTCCTCTGGAACGCTCTCCCACGTTCTGTCCGACTTTCTCCCAACTTTTCTGCTTTCAAAAAATCTCTGAAAACGCACTTCTTTCGAGAAGCCTACCCTCACTCTGCTTAACTACCAAACGCAACACCACATACAGTAACACATTTCTCACCCACTTACTTCGATCTTGCCCACTCCCACACCTTGTGTATTACCCCCTTCCCTTTAGACTGTATGCATATGCATAGGGCCTTCCTCACCTTTTTGTACCTGTATTGATTGTGACGTTTGTTACTCCATATATTCTATATATGTAATTCGTGTGATGTAGTTGTATAATCACATTTACTTTACAGTGCTACGCAATATGTTGGCGCTATATAAATACATGTTAATAATAATAAAATAATAATAATATCCTTGTCTGTGGCTCAGAAACAGTGGACAAGGATGAGCAGCATTCTTCTGTATGGACTCAAAAACAATTATTCTACATCTGTCCCAACTGGTGAGACCATTCCACGACTGCCCACTGACTTTTAATTTTATGTTTATTTAGTTACCTAGCTGGAAAACTAGGGGACTGTGTCTGTTCTGATATTTATACTGGGGATCTAATGCTGGATATTCATATTTATTAAACTCCATGCACTGGAGGCCTCCTATGAACTTTATGCACTCATAAGTTCAGTATGATGGATTTAAGGATATTGTCTTGAATTCTTGAGATATACAGTAGTGTACTGTACTGATGAATTACTCTACATATAATCACCTGTTGCCACATGACTTATTCACATTATTTATACTCTATTTTTAATACATCAGCTATTTAAATGAACTTAGTTGTAGGTTACCACTATAGACATAGTTTAAGGGTGTTCCATGTGACAATTCATCAGTTGCAATATAGTCCAGTATGGGCATTTCTTCTGTAAAACGAAAGGCTGCTCTCTGTACATGTTTATTGAGGGTCACCATCAGGAATGATGGGGGACCATACTACTACTACAAGGGGACCCCAGTTATTTACACATTGGAACCGTGGTCCATTGAGGGTCCTTCCAACAAATGGAATGGGACCTTATGAGCCTGATCCACTCCATTATACTGAATCCATCTTGCAAGTTCAACACAAATCGTCTCTCCTACATTTAAGTATTTTGAAATAACCCTACATCTCTGAACTACCAAACTGCCTGTTACTCTCCTCTATCGACCTATTCCTCAGCTCCTCAAGATTTAGGGGCAGATTTATCTAAGCTCGAAGTGATTAAAAATAATTAGAATTTCGAGCTAATTTTTGTGTTCTTCGACTAGGCAGTAGTCCAAATTTGAAATTTATCATGTACTGTCTCTTTAAAAAATTTAGATTCGCTATCTAAAACCTGCCGAACTGCTGTTTTAACCTATGGGGGACCTCCTAGAACCTATTTGGAGTCAATTGGTGGACTTTGAAAAAAGTTTTTTTTGTAAAAACTTTGAATTGAATTTGATCGAATGCGCTATTACTTCGATCCATACGCTTTGAAGTCGATTGAAAATGGACCTATTCGGCCAAAAAACATTTTGATTTAATTTCGGTTGGTATTTTTGAATTCGAATTTCGAAGTTTTTCAAATCCTAAATTCGGCCCTTGATAAAGCTGCCCCTTACTATTCACATACATTCAAAACTTAACTAGAGCTGCCCCATTTCCTAGAATTCAGTCCCATGTTTCACCCAACTTTACCCCAATTTCTGTGCCTTTAAACCATCTATTAAACACATTTTAGAGAAACATTCCATTATCTAGCCTGGCATTCCTTTATGATACACAATATCCACTTCCATCCACCTGCAATGTTCAGTGCCATATCTCTTACTTTTTAAATCCTGACCTTACCCATCCCCATATCTTGTCTCTTACCATCTTCTTCTTAAGACTATAAGCTGTAATGAGCAGGGTCCTCTTTACCTCCTGCATCTATCAATTTTTGGGAACATATCCTTTTCTTCTAGCCTATGAAACACCATAAAATAAAGTACATACATTCAGTGGAACATTCTAATAATATTATGCACTAAACAACATCATGTACCGATTAGTGGAGTCAAATGGGGTCATGGTTGCTCTGCATATAACAGTTTTGTTAAGTGTGTGAAATGTAAATGTAATAATGTCATTTAAAAGTGATGTTTTATTAATAAAAAAATGTTTACCAAATTTCGGGTAATCTTGAGATGTGAGAAATGATTTCTCTCATCTCTAATAATAGATAACAACTTTTTGAGTATAAAAAGTTAAAATGGGCTGTGAAGGAATAACTGGAGCATTTTAGTTTCTGGCGCCAGTCCTTCTCGGAATGAGAGAATTATTACCATTTTTGGCTATGTATCATTACAGTCAAATGTAACCCATAGATCAACGTGTCAGCTGGGAGCACTTCAACCGAAACATTCAATTTCTCTTTTCACTATCAGAGCTGACACAGCCTGTTTCCTATGTCCCGGTAAACTTGATCCAGCCCCTATCTAGGTTGTCTCTTGGTTTTCCCCCGGGAACCTATTAATCAAATTTGTTGTTCATGTATTTCTCTCCTGACACGATTTTCTTATTTAGTTCAGAACATTTATAAAGAAGTTTTAAAAACCTGAAAATGGCTTGAAGAACTGTGCCATGTACTTGCCTAGACTAGCTCTTTATTGCTTCTGGATCTTTTCAGTGGTGTAAATTTCTTTCTTTTCTTCTCTTCCTGTAGGTGATGCCACTGTAAGCGAATCTATACTTTATTGAGGTGGTTTTAAGACACTTTTGATTCAACATCAGTCATTCAGCTTTTTGAGGAAGTGGTTTGTCCACGAAACGCGTCAAAGCTATGGAGCTATTGGGCTCATTACGCTCTATTGTTACTTTTTAATAATCTTCAATAAACAGATGTTTTAACTTGCTGGTGCTCCGTGACTACGACAGTATTCAGCAAATGTTCTAAGACTATCTCAGGCAGAAAAGAAGAGTAGTGATGGACGAATAAATTTGCCTCGCATGGATTTGCAGAAAATTTCCACGATTCGCCACCCACGAATGTTTTCACGAAACTGTGTCAAATATTTGCCAACAAAAAACGCTCAAAATTTACGCATAAAAATTGTCACGTACCAAAATTATTCAGATGCCCATTGATTTTAACAAATTTGGACAAAACAATAGCGCGTATAAAAATTGACACTTGAGTCAAAAATTGTCGTGAGTCAGAATTTTCATGACCGTTTCGCCCATCACTAAAGAAGAGTCCATCCCATGTCTTGCCCCTCAAGCTACATTTCTAGACAGACTACTCTGATAAACATCACTTTCTTTCCTCCTCATTTTCCCCCTTAATTTAATATTTGTATATTTCTTATTCTTAATTATTTTTCTTTTCACAAGTCACATACTTTATAAGGCAGATTCATAAATACTCACTCCATTTTATTCACCAGGGAAAATATTTTTTCTGTCTTGTTACTACTATTAATGGGCAGTGAGAGAACCCTTGATAAAACTTTTCTTAAATGTGCAAAAAAAATATGGTAGGTGGCATTTTTACATGGATGACATATTTTGGTTCAATGTGATGGAATTTCTGGTTTAATACGATGGACTTTCTGGGCCAACTTGCCTAGATGGTTCAGGAATAGTGATGGGCAAATTTGCGCTGTTCGCGAAAACGTCTTTTCAATGCCGGCATCTGTTTTCGCCAGCGAATTTTTGCGGGCGTTTTGTGAGTTTTTTTGCCTGCAGCGAATCACCCAAATTTGCCGCGAATTCGCGCCTGGCGAATACATTTGCCCATCACTATTCAGGAACTTTACTTTCCTCCTTTTCCTTATACAAGTCTTGCAAATGTACATTCAAAAATCAAAAATTTTGTCCCTGAAAAATGTGATACTTTTAACTTTTTAACTGTCGAAATATCCTTAGGTCAGTTTTAAAAAAAAAAATCTAAAGCTCAAGCTGGAACTGAGAAAGAACACAGTGACTCAAGGCACAAGCTAATTACAGTTTAGGTCAAAGGATTGGAAGAGGTACTTAGTCTATAATCAGACTGTACCTGTGTATGTTTTTACTTAACTGCCTGTTGGACATTTTTATATTATCACAGTTACTTAAATCTTACATATTTAGGGGAATGAAAAAAAAATGAAAGGAAATGAGAAAAATGTAATTACATTTATGGTATCAAAAAATAAAAACAAACATCGATGGGAATAAAGTTAAAAAAAATTAAAACATTTAAGTGGAATACAAAAAATAAACAAAGACATTTATGGCAAATAACATTTTAACGGGGAGTAAAAAATTATCGATGAGATTAAAAAATAAATAAAAACGTTTATGCGGTATAAAAAGTTTCATGGGAAAAAAATAGAAAAATAAAAATAAGAAATACATATTAATTAAATTTACAATCCAATAAATTCCCTGGTGTTTATACTGCCCCTTTACTTTTTTTTTTAGAAATCGTTTATATTGCTCTTCTACTGGGAAAAGAAACACAGTCCCATTTAATGCTTGCTGATGGCTGATGGTACAAATATAGTAATTTGTATTTATTTTTTTCTGCTATCATGTGGAAATCTATATTTTCTTTGTAACTGAATTTAATGAGAAAAGTGTATGGCAAATTCTCCCCTTGATACATTTTATTGATAAAGTGCCAAGATACAATGGAACAATTAAACTGAGCAAGCAGTCCAACAGACCTTTTCATCGAAAAAGGTAAAATAGTCACATTTACAACAATATCACTTGGGCTTTCAATTATAAAGTCATTTGCAAAGTAATGGCTGGTTTCCCGTGTTAATGCGCAAATAAGTCTCTCGATCCCCATCATTTTCTTTGCTTTGTTGTGGCTGAACTAAGGACGGTACTGCCAGCATTAGTATTGTATTCTAGTTCTGAAAAATATCATTGTCATTTATTTATAAATAAAGATTTAGGGGGCTCACATGTTTCTTGTCGACAGTTTTTAATCGTGTTATTTGAATTGTATAAAGACTTAAATAGTGCTGCGATTTTCTCCTTTATAAGAGATTTACTTAAATAATAAGTTCTGCCATGTCTTATCCAAGCTGCAGGGATCACCGTGTGGAAACTCCATACAAGCAGAAAATAACCTTTATTAGTAGTATAAAAAATTATAGTTATCATATCTTGCCCAGCAGTGACACAGTGAATGAATCAGTATCTATGTTGCAGAATATCACAGAGTCATCCTAGAGGCATATTGAGGTGGATATGGTCTGGTTTACAGAAGGGTTCGATTCTAAGAAATAAAGTCCCTCTACTTTACAGACAATCTGTGTACCTCCCACTATGGAAAGAAGAAGGACTTTAAATCCCAGAATCCATCATCTCACAATAGAACAAAAGTTTGGGTGGGAAAATTGTTCCTGCGGCCAGATGCAGACTATCGGTTTTGGTCTCCAGCGCTCAAACAGGACATTATTGAATTAGAAAGGATCCAGAGAAGGGCAAATAAGCTGGTAAAAGGTATGAAAAATCTTAGCTATGAGGAAAGACTGACCAAGTTGAGGCGCTTAAAGGAACAGTTCAGTGTTAAAATAAAAACTGGGTAAATAGATAGGCTATGCAAAATAAAACATGTTTGTAATATAGTTAGTTAGCCAAAAATGTAATATACAAAGGCTGGAGTGAACAGATGTCTAATAAAACAGCCAGAATCCAACTTCCTGCTTTTCAGCTCTATAACTCTGAGCTAGTCAGCGACTTGAAGGGGGGCCACATGGTACATTTCTGTTCAGTGAGTTTGTAATTGATCCTCAGCATTCAGCTCAGATTCAAAACCAACAGATATGACCCATGTGGCCTCCCCTCAAGTCTCTGATTGGTTACTGCCTGGTAACCACGGTAACCAGTCAGTGTAAACCAAGAGAGCTGAAAAGCAGGAAGTAGAGTCCTGACTGACTTGTTATACATCAAATCTCTCCAGCCTTTATACATTACATTTTTGGTTTAATAACTATATTATAAACATTTTTTATTTTGCGCAGCCTATCTATTTACACAGTTTTTATTTTTATACTGAACAATTCCTTTAAGGGTAGATATGATAACACACAATAACCTCTCTAATACTTTATTTACCAGTAGGTCCTTCCAGCTGACACAAGGTCACCCATTCCGATTAGAAGAAAGGAGGTTCCATCTAAATTTTGGTAAGGGGTTTTTTACACTGAGAACTGTGAAGATGCGGAATTCTCTCCCTGAATCAGTGGTACAGGCTGATACATTAGATAGCTTTAAGAAGGGGTTGTATGGTGTTTAGCAAGTGAGGGAATACAGGGTTATGGGAGATAGCTCATAGTACAAGTTGATCAAGGGACTGGTCCCATTGCATCTTGGAGTGAGGAAGGAGTTTTTCCCCCTCTGAGGCAAATTGGAGAGGCTTAAAATTGTTTTTTTTTTTCAACATAAGGTTGAACTTGATGGATCTGTGTCTTTTTTCAACCTAACTTACTATGCTACTATGGCTTCTGTTCAATCGGTGGAATCAGGCATGTCAGTGTTAAAAATATATATTTATTTTGTGGAAATTCAGATAGTGCTTGTGCACATCGTCTACATAACTCCAAATAAACAAGCTCATGTCAAAAATAGGGCTGTATTTTCCCTTAAAGTCAGTAGACTGTTTAAGTTCAGACTCCATTTTGCCCACTTGGCTAATAACAAGGTTACAGATATAGAAAAACATTGATTTATCTGCCATTTAACCATTATGTTAATAATAACTACTGTAGGTGAAGAAAAAAAAAGCATTTAACACCAAATCTCTCCATGTCTGCCCACCTTGCTGGACTTTTTGGTGTAGCTTAGAGATCAAATAGGCATTCTACCCATATATCATCCTATCTGGCCTCCATGCTGCCAGTGCTTCAGTAAATGGAACCCTTCAAGCAGACACACAGAGCTTAAAGGTATACTGTCATGGGAAAAATTTTTTTTTTTCAAAATGAATCAGTTAATAGTGCTGCTCCAGCAGAATCCATTTGTCAATTTCCCAGCTGCCCCAAGTCATGTGACTAGTGCTCTGATAAACTTCAATCACTCTTTACTGCTGTACTGCAAGTTGGAGTGATATCACCCCCCCCCCCGCTGCCTGGTAGATCTAAGAACAACACTCAATAGTAAAAACCCATGTCCCACTGAGACACATTCAGTTACATTGAGAAGGAAAAACAGCAGCTTGTCAGAAAGCATTTCTCTTCTAAAGTGCAGGCACAAGTCACATGACTGGGGGCAGCTGGGAAATTGACAAAATGTCTAGCCCCATTTCAGATTCAAAATTGAATATAAAAAAATCTGTTTGCTCTTTTGAGAAATGGGTTTCTTTGCAGAATTCTGCTGGAGTAGCACTAGTAACTGATGTGTTTTGAAAAAAACATGTTTTCCAATGACAGGATCCCTTTAAGATGATACATTGGCTGTTCTTCCACCACATTTCATGCAATTTGTCCTTTCTGAATGATAACATCAGATTGGGCTGGACTTTGTTGAGACTGTTGTTGAGGCTGTTCATACACTGTTTGATGAGTTATTATTCACCTATAAAACTATCCTCTTCATGGCAAAGCCTTGGCGGAAAACACAAATAGCACTTCTCCAAAAGGTCTCATTCCCCAGTGCACAAAGAATTACTTTAAAGATACATATTAAATATTCATTTCAGCATCAGGAGGATTAGATTTACTTTAAACTGACTTTTATACCTGATCTGTACTACAAATATAAATAACATTTCTTATAGATGTGGACGCTCACCCGTGAAAGTATAAAATGATGATACAAAATAGCCTGAATGCTGTAAAATAGTGAAATATGAGTATGCCATAGAAATTATTTTGATAAATGAGTATAATTTTGGAATTCTATGTTTTGGCTGGGTGATTGCCTTCTGCTTTGCCTAATGTACATATATAAAAATATTTCATTTTCTCTTGGCGCAGTAATGTGTGATAGAACTTTTAGCTAATATAAGGCTATTTCTTAGGACCAGACAAGCCTACAATCTGGAAGGAATGTTATAAATATTTCATTTTACTGAAGTGGCAAGGCATTATATACAGTGGGAGATCACATTTTAACAGGTCAATAGTAGAACAGAGAATTATTTTATTTGCACGGAAATGCTTTTCTATTCTACTCCATCACTTCCACTTTTGCAATTAGCCCCTCAAAGCCATTTAGACAACCCCTAAAGCTTCAGACAAGAAGGATACATCTAACCAGTAGGAACAACAATGACCAATTAATATTATATAATTTTTCTTCTTTGTTCCTGTAAGGCAGTGTTCCCCAACATGTGCTAAAGAAATGCCATGCGCTAAAGAAATAAAAATAGCTGGCACTGGTGAGGGTGTAGAATCACTCTGGGTAGAGATTTCGACTGGGCAAAAGGTATCAAAAAGAATTATCATTGGTGTATGCTATAAACCACCTCGTATAAGTGTCGAGTATGAAGCCCAGCTACTCTTGCAGATACAAGCGGCTTCACAGCTGGGTCAAGTTGTTGCTATGGGTGACTTCAATTATCCAGACATTGACTGGGGTAATGGGGTTGCTAAGACAGAAAAAGCTAGTAGGTTTGTAAATATGCTGAATGACAACTTTTTATTCCAGCTCGTTCAAGAACCTACTAGGAATAACTCTCTTTTGGACCTTGTAATAACTAACAATACTGAACTCATCTCTAACATTTGTGTGGGTGAGCATTTAGGGAATAGTGATCATAACATGGTCTCCTTTGAGATTCTGTTGCAGAAGCAATTCTATAAGGGAGTAACTAAAACACTAAATTTCAGACGTGCAAACTTTGACAGTATAAGGGCATCTCTGCAACATATTAAGTGGGAAATGCTTTAAACAGGGTTAAACACAGAACAAAAATGGGAAGTCTTTAAAATGCTGCTTAATAAATATACTTGTCAGTATATTCCACTTGTAAGCAAGGAACGTCGTTGCAAAGCAAAACCTTTTTGGTTCAATAGAAGCGTTGGTGTTGAGGTGGGTAAGAAAAGACGTGCTTTTAAGGCTTTCAAGTTAGCTGGTACAGCCGAAACATTTATAAGGTACAAGGAGGCCAATAAATCATGCAAAGAAGCTATAAGGCAAGCTAAAATTGCTATAGAAAAGGATATTGCAGCAAGCAGTAAAAAAAATCCAAAATTATTTTTTAAATATGTCAATAGTAAAAAAATGAAGCAGGAAGGGGTGGGACCCTTACTATCAGAGGGGGGTCAGCTGGTTGATGAAAACAAAATAAAAGCGCAGATTCTGAACTCGTATTTTTCATCTGTGTACACAAATGAAGAACCAGTAAGTGAAGGTTTCCTTCTTAACACTCCCAATTCTAGTAATACAACTAATGATGCATGGTTCACACATGAAGAAATTCAAAAGAGACTTGAACATGTTAAGATTAACAAAGGTCCAGGGCCAGATGGTATTCATCCCAGGGTAATTAGCGAGCTTAGCTCTGTGATTGCCAAACCTCTTTACTTAATTTTTCAGGATTCATTGAGATCTGGCATTGTGCCGAGAGACTGGCGAATTGCTAATGTGGTGCCTCTATTCAAAAAAGGATCCCGTTCGCAGCCTCAAAACTATAGGCCAGTTAGTCTGACGTCAGTATTAGGAAAGCTTTTCGAAGGGTTAATAAAGGATAAGATACTGGACTTCATAGCAAATCATAATACTATGAGTTTGTGCCAGCATGGTTTTATGCGTAATAGATCTTGCCAGACTAACTTAATTTCTTTTTACGAGAATGTAAGTAGAGACCTCGATTCTGGGATGGCAGTGGATGTGATTTACTTAGACTTTGCTAAAGCATTTGATACAGTGCCACACAAAAGGTTACTGGTTAAATTAAGGAATGTTGGCCTGGAACATAGTATTTGTACCTGGATAGAGAACTGGCTAAAAGATAGACTACAAAGAGTGGTGGTAAATGGAACATTTTGTAATTGGACCAGTGTTGTTAGTGGAGTACCGCAGGGCTCTGTACTAGGTCCCTTGCTTTTCAACTTGTTTATTAATGACCTGGAGGTGGGCATTGAAAGTACTGTTTCTATTTTTGCAGATGATACTAAATTGTGCAGAACTATAGGTTCCATGCAGGATGCTGCCACTTTGCAAAGTGATCTGTCTAAACTGGAAAACTGGGCAGCAAACTGGAAAATGAGGTTCAACGTTGATAAATGCAAGGTTATGCACTTTGGCAAAAATAATATAAATGCAAGTTATACACTAAATGGCAGTGTGTTGGGAGTTTCCTTAAATGAAAAGGATCTAGGGGTCTTTGTAGATAACACGTTGTCTAATTCTGGGCAGTGTCATTCTGTGGCTACTAAAGCAAATAAAGTTCTGTCTTGCATAAAAAAGGGCATTAACTCAAGGGATGAAAACATAATTATGCCTCTTTATAGGTCCTTGGTGAGGCCTCATCTGGAGTATGCAGTTCAGTTTTGGGCTCCAGTCCTTAAGAGGGATATAAATGAGCTGGAGAGAGTGCAGAGACGTGCAACTAAATTGGTTAGAGGGACGGAAGACTTAAATTATGAGGGTAGACTGTCAAGGTTGGGGTTGTTTTCTCTGGAAAAAAGGCGCTTGCGAGGGGACATGATTACACTTTACAAGTACATTAGAGGACATTATAGACAAATGGCAGGGGACCTTTTTACCCATAAAGTGGATCACCGTACCAGAGGCCACCCCTTTAGACTAGAAGAAAAGAACTTTCATTTGAAGCAACGTAGAGGGTTCTTCACAGTCAGGACAGTGAGGTTGTGGAATGCACTGCCGGGTGATGTTGTGATGGCTGATTCAGTTAATGCCTTTAAGAATGGCTTGGATGATTTTTTGGACAGACATAATATCCAAGGCTATTGTGATACTAAACTCTATAGTTAGTATAGGTATGGGTATAAATAATTTTAATTAAAAGTAGGGAGGGGTGTGTGTATGGATGATGGGTTTTCATTTGGAGGGGTTGAACTTGATGGACTTTGTCTTTTTTCAACCCAATTTAACTATGTAACTATGTAACTATGTTGCTCACCAACCCCTTGGAAGTTGCTTCCAGTGGCCTCAAAGTAGGTGCTTATTTTTGTATTCCTGGCTTGAAGGCAAAACTTTAGCTTCATAAAAACTATTTGTACTGCCAAATAGAAGCTCCTGTAGACTGCCAGTCCACATAGGAGCTAATAATAGTCAGCCACAGCCCAAATTTGGCACGCCCAGGGAAGTGTTGCATGTTTGTGTTGCTCCCTAACTTTCTTTATGTTTGAATGCTGCTCGTGGCTACAAAAGGTTGGGGACCTGCTGTAAGGAGTTATTATGTTCTTGGTCCAGTCCACACTTACAGGGGGTTATAAATGCAAAGTGAAGTCTTCTGAAATCAGAAGGTATTTACTTGTCTCATGCCATACACACAGCACTGCCTTGATACCAAAATAAGAGTTTTAATTTTTCCAATAAGGCATTATGGGCAGAGACATGCAAATCACTCCTTTATGTCCCTTCGGCCAACTATGCATCCAGAACCCCTGGTTTATAGCACAGATACAGCCTAATGGGTCAGATCCTTATATCCAAACTTGCAGACAGCCTGTTTCAATCTTGTTAGATCTCATCAATGCAAGATATCGGATTATGGCTTCTGAGGAGTAGGACTTGGAGAGTAGCGAAATGGGAAACCAAACCTGGTTAGGGTGAGAAGGGCTAAAAGGAGCCAAGGGTTACACAAAAAACTCAAACCTAGAAATTACTGGGCCCCACAGCAAATTATTTTTCATGCCCTGAAAATATTTAGAAGTTGAATTGTTTTTCCAATATTTATTGAAGCTGTATATGAATTAGGGCCTCATGGGGCCCCTATACCTCCTGGGTCCCTCTGCTTCCTCTATAGTTACGCCCCTGCTGCCAGGCAACTCCACTTTTAGCATTCATAATAGGGGCGAGTGTCCAGTTACAGAAGAATAGGGGAAGACACTCTTCATAGTCAATAACTCATCAGTATTTTAACATGGACCAGCTTGAGACTCTCATCTTAAGGGAGCGAATATAAACATAGAGATATATAGAGGAGTAGGTACACTGAAGAGCCACAAAAACAGCCCATCAAAAAGAAAGTAAAGAAGCAAAAAAAAACCCCTATTTATATCATCATTACTACAGTCGTACGCGTTGTGTGTCTACATGGCACTTAATCATAGGCTAAATAAATGCAAAAAATTCCCAAAAATGTAAAGGATAAAGGAAATGACCATAAAAAAAAGAATTTTTAAAGGAACAGCGTATATACGCAACATTCAGAAACATGTCTCTAAGGTGAAAGTATATCCCAGGATACATATATTGCAGTGCAAGCAAAATAAAGTAAAAACATGCACGAGTTCATTAAAAATATGCAGGTTTATTCTTCTTTCTAACGAATGAATAGATAATAAAGAAATAGACAATTATTAATAGATAGTGATGGGCGTATTTGTCCCGTTTCACCATGAATTTTGTGAAATTCACGAAACTGGCAAAAGATTTGCGAAGCCCATTAAAGTCAATGGTTGTCCATTTATCGTCGAGGGCGAATTCGCAAATTTATTCGCCGGCGGCAAAACGGGCAAATTCGCCGCAAATTCACACCTGCCGAATAAATTCACCCATCACTATTATTAGACAATAATTATATTAAAAATATAAGTGAAGAGACACATGATCAAATGTTTCTTGGAAAAAACAAAGGCATCTACAACCCCTAATAAGGAAAACAAGATCCAGAATGCTCGGGACCTGGGGTTTTCTGGATAACGGATCTTTCCGTAATTTTGGTCTTCATGCCTTAAGTCTACTAGAAATTCATTTAAACATTAAATAAACCCAATAGGCTGGTTTTGCCTCCAATAAGAATTAATTATATCTTAGTTTGGATCAAGTACAAGGGACTGTTTTATTATTACAGAGAAAAAGGAAATCATTTTTAAAAATTTGGATTATTTGGATAAAATGGAGTCTATGGGAGAACGCCATTCCTTAATTCCGAGCTTTCTGGATATTGGGTTTCCGGATAAGGGATCCTATACCTGTACATCAAAATCTGAATTCATACCACTGAATTTGATGGTGTAAATATCCAAAAAACCTGTAAGGCCTTATGAATGATGGTATAAATGAAGTTTTTTTTTAAACTTTTGTACTGCTTTCTTTTTGATGTCCTGTTTTTGTGGATTTTCAGTATCTACTCCTTTTTATATCTTTATGGGTGTCCAATTCCAAGGTATCCCCGGGTTACAAACATCCAGATCCGACTTACATACAACTCACACTTACAAATGGAGGCTGTTACATAGTTACATAGTTACAGCAATGTACTGTGGTTTGCTTGGCCTTTATTAGCTTTAATAATGCCCATTGGCTTCAATTTGCTAATTTTCCGGTACATTCGCAACCTTTTCTGCGAAGCGGCGCAGATTCACCCATCACTAGGGATGGGCGAATTTGACCCACTTCGTCAAAAATGTCGCAGAGGCCCAAGTCTATGGGGAATCAAAAAAAAATTTTTTTTAAACGCGATGCCATACAAGTCTATGAGGTGAAAAAATGGGCCCATCCCTACCCATCACTAATATCTAGCACAATATAGAGACAAAAGTCATAATGGACGCAGCCTGAATAGCAGTAGTTTGTGTCAGTGAAATTTGATGTCTGGAACGGTCCAATTCCTATGACGGACGAATGGCTAGTGTCAGAGGGTTGATATTTGTCACCCCCACCCTCTATGACGCCATAATGCTATAGGGCCCAAGGCAGGATGGACTATATAAGGGCTAATGGTCTACTGTGGACAATGGTCAATCATATAGCTTATACTAGGCCATACAAACAAAAGATCATCACTCTGTTACTTAAATTCCAGAGTGTCTGTTGGGGCCCTTACTGCTGAAGTGCGGCTCAGATTACTGGAAATACCACAATGGCCTTGGTTAGCCGATAGCTGATTGCGAGGCTGTGGACCGTTGGAGCTAGGCACAGTATGTTACAACATTCCTTTGATAACATGTAAGACTAAGTAAATCATTTAGACATTAATTGTACAAGGAGGAGACAGACTATGTATGCTATTTCCGTGAAACCCTTGTCACAATTATTGTAAAAGCCTTCTAAAAGCTATATAATGCCTGGACCAAGAGGTGGGTCTTTGGTAAGTCCTTGGCTGACATTCTGTGTGTTACTCCAACAGCTTACCTAGACAAAACTGTTATGTTGTATTATGTAAGAATAAATTGCTTGACTATAACTAATGGTTTTCCTTTACTGAGTTTTGTCTTACACGAGGTCAAAATGGTACTACTAAAAATACCATCATTTGGCCTCTGGAACAGGAATTTTCTTTCTCCATTCCTTCATTAATACCCACATATTGTCTTTGTATTAACATTCATTTATTGTGACTGCTTTTGATGCTGTTTACCATCTATGCCCCTTCATTAATTATCTACTGCTGCTATTACTAATTACATTTTACTGACTCCAAAGCTCTAACTAATTACTTTTTAATTAGATATCTGAACTCAGATTCTGATAGAGAATATATATATTTATTTATTTACACATTCTGTAGGAACTATGAATCAACTGGATTGATTTATGAACTAAAATCATCTATAAGAAATGTACTTAAGCGCTGTATTTATTGAGTGAATCAATGTTTACTGGGTAATGAATTTGATGTATTTATGATTAATCATTTGGGGTATTATGCCCATTCACTTGTTGGTTTTATTTTTGTTCGTCCGAAAAGGATCAGTTGGAGGGAGTGAGTTTGAGCAAATACTCAGTCTTACCAAAATATCAGTTAGTGATACACCAAATCCTAAATTCAAGGTACATGTTTGGGATCCATTATCTGGAAACCTGTTATGCAGAAAGCTCCGACTTACATAAAGGCCATCTCTCATACACCAAATAATTGACATTTTTAAAAATTTCCTTTTCTCTCTAAGAATAAAACAGTAGCTTGATTTGATCCAAACTAAGATATAATTAATCCTTATTGGAAGCAAAACCAGCTCATAGGGCTTATTTAGGGGCATATTTATCAAGGGTCGAAGTTTTCGAATTGACAAAACTTCGAAATTCAAATTCAAAAAGACCAAACAAAATTAAGTCGAAGTTTTTTTTTGGTCGAATAGGTCCATTTTCGATTGAATAGGTCTGTATCCGGCCGAATTTGAATTGTACTAATCGAAGGAATAGCGCAATCGAATTCCATCAAATTGGACCCCCCCATAGGCTAAAACAGCATTTTGTCAGGTTTTAGATGGCGAATGGTCAAAGTCGAATTTTTAAAGAGACAGTACATGATAAAATTCGATATTCTAATTTTTTAATTTTCTTTCAAATTTGAATCGAATTTGGACTATTCCCCAGTTGAAATACACAAAAATTAGCTTGAAATTCGATTTTTTTTTCAAATAAAAAATTCACCTTGACCGTTGATAAATCTGCCCCATGTTACATGATTTTCTAGTAGACTTAAGGTATAAAGAGCCAAAATTATGGAAAGATCCATTATCCGGAAAACCCCGGGTCCTGAGCATTCTAGATAACAGGGCCTATACCTGTACAAGCTACAGGATTTGGACATATACAAAAAAAACCTATGATGTCTATTGCTCATTAGTGATGGGCAAATTGAATCGCCAGGCGCGAATTCGAGGATATATAAATTTGCGAAACCCCCACGAAAATTCGCTGATGAAAGTCCAAAAAACGAGACGCCAGCGCATATTCGCCAATCACTATTGCTCACATTCAGAAAAAAATATCACAATTTTATTTTGGGGAAATAAAATGCAACTCACTGCAACTAAATCTTATAAAGCTGACCAAGAAAATAATAGTTCCAACATGGGTCAAACTGTATTGGCATGCACACTGAGTTGTAATCCACCCTCCAGAATACTGCATTGAGACTAATGAATTAAGAACAAATTATCTGCACTACTGCTAGTAGTATTCTTCCTTAGTGAACGCCATATTGGCACATGACAGTTGGAGCAGTCTTCCAGTTCGTAGCAACCAAGGGGCACATTTACTAAGCTCGAGTGAAGGATTAAAGTGAAAAAAAACTTCGAAGTTCGAAGTATTTTTTTGGGTACTTCGACCATCGAATAGGCTACTACGACCTTTGAATTCAATTCGAGCGATTCGAACTAAAAATCGTTCGACTATTCAACCATTCGATAGTCGCAATACTGTCTCTTTAAAAAATACTTTGACTACATACTTCAGTAGTTTAAACCTACCGAGCTTCAATGCTAGCCCATGGGGGACCTTCTCCAGCACTTTTCTAAGGTTTTTTTGATAAAAATCGTTTGATTAAAATCCTTCGAATCGATCGAAGTATTGGCGCTAAAATTCGAATATCGCATTAGAAGGATTTTATTTTGAGGGTCGAATTAACCCTTGAAATTCTACCCTTGATAAATCGGCCCCCTAATGTGCCAGAAATTGCAGAAGGGAAGGAAATAGACGCGAACAAGACTGAAGATCCGGAAGATGGCAGCCATGAGTTCTGCTGCGCTTACTCTGCACCCATACGTGAATACTGTGTTAGGGGCACTTTCAGGGTTAATCAACTATGCGGGGAAGAAGCAGGGAGGAGGGACTATCTAGGGTAGTAGGCAGAGGGGGTTATTGGGGGTTTAGTTATCCTTTAATCATAAACCTAAATTACCACAATGATCTCTAGCAACAGCCATAGCCTATGGCATCCGATCAACACTTCGCATAGCTGTTTTAGAACCCAGCGGGGGAATATGAACTTATAGGGTATTTCTCAAGAATAGAAGAACATGAATTCCTGCTGTGCCACTTTAACATATTAATAAATGATACTTTTCCTTCTCTCACACACGATCATTAACGCCACGGAAAGGTATCAGAATGTAATATTTAATTGGAGCGCATTATTTATCAGTTATGTTTAAAGTTAAAAAAGAATAAAATAACATTGTATTACCCGCAGGTTACTTTCTTTAGGGGCATTCGTTGCCTGTACTAGGCAGACATTGTAAAAGTATTAAGACCGGACTTTCTGTCTATATATTATTGAGACTGACATGTGGTGGTTAGCGTCATGAACTAATGTACTGGCTCCGATTTACAAGCATAGGCACAATTCATTTTGAACAGTCTACTACAGGTAAGGGACCTGTTCCAGAATGCTAAGGACCTGGGGTTTTCTGGATAATGGATCCATTATCCAGAAAACCTAATTGTTCCTTAAATAGCGTTTGATTTTCGCGCCATTGTGCGCCCGCGTCATCACGCCAGCGCGTCCGTGTCAGTATAAGAAACAAGACACAGGCGCGCGCGAACCCTAAGTACCCAATATGGCGGCCAAAGAGGAGCGGCATGATGGGCGTCCCCACCGCACAACTGGACCACCTGGATGAGTGTCTTTTATTACAGTTTTGCTTGCAATAAGAATTAGTTATATTTTAGTTTGGATCAAATACAGGTTTGAGCCCTGTTATCCAGAATGCTCAGGACCCGGGGGTTTCCAGATAATGGAGCATTCTGTAATATAGCTCTTCAAGCCTTAACTCTGCTAGAAAATCATGTAAGTGTTAAATAAACTCAGTAGGCTGGTTTTGCACCCAATAAGGATTATTTATATTTTAGTTTGGATCAAGTACAATTAAAAGGAAATCATTTTTTAAAAATCGGATTATTTGGATAAAATGGTATGGGAGACGGCCTTTCCAGAATTCTGAGCTTTCTAAATAACGGGTTTCCGGATAACGGATCCCATACCTACACAAGTTCAAAAATAAAAGGAAAGAAAGATTTGTCGGTGTTGTGAAATTGGAATTGTTCATGGCCTGGGCCATAAATGTATGTCTACAAATATTGCCTTCTATGCTGTATGTATCCTTATGTACGCTTTGCAATCTGGGCTTTATTAGGGGCAAATTCACTAACCTCCGGAAATTTCGCCAGCGACGGCTTCGCTCACATCGCCACACTTCGCCAGGACAAGGCTAATTCACTAAAATGCGAAATTGTGTCCAGGGCGCCGAATGATGGCGAAGTTTCGCTAGCGTTAATTCGGCAAGCAAATCAATGTTGCGCTAGTGTTGGCTAATTTGCATACGGCGAGAAGTTAAATATCAATGGCCGTATATTTTGCAGCCAATACATTACATTACACAAGCCCAGGGAACCTTAATAAAATAAAATAAAGTTGTTATATTGCCCTACACATGAGCCCATTGTACAGTTTATGTGCCATATGTAGGGAAATGTAGGGGGGAGCCGGGTACCCAAAAAAAAAATTACGATCTTTTGTAGCCTATCACCCTGAAAAACTGAAAAGTCGCCAGCATTTTTTTTTAGAGGAACTCCTATCTACTCTATTGCACTTCACCTGGTCTGAGGTGGCGAAGGCAAGTCTGACGCAAGAGGTAACATTCATCTTAGTGAAGTTACGTCCATTCGCTAGAGCGAAAATTCGCCTGGCGTTAGAGTGCGAAGTAGCGCTAGAGTCTATCTCCTTCGCTAGCAAATTTACGCCAGCGAACGTTAGTAAGTTAGTAAGTCCCGCCAGCATTAGTCACTTCGCCCTTTAGTAAATTTGACCCTTAGATGTTTGGGGAATTAGAAATTGTCTCTTTGTGAATAGAGCTATGATTGTTCAACGCATGAGGTTTACAAGAGTAGAGGACCAGGAACAGAGCCTGGTTGATAAAATGCATAAAAATCTATAAATAGAAATACAGTGCAAAATTCTGAGAAATGTCCATTATGGTCTGCATGAAAATGACGAAGAATTATTTCATTTATTTCAAGCAAAAAGCCTAATATTTAGCAAAATATTAAAGGTTCATGGAAACATCCGTATGCAGTAAATTTTATTCTTCCAAATGCAAACAAACAGGACCGTAATTCATTACATTTTCACAAAATCCTGGAAATGCAAGAATTTCCATGGAATCTTTATAGCGTTTTTATTAACCAGTTTCCTGCACTTCCACCTCTGACATTTGTTTTTCTCTTACATTGAGTCTTTAAATGAACTAATTAATAATAAACCAACGAGTCAGCCATTAAATCAAAACACGTCAGTGATCATAAAAGCATATATGGAACACTAATCTCGATTATGTTTTCATGTCAGAACTAATGAGCCATTTAGATAGCGAGGCTTCATTTCAACACAGAACGAGCCGGGTGCAAAAAACGCAATGATTCGTACAAAAGAGCCATATGTAAATATTTTAATTATTTAATGGAAAACGTGCTCGTTTGAAGACTGACGGGCTGATATCTTATTTACCAACACAGTGCATTTATGAATATTTATTGATACATTTGCTAATGTTCTCATACATGTAACTGCCTAGACATATAGACCAAAAAAAAGGATTTACGCCCCCTTTTGAGGTTTATGGCGCCCCCTTAGCTTATAACAAAGTTTTGAATTCCTAGTGATGGGCGAATTTATTTGCAGCGAATTGCCACGTTTCGCTGCCGGCAAATAAATTTACAAATTTGCCATGAAAATTCGCCAATGAAAATTCAACAGTTCTGACGAATTATCGTTGCCATCAAAATTTGCATTTCGCAATTTTTTTCGCCTGTTTAAGCAAATTTCGCTGGAAATTTGCGAATTTCAAGGCAAACCGAAACGGGACAAATTCGCCCATCACTATTCCTGTCTTGAAGGCAAGCTAAATTTGCATAGAAACCAGGTGTACTGCCAAACAGAGCCTCCTGTAGGCTGCCAGTTCACATAGGAGCTACCAAACAGCCAATAGAAGCTCTTATTTGATGAGCGCCAGCAACATTTTTCATGCTTGCCCCTTAACTGTGTTTACATTTGAATGTGGCTTATGGGTAGTGATAAGCGAATAAATTAGCCAGGTGTGAATTCATTATGAATTTCCAAGTTTCTCCGCCGGTGAATAAATTCGCAAAACATCAGTGAAAGTTCGCCGGCGTCAAAAAAAATTGGACGCACGTCTGGATATTGCCTTGCGTCAAAACGGATGCATTGTCAACATTATTCGGATGCCCATTGACTTTAATGTGGGCATCAAAACTGACGTAAAAAAAAATTTCCATTTTGCAAATTTTGCAGAAAATTCGCAATTTTTTGGGCGAAGCAAAACAGGACAAATTCGCCCACTGCTCATGGGTAAAAAAAAGTTGGGGACTCCTGACATATAGGGTTGTCATTTACCCTGTGTGACTAACAGGATCATATCAGTCATTGGGATTGCTTGTGAGATGGGTATTTTTGAAAAAATTTCTTCTTAAACCCCATCATGGGGTAGCCAGAACCCAGTGAAGTTGAAGGTGGGGTAGGGGATCACAGGAGCCACAGCAAGTAGACTTCTCAGATTACAATTGCAAGTTAAGGTGCTGTAACAGCACCCAATAGATAGAACTACTGTAGGTATCTCAGGAGCCTTATGATTCAATGTGGTGGGTAGCAGATTGGGATATCAGGTGGACACTAGTGATGGATGAATTTCGCTTCACGAAAAAATTAAACACGAATTTTGATGCCCGTGTCAATTTTGACGCCTGCGTCAATTTGTGGCAATTTTGGCAAGTTTATTCGCTCATCACTAGTGGACATCCCTGGAGAAAAGAAAAAATTAGCTATAGGAATAGGGATAGTTTTTGTATATTCCCCAATGAAAACTCCTAGGTACCCTTTAGTAAAAGGCTCTCTTCTTTATTTCTTACAAGTACTTGTAAGAAATAAAGAAGAGAGCCTTTTTACTAAAGTCCATCATTATCTTCTCTGCATGTGCTAAGGGCTGGGACGCCAAGTGATATCTGCACATGGTCATCTAACTGTAGACCCTGCCAGTTGGAGTATGACAACAAGTAAGTTAGAGTGGTATTTGTTCATGTTTGAGAAGACCCCTAATCCTTAAAACACAGACTATGAATTTTGTCTCTAATAAATTAATCTGATATTGATTCTATAGTCATTATAGAATCATTACGGTGAGTAAAATCCGACATGCTTATCATTATACACAGTGGACTATTAGATGACCCTCCATTTACATGTGATGGATAGGGATGTAGCGAATGTCGGAAAAAAAGTTCGCAAACATATTCGCGAACTTGCGTCAAAAATGCAAACGGTTCGCGAACGTCGCGAACCCCATAGACTTCAATGGGAAGGCGAATTTTAAAAGCTAAAAAAGACATTTCTGGCCAGAAAAAGGATTTTAAAGTTGTTTAAAGGGTGCAACGACCTGGACAGTGGCATGCCAGAGGGGGATCAAGGGCAAAAATGTATCTGAAAAATACATTGTTGACACAGCGCTGCGTTTTGTGCTGTAAAGGGCAGAAATCACACTACATTTCTAAACCTGTGTAATAAAATGCTTTAAAACGTCCGGCGTCTACATGCCAATCAAGTCGTGTAAAGGTTACAGCCTGTTCACACGCAAAGACGAAATGCGGCGCTTACTGCAACGCAAAAAAACGCAAAGAGCTTTAATGAATGATACCGTCAAGTGAGCAAATAATAGTTGTTAATTACTAGTTGAGCTTGTCACCTCCAGGATGTTCGTCCTGTTGGTGGCAATATTTCTGTAGTGGTGTGTTTAGCAGTCACCGTGCTTGTGCGCACGTGCACGGTCAGGCAGAGGTAATTCAATGTACAGTGAAGCGAACCAAAAAACACAGATTCTGCAGTGTGGGCCCAGTTTTGGTCTACTTTATTGATCACCTGCGGTGACCATAAAAGATGCGATTTTGCCACTGTTGCAGAACCCTGAAAAATTAGGCATGTGTACTTTCCTGAAAAATTATGTTTTTTTTGTCGCAGCCACTGAAGCACAGAGGCCAGAAAACAATATGCCATATAAATGCTGAAAATATATTTTTTTTTTTTGTCGCAGCCACTGCAGCACAGAGGCCAGAAAAAATATGCCATATAAATGCTAACAATATAATTTTTTTTTGTCGCAGCCACTGAAGCACAGAGGCCAGAAAAAATATGCCATATAAATGCTAACAATATAAATTTTTTTGGTCGCAGCCACTGAAGCACAGAGGCCAGAAAAAATATGCCATATAAATGCTGAAAATATTCATTTTTTTTTGTCGCAGCCACTGCAGCACAGAGGCCAGAAAAAATATGCCATATAAATGCTAACAATATAATTTTTTTTTGTCGCAGCCACTGAAGCACAGAGGCCAGAAAAAATATGCCATATAAATGCTGAAAATATTCATTTTTTTTTGTCACAGCCACTGAAGCACAGAGGCCAGAAAACATATGCCATATAAATGTTGAAAATATTCATTTGTTTTTTGTCGCAGCCACTGAAGCACAGAGGCCAGAAACAATATGCCATATAAATGCTGAAAATATTCATTTTTTTTTGTCGCAGACACTGAAGCACAGAGGCCAGAAAAAATATGCCATATAAATGCTGAAAATATTCATTTTTTTTGTCGCAGCCACTGCAGCACAGAGGCCAGAAAAAATATGCCATATAAATGCTGAAAATATTCATTTTTTTTTGTCGCAGCCACTGAAGCACAGAGGCCAGAAACAATATGCCATATAAATGCTGAAAATATTCATTTTTTTTTGTCACAGACACTGAAGCACAGAGGCCAGAAAAAATATGCCATATAAATGCTGAAAATATTCATTTTTTTTTGTCGCAGCCACTGCAGCACAGAGGCCAGACAAAATATGCCATATAAATGCTGAAAATATAAAAAAATTTTGTCGCAGCCACTGAAGCACAGAGGCCAGAAAACATATGCCATATAAATGCTGAAAATATTCATTTGTTTTTTGTCGCAGCCACTGAAGCACAGAGGCCAGAAACAATATGCCATATAAATGCTGAAAATATTCATTTTTTTTGTCACAGCCACTGACGCACAGAGGCCAGAAAAAATATGCCATATAAATGCTGAAAATATTCATTTATTTTTGTCGCAGCCACTGAAGCACAGAGGCCAGAAACAATATGCCATATAAATGCTGAAAATATTCATTTTTTTTTGTCACAGCCACTGAAGCACAGAGGCCAGAAAAAATATGCCATATAAATGCTGAAAATATTCATTTTTTTTTGTCACAGCCACTGAAGCTCAGAGGCCAGAAAAAATATGCCATATAAATGCTGAAAATATTCATTTTTGTTTGTCGCAGCCACTGAAGCACAGAGGCCAGAAAAACTCAGGATTTACCTGGATTCAAATTAAACCAGTAGGGTTTGCACCCTAGTTTGTAACGGTGGTGGAGGGAGGAGGACGCTAAAGGACAGATGTGTGTGGAGTCATGAGGCGTGCAGAGAAGGACAGCTGCATAGGGAGTCAGAAACTCAGAACAAATCTTCCGGCGTGCAGTAACCCTCCGAGATCCACCCCTCATTCATTTTAATAAAGGTCAGGTAATCCACACTTTTGTGACCTAGGCGAGTTCTCTTCTCAGTTACAATCCCTCCTGCTGCACTGAAGGTCCTTTCTGAGAGGACACTTGAGGCAGGGCAAGACAAGAGGTTCATGGCAAATTGTGACAGCTCTGGCCACAGATCAAGCCTGCGCACGCAGTAGTCCAGGGGTTCATCGCTCCTCAGAGTGTCGATATCTGCAGTTAATGCCAGGTAGTCCGCTACCTGCCGGTCGAGGCGTTCTTTGAGGGTGGATCCAGAAGGGTTCTGGCGCTGCCTTGGACTGAAAAACATTTGCATGTCTGACGTTACAGAGTGGCCAAAGTGCTTTGTCCTTGCAGGTGCGCTCGTGGCAGGATTACTGGCACCTCTGCCCCTGGAATGTTGATGAGTTCCTGAAGTGACATCACCCTTAAAAGCATTGTACAACATGTTTTGCAGGCTGGTTTGTAAATGCAGCATCCTTTCGGACTTGTGGTACGTTGGTAACATTTCTGCCACTTTATGCTTGTACCGAGGGTCTAGTAGCGTTGCGACCCAGTACAGGTCCTTCTCCTTAAGCCTCTTGATACGGGGGTCCTTCAACAGGCATGACAGCATGAAAGACCCCATTCTCACAAGGTTGGATGCAGAGGTATCCATCTCCGCTTCCTTGTTATCAAGGACTGCATCATCCACGGTCTCCTCCCCCCAGCCACGTACAAGACCAGGGGTCCCCAAAAGGTCACCACAAGCCCCCTGGGAAGCCTGCTCCTGTTGGTCCTCCTCCTCCACAAAGCCACCTTCCTCCTCTGACTCCACTTCTGACACCTCTCCCTGCATTGCAGCAGGTGCCTGGGTTCGTTCTGGTGATTCCGACCAGAAATCGTGCGCTTCCTGCTCCTCGTCACGCTGGTCTACAGCCTCATCTGTCACTCGTCGCACGGCACGCTCCAGGAAGAAAGCAAAGGGTATTAGGTCGCTGATGGTGCCTTCGGTGCGACTGACCATATTTGTAACCTCTTCAAAAGGGCGCATGAGCCTGCAGGCATCGTGCATAAGCACCCAGTAACGGGGGAAAAAAATCCCCAGCTCTGCAGATCCAGTCCTACCACCCAGTTCAAACAGGTATTCGTTGACGGCTCTTTGTTGTTGCAGCAGACGTTCCAACATGAGGAGCGTTGAATTCCAGCGAGTCTGGCTGTCGCAAATCAAACGCCTGACTGGCATGTTGTACCGCTGCTGAATGTCAGCAAGGCGTGCCATGGCTGTGTAGGAACGTCTGAAATGGGCCGACACCTTCCTGGACTGCCTGAGAACGTCCTGGAATCCTGGGTACTTCGAGACAAAACGTTGGACTATTAAATTCAGAACATGTGCCATGCAGGGCACATGTGTTAAATTGCCCAGTCTCAGTGCTGCCAACAGATTGCTTCCATTGTCACACACCACTTTTCCGATCTTCAGTTGGTGTGGGGTCAGCCACCGATTGGCCTGTGACTGCAGAGATGACAGGAGTACAGATTCGGTATGGTTTCTGCTTTCCAGGCACGTCATCCCCAAGACAGCATGACAACGGCGTATCTGGCACGTCGAATAGCCTAGGGGGAGCTGGGGGTAAACAGGTGTGGAGAAGGAGGACCCAGCAGCAGAGGAGGAAGAAGAGGAAGAAGACGAGGTAGAGAGCAAAGGAGGAGTAGAGGTGGTGGCAGAACCGCGTGCAATCCGTGGAGGTGACACCAACTCCACTGTCGTTGTTGAGCCACACATTCCCTGCTTCCCAGCCATTACCAAGTTCACCCAGTGGGCAGTGTAGGTGACATACCTGCCCTGACCATGTTGGAGGACCATGCGTCAGTAGTCATATGGACCTTTGGCCCAACACTAAGTGACAGAGATGCGGTGACTTGGCTCTGCACATGGTGGTAGAGGTGTGGTATTCCCTTTTTTGAAAAAAAATTGCGGATGGGTACCTTCCACTGCGGTGTCCCAATTGCTACAAATTTGCGGAAGGCCTCAGAGTCCACCAGCTGGTATGGTAAAAGCTGGCGGGCTAAGAGTGCAGACAAGCCAGCTGTGAGACGCCGGGCAAGGGGGTGACTCGCAGACATTGGCTTCTTACGCTCAAACATGGCCCTCACAGAAACTTGGCTGGGGGCAGATGACTGGGAATGGGAACTGGTGGTCAAGGTGGAAGGCGGAGTGGAGGGTGGTTCAGACGGGTCAAGGACAGCCGAGGTAGAGCAGTAAGATGCTGGACCAGAAGGAGGGTGGCTTTTAGTTTGCCTGTTGCCTTTGAGGTGTTGCTCCCAAAGTGCTTTGTGCTTGCCGTTCATGTGCCTTCGCATAGAAGTTGTACCTATGTGGCTGTTGGGCTTCCCAAGACTCAGTTTCTGACTGCACTCATTGCAAATTACAACGCTTTTGTCAGAGGCACACACATTAAAAAAATCCCACACTGCTGACCTTTTTGAAGCTGGCAATCTGGCGGTAACAGTAGAAGTTGGCGGCGTTGGCGGCAATGGCGGGTGCGTTGGCCGGCTGACCACAGGTGCCGATACATGTTGTTGCCCTACTGTTCCCTGCGAGCTGTCCTCCCTGCTTCTTCTAAGTCTTATTCTCCTCCTGCCTCTCTGACTCTCCGTCTCTCCATCTGAACTATCCTCCTCTTGCTCTCTTCTACTGGGCACCCACAAAACATCAATCTCCTCATCATCATTCTCCTCAGATGCATCAATTTCTTCTGACAGCTCACAGAAGGAAGCAGCAGCGGGGACCTCCTCATCACTCATTATGTCCATCTCTGTTGTGTTCTCTGCCAGAATTAAATCTGGTGTAACGTCCTCATCTCCTTCATCTTCTTCTGCCAATAATGGTTGCGCATCACTCAGTTCAAGAAACTCATGTGAAAATAACTCCTCTGACTCCAGTGAAGAAGGGGCGCCGGTGGTGGAGGAAGTGTTACGTGGGGTGCCCATAGCAGTGGAGGATGAGGATGTTGTGGTAAAGTTAGAAACGGTAGAGGATGGGGTGTGCTGTGTAAGCCAGTCAACTACCTCTTCAGCATTTTGGGAGTTCAGGGTCATTGCCTTTTTAAAACTGGGCAATTTCCTAGGGCCACAGGATAGCATAGCAGCACGGCCCCTACTGCCTCTGCGTGGCGGCCTGCCTTTGCCTGGCATTATTTTTAAAACAACAACTCAGGTGGTGTTTCTGGAGACTGTATTATTATTGATATTTAGACAGAATGTGAACAAGCTCACACAGCTAGGTGGCAGTTGTTTGAAAATGAAGAACACACTGGGCAAACAATGCCTACAAGGTCAACGTATACACTACTACAGCAGTGGATGCGGAATATATTATTGCTGCTTGAAAAACGTCACTCAGGTGGTGGTTCTGGAGACGGTATTATTATTGATATTTAGACAGAATGTGAAAAAGCTCACACAGCTAGGTGGCAGTTGTTTGAAAATGAAGAACACACTGGGCAAACAAATTGAAACAATGCCTGCAAGGTCAACGTATACACTACTACAGCAGTGGATACGGAATATATTATTGCTGCTTAAAAAACGTCACTCGGGTGCGATTCTGGAGACGTTATTATTATTGATATTTAGACAGAATGTGAAAAAGCTCACACAGCTAGATGGCAGTTGTTTGAAGAACACACTGGGCAAACAATGCCTACAAGGTCAACGTATACACTACTACAGCAGTGGATACGGAATATATTATTGCTGCTTGAAAAACGTCACTCGGGTGGTGTTTCTGGAGATGGTATTATTATTGATATTTAGACAGAATGTGAACAAGCTCACACAGCTAGATGGCAGTTGTTTGAAGAACACACTGAGCAAACAATGCCTACAAGGTCAACGTATACACTACTACAGCAGTGGATACGGAATATATTATTGCTGCTTGAAAAACGTCACTCAGGTGGTGGTTCTGGAGACGGTATTATTATTGATATTTAGACAGAATGTGAACAAGCTCACACAGCTAGATGGCAGTTGTTTGAAGAACACACTGGGCAAACAATGCCTACAAGGTCAACGTATACACTACTACAGCAGTGGATACAGAATATATTATTGCTGCCTGAAAAACGTCACTCGGGTGGTGTTTCTGGAGACGGTATTATTATTGATATTTAGACAGAATGTGAACAAGCTCACACAGCTAGGTGGCAGTTGTTTGAAGAACACACTGGGCAAACAATGCATACAAGGTCAACGTATACACTACTACAGCAGTGGATACGGAATATATTATTGCTGCCTGAAAAAACTTCACTCAGGTGGTGTTTCTGGAGACGGTATTATTATTGATATTTAGACAGAATGTGAACAAGCTCACACAGCTAGGTGGCAGTTGTTTGAAAATGAAGAACACACTGGGCAAACAATGCCTACAAGGTCAACGTATACACTACTACAGCAGTGGATACGGAATATATTATTGCTGCTTGAAAAACGTCACTCGGGTGGTGTTTCTGGAGACGGTATTATTATTGATATTTAGACAGAATGTGAACAAGCTCACACAGCTAGATGGCAGTTGTTTGAAGAACACACTGGGCAAACAATGCCTACAAGGTCAACGTATACACTACTACAGCAGTGGATACGGAATATATTATTGCTGCCTGAAAAACGTCACTCGGGAGACGGTATTATTATTGATATTTAGACAGAATGTGAACAAGCTCACACAGCTAGATGGCAGTTGTTTGAAAATGAAGAACACACTTGGCAAACAATGCCTACAAGGTCAACGTATACACTACTACAGCAGTGGATACGGAATATATTATTGCTGCCTGAAAAACGTCACTCAGATGGTGGTTCTGGAGACGGTATTATTATTGATATTTAGACAGAATGTGAACAAGCTCACACAGCTAGATGGCAGTTGTTTGAAGAACACACCGGGCAAATAATGCCTGCAAGTGCACTACTATTGGTGCACTACTATGAAGAACAGCAACAGCACTGTACACGTTAAAGAACAGTAAGATATGTAAAATAAAAAAATATATATATGTATATTAAAAACACAGCCCAACACAGCTAGACTAATAGCACTGGGCTGTTATAGTAGCAAAGTAAAACAACAAAAAAGAAAATAAAAGCAGTCCTTACAAGGACTATTGGGTTATTACAGCAGTCAGCAGATGAGATCAGAAGAGATCAGTGCCCACAGCAGGCAGCTACATACAGATCACTGCAGTAGAAGGTAGATTACTAGCCAGCAAAGCTACCTAACCTAAAATGTCCCTCAAATCCCTGCAGACTTCTGTCCCTCCAATACAGAGCAGTATCAAGTAGATAACTAGCCAGCAAACTTACTGGCCCTCAAATCAGTGAAATCACTAACAGCTCTCTCCCTACACTAGCTCTTCCAAGCACACACAGGCAGAATGAAAAAACGCTGCAGGGCTTCAGTTTATATATGGAAGGGGAGTGGTCCAGGGGGTGTGGGGGTGGTCCAGGAGGGAGAGCTTCCTGATTGGCTGCCATGTATCTGCTGGTCTGGGGTGAGAGGTCAAAAAAAAGCGCCAGGTAAGGCGAACCCAAAATGGCGAACGTCGCGCGACGTTCGCGAACATTTGGCGAGCGCGAACAGTCGATGTTCGCGCGAACAAGTTCGCCGGCGAACAGTCCGCGACATCCCTGGTGATGGATCTTTCTCAGTGTTGAAGTCTGAGTGACTACCCAAGCATAGGTTTCATTCATTCCTATGTATGGTCAATCATCAAGACCTTGATCAGTGGAGGTCCAATCTCAAGAGTACTAACTACTTGAACAATCAGATCTGACCAGAAGTTCAGTTCCTCTCACTTACCCTCTGTTAATGCTCCATAACATTGTTGGTTGTGATTGTTGTGATTAACCTCTGAGCTGACATACAAGTTGAGTAGCATGGGTAGCATGTCTGAAACTAACCGCAAATACAGTCCCAATAGTTTTCAGGCATAAATAAGCACTTGTATTTTAATGAGCTTCTTTATATGTAAATGTAGGTGTCCCTTCATGGCCAACACTTTCCCGTGCCCAAGCTGGTGACTTGCCTTCACGCACACTCCTCGCTGACATTGTTGTATGAGGCTGTACATTGTGATGTACAACTGCAGCTGAAGTGTGTTTACAGGGTTATGTAAATAATGACATTTAGTTGTGAATTGCTCTTCTGAAAGATTCCTTCACGCTCCTCTGGTTCCTCTGGGAAATACAGGCGCCTTTTTTTATTCATAAGGCGGCAAAGCGATGAGATTTCAAGGCAGGCAAAGTGGCTGAATTGAGTGATTTTATCTGACAGTGGATGGGATTGATATACCGGCAGCGGAGGGATGAATGTGCTTCTGCCTCAGATACATTTTAAGGATGATTTTTCATGCAGAGGAAAAGAATCACTTCTTGATAATAAGTATTTATTCAGCATGCGAGATACTGTCAGCTCCCTCCCTTCCATTAATGCACTAAGACTAACGGTGCTGCACAAATGGTACACGAAAATAACCCCCTCATGTATATGCAGCAGGGAGAGACACTGATAAAGGGAATTCCATCATTGTTTACTACTCTTTTCTTTTTTAAAGGGGATCTTACCCCTTGATTTGATAAAATTATTCCACTGCACACCCTAGTTCTCTAAAGAAAATAACCAAAAACATAATTATACATGCAAGAGAATTCACCAATTAGAATGCTGCTTCCCAGCAATATATCAGCCTATATATATTATATTATAATTAAGAGAATATTGTGCTATTTTGGTCCCATAATATAACACTGGGGATCAAATATCAGGAGTGGGGACAGACTGCTGTTAAGTTGGCCTATGACAGAAAAAATGGATTTGGCCCTTCCAGCTTCAGTTGCAGGAACAGAAAACATGGAGCCGGATTAGCTCAGATCAACTGGGTCTCTCACTGGAGGATTCTTTTTCATTTTAATGGTGTTACAAAACAATATTGCTTTAAGAATACAACCCTGATGTCGCTGGACCCTTGACAATATCCTGGGACTTGTAGTCCAGAAATGGTGGTTGAGAAGTAGTGTGTAAGGGGGTGAACCAGATGAAAGGTGTGATATGTGAAAATTTTGTTATTTTGTGTGTGACAAAAATGTGTTTGACTGTAAAATGTTTGTGTGTTTAAAAATGTTGAATGTCATTTGTGTGAATCGCCACTAGATGGCAGCAGAGGTTTAATTTCGTTTAGTTGTAATTCCTTTTCCGGACACTAGAGGGCACACAAGGGCTATAAAAGGAGGTGCCCCGCCCAAGGTGAGCTGTCTTGATGGGAGGGCGTGACAGAAGGACATCAGCTGGCCGGTGAGTGGAGACATCGTTGACAGATAGGAAAAGCTAGAATAGGAAAGATCTTAAGTAAAGCAAGCACTAGGTGCACGAGATAGTGAGGATAGTTAGTAAGGGCAACTGTGGCCCCATCAAGGAAGAAAGTGGAATTAGTTTCCTACGGGCACTCCGTAAGTAAGGGAATCAGTGGAAGTTTAGGACAAGGTAGGAAGGACACCTGGGTCTCTGGACAGAAATTGGATGGAAAAGGTCCTAACCTGGAAGAGTGGAGGGATATTGTAATGAACTTACCCAGGGGACGGCAGGGACGCCTGCCGCCCCCTCGGCGGGGACGCCCGCCTCGCATCTCCTCCGCCGATGTGGCTAGGCCCCAGGCGCTGTGATTCTTGTTGTGATCCTAGGCTATCCCTGATTCCTGTTTGACTTCCGCCTGTCCTGACCCTTTGGCTCGTCCCTGACTACTCTTTGGATTCCGTTCTGTACTTCGACCCTGTTTGTTGCTGACCTGGCCTGTGACCTCGACTACTCTGCTGCTTACCGATTTTGTACTGCATTCCCGATTGGTTTCGACTCGGCCCGTTCCTGGACTTTGATAACCTTTACGTTAAGTTCCCTTGCTCGCCCAGAGTTCTTCCCTCAGTCTCCTCACTATTAAGTCCTGGCGGCATCCGAGTAGCGGAGGGCTCCACCCGACGTGAAAGGCGGTGATTATAGGCCGAAGCGTGAGCCGAGCCCGGGACATTGGGGTTTACTCTGGGTTGTGGGATACTGAACGTTACAGATATCACCCAGAAGGTATCAGCCACTATTGGAGAGTGGATGGATACACGTGGAGTATATATCGGACCACTAGTTGGTTAGGTGTGATCCAAGATCCTGAGGCAGGTGTGCCTACTCTGAAGTGATTCCTTGAAGCAATTGTAAATGAAAGTATCTAAAGCAGCATGTGCTGGATGTGTGTCCAGTGTGCCTGATGTTGAAATATCCCGGTGTTCCTAAAAATAAAAATCTCCTGTTTATTTTTATCATCGAGTTGATGATAACACTTGAAGTACTTGAACCAACTTGAAGTACAGCAGTAAAGAGTGATTGAAGTTTATCAGAGCACAAGTCACATGACTTGGGCAGCTGGGAAATTGACAATATGTCTAGCCCCATGTCAGATTTCAAAATTGAATATAAAAAAATCTGTTTGCTCTTTTGAGAAATGGATTTCAGTGCAGATTTCTACTGGAGCAGCTCTATTAACTGATTCATTTTGAATTTTTTTCCCATGACAGTATCCATTTAATATCTGGAAGCCCCTCCCACAAGTGTAGTAGAGTTTTGTTTTTCAGTAGATGTCTCCTAACCCTCCACTCCCAGATGTTGCTCCTTCACAATGCAGTGTATATTAGTGTAATTTGCACAATTATCTTCAAGCATGCACAATTGTAGTTGCGCATTTTACATATCAGGTGCATTTGGGGTCAAAATGGTCAGAGTTGGGAGCACCATTCTGCTATTCCAGAGGGGGAGGCTGGTGCAGGGAAGCCAACAACTGGAGGTGGATTTGTAAGGGGAAGGTGCACAGAGAAGTGACATCATGATAGGTCTTTCACTCCTTCTTGCCTGGCACCAAGAGCAGCAGCATCCCACCCTCCCCATATGTATTTTCCTTGTTATTCTTTATTTCAACACTTCTTTAGGCTCTCCGTGTCTGGAAAGCCAAGGACTTGAAACACAGTGGCAGGGGGGATCCTGGAAATTGGGTGGCATTAGGTCGCATTCTAATGTGCCCAAATGTGCATGTGCTGAAGTTGACTGGCACTGCAGGTAATTCTTTGGGAGTGTTAGAGTTGCAAGTATTCCTGCCTGTTATCCTGATGTTGTAAATTTAAGAAGTTCCATTCATATCTAAATGTTTATTTTCCATTACAATTTGCTTCATTTTATAATTAAGCTGTTCCTTCCATCCCAAAAAGCCAGAGTATTTATTAAAGAAGTAGAACATGTCAAACTGGTGGCTAGTGGAATAGAAAGGTATAACCCGGAGTAGGCAGCTTGACACTGCAACGGGCATGGGCCATTTCTGGTGCTCTGTGTTATGTGTGATATTGTAGTCAAGGAATTTTGTTAACCGCACACCAACACCACCCTTCAAGTATTAATCACCTGGTGCACAACGATAGAGGCTTTGGCCACCTCAAAATTCCATAGAAAAGATTTTCAGTGACACACAGGATTTTTAGCTGCAGGGGAAGCCCTTGCAATTTTTTAATGCAGTGCAGGTGCAACGTTTCTGGGCCACGCCCCTTTGTCAAGCTACTTGACAAAGGGGCGTGGCCCCGAAACGTTGCACCTGCACTGCATTAAAAAATTGCAAGGGCTTCCCCTGCAGCTAAAAATCCTGTGCGCCAGTGAAAATCTTTTTTATGTGTGATATTTGCATGTGGCTCAAGCCAATTGAAACAGTTGGGGAACTACCTCATTCAGGGTGATGGTAGCCCCAAGTTTCCCTGGTGTCATTAGGTGCACTTTGACTAGTGACTCATCACAACAGAAGCCATGACACTTGTTGCAAATACCCAGGAATGCAAGGAGCATGTTAAGGCACAAAAATATTTAACAACTGGCAAGAAGGGGCATACAGTATTTATTCTGCTGTGTAAATCTAAATTTGCGAAAAACCTTGTAAAAATCGGTGTAAAATAAATGGCGAATTTATCAAGGTGTGTGTCATTTTACGCCATGCAAACGCCAGATTTTTCGCCATTATTTTACATTGCTTTCAGTGGAAGTCACTCTAAGAAGAAACCCATAAAAAATTTGCGCCCTTTTTTACGCCAGTATTTACACTGCGATTTCTGGCTATGTGTGGTGTATTATCCTGCTGTTTTTTACATAAATATGTCAAGAAGTGTAATGATTGCACTCTTTTCATTGTGACTGCGGCTGTGATCATGAATGAACCCTAGAGAATGGCTTCACAGCACTGAAATGGCTCATCGAAACCAATCAACTGCCCTGGTTTTTCTTCCCTATTTAGACACTGTTGGCTGAGAACAAACATGAAAAAACTCAGTTATGTTTTTTTTTTTAATTATGGTTGTTTTTTATTGCTTCTCTAAATTGGTTTTGGTCAGCGCTCCTGTAGAGGGTTTGGAGTTCTTACTTTTTAGCTTATAAATTGTGGAAGTGAGTCTGTGAAACCCATGATTTAATAACAGTTCCAGCTGCTGTGGGATAGAACGGCATGTTTCTGGACAACCGTCTGACTCATCACAGCCAAATGTACTGCAGAATCATGTTATTGCTTGAAACAAGCCTAAAATATACTCCTGGCCTGGCTTTATTGTGTCCTAATTTGTTGAAGACATCTGTAGATATGAGTTGGGGTGACACAAGCTGGATGCTGCCAGTAAAGTTGGAATTGATTTGCCAAATGACGTGATGAATACTATAAAGCAAAAATATATTCAAACTTATTTCACATTAAAGTGGATCCAAAGCCTCCATGAAACGGTGGGATGATCTCCCTATGGGGCACATTTACTAAAGAGCGAATTGTGTTTTTTTTTTACACATTTTCACTAAAAAGACAATTTGCGGCTATTAACTAAAAGATGAGCAACACACTTCATTAGGGAAATAGATCCAAAGAAGTAGTTCAGGCGGCACTCCGGATAAATATAAAGAGGTTTATTGTATCGTGGGTAACAATATCGCCTTACGCATTTTGGGAAAGCATTCCCTTAATAGGCATGCCTATGATTAAGGGAATGCTTTCCTGAAATGCGTAAGGCGCTATTGTTACCGATGATATAATAAACCTCTTTATATTTATCCGAAGTGCCGCCTGAACTACTTTTTTGGATCTATAACAGTTGGAACACTGGTGGCTGAGCACACGGAGCTCATAGAGCTAATTGGAGAGATTGATGCAGTGGGGCGAGTCTTGAGCGGTCACCATTTCATTGATTGGCATTAGGGAAATACATTATTGTTGGAGAACATTTGCAGTTTTTTGTAGGGATGCACCGAATCCAGGATTCGGTTCGGGATTCGGCCAGGATTCGGCCTTTTTCAGCAGGATTCGGATTCGGCCGAATCCTTCTGCCCGGCCGAACCGAATCCGAATCCTAATTTGCATATGCAAATTAGGGGCAGGGAGGGAAATTGCGTGACTTTTTGTCAGAAAACAAGGAAGTAAAAAATGTTTTCCCCTTCCCACCCCTAATTTGCATATGCAAATTAGGGTTCGGATTCGGTTCGGTATTCGGCCGAATCCTTTGTGAAGGATTCGGGGGTTCGGCCGAATCCAAAAAAGTGGATTCGGTGCATCCCTAGTTTTTTGCCAGGCAAAGTTTCGGTCAGGCGAACAATCATAAATCCGCTTATTTATCAAAGTGTGAAAATTTCAATTTGAAGCAAAAATGGAGAACACGCTGCATGGGAATGCATCAGCATAAGTGACTAGCACAGTCACGAAACGCGTTAAGCCGTGCTCTCCCCTGCACGTATCCATTGTTTGTATCTATTGCACAAATGCTTTTAATCTTGATCTTTAGAATTTTATGGATACATTTGCTATAATAAGTCCTGCATATACTCCGTCGACCCGCAAGTGCGCTTCTCAGCGACTTTCTATGAAAATTTCAATTCGTTAGCCTTTTCACTAAAAACTATTGTGCCAGGTTCTGACTGGTGAAATAATACAATGAAGCTACAACATCATCAACATTGTTTTGTCAGTGACCTCATATCCTGTATTCCAAAAAATGTCATAAGGAAGAGTCAAAACACTGCCATTTTGTCATATTTAAAGTGGGATTATGTTTACAAGTTGTAACTGTTAAACATATCTTATTTACACGTTTTTAACATTTGAAGCTCATGTCACATTTGTTTTAGGGTGGGCTAATGGCCTAGGACAATAGAGGATCTTGGTCTTTCTTTTGCTTCCTTGGACATTTTTAAAAAGAAGTGGCCACTTCCAGGAATTTCACCAATATCACTAATAAATACATACATGACCTTTATATACCCACTGAATTTAAATTGACCTAACCATTAATAAGTTAACAAAGTCTCGATAGGAAGGAAGTAACGCTAGAGAAAATTCGTTATTAAATTTTTGCGCCAACCAATCATCGATGACGAAAGTATTCCAGCGTTCCATTGCTGAGACGTCGTATTTTGATGAATACGCGTCACAACATAATATCTGACATAGTTGAACAAGTCCGGCAGAGACTTCCGAAGCGAAAATTGTCAGGTAAGTACATGTGCCCCTATGTGAGATAACAGGACAATGGCTGGGAAGCAGCATTCTCATTTGCCAATTTTCTTGCATCACTAATTAAGCATGGAACACTCAGAATGTCTGTAGAACAGAAGGCACCATTTAAAGCAATATATAAAAATTAATTCTCTAGCACATTAAACAAAAAGAAATGTGCAAATGGAAATTAATTATATAACGCCCAATTTTCACATTGCCTTTTGCAGTAATCACAGGGCGTAAATATGCGTTTCCGCTCAGCGCCACTGACTGGTAAACAAAGATTAAATACAACGGGAATTGTCTTTGCGTCTCGTACAAACAACAAATTCCTCGTCGGCTGAATGAGCTCGTAAACATTAATTTCAGTTTTGTTTTATTTGTAAAAATTTGTTCTCCCCTGTTTCATTTATTTTTCCTTGTAAGCAGGTGATTGCGCTTATATTTACAGCTCGCCGGGGTTGTGTTCAAATCCTCATAACTGTCGTTTGGTTCTAAGAATTCATTTTCCTCTTTTTTTTTTGCTGCCAGACGAGACGAGTTCCGAAATAGCTTGAATTTCCCAAGCAAAGCCAAGTGGTTTAGTCACCAGACAGGGATCTTCTCAGGCAGGGTTTTAAGGAACCAGGTTTACCAAAGGGTAAAAGAAATGCACAGACAAACAAACTAAATCAATCAGCCATTTTTATGCACTTGGCGCTGGAAAAATTTCCGCAGGTCTTTGCACTCAATTTCAGAGCTCAGATCTTAAAGATAACACTAATTGTGATAGTTAGCCCTGTGTTGATGAGGTATTGGTACATAGTCACCACCCTCCCTGCCCCCTACCCATCCCCGAGTTTGCATGTCATTCAGATGAGTGTCATCAGGTGCAGCCCACAATGTGTCACTGAGACAATTTGCAACTGATTTTATTTATTTTCTTTTTTTTATTTAGTTTTGAATTATTTCGCTTTTTGTTCGGCAGCTCTCCGGTTTGCAATTTCAGCTCTCTGGTTGCTAGAATCCAAATTCCCCTAGCAACCATGCATTGATTCGAATAAGAGACTGGAATATGAATAGGAGAGGCCTGAATAGAAAGATGAGTAATACAAAGTAGCAATAACAATAACTTTGTAGTCTAACAGAGCATTGGATTTTTGGGGTCAGTGACCCCCGTTTGGAAGGCAAATCATTTAAAAAATATAAAAAACAAATAACTAAAAGTTAACTTAAAGGTGAACCACCCATTTAACGGAGTATAGCTGAAAGAATCTACAGTTAGGGTTGCCACCTGTCCGGTTTTGACCCGGACAGCCCGGTATTTTGAGGGGCTGCCCGGGTGTATACTTCCTGCCCGGTTTTCCAAATAAGGAAAACCGGGCGGGATTCCCTTGATTGACACGGTGATCGGCAAATCGCGGATCGCCGCATGATAGCCCCGCCCACTGGTGTCACCGGTCCGCCCACTGACATCACGGGCTCACCCCCCCGCCCGGTCTCAGCAAGACGTAAAGGTGGCAACCCTATCTACAGTACTGGTATAGAAGTACCAGCTTGCCGATATTGAAAAATCTTTAATCCATGGAAAAACACAAGTGCCATGAGTATCCTGTAAACAACAGTATATCCTTCGGCCTCGTGTTTTTATACGGTCATGGGACGCCTCGGTAACTTATAATATCCTTATATTTTACAATATTGGGTACTTTATTCACTATATATCCATTTATTAAATCAAAAGATGAGCAGATCTTTACCCAATCCAGTCACGGGTCCATGATTGGATCGAAATAGGGGTCTATGGCAATTTGTCAGGAAAAAACCTCAACTTTTTGGACAGATTTCAATTGGGCAGGGCAAAACAGGAGCTTCCATCTCAGTCCTGAGGGTCCAAGTAGGCAACTCTTATCAGCCTATGGGAATATCATTTAGAAACCTATGCAAACAAAGAAAAACATACAAACTCCTTATAATGCACATCTTCTGTCTGGCACACCTACAGTTCTGCATGTTGGTGCAGACATACAGTATCTAAAATGGCTACATTTGGGGGCAGTCTAGATTCATTTTCCGATGCTTAACAAAAAGAAAACCAATGTTTTATGTCTAAAACTAATAACATTTATTCGCTTTTCCTTTAATGTAGAGCCAACTTTTAATAGGTTGATAGTTTGAAGCTGACGTTGTCCCCTCTGAGCCACTCTTATGGAAGCTGCATCTGGTGCTCTGTAGCTCCGTTCTGAACTGCATGCAATTTAAGTCGGCCTTTCAGTGTTCCTAATGCACTGCTGGTCCCAGTTGGACGCCGGCTCATACTGTACATAATCAGAATGGACATCTTATAACATTAATGTCTGAACTGTGTTTAAACCTAATCCCATTAACAACATTACAAAGTGTTTGTGTGGAGATGTTTGCTGGTCGCCGGCAATAGAAGGTGCTCAGCCACAATCTCAATGTCTTGAACACGACGTTATTAGAAATAAACATCTGCTGGTGTGATTGTACCATGTCAGGCTCCGGCTCTAATCTCCCATGTGAAACAGGTGCTGTGGGTTCTTAATAATTTCTTATAAAAATCTTCCTTTAGATTTTGGTTTCTCAAAGTTGTGCTTATCTGACCCACTGCAGCTACATCATGCGGATGGCAAAAATATTCTGTATTTTTCTTTTTATAGCTGCAATGTAGCAGGAGGTTTGGAGTATTCCTTCCATAGCCAAGCAAACTGGTGATGGTCCAAGCAAGATGATATTTTATACACACAGGGACCCATTTATTACAGTTTGTGATTGCATTTTTTCCCAATTATGCAGAAAAAAAATCTCAAATATTTATTTGGAAGTTGATTTTTTGAAAGTGAAAAAAGTCTCTGAAGCTCAAATTAAAATTTGGCAGCTTAAACATGGCAAACTTCTATATAATTCTATGGGTTTTAACATTCCATCCTATATGATTTAGAGTTTTTTTTTTGAAGCAGCTGAGTTTTTAAAATGTATGTAACAATCCAAATTTATGTTTGCGATTAAGCATGAGCAAACCTTTTTCATGTGTGTATGTTATTGCTTGAGGATTCCACCATGACCTACATTTAGGGGGTTATTTATAGTGATGGGCAAATAAATTTACCAGGCACACATTCGCAAATGAATTTCCACATTTCGCCGTCGGTGAATAAATTCACGAAACTCCCGCGAAAATTCACCGGCGTCAAAAAAAATTAGACACACATCGGAAAAGTCCTTTGAGTCAAAACCGCCATCACTATTCGGATGAGTCAAAATTGATGCAAGCATTAAAATTTACGTGAATTGATGCGGGCGTCAAAGTTTACACAGGCGTCAAAATTAAAGTTTCACAAATTTTTTGCCATTTCACGAATTTCGCGGGAGAAATTCACCCATCACTAATTATTTACTAAAGCTCAGTTTATAATCTCAGTTTATTTATGAAAACAATGTTGACCAAACTTCTTTCCACAAATTGAACTCATCTATAAAAATTTTTCTCAAAATAATATGAGCGAAAAAACTGTTGTGTCAAAATCGAATGACAAAACTGTTTTGCTGAATTTTCGCCGTGAAAACGTGACTTTTTCAGATTATCGGATAAAAACTGCAACTTTATCAGATTAAGCAGCACAGATCACAATGTCAAGAAACAACTTCAGGGACATCTGCCGTTGACTTCTACAGGAAATGGAGTATTTTCAGATTCAGATTTTTGGGTTATAATAAATCTCTAAAAAATCTCTACAAAAAGTTGAGTTTTCCCCTTAAAAACCTCAACTAGATAAAGGTTTAATAAATGGGCCCCTTAGGGTTATCACCTTTTCATCTGAAGTATACCTGCCTGGCTGGGGATGAATCCATAAGGGGGTAGGTTGTGATGTCCAAGGAGCGGGGTCATGACATCAAGTGGGCAGAGCCACGATTTTGAGGGGCCAAAACCTGTTGGGAATTAGCTAAGGATTTGATAAGTAAAAGAGCTAGGACTCCCAGAAAGAGGGGGATCAGAGGCAGCCTAGGGGCAACTACATTGTAGTTGCCTTGGCTGATATTTTGCTGGCTAGGCTGGTGAAATACTGGCTGTAACCCTACTTACAAAACTATTCATTTTATGCCCATCATATGCTTCATGGTAGCAGCATAATATGTGATGGCAGAACAATCTAATTCAGTAGCGTTCATTGAGGGGGGCGGGCCCGGGTGTGTGAAGCGCAGCCGGGCCCCGCCCCCCTTCGTACCGCTGCATTTGGCCGCATTTTCAGCGGTGAATGGACTGCCGGGGGGCCCTGAGGGGGTGCGGGCCCTGGCCCGCTCGCATCCCCTGCTCCCCCGGTAGTTCCGCCACTGATCTAATTAGGTTGGGAACTGTTCAGACTTGCTGTCCTGGGCTGTCCACACACACCCCCCAATGTGGGGACACAGGCCAGTCCAACACCATTACAAGAACATGAACATTTAATGGAAAAGAGGAGAATAGGTGGAACACAAACCTATTCCAGGGTGGGTCAGCAAAATTATACACATGTACTGTTGACTTGACTTTTTTATGTAGATGATGCTGTTTGAAATCAAAGCAATGGCTGGAGAAACAGCAATATCCAACAATATCCAACAAAGCACACTGTGACCTTGCAGTCATAATCAGCAGCTTTGTAATCTATCCCAATAATACCTTAGGAAAGTGCCTTTGTTAGGCGGCAACTACAATGTCCTACCTGTAACGTACTCATCAATCAGGAACCTTGAAGGCTGCTGGTACGTTTAGATGCACAAGGGAAACCCTGCGGATTCTGGTGTTCACCGACGCCCTTTTGGGGCCCTGGGCTTTCTGCTGCGGAACCAACAATGAATTGGTGTGTTTGATAGTAATAAGTCCGTAATAAATAATAATAAGTCCGTAAAGAGGTACTGGCAAGGATTAGGCAAGGCGCAGTCACAAAACAGGCAAAAGGGTCGAGGCAAGCAGCAAGAATCAAAGTCAAAACAGGCAGAAGTCAAAATCAGTAAATAACGCTTGAGCAGGGTCTGTAAACAAAAGCCAGCTTGGGCACTGTTAAGGAAGTCCTTTTTAAAGGGGAATTGGTGGCAAAATTTATATCAAATGCCGAAAAATGAAGTAATGAAGTTCGGTGTCAAAACACAAGAGCCGACAAAAGCGAAAGAACCGACGCCATTGTCACTTGCGCATGGGGAAAGACGCGCCAGGAGGTGAGAGAGCGAAGAAATCTTCCAGCGCCTCTTACATTACCTCTTCTACTTTATTGTGTTCATTCAATTATGCCTATTGACATGAGGGAACTGCCACCCTGAGCTCACTGGTAATTTCCAGGTCCCCACAGTGGGTTGCATCAACAGGACTTGATGTGCCAGTGCATTAGTGTGGAAATCTTTGTTGTATTCTAACAGCTTTCTATATAAAGCTATAAAGGTTGGCATTAGTGGTGTGTTACAGTACTACAGGGCTTACTAGGGGCATCCATACACTGCAGCTGGGACTCCTACGTCTTTTTACAGTCGTCAAAGCCTAATTTCCCCAAAGCAAAGGAAAATAAATATATTGCAGCATTATTTCAGCCTATTCAATGACCCAGTCTGTGCAATTAGTAATTACTCCATGATTTAATCAGCAGTCCCTGATACAGACAAACGGGTTGAGTTATTCAGCCAAGTAGAGTTCCTCTGGTTCCTTTTTAAGGCTGTGGATTTTCTTACAAGTAGCCTCAGTGTTCCTAATTTATAAGTAATGCATTTATCTCTTGAGAACTTTGTGTTCTGGGCATGTGTTCAAAGAAGAGTTTCATCTCATTACGCTGAACTTTCCTAACTTTATTAGACTTTCCCTTCCATGGACTTGACAATTGTCTTGTATTTTAAATAGGATTGAAATACTCCCCACGTGGCTGTAGAAAAACAACTACATCTAATCACTATCAGAAGCTTGGCTGGTGCAATCCTCCTACGTTCCCATACTTCCCTAGAGTTTTTCTCTTAAATTTCTTAAAATATTGAAAAGGTTATGCAGACAACAGAATCACGTAAACAAAGACATATGATAGAGCTGTTATGTGCTACAGCTACAGCTCCCAAACTGGGGAACGGGGGACTAGAATAGGAACTCAAAGCAGTACTTTTGATCAGACTGGTCTAAATCCAAAACTTGGGACTATAGCAGGGTGACTGTTACCCCAATGTTTCTATATATCTGTAACCTTGTTATGAGCTAAGGGGGCCCAGCCTGAATGCCAGTTAGGGTGAGATTTGGGGTGAGTGCTTATCAGTACCCTGGGTACCCCTGAAACTATAGCAGGGTGACTGTTACCCCAATGTTTCTATATATCTGTAACCTTGTTATGAGCTAAGGGGGCCCAGACTGAATGCCAGTTAGGGTGAGATTTGGGTTGAGTGCTTATTTGTGCCCTGGGTACCCCTGGAACTATAGTAGGGTAACTGTTACCCCAATGTTTTAATATATCTGTAACCTTGTTATGAGCTAAGGGGTCCCAGCCTGAAGGCCAGTTAGGGGGAGATTTGGGGTGAGTGCTTATTTGTACCCTGGGTACCCCTGGAACTATAGCAGGGTGACTGTTACCCCAATGTTTCTATATATCTGTAACCTTATTGTGAGCTAAGGGGTCCCAGCCTGAAGGCCAGTTAGGGTGAGATTTGGGGTGAGTGCTTATTTGTACCCTGGGTACCCCTGGAACTATAGCAGGGTGACTTATCAATCTCTAGGATGATTATACCAGAAATTCAACCTCGTCTGATTGGTAGACATCAGCCAATGTGGAAATGGCCAGGTCCAAATGTCTGAAGAATAATATGATTAGTTGACAAGTGTACTGATCCTTTAGATGGTCATCTATACTGCAGGTATGTCCAGCTGTAAAAATTGCTGTCTATCATTCGGTTTGGAATTAGGATGTTTGTCCCAAAGTCAACGAGAATGTGTGGCTTTTTTATTTCTAATCAAACCCCCTGATAAAGATCACAATACATTAGTGTATCCGTCATTATATACAGTACATCCATATAAGTCAACCTACAACCCAAATGGACAAATCCATGGCACCCATGTGAAACTTAAAGGAAAACTATACCCCCCAAACAATGTAGGTCTCTATTAAAAGATTCTGAGTAAAACAGCTCATGTGTAAAACCCTGCTTCATGTAAATGAACCATTAATATAATAATATACTTTTTTAGTAGTATGTGCCATTGGGTAATCACAAATAGAAAATTGCCATTTTAAAAAATAAGGGCCGCCCCCTGAGATCGTAAGATTCACTGTGCACACATACAAACCACATGTAAGGTCACATGAGCCAATTAACAGACAGAGTTCTGCCTTTTGCTTCCTCACTTCTTCCTGTTACAGTTAGTGTTGTAGTATTTCTGGTCAGGTGATCTCTGAGGCAGCACAGATAGAGTCATGCAATGGTGGTTCAAGGCAAGAGATGTAAAAGGGCAATATTTATGTAAATATATATTCCAGTTTGGTAAGATTCTTTAATATGTCATTCAATTTGATATAAACTATCTGTTGCTTAAGTATTCATTTTGGGGGTATAGTTTTCCTTTAAAGCTTTTCAGTAATTCATTAGGCAACTAGTTGTTCATGCCACAACATCCACTTTTTGTTTGAAGCAATACATAGAGAACCAGAGAGAAGGCTGGCTTTATTAACAATAAGATGTAAGGGAATGTGGATATTCTCAAATATTGTTTCGCCTCAGGTTTCTCAAAGTCCTGCATCTTCTTTGTTTTCATGACCAATGGATGACTGGGATTAATCTCCCCTAGGCATTCCCCACAGCATTTGCCTTAGACTTCAGAACTGGTTCTGGTTTCAGAAGAATTTTCCCTCAACAGAGCAGAGTTTAAAGATTCGTAGAGCTTTTTTAGTTCATGAAAAAACGAAGAAGCCGTGAGTAGCGTGAGTAGCATGTTAGTGGAGCAGATAGCAGCAGCAGACCTGGAGCGTGGGTGTATAGTAAATACATGACTACTCTGAACATCAGTCACAATGAAAATCAAGGTTCAATGACTTTGAAATGGAAACATGAGAGGTCTCTAGCTCTCTGGCTCAGCTTTCATTCATCCTTGTTAATTACCTGTTACTACAAGTCTAGAAATACTGAACACAACAATACAAACAAAATGAGCCTCCGAGAAGGAGAGAGCTTCAGATGGAGCTCCATTTTTGCCTGTATGATTGACGGGTGACTTCTGTGCTCTGCACCTTTATCAGGATTAATAACTCAGCTCAGGGTGGAAGGTGCAGATGTGAATAAATAGGGTTTGTTGAGCTGTATGATGTGGTTTTCATCTTTCATCTTCACTAACTAACTAATCCAATTTTCCTTAAAGGAGAAGTCAACCTATAAAAAAAAAACCCTCCCTCCTCCCCCCCAGACTACTTGTCTCCCTGGGCAAATGCCCCTAATTTTTTACTTACCCCTCCGTGCAGATTCTGGCCACGGGAGTTCACGGGCACCATCTTCTTTCTTCTGTCTTTTTCGGAAGTTTCTGCGCATGCGCAGTTGGAGTAAATTTCTGGTCCCATACCACTACTCGTTCGTGGAAAATCACAAACATTTTTCAGAAATTTCCATGACTTTCGTCGCATGCGCGGTTGCTCAAAAATTTACTTCAACTGCGCATGTGCCGAAAATGCAGCCAATACATGAAAATTACCGGAAAAAGAATAAGTTGGCTGCCGTGAACTCAGAGGCCAGAATCTGCATAGAGGGGTGAGTAAAACAATTAGGGGCATTTGCCTGGGGGGGGCAAGTAGGCTGGGGGGGAAGGAGGGAGGGGTGTTAACCCAGGGTGGGGGGAGGGGTTACTCCTTCAAAGGGATACTGCCGTGGGAAACTTTTTTTTTTTTTTTAAATGCATCAGTTAATAGTGCTGTTTGTGCTCTGATAAACTTCAGTCACTCTTTAATACTGTACTGCAAGTTGGAGTGATATCATCCACCCCCCTTCTACCGCCCCCCCCCAGCAGCCTAACAACAGAACAATGGGAAGGTAACCAGATAGCAGCTCCCTAACACAAGATAACAGCTGCCTGGTAGATCTAAGAACAACACTCAATAGTAAAATCCAGGTCCCACTGCGACACATTCAGTTACATTAAGTAGGAGAAACAACAGCCTGCCAGAAAGCAGTTCCATCCTAAAATGCTGGCTCTTTCTGAAAGCACATGACCAGACAAAATGACCTGAGATGGTGCCTACACACCAATATTACAACTAAAAAAATACACTTGTTGGTCCAGGAATTAAATATTATATAGTAGATTAAATTATTTGCAGTGTAAACAGTGTAATTTAGAAATAAAAAATACATCATAAAAATCATGACAGAATCCCTTTAATGTACCTACAGAAACAGCAGCCGAGTGAAGGTAACCAGTGTCCCCAACAGGAACAGCACTGTAGAGCAGCTGTTCAAGTTTATGAGTTTGGAGCAGGGTCAGGGGGCTGAGCCTGAATTCCATTTGGGGTAATATGTGAAGATTATGCCTTTTTGGTCTTCTAGATATATCTGAAAGTCCAGATTTGAACTGTGGGCAAATGATTAATACAACAATATTTTCATACATCTGTACAGGTTGTATGTGCCAAGGGGACCCTGATCAAAGGCATGCCAAGGGACCTTGAACTGAAGCAGTCTAGGAAGATTGTTCTAGAGGTTTGAACAAATGGGACTGTATAAACTGCATTGAACTATAGCAACCATTCAACAAATAGCTCACAAATACCCTAAAATAATTACTATCTCAATAGTAAATATCTGCACTGGATACCAGCACTTAGTTAATGAGCCCAGTTGTGTACAGCTCACCAGTGAAGTCTGAAATACTGATATTATATATCTGAAATATGTGACAAGGTACATCCAAGTGCCCATTTATCACCCCTCTCCTGGAACACTTTAGTGCCACCCGGTGGCTAGACGAGGATTACACTTCAATATCTAGATGTGTCTGAACACTGGGAAGTCTTAAGAATGTCAATCAGAAACAAAAGCATGAGGACCCAGTAGTCCATGTTCCTCCTTACCATGGGTATGGGCACATAACAGAAATATTCTCTGTCTAAAGACTCATTGTCCCGTCCATGGTTCTTGTACAAGAAGCATCATTATGCCTTGTATAGATAAATAAGTCGGATTTCAGTAAAAGAGAATCAGAATCAATATGCAGAATTGTTTTCTTGTTCCAGTCTCTGCTTCTCTGTTAATAAAGGAAACAATTAAAGCATAATTGTATCAAAAGGTCCAAGTGGAGAAAGAATCTAAAGTGCACTTGGGCTTAACTCCCCTTAAATAAGATGGAATGAATCCTTGGCAAAAAACAAAAAAAACAACATTTGTACCAATTAGTTTTACTACAAATAATTAAGTAGAGTGTTCAAAAAAACAGGTATTATTGCTTAAAGCGATACCGACACCTTCCTATAAAAATCATAGGAACGTGCCAGTATCAAGTAGGTGCTGTACCCATGTGACCCTCTTGCTGTATATCAGGACATTCATTCTAGGGGAAGCATAGCAGGGGTGAGCATGGCAGGAGAGCCATGGCAGATTTAACAACTTAAATCCATCAAGTTAAAGTACAGAAAGTTTAAGTACAACACATAGAGTTAGACCGAGTTGGACAGCAGTTGGATCAGAGTTGAATTGGAATCTCCAAGCAAACATTGGACATCACTGCTCATCAATTCTTCTATCAACAAGATAAGCCGGATTATACTGTCTAACTATGTTTAATTTGATTGCCTTCTTTTTCTCTCTCTCCTCTATACTTTTGCATATATCCTCTGCACTCCAACATCCATCAAACTATCCTGAAATTGAAATCTCCTCTTCACTGCTCCCATCACCCTCTCTCAATCTAAGCACACTCTCTTGAAATGTTAAATCTATTATCCCCTCTCATCCCATCAAACAATACACTGCTCGCACTGTCAAATCTAGGTCACACCTTGTCTCACTCTCATTATTACTGTTACTTGCAGCTGGGGATATCTCCCCAAACCCTGGTCCAACTCACTCATTTGTACCCTCACTTATTCCTACTCTCAGGCATTCAACAAGGTCTTTTCCAGTCTCTCAGACTTTATGCACTTCTAATATTGCAAACCTAATTCACATAAAACCAGCACCCTCCCTGCCTTTCTCATGTGCCCTCTGGAACGCACGGTCAATCTGCAATAAACTAACAGCAGTCCATGACCTCTTAATAGCTAAATCCCTTCACCTTCTTGCAATCACTGAAACATGGCTCTCCCCCTCAGACACTGCTTCACCTGCTGCCCTCTGCTATGGAGGCTTCTCACTTACTCACACTCCTAGAAATCCTGTTTTATTCATAATTAGCCTATGAAGGATTATACTACTATTGTGTTGTGGCCGTAATGCATGGGCGATCCCTCTCCCCTGAACTAAACAATATATATATATATATATATATATATATATATATATATATATCGTTCAACGATAATTTCAGCACATCATTCAAAACTACAAAAGTATACCCAGGTGCTATCTAAATGTGTGCTTTTATACAAAAATTGTTTGGAGTATAGATGCACACCAGGATTTTAGAAAAAGTTAAAAAATACTTTTATTTACGGTAATACATCATCAAAACATAGAACAGGTCAATGTCTTGACAATGGCATAAATGGAGACAGAAACGTTTACCTGCTCTATATATTTATATATATATAGCGATACTGCATGATTGTACTGAATTTATGATACATATGGTTCTTAACTGGCAGTCTGTTTTCTTTAGAGCAGAGTGTGTTTTGAGTTTGTTATCCAATATTTGGATGTCTGGCCTTAGCTTTCCACAACTTCTAAGTTGCAGATAACCTGCTAAAGTCCCAGGGTATCTAAAACTGACCTCTAAGTTAAGGGGGCCATACACGGAGAGATCTGCTTGTTTGGCGATGTCTCTCCCCGATATGCCCACCTTGAGGTGGGCAGTATCGGGCTGATCCGATCTGCCCCTGCACTCGACACTAGCCCAATGTACCTTCTTATTTGATGTCACAGAAGGAGGTGGGACACACAGGCGCAAGTCTATAACAACCGCCAACTGGAGGTGGAAGCCAGCGCAGTAAGGACGTGGACAGATAGAGTGGAATGAAGAGCTCAACCCAAACCCATCTGTGATGCCACAATCTTGTATGGAAGTCAGCCCATACCAGCGGGTTTAGGACTAGCCCGCCCATCACTACTCTAAATTACACCCCATACTGTTTGCCATAGACAATATAACATGAGGGTAAAACTTATTGTGGGAAAAACACATCCCTTCTCAAGGAACGTTTGGGAGAGTTTTGAAACCTATAAGCAGAGTCAGACTGGGCCGGCTGGACACCGGGAAAAAACCCAGACCACACCCGTTTCACCAATCAGCTGGCCTAAAAAAAAGATATTCAACAACTAGCACCATATAGATTCGCACAATGCGCACTGGGCCCAGAAGGTCTGGAACGTATATAAAAAATATAATATCACCCTCATTGCATATCCCATGATAAATACAATATGGTATCTGATTTGAGTGTATCTTAAAACTAATTCCCTGGACACAGAGTTGGGGTTTCTAGGCAATCATAGCTCTGCTTTAACACTAGGAAAGATCCTGCAGTTCCCTGTAAGACCACCAAACTTCTAGTTGCCCCCATCACATAGAAGGCAATTTCCCCTATTTGCACCCAACACTTCTCTTAATCTAGATATATGGTTTTGGTGATTAACATAGGTCTGCAATTTCCTGGGAGTCTTTGGAGTTAGCCAATCAGCTTTGAAACCTGCAAAACCACTTACCAGCCGCCACTTTCACTTTTGACAGTTTTTTTGCATAGTATGCAACGATTAGTGCAGCCTTACTCTGGATACTCAACAATTTCAGTTTGAACACAGAATAAAAATTGTAGAAATTTCTCCCAGCAGTAAAAGTCTATGTTACACTCTGTAGTCTGACTAAAATTAGCCAAGGGATATAATTTTGACTGATAGAAAGAAAATTCTCTGTCTGAGCCACTTTAAACAAATAATTCTGCAAGTCATTTTGATATCGGTCTTTCATAATAAACCTTGAGTGCCTGAAAGCGCTTGAGCACATTTCAAATGAAATAATGAAAGCTGAATGGGTAAAGCAGTTCTTTATAACAAAGATATTTGTGAAGCACTAACTGCTGGAAAGCTCAGTAAAGTAGAGGCTATTATTTAATGATCTGTATGTTTTATGTTTTGTCTCATGCCCTCAGTTCTTAAACACAATGAAACCTAAAAATAAAGTCCTATGCAGCTGTTTACAGAGACCAGAGATGCAACAACATTGTGGCTATATTGCAACCAGGCCCAGATTTACAAACAGGGCACCCCTAGGCCATCTCTGCTCATCTCCCCCTCTCTGTGCGCGTCCCAGTCCGCATCCGCTTCTCTCTCCCTGTCCGTGTTTCTCTAACCCCTCCCCTTACCCCTCAGCGTCTCCCTCCCTGTCCACCTCCCCTTCTGCTTCCCCCTCCGCGTCTCTCTCCCCTCTCCGTCCGCCTCCTCTTTTGCTTCCCCCTCCATGTCTCTCCCCTTCTGCTTCCCCCTTAGCTTCTGCTTCCCCATCCGCATCTTTCTCCCCATCCGCGTACCCCTCCCCTTGTGCATGCACGTATATACGCATATCTTGAATATGTGAAATAGCGCATGCGCAACTGACTTTAATGCGGCTGGGTGGAATTTCTGCCGCCCTAGGCCTCGGCCTTTGTGGCCTTGCCACAAAATGTTATGTGTGCTGTGAGGTCATGATAAACCATGCGTTTATCGAGCTGAACTAGATGCCTCTCTGTATTAATATACTATAGACACATTTTACAACCACGGCCTGTGTCTGTTAGACCTGGGAAAGAGTTGGAATTCTTCATCCATGCCTCAAAGGTAATTAAAATATGATTAAATATGCCAGATAAGCTGCTTATTCCATAAAAGTGAGGAGAATTCCAAGGTTCAGATTGTTTGGGCTATACTTGCTGAGAAGGGTGAATAGATCTAAAAAGCCTAAAGCAGGAGGCCTCAGTAGTAGGAAGAAGACTCGTAAGATAAGATAAGCTAACATGAAAGCTAGTTTTGTTTATCTCCCTATTGGGGTGAGTAGAGCAGCCAGTGGATCCACCAAGGAGAACAGGAGGGTTACAACCCTATGTACCACCATACAGCATAGAGCCTCAAGTTAAAAGAGGGATAGAGATATCCCAGGAAGAAGCACAACTCCACCAGAGTGGACACCTGTTGGAGCAAAGAGACTCAAGTTAAAAGAGCGATAGAGATATACCAGGAAGAAGCACAACTCCACCAGAGTGGACATCTGTTGGAGTATAGAGACTCAAGTTAATAGAGGGATAGAGATATCCCAGGAAGAAGCACAACTCCACCAAAGTGGACATCTGTTGAGTGAGTTATATCTCTGGCTGTAAGAAATATCCAAATATGTGTTCATGGCATCAAAGAGGTGAATATATGCAATGGGCAAACACAAACAAGAAATTTAAATTATATGGCTTGTGCTTGTACCATGTGAGGCCCCAAAATACACCAACAGGTGGCCCTACTTGCAGAAAATAACCATAGGGTAAATGTAAACCAATAGTACTTTAAATTTATCATAATGCCCACATTATTTAATATGTTATGCAAGTGACCATGTCTCTCCCCACACCTTTGTAAAGGAAAAGTGCATAACCCAGAATTACTTAAAGCTAAATATGAGCATAGGCTGAACTGCACTGATACAGTTCGCAGGAATAGTCCCATATTGCAAAGGTATTGCTAACATACAGCGATGTCAAGGGCTGCATGTTAGCAATACCTTTGCAATATGGGACTATTCCTGCGAACTGTATCAGTGCAGTTCAGCCTATGCTCATATTTAGCTTTAAGTAATTCATCTCCCACTGTGTTTATTAATTAGTGCATATTCTAGCACAGCTTTTGCTCTAAAAGAAACAGTAGAAGATAAATGGGTCAAAATAAATAGACTGGTAATTGCAGACTGGCCCTGTAATATGTCATCCTATTTCTATTAAATAAAAAAAAAACCTGACTAGGAAACCCTAATAAATCTTTGTGAGTTAATTTATTATACATGAGACAACCTTCATATTGAAGTTCGGGAGTAAGTTCATCACTTTCAGTGGAATAATGGCCCAGGTGAGTGAATGAGATACTGAATTTCACAGGTCAAGCAATGCATCCATCATTTAGGGAAGCCATTCACTTAGAATAGAGAACATCAAGTAAGTAAGAGAAAAGAGACAAAACATAAAACTGCATATTAGATCTTGCTCAGAGGAGCATACTCGTTAAACTTTGGCTACACTGTTTAAAACGAAAAGTAAATGTAAAAATAGAGAGATGGAGTAAATGTGGTAGACACACAATTCAAGGACCACATGGGCCTTCAGTGAAAATTTTTGACAGACACTCAAATAGCCCATCAGATGTCCACATAACCTGCTCTCCATATTAATAAGATTCTGGGCCTTGCAACAGCAACATATTTATTAAAATACAGTGCATGAAAGAAGCATTGCTCTTTGTCAGCCCACTGTGTACACCTTTTGCTCCTTTGCTATAATAAACTTTATTAACATCAATAATTATTAACACATAACCCCAGTTTGATGCAAGATGAAGAATGTAGCAGACATAATCTGCATACTTGGACCCCTTGAGACCTACATGAATTATGGTTTTTGGAAACAACGCAAAAAATATGCTGCACTTTCCCAAGTTAGATACATCCTGAAGGGAAAGAGTAAAGTAGTGGGCACATAATTAATGAGCAGCATATTTGTTCTTATGAGACCTTTATGAAGGATGACTACTTTATACCTAATTCAGATGTCCTCATTCCTCGAGCTGGATATGTTCTAGATCAGTGATCCCCAACCAGTGACTTGTGAACAACATGTTGCTCACCAACCTCTTTGATGTTGCTGCCAGTGGCCTCAAAGCAGGTGCTTATTTTTTAATTCCAGGCTTGGAGGCAAGTTTTGGTTGCATAAAATTCTGATGTAGTGCCAAACAGAGCCTTCTGCAGATTGACAGTCCACATAGAGGCTACAAAATAACCAATCACAACACTTATTTAGCACCCCCAAGAACAAGTTGCTCCCCAAGTTTTGCCTCAAAAATAACACCAGTGGTTGAAAAAAAGGTTGTCGTCCATAGACTTCAATGTCTTTTGGGGAATATTTGTAGTATAGTGAAATTTCATTGATGGGTCAGATTCACCCATCACTAGTGGCTATGCAAGTATCGTGGTCCATAGGGATGCTAAAGTCCTTAGATACTTATATGACTCGGCGTTACAGGGGCCTCAGCAGTGTGGAGCTCTACCTGGAGGAGATGGCCCACAGCTCAAGGCAGCAGAGGAATGTAAAGGGGCTGCCTGTGGATGGATTCCAATGAAAGAGATTTTGGTGGGCTTGCACTTCAGATAAGTGTTGGGAGCTAGGCCTGAAGATTTGATATGTCTACAGAGACAAGGTGGGTATCTTGTCCAGCGTGTGGTCCCCTGTGTGAGGACAGGTTTTATCCTGAACCTGCTGTGTAGGTGCTACTGTCTTGTCCAAAGGGAGAGGTACTTTGATCTGTCTTTGTCCACCCTGAATAGAGTATGGAACTGTGTCCTGGTAAAGACGGTGCCAGGGTTGGACTTACCACATGGGTTCCCCAGGGCAGGGGTGATATTGATATGATTGCATTTTTGTCTTTTCTAAAAGTTAGATGTGTTTGCTGCATTTGTGTGTTTTATTTGTCTTAATGGGACCACCTGTAGGTGCATTCCTGGACCCCACTGGGTGGAGGCATTAAAAATTCCCAGTATCTTACACATAGAAAAGGGGATTCAGGCCTTGTATTGATAAGGAAAATAGTTTGCATCTTATACTACTACTTGAGTCTTTATTAAGTATGTAAGAACAGGGGTAGATGGCAAGGACATAACAGAGGGGATGATTTACTCATTTTCCAGTTTAAGTTGATTCTAAAACTCTACCGCAAAACTATAAGCTTGATTGTGTTGTGATCAATTCCCCCCCCTGCACTGATATTTATGAGAAAAATCAAAACAGAAAAACTTAATTGCCAGGAAAATCACATTATTCCATTCATTGTTTAAACAATTTTGACTGTCTATTACATACTGTAGCTGGAATGTTTAAAAAACATTGCAAAAGTGCAAATTCAACCTGATTAATTTTTGATATTTAGGGGCCGATTTATTAACATGCGACCTGTGGCTTTTGAGGTTTTGTTGTACGTTAATTCACTAATATGCAAAGTTGCACCCTGGGCGCTGAACGCGGGTGACTTTTTGCTAGCGTTACTTCAGCAGTGCGAAAATTTCATAGCGAAGATGCGCTAGCGATCGTTTGTGCCTAGCAAAAATTGTGCTTATGTCAATTTGTATACGGCAGGTAATTTAAAGTTGTATGGCAGTCTTTATTATAAATGTTGGTGCAAATGCTTACAAATGTCCAGGGAACCTTAATAAAGACAAGAGAGTTAATATAATGCCCTACACATGAGCCCACTGGAAAATGAATGTTCCATATGTTATGAAATGTCTGGAGAAAACCGGTTACCCAAAAAAAGTTTGTCAGCCAAAAAAAAGTTTGTCAGGACTTTTGCAGGCAATTCCGCTTCAAAAAAGGAAAAGTCGCCAGTGTTTTTGAGCTTTCTTGCATTTTCGGCACACAGGATATGATGTAAGTGACAGAAGATTGAGGAAATCTAGCTTCTTTTTAGCACTTCACCTGGTCTGAGGTGGCGAAAGAGGTAAAATTAGGCCAGTTAGAATAATCGCCTGGCGATGAAGTGTGCACGATAGCGGCGATCTCTGTTGCTAGCGAATAGGCGATATCGCTGCGAATGGTAATGCTGCCAAAAAGTCACTAGCGTTAGCCACTTCACTCATTAGTGAATCAGCCCCTTAGACTTCAATAGACCTCATTCAAATATTCAAGATTTTTTTATTAATAAATATCACAAATTAGATTTGAGAAACTCTTGATTTAACAAGCAAACTTTTTCAGCTTGTATACATTTACAATGAAATGCTCGTTTTTGCCAGTGGTACATATTTTCGTGAATCTGCGCTAGAATTTCCCCATGTCTTTTGTTTTGCCGGGAAAAAAAACACAGAAAAAAACACCAGTGGAATTATTACATTTGTTCATGCATTTTCAGTTCCACAAATTTTTTTGGCGAAGTGAAATGGGACGGTTTTGCTCATCACTATAGACAAGCAACCCCACATGTCACCAATAGGCATTTGGAGCTCATACAGTGTTTCAGTTGATCAGAAAAGCCATTTGTGGAGTATTTGTCCTTTTTAACAAGGTTTAGACTGTTTGATAATTATCGTTCACATTTATTCCCAGAGCTATGGCTTAATCCATTCCCTAATCTTTACATAATGGACGTTCCATTCACTCACCTAGGAATCATTTTTGTTGAACTTCACTAATAAGCGTCCGACTTCCCGAATGGAAAATTACAGATTTGCCACTTTCCGGGATAAATGGTAACATTTCACCTCTTAAGCCGTCACACAAAAGCCCGATTGTCTCGTTCCTGCAATGGGATTTTAATGACTTTGATGGAAATGTCAGAATGGCAATAAGCGGCAATTTAATATTAAATCCATATTTTAGGAGCTCACTTAAAGTAATCATTTTGCTGTATGAATTATGTATTTGGATATTTAAAACTAATTAATTATTGAAATTCCCCTCTTTGAATCTGTTTAATGTGCAGCTCTTTTAGCCTGGGATGAATGCGGCGTTTAACGGATGCCAATCTCGCACATTTTTTTTAGAGGCATAACCATCAGTCCGAGCACACATTCTTCTTAATGATAGTGCTTAATTTAAAAATAGTAGTTAAAAACTAAAGATGAGTGATTAGTTGATATTATTATAATTTAAATAGCCCTAGTCAACAGCATATCACTTTCTAAGAGTATTATAACCAGCAGGGGTCTAATGGGGATCATAATGGGGATCATAATGGGGAACAAAACATCAAAAAAGTGTGATTGTTTGATTGTTGAATAGTTGGTCCTTGATGCTGGATGTCAGTGATATCATTAAAATGCAAATTAATCCTCCAATGAGATTCCCAGTTGATCTGACTCCATGTTCTTTGCTCCTGCAACGGAAGCTGGAAGGGTTAAACACAGTTTTTCTATCACAGAACAACTACACAGTCGCTCCTCCCTCCTGATGTTAAATTCCACTGATATATAATGCAGCCACAAGTATGACCATAATCTCCCCATTTAAGATAATAGTGTGATATAATAATAATATAATGAATTGGTGAATTCTTGCATCTATTATTGTGTGTTTGGTCACTTACTTTAGTGGCATTTGGTGTACAAAGGGACTGAATTATGTAGGGTTGTAATACAATTTCATAGATTTGAATGCTAGGGGGTTATTTACTAAACTCTGAATGCCGAAATTTTTTTTGTTTTTTTAGTAATATCCCATTCTGCATATAAATCAATGGGAGAAGTCATGTTTTCAGGCAAAAAACATGAGTTTTCGGGTGAAAAATAGCGAAAACCTGATTTTTTTTTCCCGCAAAGCAAATTTTGGGGAAAATAATAAAAAGGGTAAAAAAACCTGAGCGGATTGGCAGCAGAAAATGTTGAGATAAAATCGGACTTTGATAAATAACCCCCTAAGAGTTGATTTGATTTGAGGGGAAATTTGGGACTGATGAAGAGATTTGAAGAAGAGAAGCTGTTGACATGGAGCAGTGAAAAAAGTGGAGTCTATGAGAGGCATCGACAGCAGACTGAAGAAAAATTGTTGGATGCTTTACTGCAGTGCTGCAACTTGCATCTTGGAAGTATACCCAATATTGCAATTGAACTGGTCTCCTTAACTTAAAGGGGTGGTTCACCTTTAAGTTATCGTTTAGTATGTTGTTAAATGGCCAGCTCTAAGCAACTTTTCAACTGAACTTCATTATTTTTTATAGGTTTTCTTTTTTTATTATTTGCCCTCCTCTTCTGACTCTTTTCAGTTTTCCAATGGGGGTCACTGACCCCATCAAAAACACATGCTCTGTAAGGCTACAAATGTATTGTTATTGCTTTTTATTACTCATCTTTCTATTCAGGCCTCTCCTATTCATATTCCGGTCTTTTATTCAAATCAGTGCTTGGTTGCTATGGTAATTTGGACCCTAGCAACCAGATTGCTGAAACTGCTGAATAAAAAGCGAAATAACTCAAAAACCACAAATAATAAAAAATGAAAACCAAATGCACTTTCTTCATCATACTTAAGGTGAACAACCCCTTTAAAGGAAAAAATATTCTCAGAAATGAACTGGCCTGGAGGCATAGGGGCAGATTCACTAACTTCGAGTGAAGGATTCGAATGAAAAAAACTTTGAAGGTTTTTTTGGGTACTTCGACCATCAAATTGGTTAAATTCGTTCGAATTCGAACGAAGTCGAACAAAATCGAACGATTCGAAGTAAAAATCGTTCGACTATTCGACCATTCGATAGTCGAAGTACTTACCCTTTAAAAAAAACTTCGACCCCCTACTTCGGCAGATAAAACCTACCGAAGTCAATGTTAGCCTATGGGGAAGGTCCCCATAGGCTTGCTAAGCTTTTTTTGATCGAAGGATTTTCCTTCGATCGTTTGATTAAAATCGTTCGAATCGTTCGATTCGAAGGATTTAATCGTTCGATTGAACGAAAAATCCTTCGATCGTTCGATCGAATGTTTAGCGCTAAATCCTTCGACTTCGATATTCGAAGTCGAAGGATTTTAATTCGAGGGTCGAATTTCGAAGTATTTTTAACTTCGAAATTCGACCCTTAGTGAATCTGCCCCATAATGTAGCTGATAGTTCTTTAAGAGACTCTGCAACTGGTATTTATAGTTTATTCTTTGGGGGTTTATTTAAAATAATTCAAAGTTTGAAAATAGACATGATAATAATGCTTTCTGCTTGCTCATTACCACCAACTTGCTCATTACCACCAACCATAGTATCCAGATAGGATTTTTGTATTCTTCCGGTTTCTTTTGGTAACAAAACAACAGATTTGGAACCAAGGCAGGAAGTGGAAGGAAGGTGCTTAATTCATCATCATAATAAAAATAAAAGTAAATTAGTTGCCAGGAAGATCAAGGGAAGTTCAAATAATATGACCTCCTATGTGGGGTACCTCTATGTACTAAAATGATAGGTTTCAGGTAATAACAAGGCAGGGAGATGAAAAAGGGGGTTAAACATATCATTAGTGGTGACTGGCAGTAAATCAAAGCAAAATATTAATAATTATGGTTCTGCAGCTAAATTGCCCATAATTCACAGCTTTCTGCCTAAATCCATTTCCAGATGAAGTCCAATCTGACTTTTCTGAATACACACAGCTTGCTCTTCATTTCCGCAGGAAAAAGACATGATCAGTGATGTGCCAGAGTTTGCCATCCGCCATTTTCCTTATCGCCCTGGACATTTTTCTGGCCTGTCTCAAAATCTTTGTTATCCCTTGCCACCCCCACTACCAACGTTGGACTGGGGGGCTCAGGGCCAACCAGATCTGCAGCCTCAGTGGCTCCCCACACCATCCCCCAGGCCTCCCCAGCCACAAAGTCTTTATTCCACCTACCAGCTGGCCTCCCCCCGCACACACGTAACTTTTTATGGTGCACAAGCACTGGCAGCATCTTGAAAGTGGGGTTAGGAGAGGGAGCACAGGGAGCAGGTCGGGGCCGGCGGGGCCCAAAGGAGCCAGGCCCACCCATTCTTTTACCGGTGTTCTACTGGCCCAGTTCCCAGACCCTGCCCACTACTATCATTAACCTGAAGTTTTTTCACCACTGCCTCCTACCAATGAGGCTCTTTGAGTTCTATTACAGGTAAATGTGGCACCTTCATACCCAAATTAAACATAGATCAATACTAGATGGGAGATTGTCTTTTGGGGATTAACCACTATAAAAAAATCCCTAAAAATGCACTAAAGCATGACTTGGGATATGCTGAGACATGGTGCTCAGAACAATACTTTCTTAGAAGATGTAAACATGGCAATGTCCAGTCCTGACCTGAACAAGACTTTCATCAGGTGGCAGTGACTGCCTGTTGATACCCTGATTGGGCAGCCAGTAACCTTTGCCAGTAGGGATGCCATAGCAGGGTTGACCACCTCCACAGACATAAGCATGCCCAACCCATGCTGAGTATCTTTGCCTTGAAGTACAAATGCAATGAGGAAGCTGGAACATTTTCTATTTAGTCCATTATTCAGGTACACCTGTTATCCAGAAAGCTCTGAATTACAGAAAGACCATCTCTCTCAAACACCATTGTATCCAAACAATCCAGATTTTCTTTTTCTTTGTAATAATAAAACATTACATTATACTTGATCCAAACTAAGATTTAATCAACCCTCAATGGAAGTAAAACAAGCCTATTGGGTTTATCTAATGTTTACATGATTTTCTAATAGACTTAAGGTATGAAGATCCAAATTACAGAAAGATCCCGTATCCTGAAAACCCCGGGTTCTGAGCATTCAGGATAACAAGTCCCATATCTGTATCCACATGAATTCTTAATTAATTAATATTATTTTGCCCTTCTAGACTGTAAGTGCACTCAGACCTCTTATATTCTAGTTATTTACCAATGTAATTTTATTTCCTATATTGGCTTCTGTTTAGGTACAGAGCATGCCTGTGCATACAAACATACATTTACCCTAAAGGCTCTTACACACAGGTTTTTCCTGTGCTCCCCTGCGTAGATGCACACAGTTATTGTGAAGGGGGCTGTACTCGCACAAGACTCATTTAAGGTGGGACGCAGCATGTTGCATTTCACCTGCGTTTGGTGCATACATGCGTCTGTGTGAGTACAGCCCCTTCACAATAATTGAGTGCGTCTACTCCTGCGCTCCCCTGCGGCTGAATGGAAGAAAGCGCATTGCAGGGGAGCGCGGGAAAAACTGCCTGTGTGTAAGAGCCCTTAAAAGTGCTTTCATTTTGGGAGCTGCATATCTTCCTATTGGCAAAAATGGCTCACTGGAAAAGCAGGTCTCTGAGGAAGTGTTGTATCACGAAACGCGTCAGACCTCAGGTGCTATGTTTGTTTGATTGATCCTATGTCTTAATAAAGAATTTATCTTTTAACCATCTGGAGAAGAGCGATTCGTGTTGATGCCCAGGAGTGCGCGGCCTACAAATATTCTACTTGACTGTCGGCGTTCCCCCTAGTGACGGACTCGGGGCTGGCTGCACCTGGGTCACTACCTTTGCAGGGTAAGATTTTTAGCTCTGCTTTCACCGTTTGAATATATGCACAACAGACTTGAAAAACCCGGTGTTTATATCTAAGAGTGGGGTCCGGGGCAATTTGCACCTGGACCAACCAATGTTTACGGTGAGCAGGGTTCAGTCAATATTAAGCTAAATAGCTAGAATCAATACCCGCAAAATGGTTTTATTTTTAAGATTTAAGCTAAGTTTTAGAGCCGGATTTGCCCTTCTGTAAAGTTATTTATTAAATATGTGACTTGTCTGTTCTGTTCCCATAAATGTTAATGTGTCTGCCAACCCACAGAAATGCAGATTTATTTTGGTCTCATGCTGATATTTTTCATATTCCCAGAAAAAAAAATCAATTGTTCGTGTTTTGGAGACACAACTTCAATCACCCACCCGTCAGCATTTAGTCATTACAATGGATAGTTATTCCAAGGATTGGAAACATTAAATACAATAACCATAATAAACACCTAATGCAGAGATATATAAATATCAGAGTCACATATTGATTAAATCTTCCCTCTTTTTATGCTAGAAGTAATAAACTCTTGGCTTGTTATACATGGCTGCATAGCCTTTTCCATAGCCATTGACTTTTGAGTTTTATGGTTCATTAGTAAAGCTTGAGCTGTACTTTTCTTTTGGCATTGTGCTGCCATGTTTTTCCCCGTTATCCTTTGTTATTGCATGCCAATGACATGGTCAGTAGCTGCTTGCACTATTATTAGTATTGCATGGGTGAACACTCTGTCTCAATTCAATTTCAGACGCTCCCTGCACTACAAGGCGCCATTGCTTCATTTGTAATCAATCTATTCATGGCTCCACCTGCTCTATGGAACCAAATTAATGGGAATGAAGGTAATCAAGAGCAGGAAAGTTCATAATCACCTCATTTTGCATCATCCAACACTTACCCGTACAAAAGTGTTGCAACAACAACAACACAACCGGCAATGTTAAAAAACATGTTTGGTGGAATAAATAAATAAACAACAAGTACAACATATGGCCTGTTTAGTCATTGTGCACAATAAACACATGGAACATACCGACAAATGGGTTCCAACTGAGAACAGCATCGTGCAATCACATTAGGTGGAAAGATTAAATCGACAAGGCGTAGAGCTTCAGAAGTGCATTATTGTATATTTCAAATATTGCACTTTGCACATATCGCTACCTTGGTAGATGTGCTTTATAGTTTTGAATTTACACAGGGTTAGAGACAGGCCATCCAGCCAGAAGGGTTAAAAAGGGACAAAATAAATAAAAAAGAAAAACTAAGGGGCCCATTTACTTAGATCGAGTGAAGGAATAGAGGAAAAAAAAGTTTGAATTTCGAATGGTCGAATATGGCTACTTCGACCATCGAATGGGCTACTTCGACCTTCGACTACGACCTTCGAATCGACTAAAAATCGTTCGACTATTCGACCATTCGATAGTCGAAGTACTGTCTCTTTAAAAAATTCTTCGACCCCCTAGTTGTATTAAAATCCTTTGAATCGTTCGATTCGAAGGATTTAATCGTAGGAATAGCGCAAAATCCTTCGACTTCCATATTCGAAGTCGAAGGATTTTACTTCGACGGTCGAATATCAAGGGTTAACTAACCCTCGATATTCGACCCTAGGTAAATGTGCCCCTAAGTGTTGTTTAAAATAACTCGTGATGGGCAAATTTCTCCCTCTTTACTGAAAACGTGAATTTTGATGCCGGCCAAAATTCCAACCCACATTAAAGTCAATAGGCGCCTTTAATTGTATCCAGTGTCAGAATTATATCGGAATTTTTGACGCCGGCAAACTTTGCAGCTATTTCGAGAATTTATTACTGGCAGTGAAACTCGGAAATTTGCAGCGAATTCGCGCAAGAGTGCAATTGTGCTCTCTGTACTAGCAATGTGGCCCCGCCAGACCCCCTCCGGTGCAGGAAAGGTAAGCACTGGGGGACACCATTGAAGGAGCCAGAAGTGCCCCTGTAGAAGGTTGAAATAAAAAGTTGTGTAATTGGCACAAAAACATGTTAAATCCCTTGTTACAAATTACAGGTACCGGACCCGTTTTCTGGAAACCTGATATCCAGAAAGATCTGAATTAAGGGAAGGCCGTCTTCCATAAACCCCATTTTAATAAAATAATTCAGATTTTCATAATAATTCAAAAATTATTTATTTTCTTCCTGTGATAATAAAACAGTACCTTGAACTTGATCCCAACTAAGATATAATTAATCCTTACTGGAAGCAAAACCAGGTTTATTTAATGTTTACAAAATATTTTCATTGTCTTATGTTTAGATATCTGTATTATGGAAAGACACCTTATCTGAAAAACCCCAGATCCTGCACATTCTAGATAACAGGTCCCATACCTGTATAGGATCTGTATTCTGGAAATCTCCCATAGACTTTAAAAATGATTTCCCTTTTCTCTGTAATAATAAAACAGTATCTTGTTTGTGATCCCAACTAAGATATAATTAAACCTTATTGGAAGCAAAATCAGCCTATTGGGTTTATTTAATGTATACATGATTTTTTTAATAGGTATGAAGATCCAAATTACAGAAAGATCCATTATCCAGAAAACCCCAGGTCCGACCATTCTGGATAACAGGTCCCATACCTGTAGAATAATTTTAAAGCAATGCATACTGATTTCCTAGGGTTTAATAGTTTGGTGTTGGTGTTAGCGTTCAGCACTGTCTCTCAGCTTTAACACTCAACATAACTGACTGGTGCATACAGTTGAACACAAAAAGGGGTAATTTATGAACACAAATGCACATTGTCGGATAATAATTATCATGTGTGTTACTAGTGATGTGCAAATTTATCCCGTTTAGCTTTGCCAAAAAATTTGCGAATTTCACATGAAATTTGCGAAACACGGAAATTAGCTGTGAATTGGCACCCATCACTCTGTGTTACCCATAATGCAGCGTTTTTCCAGTGAAACCGTGACCACGCCCCAAACTGCGTCCGCAGAAAATGAATTAAAACAGATAAAATTGCACTTATCTGACACAAACCAGGTGCAAGTTGAGTCGGCTGTGAGTTGCATCACTTCTGGATCACATGTCCAATTCACTGGCCATAAGTCTGATAAGTCTTGACTCAACCAGTTTTGGAAAAACATGAAGCTCCTACCAGGTCCATGTTAGCACAAGCTCCAGCGCTCCCCAGTGTCAGTAGGTGGAGTTGTGCCTCATTCATCAGAAGAATAAAGATGGAGGCACCATATGGAAGTGCAGGAGCCTCTGGAAACAATACCTCAATGAATTGCATCAATATTCACTCTCAATTAAGTCCATTAAAGACTCTTATACTGATAAATTGACACATTGGTCCAGTGTCGGACTGGGACACCAGGGGCCCACCAAAAGTTTTTAGACTAGAGGCCTACCAGGGGCTCACTCTCAGTACTATTTTCTTCCTCTCCTCACTCAACCTCTATTCTCCTAGACTGTTTTCTTTACATACTATAATCTATTATTCCACCTATTTAGCCACTTTGTTCTTATAGAAATAGGGAATGGCCATGAAATAGTTCAAAAGGTTTAGCATCATGAGGGCCCACTGACACCTGGGACCACCGGGAGTTTTCGCGGTATCCCTGTAGGCCAGTCCGACACTGCATTGGTCTTTTACATTTACAAATCATTGTAAATCCCATTCAAAGTTTTCTAATAATGAATATTGGGAAGTTGCTTAGAACGACATTTCCTTTTATTCTGCACAAAACAGTTTTTTGGGTGGAATTGCCCTTTAAGAATAAACAATATAAAGCAAAGCTACAAGAAGTACTGTATCTCTCGAGCCCCGGGACTGAAATAAAACTCGGGCGAGAAGCAATAACTAAATAAAGGGTCAGGGAAGTTCTAGCAATAGCCGTAAATGATAGAGACAGGTTAGTGGTTGGACATCATTCCAGCTTCCGTTTTATGGATGTTTCTTTATGTTGTCGAGATCAGCATCTTCAATTTTCCCGTTCGGCAAAACAGGCGACTCAGGAGTTTTGTGATAGTTTTGGCAATGATGTATCTTGTCAGAGGGAAGATTCTATCCCTGCTGGAAAGAAATGAAAAATCAGTATCGGACTGGGAAACCAGGGGCCCACCCAAAAACCTTAGACCAGGGGCCCGCCAAAAGACCTTAGATCAGGGGCCCAGTCTTAGTACTATTATAATTACTCTCCTCACTCAACCTCTATTCCCCTAGTCTCTTTTCTTTACATGCTATAATCTATTATTCCATATATTTAGTCTCTTTGTTCTCATATAAATAGGTAATGGCCATGAAATATGCCAAATGTTTTGAAGCAGGAGGGCCCCCTGACACTTGGGCCCACCGCGAGTTTTCCTGGTATCCCTGTGGGCCAGTCCAACACTGGGAAAATTCCCCCCTTTGCTTAAGGGAAATAAGGGTGTTATATGTTAATGCTTTACCTGTCCTATTGTTCATTTGAAGGCTTATCTACAAATAAAGATCTAAAAACCAGTGATGGGCGAATTTGTCCCCTTTCGCAAAACGGCAGAAATTTGCAAAACTCGAATTTTGACGCCAGCGTGTACAGTACTAGCAGCCCCAGGCCTGTGCCATTATACAGATATGGGACCTGTTATCCAGAATTCTCAGAACCTGGGGTTTTCCAGATAAGGGATCTTTCCATAATTTGGATCTCCATACCTTAAGTGTGCTAAAACATTATTAAAAACATATAAACCCAACAGGAACTTGGTAAATAGATAGGCTGTGCAAAATAAAAAATGTTTCTAATATAGTTAGTTAGCCAAATATGTAATGTATAAAGGCTGCATAATAACAAACATAATAGCCAGAACACTACTTCCTGCTTTTCAGCTCTCAGGTTTCCACTGATTGGTTACCAGACAGTAACCAATCAGTGACTTGAGGAGGAGGGGCATATGAGTCATATCTGTTACTTTTGAATCAGAGCTGAATGCTGAGGATCAATTGCAAACTTACTGAACAGTTATGTCCCATGTGGCCCCCCTTACATTCGCTGACTAACTCGGAGTTAGAGAGCTGAAAAGCAGGAAGTAGTGTTCTGTTATGTGACACATACAGTCACTCCAGTCTTTATAAATTACACTTTTGGCTAATTAACTATATTAGAAACATTTTTTATTTTGCACAGGCTCTTTATCCAGTTTTAATAATTACACTGAACTGTTCCTTTAAGTTAATGTTATGTTATAGTATGGCCAATTCTAACTAACCTTTCTGTTAGCTGTCATTATTTACTTTTTTTTTATAGTTTTTAAATAATTTGCCTTCTTCTATTATTACTCATCTTTCTATTCAGGCCTCTTGTGTTCACATTCAAGTCTCTTATTTAAATCAATGGATGGTCGCTAGGGTAATTTGGACCCTAGAAACCAAATAGCTAAAATTGCAAACTGGATAGATGCTGAATAAAAATCGAAATAACTCACTCTAGGTCTGGCCTTTGTGGATGTTCAAATCCCTGTGGCTGTACCAAATAGATGTCTTCCATTCGCTCGCTGTGTAAAAAAGCTGTTTTGACATCAAATTGCTTTATCTGTATCTTCTTTGCTACAGTGAGCAGAGTCCTGCTTGTAATGTGCTTGACTACTGGAGCAAATGTCTCATCATAGTCTTCTCCATACTTTGAGAATATCCTTTGGCTACTAGTCTTGCTTTGTATCTCACAACTGTCCCATCAGTGTTATACTTGATATTAAAAGTCCACTTACAGCCAATAGCTTTTCTTCCTGTTTGTAATTATGTGAGTTTACAGATTTGGTTGTTATGCAAATATTTAGGGGTTATTTATTAAAGTCCGAATGGAAAATATTATTTTTTTTTTTACAATAAAATCATAAGTTTAGTAGAAAAAAAACCCCTTGAATCCGACATGTCAGGCAAGCCACCCAGCCACTTGCTGAGGAGCAATGGGGACGCGCAGCTTTCCAGTGCTCCGGCATGTGCGGTCAAGGGGGGGAGGGTACGGGTGGTGGGCGCTAAGAACCACGCAGCCTAGGGATGCCCAAAATACAAATCCGGCCCTACTGCCCAGGTTGTGTATAAGTCAATGGGAGAGGTCCCTATCCTATTTGGAAGTTTCTGTGGTCTGAGCTGCAATTAGCCTGAAAATCAGACTATTTCAGACTTTTCAGGCAAAAATCCGAAAATACAGAATTTTCAGTAAAGAGCCCATAAAAATAGTATGATTGGGGAACAAATCCGAAAACATCGTACAATTTGGGATTTCACTCGATTTTATCGAGTTTGTCCCCGATCCGATTAAATTGTGCTTTTTCTTCTAACTAATAAGGTCACATTGTGGATTCTAGTTTGGTCGAGATTTTTATATTTGTATAAGGTGATTTTGACCCTCTGTTTTAACTTACCTTTGGATAACTTGCTCTTTTAGCTTTGGCTTTGATACAACACTCACATCTCACGGTATTTGGCCAGGCTGAAAAGTCGCGACATTTCAGTTTAGCTTTGGCTTTGATACAACACTCACATCACGGTATTTGGACAGGCTGAAAAGTCGCGACATTTCAGTAACAATCTGGGAATGTGGGTCAAAATTGGGACTGTCCCGCGAAAAACGAGACTGTTGGGAGGTATGCGTTATGTCCAGCCCCCCGCGCTACATCTTGGCCCCGTCTCCTTCTACATCACGGTCCCACCCCCCCACCTAGAGTTAGTCAGGAGGAAAGATGGCAACCCTAGCTGCTAGCCATGATTGCCTCACTTCCTCCTTCCACCTCTGGAAGATTCCTTATGTCAGTCTGTTTGCTGAGATAGATTGTACCTGGGCTCATCATAACCTGTTGGCAGAATTGGTCTTTATGATGATCACACAAGGAACACTCAGCACAGCAACTTGGGAGATTTACTCAGGGATAACACAGAGCACATTTAATAGCGAGGAAGACCAAGAACAATATGGTGGAAGAAAGAGGAAACAGAAACAACAGAGTGCAGTAACACAACAGCAAAGATCAATGCAAACACACAATATTCCCAGCGCCACCTTGTGACCATTTAGTAGAACACACAAAGTTCAAGCATGAATGCTGGTGCATATATTTCAACACTTTTAACCCTTGTTAATACATTAAAGCATGCTGGCATTTGTAGTCCAGCAGCAATTGAATAAAGTGTGGTTGAGCCACAGTGCTTAGTTCCCATTTAATGAGATGAACGTCCCTTTCCTAATAAATCATTATCCAATATTGAATTATTAATCAAATATTACTTAGGGAAACATTAACCAAAACTAATTTCTCATGTCTGGAGGTGCCGCGTGGAGAAGTATGACAATGCCTTAATGGGTCGGGTTCAGCTGTGGGAAGCTATTAGGCCTTGATATGTTGTTACATTGCTTGAGGGAAATGTTTTATTAAGGAATGTGCTGTTCATATCATTATCCGTGCCCTTCTGTTCAGAGGCAATGGCAAGGGACAAATCTGGTTTAAGTAGGAATGATTTATGTATATTTACTAGTATTGCTCCAAACCCAGGATTCTTAATGCTCAGACAAAGCCAATTCAAACCCTTATAGTTATAAGAGCTGAATAATTAGGTAACAGAACTTTTCTGCGTTATTATGTAAATTAGTGACGGAGGGAGGGGTGAGCCATGAAGTAGAAGGATGGAGGGGTGAGACAGTGATGGAGGGGAGTACAACTGAGAGCTGCAGATGAGGGGTAGGCAGAAGACAATTTCAGAGGTAGCTGCCCAGTGCCCCCCATTATTGCGCCCTAGGCAGCTGATTCTTCTGCCTACTCCAAGTTCGGGCCCTGGCGTTCCATATTGATCAGTCTTTCTTTGTGTCCTGGTTTGTTGCATCTGAAGCCAACTGGGGCTGCCGAAATCAGGGCCCCCTGCTGGTAATCAGCAGCATTCTCATTCTAGAATTCTCTTGTATAGATAATTAGGTTTTTGTCTGAAGCATTGTTATTGGTGAATTTTCTTGCATAGC